>CM077475.1:13876252-14492759 GCA_039654755.1 Calcarius lapponicus | reverse complement strand
GCCTGTTCCAGCAGATCCCTCTGTTACCCAGGGTGTTTTTTTCTAATGTGATGGGTGTTAGGGAAGAAAGCATCAGGCTCTTGGCATTATACATAGGTCTAGAGGACATTCAAACACATATTATTTGTTTGGTTGGTTTTTTGTAGTGACTTTCAAGAAAGTTGATAGCTTAAATCTTACATATAATCTTTAAGTTATTTTAGAGAGATTTGAGGATATTAACCAGAAATACATAAGACCAAGGTAAAACTACTTGCCTGAAGAAAATGTGATTCTGATAGTCAAGCTAAGAAACATTTAATCTTGCCCTTGGACAAGTGGTGCAATACTTGATGGTCAGGGTGGCCCACAATGGCTCCTTGCTTCTGCAGTCATCCAGGGATACCTGACAATGAGGTATAAAATAGTAAACAAATACCTGTGTGAGCTGTCCTTCACACCCAGGGTTGGGTTGGAGTCATTGCCTGAATGTCTAAGAAAAGACCTGTCTCTTGATTCAGGTGGAATTTCAGAGATAATGATTATTGCTAATTGCAGGCTAATAGGCCGGAGGGGGGGAAATGCTGTTTAAAGTATGGAGTGACTTATACTGCTTAAAATGATGGGGAACAGGAATGATTAGAATTATGTGTTTTGTTTTCACTTAGTTGCACTTCGATATCCTCATACCTTTGGGACAGGCATACATCTATATTTTTCTCCTTCTGTCCAGTGCTGAATACACTGCTGACTGCTCTCTCTCAGCACAAGATGAGACATCCCTAAATAGAAGGCACTTAATTATGGGCCTTACCAAATAAAATTCTGATTTTATCTTTTGGGGTTTTTTTTCCTCTACTAAAATAAGAGGGATGACAATTGGTTTGTGGCAACTGTTTCCATAATAATTATAGTTGCTACCTTTGATGGAAAATAAATGCTTTTCCTGGAGCTGGGTCTATAGTAGTTTCTGGTTTAAGGTTAAAGAGAAATTGCATTTTTAAAATATCAGAGAAGCATTTTTTCCCCCTAAATTTTGCTTTTGGGAATTAACCCAGATTGTATTATCAACATAATATATCATTAAAATAATGACACTAAATGATAGTTTACAATGTTCAGTACACGCTCAAGTGGAAAAATATAATTAGCACATCTCTGTTGCAACTCTTTATTAGTTGGTTTAACACCAGTGTAGATTCTGGTAAGGACCCTAAATCACAGACTCTGTCACTGCAGTCCTGCTGCCAGTATATGGTTGCAGCCCTTAGATGAGAATTACCAAGTTTTCTGTGCCACTTGCTTTTCTCACCCCATAGTCAGGGGTTGTATTTTACTGTGACTCCTTGGTGGCTAGAAAATGTTGCAGGATTCAGGGGGAGCCATAGAAATTAGTTATAAATTGGAGTGGGTGCAATCTTCAGATTTTTTCCATGCCTTTTCCTTTCTTCTTTATTGTCTTTTTTACCCTTGATTACTGCTTCTTTAAAAGAAGAGACAGAAAAATGAGAGGGTGGGACAAAGAACATTGAGAGATGACAGCAGAGAAATAGATGGGGAGGCATGCAGAATAAATGGACAGAAAGGTTCTGGGCAGATAGAAAAAGAATGGAAGCAGAAAGAAGGAGACAGGATAATGCCCTCAGAAATGAAATTAAATAAAGCCCTCTGCCCCTATTGGCCTCATGGTGCCCCTGAGCTGCCAGCCTTGTGTTGTTATTTTGCAAAGTTTGTTTGTGTGATGGGATTCACAAGCACAGGTCTGACCAGGGCATACAGGAGGCAGCAGATTTGCCAATGAGCTCAGTAGAACCCTCAGTGTTGCCTGGTCCTGGTAGATAAAACCTCTACATTTTAAAAGCCACCATCACCTTGTAACTTGCATTTGTGCATTCCTGCACATTGCTGCACTAGCATCCTTAACAATTTCCTACAAAAACACAAGGAAATTATTTGTAAAAATATATTTTCTCCTTTATCTCATGCAGCTGTCATTAGTGAGGTACTTAAGTACAGTGCCTGGGCTTAAAACTAGCTAGAGGCATAAATCAGTAGAATTGCTGAGAAGGTAGGCAGCACCTGGAGCCTAGCAGACTATTTCCTCAGGGAGGGGAAGCTGATGAGCCAGACTGGATTTCTTTGCAGCCGTCAAGTTTATTCACAAAGAAAGCACCCTGTGACCCATTTCTCCAGACACATTAGACAGCAGATAACAAGGCTACTTCTCTGTGAAGCCGAGTCTTTCTTGGTTAGGGCTTTAGTCAAAGGCTGTTTCTGGTCTCACAGGGCAAATTACCAATTCTGTTCTTAGTGCATAACTTTGGGGATGTTAGCACTTAAAAATTTGAAGGTGTTTTTCTTCTTCCTGCTTTCTACATGCATACATGTCTTGACATCATTATCTAGCAAAACATTCCTGTCCATATAGGCTGATTCCTAGCTTTCCCCAAGGTTTCTGTTTGGTGGATGAATCACTACTGCTTCAATTGTTCTGCTTTATAACTGCTTCCTAGATTTAGTCCAAATGAAATGGAGCACCTGAATGCCTTTGCTTCGGATCTCACCCATAATCACAGATTCAGCAAGGCTGGAAATCTTGGTTGAGATCATCAAGTCCAACCCATGGCCTAACACCTCCTCATCAACTAAATCGTGGCATTGAGTGCTACATCCAGTCTTTTTTTAAACCCTTCCAGGGGTGGTGACTCCATCATCTCCCTGGGCAGATGATTCCATTGCCCAGCCACTCTTTCAGTGAAGACTTTTTTTCCTAATGTATAACTTACACTTCCCCTGGCACAGCTTGAGACTGTAATAGCGGCTTGTTGTACTAGTCTGAAAGCAAACCAGTGAGAGATTCCAAGTCAGAACTACAATATCACAGGAAAATTAAAATAAAGGCAGAAAACACTGGCTTAAAGCGACAGTCAGGATACAACCTGACAGAAGCCCTGTTGGTCAGGGTGGTGGCAGCAGTCTGATTAAATGGTGGCTGCAGTCCTGTTGAATGGATGGATGTGGTTCTGTTGAAGTGCTGATGCTGTAGAAGGGACTGGTCTTCCTCTGAAGGTCCAGTGGTGGTGATGTAGCTCTTGTCCTCTTGGAATCCAGTAGGTAGTTCTGCTCATGCTGCTCCCAATCTCAGATTATATCCAGGAAGGAATGCTTGGCTCCTCCCCCTGGGCAGAGCATCTCAGGATGGGATGATGTAATTTTATCACTCCTGCAGTGAGACTTGATGGCCCATTAATGGAGATAGCCCCCAGAGGGCCTTATCAGGGCTGTGTCATGGAAGAGATAAGGGAGATTTCTATACATATTTCTGGTTACATCTTACATTGTAACCTAAGACACTTGTTCACTCAGTTCCTACGTATCTTTTGTAAGCGTAGGCATTTTCTTTTTACAAAAACACCAAACAAGAAGCAGGAAATCCATTAAAATAAAAAGGAATGTAAAAAATGGTAATTTCAAAGTGTCTTACCTAACCATTGTGGAGATGCACTGTTTGGTTGGGCATTATTTCTGCCACTGAGAAGCCTCCCTTTGTCATCTTGGCATGGGGTTTGGGATTCAGGTCTGTGTTGGTGCAGATTATTGCTCATCTACACCCTGCTTTTCCTTGATGTATCTTTGAGCTAGTCCAAAACTTGAGGTTTGGCAACACCTCTGCTGCCACCTTTTATACATTTTCGGACAATGCAGAAGGAGATGAGACAAAGCACAAAAACTGTCTGGTCCTGGAATTACGTGGATATGTCAGGCCTGGATTGTGCCCCTGTTAAGCTTTTTGCTGCAGCATATTAATCCTGGTGTTCCCATATTCTCTTGCTGGTTTCCAGTACTTTCTGAAAACCACTGAGCTGGAAATTTGATCCTTTCCATGTAGTGGTGTCAAAAGAAGAGCACAGATAGAAGGTCTATTCCAGCCATGCTTGGGCATTTTTGATTTAGCTGAGGTCCCTTTCATGGCTCATTTGGACAGCACAGGAAAAGAGGGATCCTAAAACCAAGCACAGACACTTGTATTCAAATCAATACTGGTTCTTCAGACTCACAGTAAATATGTTGTTCCTAATAAGATGACCTTGAACCTTCAGAAATGAACTGGAATTGTACAGCCTCATTTTCTGTGTATAATAATGGGCCAGAAACCCTAATATATTACTCAGGTCTCTTTCTGTATCATGATCACATCAGATGTTCTTTCTTATTTCCCCTTTTGCATTGCAGAAAGCTAATTTGAAATATAATTATGTTGCTGCTGGAGATCAGCGTGGCTGTTGGGCTGCAGAGTGCTCACCATTTGCTGGGTGACATTGTGTGATATTATCTCCTCATCTATCACAGTCCCTCTCTCATCCTTGCACAATTCCAGCTAATACCCCAGCCTATGCCTGGTGAGCCTGCATGGATAATGATAGCTGTGAGTTTATGCTTGTATGTTTTTGTTTTGTTTCTTTTCATCCCAGATCAGCAATGATTGCACAATGCTGCCTTAATACAGGAAGAAACACAAAGGTTTGTAATCAACCCATGGTTCTATCAGCACAGAAATTGGAGTTGTTGTATTCACCAATGCTTTTAATATTTTTAGGTAGGATTTTTTAAAAAGGTCACTTGAAAATGAAAGCTGATTTTCATTTTCCTTTTTAAAAAAACCCCTAATGTTACATTGGCAGAGGGAGGGTGTTTTAATGAGAATGCTTCCGTGAGGGTGCCTGCTTTTCTACAGTGCGTTGCCTGAGGATTTGATCCCATTTCGATCTGTGAAAGCATCACTTCCTTGTCATGCTAAAAAATAAGTTTTTTGTTTTAAGAGTGCAACTTTCTGACACCTGTCTATGCTTTGCTGTTTCCTTTTTCTATTTTGTTACAGGTAAGCCTTGGTATTTCAGCCTTTGGTTTTGTTTTGTTTTCTGAATGAGCTTGTATGAGGAGCACTTGCATTGCTATTTCTGTGCAGCACAAAAAAGCAGCTGGATGGTGGTGAAAATGGAGCATTGGAGCAGGGAAAAGTGGTCTGTGAATCTGGGGGCTATCACACCCTGCACTATATAAAAATATGGAGCTGTCCAATTTTCAGGGTTTCTTGAGCAAAACAGGATACTTTTTCACTTGAAATATTACTTGTTGTGTGTCCATGCTTCTGCTTGAAGAGATTCTTTCTGGATGAATCTTAGAAGTAATTGGCACTGCGTTTAAGATCTTTAAATAAAGACAACTCTTTCTTCTCCTCCTCAGGAGATGAAAGCCATGCTGAAAGCTATGTCTTTGAAAATGAGTTTCTGCTGTTGATGGGTCACTTGATGTGGTTGTCCTAAGAACCAGCCAACCCTGTTCTACAGACTGAAATTACACCTTTTTGAAGTTGGGAAAACATGTCAATATGTGTACTAAATCTTGCAGTAGGAAGAAAACAGTCTGTTCCTTTCAGCCTTTCTGGGTCTCTGAGCAGGGCGGGGGGGATTAGAAGACCAAAATCCCAGATAAAATCATGGGGAAGTCTCAGGAGTGCCAGTCTGTAGTTTGTCCTCTGTACTTGGCATAATGTTATTGGCTGTCTTGGCAGCTCTGCGTGCACAATGTGCCCAATGATGAGACCAATTTGACCTCGTTGCATCAAATATCTGTTTTATAGCCAGTGACTCTAAATTGTTTTAATTGTTGAATGGAAAATGGAACATCTTTTGAGTTCTCCTCCATAACATCTGCTGTTAACTAGAATTGATGCATTCTTCACCTTGGTATGGGAACCATTTGCTAGGGCTTTTTCAAATCTAACAGCTTCCCCATCATGATGAATGAAACATGTGCCAGAATTAGATAAAAAACATTCCAAAGACATTTCAGATATTGTTTAATCTGTTCTTTGTCCTGGGACTTGTCACCTATGCTTTTATCACCAGTGCAAGATTCCTCTCAGTCTCTTTGGAAACATCTGCCCTTGAGCCCTACTTGGTAGCTCTCAAAAGAAACATTTTCTTTTCTCTAGTGGTCCCTTTGTTCTGCAGTTTGTTATGTTTTCTGGCCAGACACACAAAGAACAGTGTTTTCTCTTTGCAATAGATCTACATATACCTACAAGATTGCTATGTTCACCTGTTTCCTTCCTTAGGTTCCTTTAGCCCATTACCAGTGATGTAATTTAAGATTTTTATCTAAAGCCTTCAGCATCCTCCCTCTAGGCAGAAGAAATTTTCCAGAGCTCAGTGGTCACTGATGTGTGACTGCTTATTGTAAATGAACATCACTAATAGAGGTGTTGTATGTGCTGACCAAAACCTGATAAACAGAAGTAGTAAAATTCCTCCGTTTTCCAACTTTATTCTGTCCTTCCCATTACAGGTTTAAATGCTCACATCTTCTAGATATTCCTACATATAGCATGGAAGAAATAGCTGTTCTCGTTGTGATTTCTTTGCCAAGATATGCAAGATCTCTTTAGTTTTGCAATAATTCTCTCCAAGCTCATTATGTCCTCCTGTGGACAGCTGATATGTGTTGGTTGCTTCAGCTGTGCCAGGATCCTTTGCCTGCATTAGCAGACATTGAGTTGAGAGGCATTTTGGTTTTATTAGTATGTGCCTGCCACTCTCCTGCTCACATAATATTGTGCTTATTTGCTATAATGCTACTGAAAATCTTTCCACCACAAGAAGAAAAGTAAAAAAGGCAGGAACAGCAGGCTCACTATGGACACTCCTGACAGTATGCAACTCCCTGGAATTTTTGCTGCTTTAGTGACTGAGTACCTTAATATTTTAACTTGCACCACATTATCTACTGTATTTCCTAACACTAGCATCAATGGCATCAATGTGTTTTTCATGTTTTTATTTTTCTTTTTTTTTCCTCCCTGGGTGCCAACAGAGGATAATGTGCTGTCCTTGCTGTTTTTGCCTACAGCAGAGTAATTTCAATATGCCATTCTTCCTTTGGCAGAACAGGAACAGATGACACTCATAAAACAGATCTTTGCATTAGTCCTGAGCCCTTCTCCCACATCCCTGGCACCAGTAAGATTTATTATTCTTCTAAATATCTCCTGGCAGGCTACTCAGAATGTTGGAAAAATTATAATAAAGTATTTTAGTCTGAGCACAAACAGCATGCTTTGCTGCTCAAAAAGTATGGTAAACTATATTCTTCTGCCTGTTAGGCAGACACTCAAAAATGTATCATAAAATTATGAATAAGTAAGATGCTGTGTGGACCCTTAGGTTTGATCTGGCTGAAATGGAGAGGAAACTTTGTCTAAACTAGAGCAGGACCTCCAAAGTCCCCAGTTATTTGAGCTGAAATCCATTAAAAAAAAAAAGGAACGTAAAAATTATAATTATTGAAGGCCCTGTTGCCCCATCCCTATGGAGCTGGGAATTGCCCAGAGAGCCCGAGGGAGGCTGAAGGATGAGGAGATGGTGTGATGTGCTCTCCAGTGCCTCTGCTCAGCACTTTAGTCAAGACATATTTTCCTTTCACTCTGCCTGTCCCATGCTGCTCTTTCACTAAGGTTGGATAACATATATATATATTTTATATATATATGTATATAAAATATATAAAAAGAAGTTAATGGCCTGGAAGCATTTAGACTTTCTATAGAGTGAAAGCAATTTAAAATATTATTGGAGACTCTGGAACTTCCAAATCCACAATCTGCATCATCCAAAGCAAAATTTAAAGGATTTTTTGCCAGTTACTTCTGCAAATATGACAATTCTGCTTATAAATGCAGTGCTCTGGAGTTGCTATATAAATGGAGTGTATAAGCAAAGCAGCTTTGTAGTCTTGAGAAAAACTTTTTTTCTTATATTTAGGATCTCCAGGGGTTATCTCAGTTAGAAGCTAAGTTTGGTGCTTGATCCACTGGGTCCTTTGATCTATTCCAGATTACTCAGAGAAAGAAATAAAAAACAATCCAATCCTGCACTGAAGAAATCAGCCAAAAAAAATTGCTTTTACAGCACCACTACCCCAAAGGTTTTGTCTCAGGATCACTGAAGCTGGGTTAGGTTGTGCTTTTTGTTTAATCTGTTTCTGACCTTTCTGTCTTTCAAATGTGTGACACACATAAGTCAAATGACCAGGAAACTTATTTTTGCTTGTATGGAGGCACAGCTGTGTCCCAGGGCTGGAACCTGTTGCAGTTTTTTCCCTCCTGAGTCTGTAAGTGAGCTCAGTGATCCCCCACAAGTATCCCAAATGAAGGGCAGCTGTTATGGTTATCACTCAGCAAGGTTCCCTCCAATGCACCACAACATTAATAGGTTGTACTCACAGGTTATTTCCAGTACCACTGACACAACATTGGGTTAATATATTCATTTAATGGGAGCCCAGAGGGAAATGAGATAGGGGGTGAGAAAAGCCTCTGCAAATATGACAAGATGTTGATTCCCACTAGTAAACCTCTTTTGGGTAATAGTATTAGAGGACTGTAATATCCTCCCTGCTGAAATAAAACAGTTTTCCTGTTCCCAGCTGCTGTGGGTTGAAGAGCTGACGTGGCTGGGAGAGCTGCTCTGACCAGAGAGGCCAGAGAATGTCTGCTCTGCTCAGAAATATTTATTCAGTATTGCTGCAAAATGCAGTGGGCTCTCTTTTGGCAGTGTGCAGGAAGGTGGGAGATGCAGTGCCGTGTGAAATCCAGTTGTGATAAAACAAGAGCCATGCAAGTATTGTCACCTGTGTAAAGCGCCTTCAAAATGAGCAGCACCAATGAGCAAACAGCAGTTTGCTGCACCCCTGTGGGCCCTGCCTAATGGGGGTGATGGTTTCAGTTTTAGAAATTTCTTTCAGTTATGTGACATTTCAAGGGAAATCATAGAGGGAATGAGAGTGGTCTGTTCCTTTTCTAATGGTCCTAATTAGGGAGCTACTGTTGCTTTGAGTGCTTGGGGGATGATGCATCCCTTTCTCAGAAGAGAGCTATTGCAGCACTTTGCCTACTCACATACCTGTTTTCTAAGAAAGTCTGAGTGTTCCCATTCTCCAGGGGTGTTGAATATTTCTCTTTAGATCTTCAGACTCTCCAGGTTAGCTAGAGCCCTCAAGGCACTTGTGTTGGCTTCTCCCAAAACCAGAACTTGTGATGGGGGAGTTTAGAAAGGTCCTTCTCTGATCCACATTTTGCATCTCTCCCTACTCCTGTTTGCAGTCTGAAACCTAAACTGCCATCTTCTCAGAGCAGCTGTCTGATCATAAATGGAATAATACATGGAGCACACATCCCATCCTACATCCCTGACATTCCAAATGTGCCAAGTAGCCCCAGCAGCTCTCAGAGGCTGTGGCTGCTGCTGTCCCCAGCCTTTCTCTCAGTGTGATATTATCTCCAACACTCCCTTCTCCTTCTGCCAATTGCTGTGGAATATCTGTGAATTTCTGTGTTGAGAGTGTTCCTTGCAGAGGTGTATCAAACCCCACTGCTCAAGGTCAAGGCATTTGGGGATGGGAAATGTGGGGAAGAGAGGCTGGTGCTCAGAGCAGGGGACACAGAGCAGGATTATTGCCTGGCCTTCTTCCTCTGAGGAGATGAGGAGACTACAGCTCCTCCAGAGCACCCACTTAGCAGTTAGATCACATAAAAAATTCAGATAAGACTTGCAGTCTGAGGGAAGGACCTTGCTCTTTTTCTTTACTATCAGGCAAAAGAAATGGACCAAATACTCTGGGAAATGGATGCAATTCTAATGAGATGCAAGATTTCATTCATGTTTCTCTTGAGAGGCTTGTAACACTAATTGACAGTGTCCAACTCTTCCACAAAACTTCTCAGGAAAAATAGTTTCACTTATTAGTAAGCAGTGCATGATTTCTAGACATCTGTTAGAGTTTTCCCAGTTTCTTTTGTTGGAAGTGGTAAATGTCACACTACCCAAGGTGGAGGAGATAGTGAGGATTTTTCCTTTGGAATTCAATTCTTCCTTAAAACATTTTCACAGTATTTTATGAGGATTAACTATTTAATCATATTTCTTCATTAATACTTTAAAGGGAATTCAGCTCTGTAATCATACAAAGAAAAGTCTTGGATTTTGTTGTTTTGGAGTCTAATAGCATTTAAGGTCAGTGCTTGGAAAGTAAACATTTCAATGGCAAGATCATTATGAAAGTGCTTTTGCTCTGCCTTGAAACACAGTGTATTTAATAATGTTGAATTTAAGAAATATTTATTTAGTTAGATACATTCTCAGTTGATTCCAGTGAGAATATGGAGCTAACATACAAAGCAGGCTTGAACTAGGAATTGCTTTCCAACTGTGTGGGGAAAAAATGTTCTTAGTTATGGGGCTCTTCTCTGGTAAGAGAAACTCAAATATTGCTGTAATTTCACTTCCTTTAGCCCACCCTTTATGAAGAGGTCTCATTTGGCATGATAATGTATGATTAAATTTATCAATTTTTCCCAGTATACCCTGCTGGCACCAATATGGAGAAATCTCCAGAAGGAACCCAACAGAAATAACTTATGTGCTGTGATTTGCTACACTCGCCTTCTGTAGTAAAGAAATATAGATTACAGGGATAATTCAGCTATTGAAGAGGACCTTCTGTTGGAATACACTGGCACAGGTTTCCAAGTTTCTGCATTTTCACTCGGTTAAGGATTCAGCCCTTCACCTCCCCAGAAAATTGACTTGGAAAATGTTGCACCTTTTGTGATCCATTAAAGATGCATTATGGAAAAGCAATACAGAAGAAAAATGGGAGAAGTTAACAGCTCCTGTGGCCTGTCCCTGTGCTGTGCCTCTGTTTGCTCCTGCCTCAGTGCAGCACAGCCCATTTTCCTTGGTGGATATCAGGGCGCGTTGTTTACAGCAGGAACAGGCAGTGCTGAGAGGCCTCTGTGTGCTCTGCTCAGATGCAGGGTAGATCCTGTTCAGGATGGAAGGAAATGACAGAACAGAGCAAAGCAAGTGCAGCACATTAGTCATAGTTACACTCCTTCATTACTGCTTCAAATTGAAAAATGCCAACCACTGCACAGCTCGCTGGAGTAAGTTCAGAGAGAACTGCACACATTCAAAGGTCAGGAAAAGGAAAATTATAAACTATATTGTTTTACTGCCTCCACAAAGTGATTTATTTTTTCTTTGTCTTTCTTTCAAAGTTTAAAAGAGAGAGGGATTGTGCTAGGGAATGAAATTTTAGAAATTAAATTTACTTGCCATGCAACAGCTCTTTTATTTGAGTAGAAAGCTGTAAAGCAGGGCTGTATTTAGAGGCATCCTTTGGGAACTGAGCCTCGCAAGGTGAGATTTGAGAAGCAATGGAGGCTGATTTCTGCATCTAAGGCATGATAATTTAGCAGGATACTGGGAGTATTTGCCTCTCCTAACCGCCTAACTCAATTTACCATTTTTTATAATTAGCTATAAAGCACTTTCATTTTATGTGATTTCCATGTTGTGCGATGACATTATTCTGCACACTTGAAATGTTCCTAATTCTTTTTACTCTAACAAATAGGATGTGAGAAAATTTCACTATCCAAATCTTGTTCTGACTTCTTGCACTTTGTTTTCTCTCTCTTTCTCTTTTTTTTCTTTTTAAGTTTTGTTGTTGTTCTTTGGTGTTTTTTTTAGGTTTCTCTTTTTTTTTCTGGCACATTCTGTTTTATGACTGACTGCATGCTCTGGAATTGCATCTATTTATAAACCAAAAACCTCTCTATATGACTGTGCTGAAAATATTATGGGGTAAACATTCCTGTGTTGTTTGGGTTTTGTTTTCATTGCATACTTCTGGTGTAAATATTTTTGTCTGTACAAACTTCACAGTAATGGGTCTCAATGAAATTTTGTCTGAAATTTGCTACATATCAACAGATTTCTTTTAGTCTTTTTGAAAACCGACCAATATAAAATAGACATAAAAAGTGTGCTCTATTTCTGGTTGAGGCTATTGTGTTAACCATAACTTGTAGCACAGTCCACTGGTCACACTGATGCAAACATGGCAACTGAAACATCCCTGAGGGATTCTGATACAAATAAAATGCCAATAATTATTATTTCTGATACAGATAGCAAACAGTTTAGATATTCTGAGAGATTGCTGTTTAAAACCTGTTGGTAATGTCTTTATAAAGCAATTGTTATTCCTGTATGTGTGGTAGATTTTTGGATTATTATCTTTTATTCTATTTTTCTCAAAGTATGGCTAATTAATGCAGCCTCCATGATTTGAAAGGTTTTAGGCTGATTTATCTCAACTGTGCCCTGGTTTTTTCAGCCAGGGCATTGGAGACCTGAATGCAAAACCAGAACTTTCTTTGGCACTGCAAAGTTGCTCTGTGGAGACGAAGATTATTGATGAGGGACAACGTTTGTTTAATGCTGTTGCAAAAAAAATAAAATTCTTCTCATGTACCTCTTGTACCCTCTTTTATATTTTCTGATGGTGAGGTGCAAAATTGAGAAAAACCCCCATATTCTAGCATGATATAATTAAAAACATATTCTAGCATGATATAATTTATTAGCAATACAATTTGAGTGGCAGTGTTCTTTGTATGTAATGCAGTGAGTCACTGATAAAATAAGAGATTGAACTACACAAATGCAATGTAGTCTGTTTACAAGGTTTTAGCAGAAAACAGTCAAGCCAGTTGTCTTTATAAAGTAGAAAAAAATAGTGGTTTTTTTGGTAGAGTTTATTTGAATAATTTTCATTTTAAATTCTCCTTCTGTGTTAGAAGATGTAGAGGTCCAATTAGCATCAAGCTCCCGGAAAGACTGAAATGACAAGGAAGCAAGCATGCATTTCATATCTCCAGTTAAGAGCATGAAGCCTATGAATTTTGTAACATGCTCTCATTTTTGAGATCACTTTAATTCCTTATGTAATATATTCAGCACTGAATTTTAATCAGTACACAGTTTGTTGATTCTTATTGTGTGAATTTGTAAAAATAACTAGTAATTGTGCCCTGCATAGTAAAAGGATGGTATTTTCATGGATCAATAATGAAGGATTCAGTGATCCTTAGTAAATCCCTAGATATCAATTCCATGATCTAAATTCATTTTAAGTTGATTTTTCTCCAGCTGTACTGTAGTGCTGTCCCCTGAAATCTCAGTGGTGTTCCTTATTTGTTTTATTAATATGTATTACACACTAAAGATATGTCAAATGATTCAAGCAATTTAAGTGACACTTGATTGCTGAGATACTTGTTTGGCTTGGGGTGATTATTATTTCCTTCTAATCATAATAACCCATTTGCTGTGAAACTTCATCTTTTTATTGTTCAAACAAGGTATAGAGCTTTCCAAGGGTTATTGTGCAATTTCATGTTGCCAGTGTCTGTCAACCATAAATAATTGTGACTGTCTTGATTTTTCTTTACACATCTAGACAGATTGCCCAGTGGAGCAGAGAATACCAATTTAACACTATTTAGGACAGTATTGTGAAGTGTATCTTGAGCTATGAATTATCACTCAGGAGATGCCAGTGGGAAGCTAAGTTCAAAAAGGATGTTCCTAAGAATGTGAATTCCTTAAACACAGTTTTTGTGTGCTGGTTAGTTGGGTGCAAAAGGAAAAAGGTGCATTCTTTGGTGGCCTTTTAACAGAGCAGAGGTTTTCCATCAGTGAGAGATTATCCTTAGTTCTTTCTAAAGTCTGCCTGAAAGCAATTAAGAATGAAACACTTTAAAGCCACCAAAGTGTAGGGCCCCAAGAGGTGGAATAATCAAACTGGGTTTCATAATGGAAAAAAATACTGTCTCAGATTAAACCAAAAGTGATTAAATTTGGGGGAATCTGGAAGAAGAAACGTTGGACACTGACTCCCAGAAAACTTAGGCACAGCACTTTACAAAATGTAGGAGTCTGACATGTCTTGAAATGAGCCCCATAAGTTACATAATTGTTTCTCAAAATGGCTTTCATGGTATAAGTGTGACTCACAATGCTTCTATAGTCAATTTTGCTGAAGCCAATAGCTTTAATTCCAAACAGGGAGTTACCATAAGTTAATGGTGAATACAGCTGAATGAATTACTCATACTCTCCTTTGGTCCTTAGAAGTGGCAACCAAAAAAACTCCAAAACACATATAAAAATATTATATAACTGTATTTCATACAAAGTTCCTACTTTCAGAGAAGTATTTTGAAGCTATTTAAATTTTGACCTCTGTAATATTTAGACAAAAGTTGGATTTTGCTTATTTAGTCAATTGAAATGGTCAGCTGCTGGCACACAAACTGGGTGGAATTTTTCTTGGAAACATCTCTCCTGTAGGTGTAATCAGTCTAGTTTATGTTGCTGCCATTACAGTTAGTGAAGTATTAGGTACATAGTAGGAAATAGGTTACTTAGATAAACCTTTGAAATATGAAGTGTACTTTTTAAAAATAGTTTGTCTCATTTATATTTTACATGATATGCACAACTTTGTTATTCAGATTTCACTGTCTCGCTTCAGGGAGATATTATGAACAGCTGAGTTGTTGTTTGTTATATGCATATTATTTATACTCCCATTTTGTGACACATTATCTGCTTGATCATATAAAGTAACACAATTTCAGGAACTATTTAATATATTCTCTCCCCTGCCCCTAAAATCAGTAGGTACAATTCCCTCGAGGAAATCTATCACTGCTTGTTCTTCATCTGTTGCTTGGAGCTGTGCTATTCTTTAGTCAAAAAACCTCTGTAAGACCAGGCCTGGAACTCAGGCAAGTCACTGAAAACCTTCCTAGTGACTTTGGAAAACTCTCAGAAAATTGTAAGAATGGTGGAAAATACCCTATTAAAAAACAAACAAACAAACAAAAAACAAAAACAAAACAAACAACAAACTACTAAATCTCAACAAACCAAACCCAAAACAGTTGTCAAGCAGTAAATAGAAAGCTCAGTCTGGGCTGTCAGAATCCAGCAGAGGGTAAGACACCTGTCCTTATGTAGGTGTGCAGGGATTCCACTTTGGGAATACCAGTGTGGCAAAAGAAATCAAATTATCTGGGGCAGTCAGGAAAGCCTCAGTCCAAAACATGACTTTTCATTGACTGCTGCCCACTAGGCATCTGCTGAGCATTGCTTGTTTAGCCTGATTAAAGGAAACCTTGGAAGGATATTTGGCTCTGTATTTCCATGTATGTGTAAATATAATGAAATGGTAGAACAAAAATTAATTGCTTTTTGGCCTTCTTCCCATTTTTGTGTAGTCATTCCCTAGCTCTTTAAAGTCAGCCTTGGTACCCAATATTGCTACCAGGGAAGTGTAGTAAGCTATGGATTAATCTGGCTGAAAGAGAGTCCCAAAATATGGAATTAAATTAAATTTCATTGAAATTGGTTCTAGAAATTCATCATCTTAGGCTTTAAGTTCAAATCTGTGTTATAAGTTTGCATTCTGGGTTTTGAAGAGAGAATTAAAAAGATGTTTAGATAATTTGTGTGCTGTCTCGAGAGACCCCCATCTAAGTATAAAAGAAAATGTGTTGTCACTTGTTCTTGACTGGAAGATTGTTTACTTCAGTTCTTGATCCAAAGTCTTGGCACAAAAGGCATTCACTACTATGTCAAGAACAGTAATGAAATAAATTTCATTTTAAATCACATCTGGATTTGAAGAGATTGAGATCACACTGGTTTTAGATGTTATGCTGGCAGACTCCTATTGCTATGGCATTCTCACTGCCTTACCAAGTAGAATTCTTTGTACATTCTTTGTACCTCCTCAAATCCATTGCTGAAATATCTTTCTTTGCTCTCTCACCTCAAGCCAAACATCTTTCAACTCTTCATGAAGTTACAGATGTGTTGATATGGACATGATGTATTCAGCATTATGCTGACAGTAAGTTCATCACCACTGAGGAGATGCCAAAGAGTTTCTGGGGCTGGGCAGGAGGGAAGTGTTGACCTCTGTTTTCTCTTCAAAGAACCCGATTCTCAGTCTTGCTGAGGTCAGTCTTTTACTTTTTTGATTCTTATTTCTTCTAGTTTTATATATTTTCAAGTCAATGCTTTTGTTTGCATGTATAATAATTATCAGTTCAACAATTATACTTTGATCTGTTTGTTCTTATTTTTCATGGCTTTAGCTCATGTTCTCTATTCCAATTGAAGCAACAGTTTTCTTTCTCAGTAAAGTTTGATCGAGGTCACTCAGCAATGTTGCTCCAAACTAGTCCTTGGGCTACAGCTATTTGAAACCTGGCCCCAGGTTGTAATTTTGGCAGAAAGAAATACCTGGGTAGTTTAGCTGGCTGTGCAGGTGGGTGCTGTGCTGCTCCTGGGCAGGGCAGAGCACCCTTCTGGCAGCTCTGTTTAGCTGAGCTTCTGTTCTCAAGTATTTTATTCTGGAATAAGCAAAACTGCCTGAAAATGAGCCCGAAAGTACTGAGAAATTGCAGATGTGTTACTGAGAAGGCTATGCACAGTACAGGCAGTGCAGAAGGGGCATAAAGCTGGGTCAAGAGTGGAATTAGAAAGTCTTAAGCATAAATGGCAGCTTTTCTTGTGGTCAAGCTGTCTGGCTGCTCAGTTTCTCTCTCTGTGAAATGTTTTTTTCTGATATGTATTACAGAGCAGACAGTGAAGATTATGTGATTAATGCTTTGCTTGGTATTTTGTGAATGCAAAGTGCCATCTATCTTCTAGATGAAACTGTTAGAAGCAATATATAGACCTGAAGTGCAAAGATTCTGTTGCAAGTTTAGTATTAGCCCTTATCTAAACATTTTAATTCAAAAACCTTGACTAAATATAGATTTGTCTTCAGACCAAGGTATTTTAAAAGCACAGATCTTTCTACCATGTCATACTGCAAATTATTTATGTTTAAAAATGGGGTTCTGATCATGTAACATCTGACTTGATTACATTTTTCAGTTCTTTCCATTGTTTGGTTTTTATTTTAAGTGCAAAAACTGTCCCACTCAGTGTCAAAATCTCAATATTTTTGGGGGGAGCATTCATTTCTGTCTATTGAAGATGAAAACAAATGGTGAACTCCCAGAATTTTCCCTTAAAAGAAAATTTCATTTTCCAGTTCTTTCAAATATTTCAATAATTTTAATGCCAGAACTGTCCTGTCTCTTGTGACTGGCAGTTGTCTGTACATGTAGGTGGAGCAGGTCCATGGGGATTGTTTTCCAAGGCAAGGTGGGCTACTCTCAACATTGCTCAGTGTGGAAAGAAGCCCAGCTGGTGCAGGAAGCAGGTTCTTGTTTATGTTCTGGCCCTTATATATTTTAAAGCCAAAAGAATTGATTGGGCAACATAAGTTGTCTTTGTACCAGAGTGAAGGATATTCAATAAACAAATAACTGCTTATTTTTGTACACAAAGAATTAGGGAACTGGAAGCTTATTCAATGGCCGTTGTGATGGATTTCCTGGGTGTTATGGACATCTCCAATGTGTAATTCTGCTCTTGAGTGTTTGCACAAAGTTTTATTTGTTCATAAATATTCTTGTTACTCTCTAGATAGATTTCTTTATACTTAAGCAGCTACTTTAAGTATTTGTATGGAAGAGAGGAAGCCTTCAGAGCAATGCCACTGGGCTTGAAGATTCATAATCAATGTGGAGCACTGTAACTGTGCATCAGTCCCCACATTTCTCAGTGCCTTTTCTGGGCAGAGGATTCTGTTTTAAAATACTCTCTTCCATCTAGAGACTCATGTGTCTAGAAGAGTGTTTGACAGGAATTTTTTTCTCTTTGTGCTAAGGCAGGGTAAAGTGACAAGGAGATGCACACTAGAGATGTCAGTTCATAGCATCCTGGATCTGGAATTGCTAATGAAGTCTCTTCTGTGCCTCACAGAGGATGTGCCAGTGCATTTCAGCTTCAAGAGGATAGAAGTACAAAGCAGTCAAGGGTACCTTCCTTATCACATAAGAAGAGAGGTTAAAAATACAAAAGAATGAGACTGTAATTCTGAATGGGAATGTTCTATTATTCATAAAGTATTTTGTTTCTGTAGAGAATCATATTATGAGATGACATTCAGATCTTATTACTCCTTTTGTTACTGTTGTGCTGTGTGGCTGTTCCACATTAGGGGGCTTCTCCTTCATTTGTTTTGCAGAACAATCCTTTTTCAGCTTTTTTCATATTTTTAGGGTGTGGTAAGGCAAGAAATTTTGTGCTTTCTTGGATTTTTGGCTATTTTAAGAACTATTCATAATTTCTCCCTGAGTCACTAAGCAATATATGATTGGCTATAAGAAATTAATACCAGAACTGAAGATCAGGAATAGTAGTAAGAGATATATAAAGAAAAAAAAAATCTTCAAAGTGCTGATGAACTATGCATTTATAACACTCTTCATATGTTGTTATACCCTCCTGCATTTTAATTGTGACACTTCAGGAGTAATACAAATGTTTTCCACAGCTTATTTGTATGCAGAGTAATAATTCTCCCTATCTTTGTGGGGCTTCTGTTGCAAGTGGGGAACAGGAACTGCCTCTCTGCACTTGTGTGATGAAATTTCTGACTTCCAATTAGTAAGAATATGGGTTTTTTTCTGCAGAAAATTCTATTCTCCATTTTATTTTAAGGCTATTTCTTTCTTCCCAATCTGGCACTGTGATTACCCACTGTATACCTGAGCAGAAATTTGGATAAATGCTTCTGAAATACAGCGCACTGCAAATCAGTACAAAATGTAGATAACAGGTGAGTGACTGATTTAGATTCTCTGTTCAGGCCTTAAGGGACATAAACATACCTCAGATTTTTCTCTCTAGTGTATCTTATCCCTATTTGTAGTAGCATTTCCAACAAACTTGCTATTTAATGCTGGGTGGGAAAAAAAACCCCACACTGTAATTCTGAGTAGCTCTGGTGAATAAAAAATATTTAGTCTTAGATATGATTTCCTTCCATGGAAAGGAAAATGCCACTCTTTCCACAGTGCATCAGCTTAACAAATTCACTGTGAAGGGCCAAAGCTGGCACAAGAGGAAGCAAGAGCTCCAGTTTCTTCATGCCACTTGCTTTTTCAGCAGGAGCAGCTTCATTTGTGGTCCCACCAGTAAGCTGTTTGGATACAAGCAAAGCAAATCATGCATAAATGCATGATTGTGGGTACAAAATTGTGTAGATGATTTGAAAAGGAAGTAATAAAAAAGGCAGTCAGGATGCTGTAAAATACAGAGCTCCTGGAAGTTTTCTCTTACATATTCAAGCACACTTATTTTTGTCCCATAACAGACATCATATAATCTAACAACTGTGATCTTTATGTGGCATTAAATAGCTAATATTTGCAATTTATCAAGCTAATGAAACAGGGTCAGTGGTCTGACACATGACCTGTGGAACTGACAGGTTTCCAGAACAGGAATTTCCATGCTATGCTACAAAAGTCTGAAGTTAGAAATGAAAAAAAACAACTTTGTGAGCAGGTGAGATGTGAGGTAGGAAATACAACCTGTCTTGGCATGGACACCTGCATGTTTAAGGTACTGCAAGTTTGTGTTTGGTTTTTTTAATGTGCATTAGTGTTCAGAAAATCAAAGTCTAAAGTAGTACAGGAAGAGAAATATGCCATTTTCTCAGTCCTTGTGATCTCTATTAATAGCTTTCATCCCTGGTGTGTGCTGGGATTTACATAACAGAGACAAACATGCAAGAATCTCTGAATAAGAGCACAATACTCTCCATCTCCAGCCCTTTGAGAACTCTGTTCCAAAGTAATAGACACTAGACAAAACAAGATCTTATTGCTTGCAGTGGGCCACAAGACCCTTGTTGTTTGCCACAATGTTTAATTTGTTTCTTTCTATCTCCTTGGCTGATAATTGGAATACTCAACCTATGACTTTTAATAAGCTGCCAGTCCCAAGGTTAATAGACTGAAGTTTTGTAGATGCTTTGACTTCTTGTGCTTGGAATAAATTGCCCACGATAGAAAATGTAGATCAAGACCTCAGAAATCAAATTGACTAATTTTAGGAAGAAATGAGAGCAAGAGAGACTGTTATTTACAATTAGTGTTTCTCTTTGCACGTTTTATCTCCGTTTCTTTTTGTTAGATAAATGCCTGTGCAGGCAGATATATTTATCAACTTAGACATGTATGTGGTTCCTGCAAATATATCTGCCATTCTGCTTCCTTGCTTTTGCTCTCCCTCCCTGAAGCTTTTAAAAACATAGCTAGGTGTCTATGGAAATTTTGTAACTTTAATATGGGGGGAAGCTTTAAATTTAATTATTTACTAAACCTTAAATTACAATCAGTGACAAAATAATTAGGAAAAATCAGAAGTATTCCAAAGTTTCACAGGACTTTAAATGCTTGGTATTTTGTTGTAAATCAGAGCTCATACTGGTAGAAATGTGATGTGGGAAGGAAAAAGACAGGTTTTCCTGGTAGTGTTATTTGTGCACTTCTACATGATAATGATTGAACAGGGATTACCAGTTAGGAACTTGAAATATTGCAGAATAATTTGGCAGTCAGGGAAAAGTCAGGCGTTTTTTGTTTTTATTTGTTACATTTAATATGTAGCTTACATTCTTAAGCTTTTTAAGAGTTGACCATTAATGTTGACTGTTAATAAGGCTCTGAGGGCTTTGATTTCCAGAACAGTAGAGCAAATCTAATATTGTGGTACTATTTAAAAGTTGTAAGCTTGGCTCTTATGACAAAGAAACAGAGAGATTGATGTAAGTTTTAATTAATAATGCCGATGAAATGAAAAGAAGATGTTGCTTATCACTGTAAATTTGGAGCAAATGGTTCTTATGGGACTGGCTGGGCAGACTTAAATTTTATTTCAAGCTGATAAAGCTGCTAGTACTACTGTAAGATTTCCATGTATCCTTCAACTTGGCTTCACTTGTCATTCTGGTATTTCTGTCAGTAGTGGGATGAAGGCACTGGACTCTCACTGTTCAGTTTTGCAGATTACACAGACCAGGGTGGGACAAATAACAAAGAGAATCACTTGCTAACACTGAGCACACCTGAACACACTACCTAGTCTAAGAGTTAGAAATCAGGACCTACTCCCAGATTTTTTTGTAGCACTCATTGCCTGCCTGGCTGCTGTCCTGATACACTTGACTGTAATTCAGCACAAGTTCATGGCACTACCACCATTTCTGCTTTCTGCTGTCAGCTGTTGCCCCACTACTAGTTTGTGGAAGACAGGAACTGATGACTTTCCCATTTGCCTGGAGTCTGTCAGGTCTGGGGCTGTTGATCTTTAGGAGCCAGGGCAGCCTTTTCTTCCTTGATCAGAAAGCAGTCCTAGGATGAAGCCATGAGCCAGGCAGAGTCCCCTCACAACCTTGCTCCTCCTGGGGCAAGCTGAAATCTCCATTTGCTTGCTGGGCACAATGTCCCCTCACACACTCACACCCTATAGAACCCAGCCCTTCCTTTCACATGGGTCAGCACTGGCAGCCATCCAGGCTGAAAAGAATCAGATTCCAGCAGGCAATTTATCCTGGTTGCCTGAGATGGCTGCCACAGGACAGGAAAATTGCATTCTAGAGAAATCTTGCTTTTCCCCCTGAGGGGTGCCTATAAACTAGATTTACACACACTTAAACTATCCTAATATTTAGATGGCTAAAGTTAGGTGAAGTGAGCAAAAGGTGTAGCATGGAATGAGTGGGCGAGTTTACGACTTTTATGTTTTTGTACTTAGGACCCAAGGAGAATTTCCCCTCGGTTCACCCCACAGCATCTATTGGATTCAAGAACAGAAATTTTTCTTTCTTAGCATCTTGAGAACCAGCAGGAAGCTGCCTGGGCTAGAAATGTTTCTAAACCACTGCTCTCAGGCCCTTCCCCTGCCCTCAGTAACAGAAATAGCTTTGCCATTCCAAGCGCTACTGGGCCACACTAGCAGCAGCTCCTGACTGTCTCACTGCCTGCAAGAACATTATCTGGGAAGAACCTACTTTGCCCAGCTCCTTAGGAGCCCATAACAATTCCTAGAGAATATCACTCAACAGGGACACCTAAAGAAGAAATAAAAGATAGTTTAGCTACTCCCGAAGTTGAGAGTTGCTTTCAAGTAGTGTCTAAAATTCAGTGTCAGGTAACAGGCTTTAGGATTAACTCTTGGGACCCTGAGGAAATGGCAGGGACACCTGTTTTTATTCTATTCACAGTTAGGCACCTGGCTACTTGAAATGCTGCCCACACAAACGTGGCTTTACTCCAGAGTAACCCCCAGGTGTGGTAAAGGCACTGCACACGTTTGTGTATCATCAGGAGCACAGTGAGAATGAGCCAAATAAGAGAGTAACTAAGAAGCCTTTGATGGGGAACTGTACTTGCAAGTTATAATTTTCCCTCTGTTCTGATCCCCATGCAATTTATTCTGAAGTCATTATGTAAAGAAACTGCAGGCTTTGTGTCAGAAAGGTGCCTGTGAGGAAGGTTCATTAGAACAGCAGAGAGAGGAGTGACATTGAGGGTATTTGCCTGTCCTCCTCCTTTCCTCCCACAGAGAGCAGGAGCAAACGTGCCTGTGGCTGGCTCCTACCTTACACCTCTTCAAAGAAGTTTCTTTGAAAGTCTTTACACAAGTCTTCTGTAGAGAGCTAAATATGCAGGTGGAAGTTAACTGAGTGCACTGTGTACCACAGGATACTGGACTTGGGTGTTTATTCTATAAACACAGAAACCCCTGGGAGGGAGCAGCTAATTTATGTGGAGCACTGGCAGCCAAACCAGAAAAGCCCTGGCCACTCTTATGGGCAGCACTGGGCCATGTTTGATGGTGCAACTTTGGGGTACTGTTGGCATTTTGTGACAAACTTCACGGCCTCTCTGCATGGGGCAGAGTCCATACAAGATGCCACATGGACTGGTATTTTATATCCCTTCATCCACAGCTGTATGCTGGTCTCACATGAGCAGTGCTTGCTCCAGTCCTGCAAGTGTGAGCTGCTCTGGTGGCACGGCAAGTGACCTGCACTTTGTGTAACTGGAAAAGAGCAGGGGGACAGGGTTCTTCATGGGTTTGCAAGAAAAAGACAAGACTGTGGCAAGCTGGACACACTGCAGCACATAAGGGCTTTCTAGATCTCATAGCTAAACAGAAATATTCTTTCCTTGAGCACAAGCTAAGTCCCTTTTATTCATTGAGGGCTGCTAGAATGTGCTGTATGGCTACTGTGATTCAGCTGAGGTGTGGTAGCTTTGTGTCCCTGGCAGTTTTGCAATTATTTGTTGTTTACATATTATAAAATCTCAGGTAATGAGCAAACATTGTATGGGTCAGGATATAAATGTTTTGTATAAACCACGTTTAGTCAGCTCTCGGTGCTTGGTAGTCAGGCAAGTAGCAGTCAGGTAGAGAGGTGGCAAGTTATGCTGCCCTAAAGCCATGTAGACTTATGTGAAAATGTCCTACTTATGCAAATGGATCATAAAAAAGGACAGAGTCTGGCCTCCAGCACATTTAATAGCATTCTTAGACTTTGCCAGGCAAGTGTTGCTTCCTGCCTCGTGGTTTTGATAGATGGAAAGTTACTGCTAATGCATTTTTAACTCTGAGTATTGTAGTGAAAATGTCACCGACGGAAATGCATTCTCTCTTCTACGTGTGCTGGCTCCCTTAACATGTCAAACTCTGCTAAGCAGATAAAAGGTGTGGCTGCCATGTTCTGCCTGGCTTATGGACTCTGTTCTCTCGGCGTCCAGAATTTCTCATACCAGCTCCATCCACCCCCCTCATTCCAGCCAGGATCCATCGTGATCCGAACCCTCAGTGGTGCCAGAACTCAGCTGGAGTCTTTGGGCCACAAGTGACCAAGGTTTTAGAGAGCACAGCTCCAGGCTGTGGTGCTGTCAGGTTGTGGGAATGGTGAAGCAATGGCAGGACAAGGCCTGTGCTCAGCAGCTGCCTTTGGAGGCAGAGCCCCCTGCCTTGACAGCTCCAGCTTCCCTGGCACTGCCTGGGCTGGGGCTGCAGCTGTCCCAGCAGCCGTGGCACTGTCAGTGCCTGTGACCTGTGTCTGTGCCTCTGCTTGCTGTGCCTGACCTCAGAGGAACGTGGGCCTTCTTATTCCAAGGAGTCCAACGTGTTTCTAAGCGCATTTCCTGCTAAAAAACCACATGGAGTTTATTAAAAGCTTATCCATGTTTGTCTCCTTTCTCGGGCAAATGGTGCAGTTGATTTTCCTGTACAGCTATGATGTGGCAGATTTTCTGCAGTCCATCCTTTTTCTGCATGAGTCCTCACTTGTGTATCAGTTATGAGGATGTTTCATTTATGAAAATAGGGACCTTTAACTCCTTGTTTAGGGCAGACATTACAGGTATTCATGATTTCTGGCACTCTCTGCTTTTAATTTAGCTGGAGCAGAGCCTGCTAGGTTGTGCTGTCATGCAGGGGGCTTGGGGGGAGTAAATGTGGCCAAAGGCAGCTGATACATAACTGTTCAAACTTAAGTATTCACTGAAGCATTTTCTTGTCTGAGAGCTCTCAAATCTCGGGTATGTGATCTGTGTGCTGAAGCTGTGCCAACCAAATATTTACTATTAGTCTACTGCTTCCTGAAAAAATTAGAGTTCACACATATTACAAAAAGTAGCATTTTTCAGAACAGACATCACTGAAAGATGTGCTCTATTAGTTAAAGTGGTTTGTTTTGCACTGTTGTAATTAGGGTTTAGCTCAGACAATGTTTTCTCAGTAGCCTCATGTTGTTTGAATAATCAACTATGAAGAATATTCTGAGCTAAACTCTGCTTTAATTCCAGCCAATTTATAAACCTTCATTCAAACACTCTTCAAGATGCCACCATTTTAAAATTAAAATAATTTGCCTTTCTAGTTCCTGATTTCAAATATCTGGCTTCTGCTTGTCTAAGATCCTTTGTTTAGACATAAAATACAAAGTGATATAACATGTTATTGGTATTTTTATCTGATGGAAATAACTAAACTTTGATACAGATTTACTTTTATGCTGTCTTAAAATGAGTCCACACAGATAGGAGGGTTCACATAGCAAACATTGCTGGATTCTTTAGTGATCTGCAGAACTGTTCTGCTGAGTTAGATTATGGAAGATGTTTAGCACAGTTTCCCTGGGAAATGGCATTTATATTCTAGTACTGCATACCTCTGTTTTGAATATGTGCTTTATTTCTCCTTCTGTGTTCCTGTCCCCAGTCTCTCCTGCATGGTTTCTGAGCAGGGACTATTTCTTACTTCATCTGTGCAGGACCTCACACCTTGCCTCAGGTTTAGCTTTTGGGGCCTGAAGGGATTTTATAGTGCAGATAAAAAAAAAACAAAAACAAACAACAAACTGATGTTGATAATGAACCATCTGCCTTGTCTGCCTTCAAACCAAGAGAAAAACTGGATTCAGATCCCAGCATTCCCTGGAACTTTGAGCCCATTGACCAGCTTTGCGAGGGAAGTGGTCTTCAGTGGTGGGAAGGGAGAAGGGAAAGGGAAGGGGAATATTTTCCCTGGTGACCATGTGAGATCTTTGGGTGCAGGAGGCAGACTCTGGGTATCCTTTCTCATCTCCCTTGTTCTCTCATGGAGGGCTGGAAGTGTGAACTGACAGCCATAAAGCACAGGCCCTTATAAATGGGAACCAGTAAAGAGAAGCTGGGTCACAGTTTGCAACTCCTGCACAACAGGGGCCAGGAGTCTCTGAAGTGCAGTCCAAAGCCAGACTGCTCCTTTTTAAGCCTTCCTTGAATTTGTTAATAAAACAAATTTGGAGGAATTCTTTCTCACTATGAAGAAAAAAAATAATTTAGTAATCCTTAAAGAAAGTCCTTGTTTCCTTGGCCTGTAATTCCACCGTATCTAGTACTTTGGAGGAAGGTCAACATTAAGTGAAACCAAGCCTGTAGTAATTTTTAGGAGCAGTGCATACCCAGTGAATTGTGAAGAATACAGGGATTAATATGTAGGTCTTAAACCTTAGGGAAACACTTTGGACTTCTATAGGCAGCTTAATCTAATCTAAAGGGTGGGCATGGTTCTAAATGTATTTTCTAGCGAGCTCTGTGCTCCTGGAAGCAGTAGAGAAAATTGCTTGACCAGTTAATGGGATTAGCCAACCACATTCAAAGGTTTACAGTCTACTATGGAGCATCTAATTGAGTAAGATGGATATTTCTAATATTCATTGCTTTAATTTTTATGTTTTATTAAAGTATGAAAGGCTCAGTGCCTGCCTGTAAGATAGCTGGAAGGTCTCCTGAGAGAGGGATTGTTTAGGGTAAAATAAACCAGAAAGACAGTAAAAAGAGGCAGAGAAGAAAATGTTCTGAGAGCTTCTATTGTGCTAGGGATGTTTGTGCATCTATACAAATTACTCAACTGGACCATATTACCTTCCTGTGATGGTGTCATTGATGTGGGAGCTAGAATAAAGGATTATGGAAATAATAGCTGTTGTTAGAATTATCTGAAAATGCAGCTGGTTTTCCCTATTTGCAGCTGTTGTAGGGCTTGCAAAGACACAAAATGCAAGGACCACAGGCTGAATCTTCCTGTGCAGGATTCCAGCTGCTGTAGGAGTGGAAGGATGGTTCTCCCTGTCCTGTCTTCCTTCCCACCATGTCTTCTTTCTGACCCTGGTGTCTGAACAAAATGTAGCTGTAAATGCATCTCTGTGTCCTTATTGCCTCTGGCCTAAGTGCCAGCTGGGGACACAGGTGACAATGGTGACAAGGTGGCAATGTCAGCGTCTCCCTGCAGGGTGTGGGACCAAGGGTGCCTGAAGCAGCCTGGCCTGAGGCCCCCAGCACAGCTGAACATGCCCTGCCTCAGCCAGGCTCCATGGCACTGATATCAGGCTGATACCAACTCCTGAGGTGTCAGACCCCCAGTCTGAGTTGTTTCAAGTCTTTTCCAGTCCAGTCAGCTGTCAAGGAACCGGGACAGATGAGAGTAGAGAGAAGCAAACCCGAAATGCAAACTGTTCCTCACTCCTGAGAGCAGCACCAGAGGGAATGAAGCATTCCCACACATGCAGGGGGGATGGCCAGAGCTGTGGGAAGTCATGGCAGCCTGCAGGGCAAGAGGAATTCCTTGCCATGAGCTCTATTTGAGCCTTCCCAAATCTTGTGGGTGGGAGAGCCAGGCTGCTGTGTGTGCACTGAGGCACTTCTTGCTCAGCTCTGAACAAGTGAGGGAGAGGGCACACAGAAATGTACATTTAACACCTCCAGTGGCGCACTGTCCAAGTAAGGATTGAAACGAGCATGCTGCAGGCCTTAGGAAATAAAGAAAGAAACAGATTTGTACAAAATCTGTAAGATACTTATGCCATAAAGACATAAGAAGTCATCCTGATAATGAGCATACAGAAGGTTGCAAAGATAGTGGGGAATTCACCCCATTAACTTGAAAGGGGAAACAAAAGCATGTGTCAATAAATATTTGCTCTCCTTCTGGTATTTGAAAGTGTTCTTATGTGCAGAGCAAACCGACATCTTTTCTGTGGGATTTTGTAGAAGTAATATTAATATTAACTTTGTGTCTTTGTTGCTTTATTTTATTTCTTTGAAACAAGTAGTAAATTTACCATTGCAAAAATTAGATTTTTTTTTTCAGCTGTAAAATTTATCTCAGCTCATTTGTCATGAAAATTTGCCCCTTAGGACTAGTTTGAACAGTATCCCAGGTGTTTAATGTTGTTCACCTAATGAAGGCACAACTCATGAAAACAACTATTGAACTGTGGTACACTTCATGAATACTGAGGAGGCATTCAATTTTAAAATGCATGTAGTGGTAACTGGGTCTATAAACTGCTGCTCCTGAAGCCTCAATCCTGGATGCATATTTCTCCAAATGAATGTTTTTCACTTGCATGTTTTTCTATTTACTGAAGCAGTTTGTAGATCTCCATTTAGCTTCATCAAGCTGCAGAGAGTACAGTTATAATTAGTTTGGCCGTGGAGGGCTTGGCAGATTTTTTTGTGAAATACTCTACTTCATAACATGCCTTACTAGTCACATTTCTGTCCTCTTAAATAAGAGGAAATGAATCGTGGTTGGATGCAAATAATGTAGGAGAAGAGGTAGAGAGCAAAGAAAGAAGGCTTTTATATCCAGGTGTGAGGGCCTGCTGTGCATCACACTTTGTTAAAAGAGCACGCTGTGTGAAGAGGAGGCAGGGATATTGGGTGGATGAGGAGAAACCTGCTGAAATGTGTCCAAAAGGAGTTTTAAAAAAAGAAAAAGCCTGACCCAGTTGCACCCCTTAGAGAGGAAGGGAACCAAATAAAAGGATCTGCGTAGACACTGAGCACCACAGGAGCAGCTTCTGCCAGGGCAGAACTGGAGATCTCCTGCACAAATGTGCCATTGAGATGCTCCAGCAAAGCTGGAGGTTCTGGGAAGGGAGGGTTCCTGGAGTGTCTACCCTGGAGGATGTCTTGGGGTGAAGCTGCTGTTCAAATGAGATGTCACCCTTACTACAGGGGAGCTGCAGCTCTGTCAGTCATAGCCTGAGAACAGAAAGTCTGTATGCCAGGGAGCTGAAATGAAATAGCTGTCGTTGTCTGCCACCCTGATGACAAGCCCACTTTTCCTTTCTTTTTTCTTTTTTTTTTTTAGCTTCATTTTGCAGTGCCTGGCCCAAAGGCAGGGGGATTTTGCTCTCTTCTCTGAGCTGATGTTGCTTAGCTCTACTAAAAATGCGTATCAGCATTTGCCAGACGCAAATCATTGTTCTTGACAGATTATGCAACTTGGATTATAAAAATCCAATGTTTTTCTCTTTCTGTCTGAAAATTCGCAACTTGCCAGCATGGTGGGAGGCATTAATGTTCTCATTTAATTCTGAGAATTAAGCATATTTTCAAATTTAGGCTGGCTAAAAGTAAGAATTCTGTTCTGAGAAAAAATGGTTGATGTGCTTCTGTCTGTTGTTCTGAAATGGCTGTTGAGTTTCTCATTAAAAATCACTGTGAGTGTGTAACACAGCACAGAACAGTCAGGATGCTCATAGCAGGAGACAGGTCTCTGTGCAGAATTACCAGGCTCCAAATAAATGCTCAAATGCCCATATTTTTGACTGATCTGAGATCACTTTGAGTCTGGAATCTCAATTTTTCTTTATTTTATTTTTAACTAGCAATTGTTTTGTAACCCTGAAAAACATTTACTTGTGAACCATCACTAACTGCATCAGAAAAATAAAAAAGACTGCCAGATAGCTCTATTCTTCAACTTTTACTGTATCCCAAAATAGCTCTAGACCTCATTCTGCTCTGAGATCTGCAGTGCACATCTCTGCTCTGATATGCTGCTCTCTGTCCTGTATTTTTAGGGAAACCAGTAGGAGTCCAGAGTATGTGGGGCTGCAGAATCCTCAATCTTCCTTGCTGACCTGAGACTAGGTTTTCTTTCTGCGATCGAAATGGATGTGCTGCTGTGATATTAAAAATGACTGTGAAAAATTTCATTCTTGTTGCAACCAGGTGGTCAGCATTTTGCATTTAGCCCTTTGTGTTTCCACTCAAAGGGCAAAGATGAACTCCTGATTCTGGGAATTCATTTTACTTTTGTTTTCGTATTGAGGTTGCCTTGTATGAACACTTCAGATTCACTAAATGGTGTCACCTCTGATTCCTGTGGCTGAGATACAAGCAGATTTTTATTTAAAGAGCCTAAACTACCAGATTTGGTAAATGATGTGTCTCATGTATTGAAATGGTGAAAAGTGAAATGGTGAGCTGGTGAAGAAATCTTATTGGCAGATCAAATTTCTTAGCTGTTTTGCTTGAAAGCCAGACACTTAACATCATTTTAATGCAGTTTTTGTGTTTGAATTGATATAATAAATGTCAATGTTGAATAGCATAAGGTCATATTTTACTACTTTGACCACAAGTGCAATCTTCCAGGATTCAGTTTTATTACTATTATAACAGTCAAGCTGGAGAAGGTCACCAATATATCTTTCAATATGAAGTAACATATGAATGAATAGTTTATACCAACTTTATTCTCTGCAATGTGCTGTGAGCTGCATTGACAAGGACCTGCCTGGGATATATTCTCTGTAACTCTGGAGCTGCAGTAATTGTGTGTTGCTTATGATCATTAGGGCCTTAGTCTTTGCAAAGAAATGAACCTTTGAGGTTTGTACTCTGCTACTTCAAAAGAAAAAGGGCATTTTCTTCAGCAGTATAGATATTTACTCTGAAAAGCACAGCTATACACCACACAGCATGATGAAAATGATCCAGCTTTTGCATACATACACTTTGGTTGAACAACAACAGTCTCCAGCAGTGCCAGATTTCAAAGGTAATACATCAAGAGTGTGTATCAAAACCTGTGTGCACCCTCTCTGCTTATAAAGAGAAAGACTACACTGATCTTTAAAGCTGAAGTAATTGGACACCTACCTGCATATTTACATTGCCTGACATAGTGTTACAATTTCCTTTTTTGTGGCTTCCAAGGTGCATTTGTACAAGATGCAATAGATATCCTTGATTTTTCTTTTGAGTGAAGGGCTGTGTTCCAAGTGAGGCCATCTCTGTTGCCCTCTGTGGGAGCTCTAGCATTACTGATTTTCTTCTGTTTGGGATTCATCCTGGTTTGTTTTTTAAATAATTTTTAATGATTTTTTATCATTTGAGGATGAAATGCTACTCAACTTATTAACTTGTATATCTTACTTCCTTAGAGAAAAGTCACCAGTTTTTGTGGAAATTGAGAGTGGAAAAAAAATGAGGGGTTAAAAGGTTTAGCAACATCCAGTGCTGTACTGAATTATGTAAGGCAAAAGTATTAAGTAATAATATTTTTCTTATTGCACATAGTCTGTTTGGGGATTATGTGCAGCAGGATGTATGGATCCCAGGCTCCTTTCTTTACTTTTCTGGGGGCTTTAAAGCATTCTTTTCTTGTAGCTAAAAAAGTTGTTACTTTGGAAAACTTTTTTGCTTTTCTTTTTTTTTTTTTTTAGTATCTCAAAGGTTAGCATTACTGAACAGTAAAACTATTTTGTAAAGCTGAAGTCCCCAAACTGTTTCTGCTTTGTGTGGTGTTGAGTGCACAACAAACAATATCAGCTTGCTGCTCCTGCTGTCAGTCAAGATCTCCTGTAGCTGTTGCAGAAGATTTGTGCATCCCATGCCAGAGGAACTGGGTTTCAAATCTTGTTTGACAGCTCTGGAGGAGCCTGTGCTGTGCATGCAGCTATTTTAGTGGTGAAAGCTACGTAATGTGGAATGTTAGATATTTCAGGTGGGTTTTTCTGTGGCTGGATTTGTGCTGTGAGGATGCCCAGGGTGAGACCCCGAGGTGAGAGCTGTGTCCCACCGTGCTGCACCCTCCTGCCCTTGGCTCTGCTCCCTGGGCTTGGTCTCCTGTGTGCCAGCAGCACATCCAGCCCTGCCCGGGGCTCCCCTTGCTGTGCCCAGGCAGGGGAAGGGGTCCCAGTGCTCTCCCACCCACACAGGTGTAATGGGAGAATGGGGCTGCAAATGCCCCAGCTGCTCAGCCCAGCCTCTTCTCCATCAGTGCTAAGCCATGTTTCAGAAAAATATTTTTAAATCCTTCTCCTTGAAGGATCTGAATCAAGGTAAATCATTTTCCTGACATCTGCTTCCACAATGTTTTGCTTGCCATGATGTGCAGATCTATTCTATTGCATAGCACTTGCCAGCGTGGGAACATTTTGTGCTCTTATGTATTCAAAATTATGCTTAATGACTTTGGCCTTCACCTATTAGGGCTTTTATTTCTGAAAAATGTTTAGAGCACGCAAACCGAGGAAGCAGGTGTGCAGGCACATAAGCTAAACCTCCAAGAGAGAGTTTTAGTTGTTGGTAAGTTTTGGAAGTTTTGTGATAGATCAGTGGCAGTCTCAGAAATGTCATCCTCCAAAACACAATTGTGTGCCTATGTGAGTTAAGGCAAGAAAATAATTTTTTAAATTGTATTTTAAGATGTTCATTACCCTAGGAATCTCTCCTGCTTTGCTAAAACTGATTTCCTTTTGTCCTGTAGGTTGTCCTAGAGCACACTTGGGGAGATTGGAGATGATTTGATATTGGAGGTCTGAACAAGGAAACACGCGATGAGTTTCAATGCACGTACACATCTATATATCTATAGCTTACACAAGTTTAAAGGAAATCAATCAGCAATTGACTATTGCAGAGCAGTGGTGATAGCATCTGGAAGTGGGGATAGTTTTCTAAGTCTGAGCAAGGTTTTGAATGTTCCACTACTTTTTGAGGGCAAAATAACTCAAGGAGGAAGCTTGAGTAATTGCAGAATTTCATTATTTTAGGATTTCTGTAAGTGCAGATGAAAATGTAGAAGTGTCATTTGTCACCAAATGTTTCCAAGTCCAAAATCTGTAAGACAGAGTTGCTCTCAAGGCATTTTCTAAGTGGCCCCCATGGCTTTGACCTCTGTCTGCTCCTGTTGACCTTTAAAGTGTGCTGGAGGGCTCATCCCTTCCCTGGGCCTTGAGGAGGGAGGCATGGTGGCTACCAAATGTAATTCCTGGTGCTTCTTTCCTGCTCAGTCCTTGCTGGTTGGAAGGCCCAGGTGAAACTGCCCAAGGGCAAACACACTGCTCTAAACAAACAGAAAGAAAATGAAAGCATGTAAAGCAAAACGAGTCCGACCATTCCTTCTCAGCAGCAGAGTTTGCTCTTAGCTTTATTCAAACATTGGTTCCCCATTCCTCCTCCCACTGGAAAACATTAAATTATTATAAGTGATACTGAGTGTTTCATGCATTTTGTAGTACTTCAGGTCATAGAGGTTGCCAGTAAGTGCAGTGTTTTACTTCCAAGCGTGGGCCTCTTGATGTCTTGGCTGCTGCCACTGGAGGTTTAGGTGTCAGAATTGTGCTGCATGTGTGGTGTCAGCTCTGCCTGTGAGCACAAGCTACAGCTCCATCTCCCAGCCTCCTAATTGCTATTAGAGGAGACAGCAGCAACCTTGCAGCTGGCATCTCATTTCATCAAAGTAGTAATAAACTACATTCAAAAATCCTTCTCTCACTTCACAATCCTTTAGTTTTGCTGACAAATGTTGGGGTATATTTGCATACAAATCCTTTTCTTCCAGGAAGAGGCTGATTTTTTTGTTGCTGCTGTTGTTTTTTTAATGTTTTTCTAAACATAGTTTGTCTGAAAGTTTTATGAGCCACTCCTCTTTTTTTTTCATACACAGCCTGATGTGCTGTCTGCTTCTGGAACAGAAGATACTGAAACAACATTAAATTGCTTGTTGGTTCCTCTTTTGAGGACAGCCTAAGCACGTTTTGCTATAGAACAATTTCCCTTGCCTCTTACAATTCTTTGGTTTCTCATCTCCATTCATAACTTTGCTTATCCTGCACATATAAATTAGCAGTACAAATATAATTGGATCTGGCATCATGGCTGCAAGGGATTTTTAAAATTTTTCACTATTGGTTTAACTTTTTTTCAAGTTTGGTTTAAAAGGCTGGGGGTTTTATTCATTAACTTTCCATTCTAATCAACTGTCCTAAGAAAGTGGCAGTCATATGGAAATTTTATTTACTCTTTCTGATGGGAAATATGGTTTAAGAGAGGTTAATTTTCTGCTACTGAAAATCTACCCTGTAGAAGCACTTTTATCTCTTGATGACTGGTTGCATGGCAAAAACATCTCAGCCTAATCTATCGTATTCTTGGGCACCATTTTATCTCCTCTGCAATCAAATTTGTCTGTAGTGGAACCAACATTCTTTTTATCACCCAAGGTCTGATCTTCCAGCTTTCACCTTCAAAAGCACAGCCATCCTTAGGCAGACTGGTAGCTCAGAATGATTTATAACTGAGGAGAACTTTGAAGTTCCTATAAATAACCAAAAAAAAGCAGTGTTTTCTGCCTTTTTTAGTTATACTGCAGTTTGCTTGCTTATGCTTAGGCATCTCTTGTGTCTTCCATTCTCTATCAGTGACATGCAGCCAGTAATGACTGTGCCACCAGTTTCTGAGTGGCCTGATAAGAATCCTAAGATAGTAATGTAAAGCCCAGGGAAAAATGATTCTCAAGTGTTTTTCACACCAGTGGTAAGGATCAGCGTGGGGCTGCATGTGAAATGCAGACACCACATTCAAGGGGACTCTGTAGAAAACATGTTTAATTTCCAGAGCAGCAAGTCTGCGCATCACTTTTGCAAGACCGAGCTCTCCAACTGCCCACAGCCACCACAGACATGTTGGGAAGTGGCTGAGTGATTCACATCCAGCAGCTTAGCAAGGGGAGGCTGAACAAATGACGCTGGAGATGCTTTCATTTGGAGGAATACCAAATGTTCCTGCTCTCTCAGCCCCTAGATATGGGATATCTACTTTGTGACCTTCAGAAAGAGAAAGAAATTCACATTTCTCAGCAAGATGGCTTTGATGGTGATCATAAAGCCCCAAGATAGGCTGTGTGCTTGTAATTTAAGGAAGAAACACAGAAATCTGGAAATTCATATGCAGATACCAAATTCAACATCAATTTTCTCCCTCACATCCAGGATGCAGTTGGAATACTGTCACCTTTGTTGGATTTTTGTTTCAATTGTTTGTTTGTTTTAGGCGTATATTTACTTTCTCTTTTAACACTGATAGCATGTCAGATTTAAACCATTTTTTTTTCCTTCCCTCCAGGGAACTGTCTACTGGAAATAAGTGCAGTAACATATTGTTGTTATCAGCTTGTATTATGGTAACACAGAGATTTCCAAACCAAAGATCACAGCCCAAATCTTTGGGGATATGTAGACATGCTGTGGAGCTCTAACAGCTACTCAGATCTTGCTCCAGTGAGACTTTTAGGTCTGGGATTAATTTGGAGTGCACAGGGATCTTGCAGGTTGTCCCACTGGTTCCAGCAGTGGAAAGGGAAATATCCACTATTGAGGGTGAGGTAGGATGTAAGAGTTGAAGGGCCATAAAATCAGGTGCTTCCCTTAATGGACATCAGCCTAAAGTATCTGAAAACCTCACACTCTACAGCACTTATAGGGAGCTACATGCAATTATTGAGGTTCATATGGGTGTTTCCATCTGGAACTTTGCAATAAAGTGGAGAAGGGAGTGGAAGGGAGGAGAGCAGGTTTGAGTCTCAGCAGAGCAGAAACCACAGTCATAAACACAGAAGATTTCACCTCTGCAAATATCCTTTCATACCCCTTGTATGGTTGATTTTTGTGTTGCTCTCACACCTACAAGACATTCAGGGTCTCCCCTTGCTACTTGTGTGTTGGAGCATTTGGTTTTCCCAGAAGTGACCCTGTACTAGACACAAACATTCTTGGCTACTTTCAGTAGTATCAACACAGGAAGAAAACATCAGTGGCTTTTAGAAGTAACTCATGTCATGCAGGAGACCATTTTTAGACTTGGCTCCTCAAGAATGTGTGCATTTCTGTGCCTCTCCACAAAGGCTGGCGGTGGCTGACACCAGCACAGGAGGAACTGCACCCACCTGCTTTCCTGGAGGTGATGGGCTCATGGAAGAGGCTGGAGTGGAAATGCTCCTGTGGGCAGAAAGCCACGCCAGTTCCTGCTGCACAAGCCCTGAAGGGATTCTGTGCTGCATGTGATGGGTTTTGGCCCTTACAGAGGGCAGAGGAGAGGGGGGAGATGCCTTCCCCCCATCTCCTCCATGAGCACCTGTTAAAGAGTAAGCATATGCTGCTCTGGATTTGCAAATCATTATAATGACAGACTGTGACAATAAAAAGAGCCATGAAAATAGATCATGTAAAGAAGTCCTGGATTAAAAATCCCCTGGTACACTGGGACATGATAAAACTCCACTAAGTCAATAATCTGTGCATTAAGAACTCCTCTGGTTATGTAAAGGAACTAAAACAGTCTGTTTTTCTCAGTGAGCCAGAGGAAGCAGTAGCTTGGGTATGTAATAGGATGATAAAGAGTGCTTGCTTTTCAGTAGCCCTTACAGTCTAACTTGATTTACAGATCAGATCTCTGCTGCTGACAGTAGAAAGACTGTAATGATGCCAATGACCGTGTCTAAGAGAGTCTCGGTTGTGTCTTTATTCCAAGTCCTCAGAAAGGAAATAATAAAAACAGATAATCACATTAAAGTAATGGTTTCAGATGACACTCACACAAAATAAGGTTATTCAGTTAAGCTGCTAGTTTGTCTTCTTCATTCCCGTGTTCTTGAATATTGCAGGAGTTCTGGATGAGAGTATGAATTTATGTACCGTGCATGGCAGAGCGATTCAGCAGAGCTGGGAACAATGTGCATTAATGACAATAATAGCATTAGAACAGCATCTACAGAGGCAATCATGACACAGAGCCCTGTTGTCCTTATCCAAGAGAGCTTATTATGCAAGTGAAAAACAGGAAGGAGACCTACTTTCTGATTCCCCCCTCCTTTATAGCTTTCATTGTCTCGGGTGCTTTGTAAGCTATGTTTTAGCATCTCTGCTTGAGTTTTATTTTGTATTAAAAGGAGTGCTTTGTACGGATAGTTTCATGTTGAAGATGTGCTCCTCATCTGTTTTACATTTTCTCAGCCCTTAAGTATGACTTTCTCAAAACTGACTCCCCTGGCAGGTGAAGAAAAATGCACCTTTGGGAGCTTTTTGTCCTGACACACACCCTCTCTTTGAACCTTCTCATCGACACCAAGCTTTTTGTGTTAAAGCAGGTATGAAATAAGTTGTCAAAATTAAGTAGCTAAAGAATAGTGGCTTAAAATAATTTCTTTTCATGTTGAGCTGCCTCTTAGTCTCTGCTTAAATTTTACACAGGGTCTTTGATATTTCCACCCCACCTTTCTCTCTACTGCAGCTGAGTGAGGGCTGATTCCCTGCTTAGCTGTGCTCATGGTTTTAATCCCCAGAGACATAAACTACAGACGAGACTATTGCTCTATCCCTTTTCCTTCTGAAGTACCTGTGTCAGCCCCCACTTCTTTCCCTTGTTTACCCTTTCAGTGTCCTTGTCATCCAGCTATTAATGTTTGCAAGGGTCTCCTGACACACAGAGGGGTGTGTGTGCACCTGGGCTTCTCTGGTGAATGCTGCAGAACTCCTTTGGGTGTTAACAGGGCTGCTCTCAGTAGTCCTGCTAAACAGCAAGGAAATTTACATTTACAAAGCCAGTAATCAACTCTCTTACTTGGAAAGCAATTTCTCTACTGCATCCACTTCAACAGTGCATTGGCCAATGCAGTAGAGATGCACATCCATTATCATGGACTTTGCAATTTTAAGCATTCAAAGGAACTGATGAAAATACACTGGGACATTTATCACATCAAAGATGTGATATCGCAGGGCAGAGATATTATAGTTTGTCTCTCTGTCATGCATATGTTGTAAATGGCTCTTTCACAAGGGAGACAGAAGATTCTGTCATCTTTTGGACTGTTCTTAAAGATGCTCATGCTTTAACAGAGGGCTAAGCCACACCTCCAAGGGATGTAGTAATTTAGGCTCCTCCTACTCTCATGGAATAGTTCCCTGGAACAGCATAGCCTGTCCTGTTGCTTTAGATGCAATTTCAGTAATTAACTGTGCAAAATATGCCATGAGCACTCCCAGTTTAAGGCAAACACAGCTCTCCATTGACTTTAATTGGAGCAGTTTTCTGAAGCCCCTTACAGAACCAGGTGGAAAACCAATCCTAGAAATTAATGGGAATCAGGTGGTTTAGTCCATTTAAAAACTGAAAATCCCAGCATACATTACAATATTCTTTGAGGAATACTTAGTGTAAGATAGCCTGAATTATCCAAATTCAGTTTTCCAAAACTCCCTGTTATTCATGTTTCTCATTATCTATAAATTACATTCAAAATTACCTTAATTACCTGAAACCTTGGTTATCCAGACATATTTGTTGTCCCCTGTGATACCCTGGTAATTGATCTTGTACTGCATTGCTCTAGCTGATGCTTCAGTGGTTACAGAATGAAGGCACTGTTGGTCTGACGCATGCTGCTGCAGGTTTGTCTTTCTCTGTGCTGTTCAGCATGGAGGTGGTGCAGAGCTACAAAGAGTGGAAAGCTCTTAATCATCTGCATTGATCAGTATTTGGAGAAAGTAGTGCTGTTATCAACTTCTCCAAGTCTAACAGGACCTTCCTTGACTTAACTCGGGAGAAAACAGAAGAGGATTAAATGAAACTTCCTAAGCAGCGAAGGATTTCAACGCTGCCAATGAAGATCTGGCTTTTCAAGATCCAGTAGTTTACTCTGGTCAAACCAATTTGCCTTCAAAATTAGGTGAGAGAAATCCCAGGGAGATTCAGCAATTTTTAATCTGATTAATTTATTATTGTCACCCACCATAGATGCCCAAAACAGAAAAAATATTGTACTTTCAAGTGCCACAGACAAAAATGTGACTAATGCTTATGGTTTGTACAGAACCTTAATTCCCACATTATGTGGTATCTTTCTACCATGTAAAATCTTGTTTCCAGGAAAACTTATTGTCTGGTATATGGCACCCAATAAATTTCAAGAAAGTAAATTTGTCATAACTAATATTTAGTAATTAGTTATTCCCTCATTATAGCTCCTGAATCATGACCTAGAATATAGCTTCATAATGATCACATTAGTTTTTGAATATGATGGTGCTGCAGCCTTAATTAAGACCAAATGCTGAAGCATTTTCTCACAGTATTCTCAGGTGGAGGGGTTGGATCACAAGCTCACTTTCTCTGTTTGAAATGAGGCATTGCAATGGCATGTAAAAATGTTGTAATTCCAGCAGGGTTACTTTGGTAAATTGAATTTTTCTGGTGGTGCAGGTCATTTGGACAAGACTTGTAGTTGCTGAGTAGCTTTGCATGAATAAATCAGTTAGTATGGCAAATGCCATCACTCCAATATTTAGGCCAAAACCCTGGTTTTTTGACTGTTGCACCCCAAGTGTTGTTTGGTCTTTGCGGTCAGCTTTGGGTGTGGCTGTTTATTTCAGTGGTCTTGTACATTTATAGTTGCTATAGGGGCATTGACAGCTTCATGTAATTGTGACCAGTTTTGTCATCCATTCAGAAAAAAGGTAAATTAACTGGAGCAATAAGGATTAGCTGGAATGGGTTGCTGTGCAGCAGGATTTCTTTACAGGATCCCAGAGCATCACAGCAGTTAGAGATGACATCCTTCTGTATTGAAATTTCTCCATTTTTTTGTTGGTCCCTGGTTATTTATTGCTTTTGGGCCTCCCAAGATCAGAAGCTTGGTGTGACTCTAAGAATGTGGTTGTGATTCCTGTTACAAATGTAAGTTTAGATCTTGAGTAAATTTCCACCAAATGGGACTTGGATCAGAGGCGGTTTCTGAGCCACAAACTCCCAGAGCTGCTCTCTCTGTGGTTCCACTTTGGTACCTGCTCCTGCCCGAGGCTGTCCCCGAGGCCAGAGCCAGCAGAAAAGGACAAATCCTGCAGTAAAATACCACTTGCTATGAGGAACTGAGCTTTTAGTTGACCTACTTGACATACCCTAAAGGCATTTAAAGGGAATATCAAATATATGAAAGACTTGTTTAAATGAAAAGTGAGCAGTTCTGAATTCCACATTTCCCCACTGTGGCCCTGTGTCTTGTGGAGTCACTGTACTTTGTGTAGCAGGACTTTGTACTTTGCTGTGCTATCTAGCAAGATTCACACTATAAGCCTTATCTATATTTAAATTAATAAGCCATATCTATATTTAAATTAGATATATTGACTTTTAAAAGTAATGTTTATTGTTCTTTTCTTGGAACTATTGCATGTTTCACTGACATGAAAAGTTATTTTAAGTCCTTTCAGAGGGGTGAGAAGATCAAGTAGAATAAAAACCCCTCTGTATAAAAGCTGCAATGTGGTCTTCAAAGAGTGTACTTCTCGTAGTGTGGAGAGATCCATGTCAAAGCTTTGCAGTGATTGCTCTTTGTTCTAGTGGAACCACTAGTTCTCTGATATATTGCATAAATCTGATCTTCTGCATTAGTGTAAACATGTACTGAGCTGCCTTATCAAGATCAAATTATTTAGATAATTTGTCTTATCTTAACGGCTTTTTTTATTAATGCTAATATGTAGCAGAGCAATATATAAAAAAGTTGTGTGTGGGTTTAATAGTCTGAAGCAAATTTTAAGTTTTTATTGTAACTTTATTGCGTTTGCATTGGCTCTTAATCATCTTTATTGTTCAGAGTTGTTTTTTCCCAAACTAGCAAACTCTGTGATGTATTGCTATTTCCCATATTGTACCAAGGCACTCCTCTAACATATATTTAAATACAGTTCTACATGTAAAATCCATTAAAGAGTTCTCCTTCATGTTTTCCTATTATGAGATATTTACTCTTGATCCAGACACCTCTACAGATGGAATTCCTCCCTAAAGTCAGTCCCTCCATCTTACTGAATAAGGCTTGTTCTGGGCTGGTGGAAGTGTCAGGTTTTGCACTGCTGCAGGTTTATGGGTGTCCTGATTCTGTGGGTTTACTGGGAACTGAATGGGTGCCTTGACATATTGTTGTAATTAAGCAAAATATGCATTTGATTAATTTTTAAAGGCTTTTTTGATGCCCTCTGTGTGTACGTGCATGTGCTACTTCAGTGTTCTCTTCCTTCTTAACTCCTCCTACAGGCAGCACCTGTGAAACCATTATTGTTTTCCTCACACAGAGAAATTGCTCCCATAGCCTTCAAAATTTGAAGAATTGTTCAAGGGCAGAAAAAGATAAATGACTGGCAGTTGTTTTTCAGTTATATTAATTTTATTAGTCATGCATTCTCCTGTGTTTTTTCAGAGCTCTGGGACTTCTTTCTCTTAGCAATTAGAGCTTTTGAACAAAGAAAATTTCTGCTTAGATGCAATGATGAATTTGATACCCCTGCTCACACTCCTCAGCTGAATCTGGGGACATTGTGGTGAGTTTTAATACCTGAAGCTTTGTCTGTGTGATTCTCTCTGCTTGGGGCTCTTGATGCAAATTCATGTAAAACAGTGTAAGAAAAGAATAATCCCTCCCTCTGCCCCCCACAGCGCATTATCTCTGCATTCCCACCAGCCTAGGGGTGTGCAGAGGGGTTCTTTCATACAGATGCATGAAGTAGTTGGAAACAATCATTTATTACAGTTTTCTGCAGCGGGTTCTTCCAGCCCCTGAGCTCCCAGCACCCACCCCAAGGCAGTGCCCTCCCTGCTCAGTGAGAGCTGGGCTGGCCCCTGAGCAGCTCCTGAGGGACATCTCCCATCTCCATCAAGCTCTTCCTGCTGGTACCAAGAGATGGTGGCAATATCTAATCTGCATTAGTCCTAAAATGAGCACAGCCCCCATTTCCAAGGCAGGAGGAAATCCCTATTGGGGGCTGCTCTGTGAGTGACTGGGGTGTTTTCAGCCTGGAGGGAGAGCAGAGGCTGCTGTGCTTCAAGTCACTTACCTAAGCTTATGAAATGCATGCAGGAATATTAGGTGTCTGTAGTTTGTGACAGGTTTTTAATGAAAACCAATTAGTCAAAGGCAAAATATTAATGAAAAAGTATTTTCTGAGGTGTTTCCCAAAATTAAATCATTAAGGAAAATTTTGAATATTAACTAAAGCACTTCTAAGGTAAAAAACTAGAATGGTAAAAATAGATATTTAAGACTGTTTAAACTTTTGGATATTTTATTTTAAACTTTCAGAGATTTTATTTTGGAGATTTTGACTTTCTGTCATTAAAATATGTCTTTGGTTGCTTTTGTGGGGGGTTTTGGTTGCTGTTCTTTGCTGTTTGGTTTGCTGTTGTTTTGGTTTGCTGTTGGTTTTTTAGATGTTGACTCTTGCACTCCCTCTTGTGAGAGGGAAGACTGTTTAATGAAACAGGAAATGTTTCTATTCTAATGTGAGCTATGAATTCCTGTGTGAAAATAAATAACTTTCCTAAGTTAAAAAATTTTATAACAAATGGTATAGAAAGCTAACAATATTGGCGAAACCCAGGAGCTTCATAAAGTAGCAATTACCCTTTCACTTTTAGATATTTTGCCTTTTTTCCCTTGTATTTTGTTCTTTTAAAGCCTCACATATTAAGAAAACCTGTCAATTTTAATGTTTTTAAGTGGTTCCTCAAAAAGACAAAGAGAAAAAAAAGAACTTTATTCCTATTGTTAGAGTGTCAGTACCTGGAGAGCCTTTAATTTTTTCCTTTTTAAAGCTTTGAATTGTTCTGTTTGAAGTTCAAATTCAGGAATAAAACAAGAGTCAAAACTGAAAGTATGTTTCTATATAGCAAATTAATGGACTTAACCAGGAAAAAGCTGTGTTCAGCTCTAAAGCTTGTCACATAAAAGGAATTTTAACCTCTTTGGGATTTCTTTTTTTGGTTTTCTTTCTTTTTTGACCCCCCCCAAAGGCCATTTTTCCAACATTTCAGAACTACAGAATGTGTGTACCTTGATAGTTATGTGGGAAAATTTATAATAGGCACTTTGTGGGGTTGAGTGGAGTCCCATTGAAGAGAACAGAGAGCTTGGCCTAGGCCTTAAATACACAATTACAATAATTTAAGCTTCTAAGTCAAAATCCATATAAAGCAAATAAAAATTACTGCTGAGCCTTTGAATTTCAGCCTTCACTCTGTGTGTATTAGTGGAAGGAAAATTACATTTGAAGTGGTCACCATGCAGATGTTGGCCAGGAGTTTTGATTTTCTTGTAGAATCTGATTCTTGTCTCTCTGATCAGCTCAAAGCCAGCGTGCAGTTAGCACTTGCTCACTCTTCAGTCATGCCCCAAAATCCCCAGGGTGAGCACATCCTTCAATCCACAAATCCAAGGGGGATTTTTCCAACACAGATTGATTTGTATATGCATATTTAGGTGTTAGGCAGAGAAGTAAGGCTGTCGAGAGACTTCTGCAAGATTTAGAGAGAGAAACAGTTGTTATAGATTATAACAAGGTGTAAAGGTTTTTCACTCCCTAAAATGGAGAAGCTGACATATTAAATTGCATGTGCTCTAGTGATGTGGACTGACTCAGAGAACTTGAAGGAAATAACAGCTGTGCACATCAAAGCTTAAAAATAGAAACTTCATCAGTCAGTAGCAGTTCAGAATGAATGAAGAAATCAAAAACTTATTAATTACAGTGCTTAGAGAAAGGAAAGCTAAAGTTCAAGCTTTCTGAAGGCAGAATGCTGTCAGCAGTGCTGCAGCACGTCTGTGCTGGGTGGCAGCACCGTGTCCTGCTGAGCCACTGTTAATGGGGCTCTTGGACACACACAGGCACCTGTGGCCATTTCACATAGCCCAAGAGGACTCGGGGTCCCACCTGAGTTGTGATGTTATGATGCAGGGCATATGGGAAACTCCTGCCCCTCTGGAGTGGCAGCTGGATGCCCTGAGGCATCTCAGGTGGCAGTGGATGCTTCAGTCTAGGGAGTGATTGCACATAAACATAAGAACAGACTCACTCTTTCATTTTAATACATAGTCACCTGAAGTGGTTTCATAGCAGGGTTTGCAGTGGATTATTGTAGAAAGTAATGAACAGTTTATCTAATTTTAAACTTAGTAAGAATTCTGAGGTGAATAGAACAGGTGTAAAGCTTAAAATCAAACCAGGTATAAAATTAAAAACTATCCTACTGTCAAAAACTTTAGTTAAAAACTATGATTTAAAGTTGCAGTGGATGGTTGTTTTCCTAATGACCTCAAATTCATGAATTCATTCTAACATTTTCCTTTTAATGTATTCATAGTTAAATATAACTTGAATGTTGTCCTAATTACATTCTCATGTTAATGTAGCTCTGATTCAGAATTTCTATCATTATTCTTTGTAGAATTATTTTGAAATGATGGAAAGTTCAGAGAAGATGCTCCATTCTATGATTGTGCCTTTGAATTATTTATCAAATTCAAAGACAGAAATATAGCTAACATCTAGTTTGGGTTGTAAATGAGTTTTGGTAATGTAAGGAGGAAGTGCAAGTCCTTTTTGAGGAATGCCACGGCTGCAGCGTTAGGTGCTGCAGGAGCACTGGTGGCCCCACATGAGCAGAGATGTTCTTGGTTAATAAGAAACCTCCACTGCACCAGCTGGCAAGTGCTGCCTAAGCAGATAAGACAGATGATGTATGGGAGAGGAGAGACAAAGAGAGACACAGAGAACCTGCAAAATGACAGTGCAGGTTAGTGAAAAAATTAAGAGAAAACCTGTCCTGTCTTGGCCAGAAGCAGCCATCACTCCCTCTGCGATGTGCCATGGAAAAAAAAGCTCTCCCAAGAACTGTTTGCCACAACCCATTGCAGTGGCAAACAGTACAGTGCTAACATCAGATTGTAGGAACCAGCATTAATTCAAAAATTGTGGCTGTGGCCCTGAGCTAGGTAGAGAACAAACAACTTCTGGTGAGGCGTGTGCGAGTCTGAGAGGGTGAGACACTGCTGGGGAAAACTCAAAAGGAGAAAAGGAAACTTGTTTTAATGTAAGCAGCAGTTTTGCTAGAGGTAAGTGAGGGGAAATTCTTCATTTATAAATGGTTCATTGAGCCATGATAATAAAGCAGTGCTGCAGAAGAAGGATAATTATCTACTTAAGTATCACATGCCCTAAGGGTACAAACTTTCCTTCTCTCCTTTGGAAAAATGAACTCAGATTAAACGAATGTCCTTTTTCCTGTTTTAATGTTGACATGGATTTCCTTCTTATGAGTAAAATTAATTAGTTTTTCCATTCCTTTATTCCTGGTATGGAAATCAGGTCTGCCAATCAACTTTGCAGCTCTTCCCTTGGGCCCCAAGTTTAGCCAATAGCATCATTTATGGATGTGCTCTGTACAATGCACTGGGAAGACACAACTGAATTACAAGGGGTTTACTATGCCTGGTAATTTACCAAGGGACACAGCATTGCAGAACTAAAACCCCACAAAACTAGGGGTTTTGTATCCATCCAGGATTGTTTTGTTTCCAAGTACCTGCTTTCTAAATATATTTTCTCCTTTCTTAAATGTTAATAACATAAGCTGTAACAAGTGAAAAGGAGAATAGTGGTGGCATAGCTGATTCTGTACAAAAACCCCCTGAGAGACAGATTTTCAAAGCAGATTAGCACCCACAGCTGGGACCAGTCTTCTCCTGTTCTCTTGGGAGCTGCTACAGGTAGAGCTTGCTCAATTCTGCTCCCACTATAGCAAATATCCATTACAGACTTGTCTGTTCTCATCTGGATTTAGAAAAATGATCAAAACCTGTCACTACATCTTTACTTTGAGAAAATGTCTCGTTTTCTGTCCTATCAGAACGATAAGTGTGATTCTTATAATATAACCTTGGTGTATGTAAACATGTTGTCTCTGTGCTTCTGGAAATAATTGATCTTTCACATGTATTAATCTCTCCTTATTTCAAATGTCTCACACGGTTCTTGACAATCAGGTTGATGTAACCTTTTTGTGAACCTGTTAACTGCAGAGCAGCTCCTAGTTACCTTTCCTGGATTATAGAGAATATTCCTGAACACCTGCAGGCTTCAAGATGCAGTAAAAATAAAGATGACTGTAATACAATGGCATGGAACTTAATTTTCTTCAAATAGTCTTTTGAATACTTTTTTAATACTGGAAAAAATAATTTTCATAGCCTTTGGTCATGAAAGTTCAAGTGGTGTTAAAGGTTACTTTAAGGTCTTCAATCTGCAAATTCTATTCTGTAAGTCAGCAAAGAATCCTGTCTGCAGGGAATTGAAATGAGAATCAAGTACTTGCTTGTTGGATCTACACAACTGAGGCTCTGCTAAGAATTCTGGACCATATTAATAATGTTCCATAATTGACTTTCAAGTGAGGAATCATAGCAATTATTAATTACTGTGAACACAGCAGATCAGATGACTGTAAGCAGCATCTGTGTACTTCCATTATTTAGTTTATAGCTTCATTTCACTGACTCTCAAATCACAGTCACCAAGGTAGAATTAAATCAAAGTATATTTACAGGATTGTGAACACTGTGTTTAAAAGGAAATAGTCTTAATTATCATAATGTATTTTTAAAAACACATTATAGTTACAACAGGTGAGCATTCCTTGTGAATTGTAAATAATGTGTAGAAATAAGTGATCTGCTATGATTGGCATAGTGCCAGGTTGTCATATTTAGGTATCCAAAATTAGAGGTGTCAAATCAAGATTTTCAAAAATATATATCACATATGGGGAAAAGCATTGTAAACTGCTGTCTCAGACAACACATGCAAAGCCCTCTTAAATTTCTTTGGCTTTCCTCCATTTTTAATCACAAAAGAAAACGTCTCTGACTTTCACAGGAGATAAATACCAGCATTTCTCCGTTGAGATGGTAAACTTGAGTCTGTGAAAAATTGGCTTTCCCTTAAAGGTCTCAGTATAGCACAAGAGCCTTATTAATTTTGCCCATATCTGGGGGGTTTGAGGAAAAGAATTCTGAACACAACATCATAGAATTCCCTGTAATGAGCCCTGTGTTTCTGGCGCTCTTGCTCTGTCACCAGAGAGGAAGAGCTCAGGCGATTCAAGGGTGATCAGAACCAGGTTACAGGCTGAGGATTGAGACTGTTATGTCTCAGGGTCTCTAGCTAGTCAGAGTGACCCCGAGAAACATTAGAAAGTCTCTTTTCCAAGCCCAGTGGTTGAAGAAGGAATCCGAGCTGTTAATTTCTCGGTCTCAAAGTTGTTTATTGTTTCTTATCTATAAAATTCTTTCTCCTGTCCTGCCGAGGTCCGCTCAGCAAGACAGAGGCACTCTGCCTTTCCTGGGGTGGTGTTATCTTTTTATACTAAAAACTACGTGTACAATTATTATAATAACTTTCCAATACCTATCACCTGGGCTAGACAGTGAGCTTCTACTCTAAACCAATCTAAAAGTGGCACCATCACAGCAAAAGATGGAGGCCAAGGAGAAGGAGAAAGGCTGGACACGCTCAGATTGCTCCATCTTGCCTCCATTCTAAAAGCCCCCAAAATCTATTTTTCCACTCTGTAATAAATTCACTATCCTTCTACTTAAACTTTCTTGGCGTGTAATTCTTCATACAAGGTTGGTAATTGTTTTTTCCAAGGGCTAAATCAAAGACACAGGGGGTCTTGGGCTCTGTGCCAAGGTCTCTGAGCCCCTTGACAGGGTCTCGAGGCCTGCAGGGCAGCCAGAGGAACATCCTGGGTTCCCACAGTTCTGGTCCACTCAGATTTGTGTTTGAGCCTTGACACTGCCACCCTCAGATGTCCTTGTTTGTCCCCTGCGGCCGGTGGAGCGTTTCCGTGACCTGTGTCCCGAGGAAGTGGCTGATTTGTTCCGTACGGCACAAAGGGTCGGCAACGTGGTGGAGAAACATTTCTGTGGCACTTCTCTCACCTTTTCCATCCAGGTTGGTAAACCAGTCAGTGAAGAAAGGTTTAATGGTTTGTTTTATCAAGCTTTCAGCCTTTTTCCCTTATCCAGTCACAAAGGGACATTGGAACTTCAAGGGGCAATAAATGCAAAATAACAGCAATAACAGACAAGAAGCCGAATAACTGCATTGCAGTCTTCCAGATTTGCCATTGAGAAACCTAAAGAGGAAACCAGTGGGAAAGTGTGGTTAATTAATTACTGCAAAACCTTGGATAAAGCCAGCTAACACTCTCAAATGCTATGCTTGTTTGTGAGTATTTCAGGAAATATTCCTCGTTCAAAGAAGTGTTGGCAGGGTTGACCTCTAGAAAAGGCAGCCACAGCCCCTGTTGCCCACACAACCCACTGCACATACTTGAGATAGGTGATCCCTCCTCACAGATATTTATATGCAGGCAGAGAGCTGTAGCCATGTAAATACATTATAAATTCTGACCTTTCAGTTGTTTGTGCTGGGTGTTTTTATACCAAAAATGAACTCCGTTTAAAGCAAACCAGGAAACTAAGCCCATTCATTAGAATCAGAATTTAAGCAAGCATAGTTTGATTAAATTCTTACTTCCGTGTGTGATTTTATGTTCACAAGGATCAGAAATCTGTTGCTAGCTATTGAAAAATATAATCTGAAAAAATGAGAAATAGAAACTGTTGTTTTTGTAATGTGAAATAGTTTCTCTCTTTGCTGGGGTCTGATATGGAAAGAAGCTTTGTCCAAAAACTTAGTATTGAATGGTCCCGAGGAAAAATATGCTAATTTAACAGACAGTGTAATTGATGTAAATGACTATTGAGTAAGATTTCTGAAATCCTGTGTGATCCTTGTTAGATCCTCTAACCTGAGACTTTTCCCTTTGCTTGCAGGATGGCCCTGAAGCTGGACAAACAGTGAAGGTGAGTGCTTATTATGCAGAATACAAATTAAGTCACAATTATAGGAACTAATAAAAGATCAAAGCTCATCATCTGCAGTGCATTGCTGTAGTGTTACTTTATCCTTGAGATCAAAAAATCCCAAGTGTGCAATAGCAGTAAATACTTTTTATTGAAATTGCACAAGGTAATGTTTACACGTTTTCTTCCTGGACAAAAATTTTCAATCAAGAAAATATCTTTTCTAAGCTGCTGGGTGTATTTTATGCAAGGAAAGCCTCATGAAAAAGGCATCTGGTTTTGGTTTTTGTTTGTTTTATGGAGAAAATATTGCCCTTCCATTCAGGATCTTGTTGTTTTTCTGTTTATTGCCTAATGAGTTGTAGCTAATTGTAGGAACAGTTAAACTGAACCACATTATGAAAATACACCTTTTGTCTATGCTTTCTCTCAGCACATTCATATCACATTCTTGTTACTGAAGTTCAAATGTAATGGGCCCAGTGAAGCTAAAAACCAGATTTTAAGTGTACTTCCAAAAAAGAAAGGTGGGAGGGTGGAAGGGAAGAGAAGGATTTATGATTATATTCTCCACTTGAGTAATAACACAAATAACATCCAAGATGTCTCTCCAGCCATGTTTCACTGCCTCATAATGCAAATGCAATTGCATGTGTAGTTAGATGATATGCCTCAACATCAGATAAAGACTATTTTTTACATTTGGAATCAGAGGAAAGTCAAATATAGCTATGGGTTAGCACTTTGTAAAATCAAATTAGATGTCTCAGAGAACCTGTTTGAGTTGATTAAGATAACTGTAACAACCAAATGATGGTGGATAGGAACATTTTACTTTTTTTTCAATTTGCTGAATTGACCTTATTTTTCTTTCTGCCTTTTGCTGCCTGCTTTGAATATTTAACAGAAAGGTAATGAGGAGAGAGAAGAAGAAATTAGAATATCACCATGTTTGGGATGTGATGAAGGAATGTAACATGATTTATTTCTGTACTGTGACAAAACAAATTCCTTGACTCATGACTTTGAGTGCATTGGGTGGATTTCACTGGCAGTGTCAGCTGATAGGTGAAATAATAAGTTAAAATACTTTTGAAGTAAATTTTATTATCATCAGTATGATTTATGAAGAAAAACTGAGGATTTATTTTAATAATTTGGAAAAGTGTTTTTCTCTCTATTAAGAAAAGGTACATAGGAATGGTTATATGTGAGAAGAATTATTTATATGAGTGAGCAAAGATGTAAAATTTCCCATCTTCTGTGACTCTGAACAGTAACAAATGCTTATGTAGGCCTTAAAAAGTCAGGAAATTCTGCATTGCTTTGGGTTTGTACTGGAAACAAAGAGCTTTAAGTGTTCATTACAAAATGGCAGCCACCCTTCATGCCTCCTTCTCACACTTTTAATAAACACTGAGATGAAAATGACCCGTGCTTACAACTGTGAACCCCCAGACTTTGCAATTATGAGTGTGCATTCATAAATCAGAGGTTATCAGTTTAAATTTCTCTACTTTTCTGCATCATTGGGTAACACTGTAATTTATCATCATCGCTCTGGGATGTTTATCATCCAAAAATGCCAGCAACTATTTTCTTCAGAGAATTCAGAGCTTTCAAAACTTCAATCAGGAAAGAAATTACTGTGATCAAGATCTTCTTTTAAGTGAACAATAGGGTGGATACACAAATAGCCAGTTTCATTTAAACTTTTCTGAATCACAAAGCTTGAAACAGCACCTATGTGACCTACAAATAATTTATGAACCTTAAATTCAATGTGTTGTGTTTCTGGATGTGGATTTATTTGGGGTTTTCTTTTCATGTATGAGAATCCACAATAATCCAGTCTCCTCTGAGAGAGCTTTTAATTAAGATTTCTGGAACAGACCAAACATTAGAAAAACGTTCTAAAAGTAAAAATAGCAGAACATCACAAATATCCAAGGGAGTTTGTAGAGACTGTTTAAGTAGGGTAGGCAAGCGTATCTCAGGAGCTAATTAGGTGTAGCTGATTTTGCTTTGAATGGGGTTACATACCAGATGGTTTCAAGAGTCTTTTCCAGTTGTATTTTTTGTAATTCTGTATACCTGTGTAAATATATAAATAAATACCGTATGTGTTACGGAGGAACAGAATACAGGAAGCAGAAGAGTACTGACTTTTCAATTGCTCAGTACAAAATTTTACTACAAAATGGGAAGAGCTATTAGCCTAGCTGAAGACAAAATCTGAGAATTTAGTCTGAAAAAGATTAAGGAATTCTCCTTCTTTGTCCACAAGAAGAAATGATAATCCATGGAGAAGAAAAATCTTGAACCTGAGTCTCAGGTCTTTCTTAGCAATGGAGATGCTGAAAATCATATGTGCAATGTATGCAACCGTTTGGAAGGAGAATACCCTTTCCATGTGATTTTGGCTAGAAATCAGTTATGAGATTGTCTGCCAGGCTTACATGTCCCTTTTGGTGGTGTGAAAGCTGCTGGTGTGTGCATTTTGTGCTAAAGCCTTTCTAGTTCCCTAATGGGAAGCTGTTCCTGATCTAACTGTAGTTTCATTATTGCTGTACTCTGTTCCTCCTTTGCTTCTAAGGTGGCAGAGCCTGCAGTCGATGTTCTAGGGCAGCTGATGGCCCTTCCAAATTCCCCTTTACTGTGTGCTTTCACTGGATGGGTCTTTGGAAGTAATCATACCTGACCCTCAGTTCACCAACATTTGTAAGTATAGATGGTGTTTTCCCACCCTTTAGCAGCTGGAAATGTACACATGGTAAGGAATTCTGAACCATGTCCCCAGTCTCAGACAGCAAAATAATGCAATATATTCCTTCATAACATTTTTCATAGCTTTCTACCTATTGTACCTATTCCAGCCCTGTCACCTGTTTATGAGAGAAACAATTGTCCTTCTCCCAAGATGGTCACAGAATTGCACACTGTTTTATTGTGAGAGGTTCTTGAACCACTCACAACAGAGAACTTGAGTATCTCTGGCACCTGAACAGTGTGTCATCAAGCAAAACCTTCTTTTAGCATTCAAGAGATTTTGAATACTTATTTCTTATTATTTGAGAATAGCATTCAAGAGATTTTGAATACTTATTTCTTATTATTTGAGAAAGGGAGGCAATTGTGTTTAGGTCCTCCCTTAAAGACTATTAATCTCTGCAATTTTGAGCTCTTTTTTTTATTGGAGAACACAAAACCCATGGTGTCCTTGTGCCAGGAATGGAGGGTGAGTCTCATGCTGGTTCTGTTTGAGAATGCCTTAAATATCCAGGCAATTTCATGGATCAGGGAAATCAGCTCTGCATCTTAATGCAGGGCTCTTATTGCTATGTCAAGTGAGCGACGTTTCAAGATTTCCCTGGTATGTTTTATAGCCTTCTTTTCATCATCAAGTCAGCAAATGCTCTGGCTGCCTGGGTGGATGTATAGCTTAGTGTAGAATAAGCTCTCAGGTTTACCTTTTACGTGAGATTCAATCACAAGAAACTCCATGGATTCTGTACTCTGTAAAGGCTAAACAAATCAAGCTGGCAGGAGCATGAAGCAACTAATTTATCTGTAGAGACAAGATAATATTGCACAGCAAGTGTCCATTGCACAAACAGGTATGAACACATCCTCTATTTTGCAGCAGTGTTGAAGTCTCCAGCAGCTCAGCACCTCCTCTGTTATCCATGAGAAAGGAAGGGCCTGTTTGCCAATTACAGGTTCCCCTAAATAAATGAGAAAGCAAAGCTGATGGTGGCAGTGTGGGTATGTGTGCAGAAACTTATTTTATATGTCACACATTCCACTGGTTATTTTACACTGAGAAGACTGTCTCATGATTATTTTTGATGTACATATTTTTCTTTTCCAGATGTTTTTTAATGCTGTATTAAATCAATCCACCTGGCTTGCATTCCTCAGAAATCTTAACCTGAGCTGTGGAGCTCAGGGCTCACTTAAGCCCGCAGCAGACTTCTCTTTCATCCTCTTTGTCTATTTATGTCTTGACCCAAAGTACTGGACTTGAGGTTTGAGTCTTTAAATTTAATCAGATCTCATTGCAGACTAATTGCATCGGAAGGATTAAATTCACTAACTGCAATGCTTTTGATGCCTCAGTCTTCTTTCCCTGCAGACCAACAGAAGTGAGCCCTGGTTTAGTGAAGTACTAGAAACCCTCTTTTGCTCTCTTAGAAGAACCAAAAAAAAATCTGGTGTTTTGAGAAATGTGAAGATTTTTCTTACCTTTAAACAAATCTAACTCAGATACAAAAAGACACGGAAGCAACAAATTTTTTGAAAACCAGATTGTACTGAAACATGTGAACAAATCACTCCTGTACTTTACCCTTAAGAATGATAATTCTCTTGGAAGCTTGTGAGACGTCCAAAAATGATTTGAGGAAGTGCAGCAGTGTCTTTGAATTACTCTGAGAACCACACTAATAGTATTTGGTTGGAGACTATGTAATATTGTGGACAGGTAATTGGTACCGTAAATTCAGTAGTCTCAGGGCTGCTATGTCTGGTTTGAGCTCAAAATTCTCTTTCTATTTCAGCACTATATTTAGTTTGGGGTAGTTTGGGGGTAGTGATGTATATTTTCAAAGCTAGGACTGTACTGCCCCTTAAAGAGACAGAGAAGCAGCAGGATCATCTGGATAATTTCTCCCCCCTTTCTTTGAAATCTTTTGCCAGCTCTATAGTTTCGACTCACTCTAAATAATAATACCTGCCCTTTCCTTCAGGGATTTTTTCAAAATCTGCCTTGTGTTGGTCTAAATCTTCTTTCAGTCCTTTGGCCAGACTGTGTTTTCTATACTGCAAAATAAGTCCTAATAAGTCTCTGGTTGTCAAGTCCTTACTTCTGTTCATAGCATGCAGCATTTAGTTTTCACTGAACAATAAAGAAAAAACATATTGCTATTTTATTTGCCATGCCTATAGATTTAAGAGGCACTGGTAACTCTGTAAACCCTTTCCTAAAACAAATAATAATTTACAGTTATTTTGGCTCCCATAATTTGTACAGATCAGTTCCTGTACTTCAAACAGCTGACAGAAGTAAGAGGTGTCTGTGTCCAGTATATACCCATGGAAAGTTTCAGAGATTGTTTTGGAGACTGAAGAAGATGAAAGAAAAGTGGGAATGTGGAAACAGCCTAGTGATTGATGGACATAACACCATCCTAGCTGTGAATACCAAAGGCCCCAAGGCACTGATAAATTGAAATGATGACCTGGATAATGAAGTCTGATCTAGAAATACTGGGTTGTGAAGTTCCCTGAAGGGATGGGGACTGAAATTTTTGAAAGATTCTCTTTAGCAGTGAATTATGATAGTTCTGAATCTAGATTATTTTGAATTTCCAGTAGTGAATGTCATGGCATGCTGTACCTCTGACTTGTAAAGCAATATAATCCTCTGTCTCTGTACAAACACAGAATAGTCTGTATAGACTATAAATATAAAAAACCTAACCAAACAAACAAACAAACAAACAAAAAAAACGCACAACAAAGCATTGATAAAAATAGGCCAGTATAAATGAGGATAGTAAATGAAATTTCCAGAGATTTTGAGTTAAAGCATGGTGATGAAAAGGAACATTTTACTATTCCATGCTAGCAGTTCTACCCTTCTTTCCTGCCATATGGATTTCTTAGATGAATGTTCTCTTTAGGTAGTTTAATTCCAAAAATATCCCCAGAGCTAGTCACAGATATTGACACTGTCTAAATTAAACTATAATAAGCAAGTAAGTGGGTTCAAATGCTTGTTTAAATTGCTTTGGCATGCAGATATTAAAAGTCCTGCAGCTCTGCTGGCCACATCCAGCTCCTCCTGGCTGGGCACGTTCCCCTTCAGTCCCAGAGCTGCCACTGGGGTTTTCCTCTCCCAGATTCCTGGGAACCGGCAGCTCTGTGAGACAGGAGGGCAGTGAGCACTGCCAGGAGTGTCCCTGGGAGGGTGATGTGCCTGTCCCAGCCTGTCCCAGCCTGTCCCACCCCATCGTGGCACAGCAGAGCCCGGGGGCTGTGCCAGCAGCTGCTCCACACGGAACCCAGCGGTCGCCTTGGGTGAGCTGACTAGTTCCTGCAGGAAAGGGTTAAACACTGCCAGGGCTCTCTGCATTCTGCCCCTCTGCAGCTCCAGGACAGCCTGCTCCTGCTTGGACAAAAGATTTTTAAATATCCCCTTTTTTTATATATATATTTTTTTTTCCTGGTATATGTTCAGATATTTGCAATTTTCGTGACAGAAGAATCTTGAACAAATCAGTCTTTTATTTTTATTCAATAAACAGGGTTACCTTTCAAAATGAAAAAGTATTTCTAGCAAAAAGGTAGAAATATTTTCCTCTGAAAATGTTATAACTGACTATTTGACAGCAAAAACTTTCTTTCTGAAAACAAAGCCTCCTTTGGAAATGCTGTTGTATTGAATTGGCATGTTTTGATCAAAAAAAACCAAACAAAACAATAGGGGGAGGGGTGTTGAGAAATCCATGACATGCTGCTCTTTATTTGCCCCACAATGACTGAGATTAGGATCAAAAATCCTCAGTTTTAATTAGAAACTATCTTTCCCTTCTTTGTTCCCCTGTTACAGCAATATGTTTTGCATTTAAAGCATTCTCTGTCTTGGAGTATGTACAATCAATCAAATGCCACTCTTGAGTACAGGTCCTACAAATACTGTATTGTACTTGAAATCTAAAACCCCTTGAAATCCCATGCATCAGGTCTAAAATCATTAATAGCATAGTCAAGGCTGTCTGATTAATTTTTATGTGGTTAGTGTATGAATTTCTTTTCAAGCTCCATCTCATCCATAATACTTCTCTTTGTCAGTCTCATATCTTATAAAACTCTTCATCAAAGAGGGAATGTTTGGGTTTGTTTTGTTTCTTTTTTTTTTTTTCAATTTTGTTACAAAACATTGTTTTCAACTAAAATTTATCTCACCAAGAAATGTGCAAAATTATTCCTGTTTAATTCAGATGTGCAACTTCATGTTTTTCTGTGTTTTGCAGTAGGTGAAAATTGTTTATTAAGCAAGTGTTGCAAAGCTAGATTTCAGTTAAACAGGTTTCTGACTAACTCTTTCTTAAAATTAATATAATGCTTTAAAATGAAATATTATGTTACTGTGCTCTGATCTCATGTGATTTTGCACATTTTTCTTTACATTCTTGCCTCCCAGCTACTGCTTTTCCCAAGATCCACAGAGAATTATTCATTTGCTGACCACAGATTAGAAGGGATGTGAAAAGACCTCTGCCTCATGCCAATGTGTGCCTTCCACAAGCAGGCATTAACCCACATTCAAACTGTTCATAGTTGGGTTTATTGGGTGTTCTTGCCCAGGGGCATTTTCAGTTGACTGATCTGAGCTAAACTTTGGTGCTGTGACAGGGCAGGGTCAGGGTTCTTTGTGCATGGTGCTGACCCAGTTTTGGCCAGACAAAGGCAACCACCCCCTAGAGCCCTGGGTGCCTTATGAGTGCAACAAGAAGGGAAAAGTTGGCACCATATTTATCCCCTGAAAGTCACCTCCTCTTCTGAAAAGGAAAGAAGTGTGTACTTAAAGCTGCCCCTGTGAATTTCCAAAGAGCCTGCACAGCTTGGAGGAGTTTGCTTCTTAAAAATGTCAAAAAGGAGTGTTTGTAACGTTTTTGCATGTAATATCAAGGGAATGGAGGCCTTTCCTAGCCCTGTGTTCCTGTGCCACATGAAAGAGTGAGTGGTTACACTGCCCTGTAATCTGTGGAAAGCACATCTGAAATGCAGGAATATCTGACCTAGTCCATTTTAGTCTGTTCTGGCAGCACCATGTTAGCCTATGTAGGACTTTCTTTCTTAGAAAAAAAAGTCTCTGCTTGATTTAGAAATAGAAAACTAAGGTTAAAATAATAGAATAAAACTTGTTCAGCAAGCTCCAGACAGGATGACAGGGTGAAAAGTAGGTAATATTTTTACTGTTTAAAAAAAAAAAAAAAGCCAATAATTCAGGATACTGCAGTGTGTTTCAGTTCATGCTCACACTGGAGAAGCCAAGAGCTTCCTGCAAAACAGCAAAACCCTTCTCTCAAGCCTCATTTGCCCATCTCTCCTGAAGCTGCTTGGGTGCCACTTAGGCCACTTATATTCTGGGTTTCTGCTCACTGCATAAAGCCAAGCTGTCCTTTGAAAGAATTTGAAATATGCCCTTAAAATCCAGTCTCAGGGAGCTTTATCCTCAGCTTGCGTGCTCACATTTTACATTGACCTTTCCCTTGTGTGCAGGGATGGGGTAAAACCCTGCCCTAGTGCAGTGCAGCTCAGCTGGGTCTCCCCGGGGCAGAGTCGCAGCCAGGGGTGGGTTTGGGGCTCTGGACTCCCCCCTGCCTGCCTGGTTTGCAGTTTCAGGGACAGCTGCTGAGAAATCCTCTGTTGCTTGCACTGTGCTGCTTTTCCAGACAGGTGAGGTGCAGCACTCCCTGCAGGGAGAAACACCCAAACCTTTTTGGCAGAAATCTCTCTCCAGGTGGATTGTGCACACACACACATACCAAACATTAGGAGATGTGCCTTTAAAAAGAAAAAGGAACAGTCACAAAACATAGCCTGATTCTTCCATAAATGTAGGCAGTTACCTGCTAAAATCAGGTTTAGAGATGTTTGGCCACTTCTCAGCTTTGGATCACATAAAAGAAATCAACATCTCAGGGTGCAGTTCAGCACAGCTGCCTGGCTTTTTCTGGAGAATATTCCTGGTAGATAACTTGGCAGTTCAGGATTAGGGTTTTCAAAATAAATTATTCTGTGTCTGAATCAGGCACTGGTGCTCAAGGTTTTCTTTCAATACATAACCACTGTTCAGTCCCTTGCTTTTGAAGGAAAGAAAAATTATCATTGAAACTTTTGCAAGGCGAGTTCTATAAATTAAAAGCATCTCTGGGTATTTTAGTAATGATGCCACAATTGACATAAATTGTGGAAAATCCCAAAATTAATCTATCAACAATTACACTGTCTCCTTAACTGAGATTACAGACAGAAAATGAGCAGAGAGTTATACTTTTTGTGAGATACCACCTTCATTGCTACTGTGAAATCTTCATTTCACGTCGTCTGCCTGGCTTCAGTGATCAGAATTCTCTCTGTGAGAGGCTGAAAGAAAATAAATAGAAAGAAAATAAACTAGACCAGATGGAAAGTGCTCATGTGAATGATTGTCTTGATCTTATTTGTAAAGATGTTAAATCTCTAATGATGAATAATTCCTCTGATTTCATGAATGTTGAGTTTCTCAGATTTCAATTATAATTTTTAGTATTTGAAGTAAAAGATAATGCCCAGAGGTAACACTTTTTTAAATGGATCTGTGAATGAGCTTTAATTCTCCACTGAAAAGGTATAGAAAAGGTAATATCACTAATTTCCTCACCTGCCCTTCCAGCACCTCAGGTGGAGGGAATTTATCTTTAGAGAGTGGTCAGCCTGCCCAGATCGAGGAGTGGATCAGGTCACACTGCATTTAATCAATCCTTTTTTGCCTGCAAATAAGTCATGTCTGTGCTCAACAAAAGCCATTCTTTCAATTGTGCATTTTGGTGAGGCCACCCTGAGTTAAATTCAGAATTATGATCCAGCAGAATATGAATTTATAACCTGTCTTCGATTGTCTGAGCCTGATGTAAGTAGCACAACCTTGGTGTCTGGGGCAAGATTTTTCTCTGGTATAAATGGTTCAACTCGCTTGTGAAAACATGTGAAATAAATCAATAGGGCTTTTTCTATTCCTTTACAAACGTTTTTGATCCTACAACAGTAATATTTTGATTTCATATAGTGTATAATTTAAGCCTACAGTTATTAGTGATGTGTGTAAATCTAATAATTCTGAATGAAAAAAAAAGCATTTTGAGAAAATAACCTATGAAGCATAATTCAAAATAACATTTTTTTCCTTTAAATATGTATCACTTCACCTGGAAAAGTTCAGTTATAATAACTATAAAGTAAAAAGAAAATACAACTAAAGAAGGAAAATACCAGTCTTTCTGTTTTAATAAACTCCCCTCAGTGCATATCCATTTAGTATTTTTTATTAACAATTATGAGAATTGTGCATGGATCCTGGGAAGAACAGACCCTGTTGTTTTATTTCTCATCTTTGTTTTCAGTACTAAATCTTGTCCTGCAGTCAGTTCTATAGGGCAGACAGGCTTTCCCACTGCTCAGTTTTTTCCTCAGCTCAACACAAACAGTTTGAGCACCTCCTTTAGCACAGCCAAGGTAAAAAGTTCATAAATTCAAAGAAAAAAAGCTGACAGATTTTGTGGCCACACATAAAAACAAGGGATATGCAAATTAATGAATTAATAGATTGCTATTGATTAACAGTAAGGCCTAATTAAATCATAAATTTTCCCCCACACAATTACTTGTTTCATGTTATTAAATGATCAAATCCATAACTAGTTTGGAAGCTCAGCCTCCCAGAATTAAATGAGGTGCTCAAGAGAGCAAAGTTGTGTTTTGGAGCAACCAAGACAGAGGCAGGGTCTAGTTACATGGATTTATGATTTAATTTTCTGTGTAATCTAATTTAATGTAACTATTGAGTTTCTTAAAAAAATGAACTTTGATTAGATTTTGTTGACAAAAATAAATACAGAACACAGGGTAGTTTATTCATTATCTGTTGCATATTGAGAGAAGTGGCTCATGGGTATTTCTGTACCTTATGGGGCTTATTTTTTTCCCCCATTTCCTCTGCTTTTAGCAGTCCTGCACAGCAGTCACTCATCCTTCAGAGCCCATCCAGGTGCAGAACATTCCAAAGGTACAAAATCAAAAGGATTCAAAACTCATTTCTGTGGGAGCCTTAATTCACTTTGTATAACTAACAGCTCCATCACTTCTCATTTCTGGATAGGCATCAATATTTCACAGCATTAACTGTGTGTAAGTCCAGGGAAAGGCTGCGTTGGAGAAGGAGAGTAAGCACATCAAGCTCTCCAGTTTGACACACTTTCACTTAATTGGGAGCTTTAAGAGCAGATCATGGGAGCAGGAAACGAGTCCTTCAGCTAATTCCCTTCTGTATAAAAGATGCTTGGTGCCAAAGCAGAGCTGTCCTGGTGAGCAAACTCCTGGGGTGAGATTCCTCAGCCTGGGGCTCAGGGGGTGCCTCCCCGGCTGGCTCTGGAATTTACAGCACGTTTCAGGGCAGACCCTGCATCTCATTGATCAGCTTTAGAGATGTTTGGTCTCTTCTCAGCTTTGGATCACATAAAAGAAATCAACATCTATGGGTGCAGTTCAGCACAGCTGCCTGGCTTTTTCTGGAGAGAAATTCCTGGTAGATAACTTGGCAGTTCAGGATTAGGATTTTTAAAGCAAATTATTCTGAGTTTGAGTCAGGTGCTGCTGCTCAGGATTTTCTTTCAATACATAACCACTGTTCAGTCCCTGGCTTTTGAAGGAAAGAAAAAAATTTTGCTTGGGTTTTCTGGGCTTGCCTGGGGTGGGAAGACAAGATCTTGTTCTGCTCTAGGACTCTGCACATCTGCATGGCCCCAGTGTGGTTTAATCACCACTGTGCTGGGAATGTGCTGTCCTGGGCACAGGCAAAGACAGGTTGCAAACTCTATTGGGACATGATAAATTGCTGTTAAATGTTGTAATTATCCCGTGACATTCAGGACTGAAACCTAAATAAATTTTGCTGAAAACTTAAAAAATAATGGAGAGCGGTAATATGATTTAATAAATTAGCCACAGAGTAAGGAAAAAAATAGAGCACAACAGAAAATTAATATTTATCTTTTACCAGTATGTAACAGACTTTGTAAAAAATTGTCAGAAAGTGAAGAAGAGTTTGTTAGACAAATTATAATTTTAATTGCAGACGTAATTGATTATACACAGCATGCTCATTAGGTTAAGGGAGAATATGAGGCAACTCTCAAGGTCATTACAGTAATAGATATTGTAGGCATGTAATTTGTGATAAGCTGGTTCCTGAACATCTAATTGCTCATTCATGGCAGTGTGTCTGGCACTTTTACTCCCCAAACACCTCTTTGTCCAATTTATTTAACACCCCTTAATATTCCAGAGTCAAATTTACTACAGGAGGCATCAAGCAGTGAATTTTCAGCCTCCAAATGATTACACCACCTCACTCTTTTTGTGCCTCAAAGACAGAGCACGCATTACTAAAAGTTAGTGGTCTGGCACTAAGCAGGGTACATACAAATAGAAATACTCACCCACAGAGACAAGCTAGGATTTCTCATGGAAAACAGCTGTTCCCTGCCCTCCCCAATGGCAGCCAGACATTGCAGTAGGATGCCAAAAGAAATGTTCTCTTTTAAAATATGCACTAATTAATAAGAAGTTTGTATTGTTCCCTGAAAGAACACACACTAGCAATGCTTTGTTAACTCTTTCGTTATTTTATTTCACTGCTTTGACAAAAAGTCATCAATATTAGCTCAATATTGTCTCCTTGGATGAACATTAGTTGGAATGTCACTCCTCAGTTCTTACAGGCAATATGGAAAGAAGCCCTTACAATGTATATTCCCTTACAATGTATATCAACTAGAAGTGACAACCCTTCCTCACTTTGATATCATGCATTATGTTCTTAAAGAGAATGAATCACTGTCCTAATTGTTGATGTGCAAATAGTTGAATCCAGACCACAGCACCAGGATAGGACTGGAAATTGAAGCCAGACATCCTGAGGTGCAGGTTGACTGATTTTCTACCTCCTCTCTCCAGTCATTCCACCTTAACCCAGGATCAAGCAGTCCCAATGAATTAATCAGTGCCATCAGGTTATGTAGCATTGCAGAGCGGTGGCTGACATAAGACAACCAAATTCATTCCCCTTAGATGAAAAAGTAAGGACAAAAGGCAACTTTTTATCCAAATAACTTTGGCTGTATTACAGGAATCAAGGACTCAGAGTTTTAGTTAGGATTTGCTTTTTTGTTTTTTAATAAATAAACAATGAGGCTCTCAGAGCAGCATTACTTTCCTTTACAATTATTACCTTATTTGCAAGATATTATCTTCACTTAACATGACATAGTCCATAATTATCTGTTCTTTAATGCTGAAGAGTGCAGTAGATATAGCTATAGATATTTATTCATATACCAAGTGAATCCCAGTATGACTTTATAGTAATTCTTTGTTAATATTATTTTCAAGATTCAGAGAGTTGAAGTCCCTCAGGAAAAAGATTCTATCTAGAAGTATCATTTTCCATTATTGGTTCAACTCTTGGTACTGTGGTTTTGCTCTTTAAAGAATTGTCCATAATGATATATATTTGCTAAACCTCTCCTTTGCAATATAGAAATTATTCTGTTGACTGACTGACTGTCTGACTGATAGTGCAAAAAATAATCCCCATGTTCACCAATATATATCAATCCCTATAACTACCTTGTAGATTGACCTGCCCAAAAAAATTGTTATGCAAACACACTGCCATCTGTTGTGTAGTTATTCTTCAGTAATAGAACATAAACTGGGGATATGTCAAAGTAATTTAGTAACTCCACAAATGTAAAATGAGACTTGGTAAATATAGTGTGTTACACTGAGTTTATAAACCCTTGTCATATGCAACCACATAACAGGGATACCCAACGTCTGCAAGGCTGGCTTGTTTTGTTTCATCCATCAAATGCTGGTGCCAGATCTAGTTAAAAAAACATGATGTGAATTATAATAGTTAATTTTAAAAGAAGGATTTAGAGAATTCTGTGGTTGATACAAAGCCCACTAAAAATTCTGGGAAGATCCAAGCAATTTATAAGACTGTCAGTGAGTTCTAAGCATCTTCATTTAATGAGTTCAGAGTGTACATTCACATTTATACTGGTGGTTGTGCTACCTGTTCAAGAATGCATATGTGGATTTCTCACTCATTTTAGCAGTGAATCCAACAGTACCCAAATAAAACAGATATCTCCTAGAAGTAGGTGCTGTTTTTTAATTGGAGAATTACAGTAAACTCAATAGATTAATAAAATAATTATTATTTGGATTCTGGTTCTGTAAGTGCAGTTCTCAAAATGGTGTTTAGACATTATGATAATTAATGAAGAGGTTTCAAATGAAGCATTTTCCAGTATCACTTCCCTTTGCTAATTTCCATTTTTTTAATTAAGAAAAGATAAATTGTATCCAATTATTGAAAATTATGTAGGTCATTATCTTGAATGAAACTGCAATTAAACTCAGCTTTCACAGCAAGGGGAGGTTATCTTGTCACAGTGTAGGTGTCGGTGTCCCTGCCTCGGGGCCAAGGCCACTGTGGGGTCAGGTCCTGGCGCAGCCCAAGGAGCTGGGTTTGCCTGGGGCTGGGCTGAGACTCTTCAGTGCCCCCAAGAAAGGGAGCCCAAACCCACCGGGTGCAGCCCAAGTGTTCACTGTCTCATAGCAGCTTTTGTTTAAGCAACCAGCAGGGGATAAATCCCCTTTTTCCTGGGCAGAGATTCCCCTTTCCCAGGCAGAACAAGCAGCTGGGGTGTCTCTGTGGGGTGATCTGCTCCCAGCTCCAGCTGCTCCCCAAAGCTCAGCGGGATCCAGAGCCAGGCTCCTTGTCTGAGCCTGGGCACCAGCACACAGGATTTGTCCCAAAGGACTGATAATTCCCCCATAAATGGAAGGGAACAGGGTGGTGAGAGCTCTGCTGGATCCCACCCCTCTGCTGCTGGGAACCCCTCTGGCATCTCTCCCTCCTCTGACCAGGCAATGGCACAGCTTGGGAAGGTCCTGGGCTTGAAGGAGGAGGAGAAACCCCTGCAGAGACCTGTGAGAGCAGAGAGAGAACATCCCTGAGGAGCAAAACTCAGAGGAAAGGACAGGGAGGGACAGTGACCCCAAAAAACAAGCTGAGCAAGATTCTCCTGCATTTACCAGGTCTCTAATTCGACCCCCAAATAATCTTTTTCCTTTTAAAATAAACAAGCAAAGTCATCCAAGCATAAAGCCAGGAGAATTTTTTGAAAGAATTAAGGAGGGCTACAGGTTATTTAACTGCTTACATTGCTCAAATCGCTGTACCTGAGGAAATGTAAAGAAACTAAATTTATTCTGTTTTCTAGCCAATTTTAATAAACTAATTTAACCCTCTACCTTATGTTAAACTGCTTTAAGGTTTTCATATTAGATTCACCTTAGATTTAACTCTGATTATTACAGGCTTGGCTGCAATCATTGGTAATTACAGCTTCCCATCCTTTTCCAGAAATATAGAATGTGAAGTGCTTTGCACTTTAAGCTTTTTTCTATTTATTGTTCCCATCCAGTTGGAGGTACTAATAAGCATTAACATGCAAATAATTATCACCAATATTTGATATTCATAGAGAACAAATGCTAATACAGTTTATACATCAAATATAAAAGAGGCTTTTAATTCAAAAATGAAAAAAGATTAAAAATATTAGTTTTTTATATAAAAAAGCATTTGCAATGATTATAAATTCTATTGAGCTTGCAGAAAACTTGAGCTTTGAGTTTGCAATATCTCTCATTAATGTTTAGCCTCAAGAAAGAGTTTATAATAAAGGGACTTAGGCAGACAACAGATAAATAGAAATGATACAGCCAAGAGGGTTGAAGAGTCCTGGCTATGTTTGTTGTCATTCTACCATGCTGATTCCATCAGAGGTGCTGAGTATGCTAAGAGTTATATAGAAGACAAAGTGAAATGCAATATGCATTGATAACAGCTAAGCTTGGAATGCCAGGAAATTATTTTCTTTTGAATTCTCCTCTAAGTTTCTTTTTCTCGTTATAACTTCCTGTGGGATGGAACAGGTTAGCCCTGTTCTTGCAAAGTCAGCTGGTTGGGCTAAACCTGCAGATCTCAGTGGAATGGTAATTGGGAGGAATCTAATGTGCTGTAAAACAGAGGTCAGTGTGGGTAATCTGGTGTCCCCTGCTGGTTGTAAAAACCGTGAGTATCTCCTGCAGATGGGAGGGAAATGTTTCTGTGCAGGCACTGTGTGCCTCTGTGGCTTTGCTGCTTCTGTGCACTGGAATCCAGGTCCCTCTGGGTGTGACTGGGGCTTTAGTGAGGAAAAGGGATTAAAAAAAAAAAATCTTTTTTGTTTTTATGGGAAGGTTGAGCTGAGTAGTTTGCTCCAAGGTGGTAAAAACCAAAAAAAAAAGAAAAAAGAAAAAAAAAAGAACTCTACCATTTGCTGCAGACAGAATTTAGATTATACTGGGAGGAGCACCTGAAGTATGAGGGCTGGGAAGGGAGGATACTCAAAAGTAATGGAGGGGGACACAGAGCTGAGATGAGGTGGGAAAGGGTGGCAGGATCTTGTCTGCAGGCATGTTGGGTTGGATGTGGCAAGAGCTCAGCAGGGAACACTGATATTTGAGCAAGGTGCACCACCATTTAAGCAAAATCCCTGCAGGTTTGGGATAAGACCACTTGGAAATTCTGTGTGCCCCTGTTGAGTTGTATGAGTGTCCCTAAATAACATCTGCTAAAAGCAGTCCTCAAATGAAAAATGAAAATGCACCAGAAGTATGAGCAATATCAGCACTTTGTTTTCACAGTGTTTGCAATAAATGCTTTCGGTGTTCTGAGGCTGAACTAGGAGAGTTCTTTTTCTAAATAGATTGGGGTTTTTTTATAGCCTAGTCAATAAATGCTAGTAACCATAATCTCTTTTCCCTAAGTGTCATTATGTTTTATGAATTTTTAATAGAAATTAATCACTGAAATATTTAAGTCTTAATTAATTAATTACACCAGGAATTTACAGCCAATGCAGTGTGATGTCTGTTAGAAAAAATTATTTAATAGGCTTTTAGTCGTGCCATTGTTCTGCCTTGTCAATGAATTACTTAAGTGTCATTTGTTAAATAAGTTAGGTCAATAAAGTTCTTTAGCTGTTTTTCAGAGAGTGAGCATTATTTCCAGATAATGTATATCTAATTCTCCTTTTACTTTGGTCTCTCTGTATTGGCTAGTGTGGGTTAGTATTAATTAGCCCTTCAAAGCAGATTAGGCAGGAGAGATCATAACACAGTCATACATAAAGGTTCCCAGTGACAGAATTCTTTAATTAGGAAGTGGGGGTTAGTGGTGAGCAGTGTCCTCAAATGGATTGCCATCTGTTAAATTAAAGCTGCTTTCCTTCATTTGCTTATGTAATGTTTCTAAAGAAAGTGGCTCTTTTTATTTATGGAAATTATATATTCCCTTTCATTATTTTCTCTTAATTGATTCTGCATTCCTGTAATTAGTAAGCAATGGAAACTCAGTGCAGGAGGAGAGCCACAGTAATGGACAATATGACCCTGTAGTAATTGCCATATGAACTGGAGAATATAATTCTGCTCTAAGATGTTCCTTTTGAAGTGTTCAGATTAAATGAATGCAAATTTAAATTCCTGTTTCCAGGGGAATAAGCTGCATCAGTTTGTGTCCTTTTTTTTTAGGTTACAGCAAACTCTGGAGTGAGCCTAGATATGCAGCCTTTTCTCTTTCAGCTTTTTTAGACAAAGATTCTTGCTTTCACATTCTTGCACAACGTACTGATTTGGTTTGTAAATGACTGAAATAATTAATCCTGGGTTACTTAAATAATCATAGTATATTGGGGACCAACATAAACAAGAAAATTCACAAAAGATAAATTGATTTTTGGGAAAATTTCCCTGATACTCAAGGGCATCCTAGAAATCTTGGACTATTATTGACAGCTTTGGAGTCCATAGTTTTGTGGGTTTCCTCTTTTGCACAGCAATTTTCATGAAAGAACATGAAAAACAAAACCTCCTTGAGCTGAAATGCTCTTTTTCCTCCTTTCTCTGATTTCTTTTAAAGAAGGAGCTATCTGGTCCTGCAGTAATGGCTGTGGAGGGAAGGCAATTAGCACTCGGCCTCTGATAGCTGTGCAGACACACCCTTCTCACCAGGGAAGGAAAACCCTGCTGCTGTTGTCAGTGGCTGCAGTAATGAACTCAGAAGTTTGGATCTAATGTTGGGCAGCTTCTGTTTGAAGCATGACATCTGTGATGGCACAAGTTACAAATTATAGTTAAGTCAAGGATTATATCTCCAAGTTCAGCAGCTATTGATTGCCATGTGGAGATATAAAGAGCTCTTCTTTCTCCCCTGGATAATATAGATAATTAGATGTGCTGTTAAGAGATATTCAGCTTCTGCTGCAGCATCTGGCAATTGCCAGTCCCACAGCAAGAGATTGGCCCTGATGGATTGCTGGGCTGGCTGGGGGGTGGTGGCACTTTGGGTGTGAAGGGTGTCACAGGGTGGTGCCTTTCAGGGGGCTGGTGTTAAAAGGGGATGTGCTGGAGGCCTTTCAGAAAGGAGCAAGGAAAGGGTCTGAACTTAGTTAAAACTTACCTTGTGCCAGAAAATCCCAGAACTCTCTTCCACTGCATTTTTGAGGGTTTCATGTGGGCTTTCCTTCACTTGTGCAGCATAGATATGGTAATTTGTGCATTATGTATTGAGAAATGGATCAATTAAAAGCATAGAAACAGAATTAATCAGATGTTCACTTTATTTATGAACATATGTTCCATATTATATTTCCACTGGGATATCTAATGAAACTAAGTCAGAAAAAGAGCAGTTCCTAACATGCTCCTTATATGTTCTTCCTTCTCAGCATTCAGTGAGAAACAAAGTGTGTCTAGTTTCTTTGAATTTCTTTTTAATGTGGTACTTGATGTAGCTTTAACAAGCAAGAAGTACCATAGAAGTCTCTGCAAAGCTCAAAAACATTTCCTTCACCAGCGAGTTTAAAAGCAACAGAAGGAAAAGAGTCAGGGAGTTTAATTTAAAAACTCAATATTACAATCCCTGAAGATGCCCCCAAAGAGGATAAAGGAATCATCACTGAGGAGAACAAGTGCTAGATTGCAACATAAAAATATTCTACTTTTAAGTTATCTCACCACAAAAGGGTCTTTAAATTGAGCAGAGAAGTTGAGCCTGTGTCAAGCTATGCACAAGGCATTAATGGCAGTTTTTTGGTTTGGTTTTTGTCCTCTTGTGTGTTAAGATCTGATGGGGGGGAAATGCCGAGACCTGATACAGAACACAGCAAACACATGGAAAGGAAAAAAAGGCCTTTATGCTGCTAGTAGAAAGAATGTATGTGCAGAAGTATGTGCATAGGTAATATCTTCTCTAGCATTTATTTTCTCAATTCCAAACACACTTTACTTTTGAAACAGACAAGTGAACCACAGAGAGAGAAATATATTGTAATTTTCTTCTAATAGTCCCAAACTCTTCCTGAAAATGCAACAAAGCAACTCAGCAACTTTCGTGCCAGATGGATAAAAAAAGTGCATATTAAGCTTCTTTGTTAATTAAAATGGAATACCAAGGTTTAGGTTTACAAATGTCTCCAAACAGGGTGGTGTCTTGGGACAGGGTGCTGCTAATGCACTCAGTATTGCCTTGGATATTGTTTTGTTTGAATGTTAACAAGGTGATTTTATACAAGAGTGAAAAAAAGGTACACCAGGAGCAGGTAAAACAGCATTTCCATGCATACCACAGGAAGCAGTCCTGCAGGGGTAGGGGTCCAGACAAGATAGCTTCAGAATTTTGTTCTAGGCCTGATGCTTATCTTCCTATTTTAAGTCTGTTGCATTTATGTCAATTTACTGATGCTTAAGTTTAGCACCCCAAGCGAGAGGTAGGCAGAGAGCGCTCGCACACACTCCCAGCAGAATTCAATTAGGGCTCTCTGCAGTCCAGAGCCAGCTCACCCTGCAAGGCAAAGCCTCTGCTGAATTTACATGTGCTCATCTGTAAAAATGATTTAGCTGAGGCATGCTGTGGGTGCAGTGTTTAACTGATGCTCCTCAGCTTTCTCCTGTAGGCCCAGCAGTGTTCAAGGTGAGAGAAGTCAGAGCTGCCTCTCTGCTGCACCTCAGATAAAAAGGGGAAGCTGTTGGATCAGAGGGAGGATTCTTATCATGAGACAGTGCTGGTTCTGTTTGTCTTGTATCTCTTGAAGATCACATAAGGGCTTGGTTAATAAGACTGGATTTGGTGGCAAGGTGGGGGTGCTACAGGGGTGGCTCCTAAGAGAAGCTTCCAGAAACTTCCCCTGGGTCTGATGGAGCCAATGCCAGCATTTCAAGAGGGACCCTCCAAAGCTGAGGCCATCAGCACCAGGGGTAGTGTCTCTGAGAGACCCACATTACTCTGTTTGGATCTGATTGGCAATAAATTAAATCAATTTCTCCAAGCCAGGTCTGTTTTGCCTGTAACAATAATTGGTGATTGATTTCCCCCATCCTTATCTTGATCCACAAGACTTTCCAACTGTGGAAAGTTACTGGTAAGTGGCTTTGGTGAGCACCTGCCATCCAGCCAGGGTCACTGCACCACACTTTAATATATTCAGGTTTTTCATGCAATTACACAGGTCCATCTGCTGAGTTGGCCACTCTGCAGTGTAGTAGGGAGAGAGCTTGACAGGAAAGCATCAGGTTTTAGGCCACCAAATTTAGTGATAAATGCCAAAATAATATCTGGTAAGTATCAAGCAGTACCAGATCAGTGCTGACATTTTTTTTCCCCCTACACAGCAGCTGAGTGTAAAGAAATGAGTGGTTTTGCTTACCTTGCAGCTGCTCCCAGGTGACAGCTCTGTTACCACCCAGCATGTCTGACACGGAACTGGCTGCAACAGATTGCCTGTTCCCACATTCCTCAACTGCTAGAGAGCAGTGGATTACTGTATTTTTAGAACAAATGAGGATAAAAGCCACACTGTTGTTTCAGAGGGCAAATCTGGGGGTTAAATTCTGCTGTTCAGTGGTATTTTTCAGTAATTTCTACTCTAAAACAAGAATGAGGAATGAATATCTGTCATATGTAAAGGAAATAATGCAGAGTTACCCTCTAAGCACAGAATAAGTATATTCCATAATACAAATTCAGTGGATGAAGATGGATGATATTTCAGTTTCTGCCTATCAGAACTCTCTATGTGCCTGGCTCATGTAATTTTGTCTGTTTGAAAACGTTGGCAGAAATTAATTCTTTACTAAAAAGCATAAGTACATCCATTTCCTTTACTTAAAAAGCAAAACAAAATTATTGCCAGGCATTGCCTCTGTCATAGCAGAAGTCTTATAATCATACTTGCAATTATACAAATGTTGTCTTTATCTTAAAATAAAATATTTGACAGCAGAAGAGGAATGCAATAAGGAAGTGATAGAGATGTCTCTCACAAGAGAAAAAACTTTAGTGTTTGGTGAAATCAAGAAGAGACAGTGAACTCATGCAGGGATGAAAAGAGAGAGGCAGGGATGTTAAAAATAACCAGCAAAGGGAAGATATTTACAGGATTTGGGGTAGGTGTAGATGAAATCTACAGGCAATGAGCTGGCCCAGCGAGGGAGGCAGTGGCTCTGGGCTGGCAGGGAGGAGCTGCAGTCTGTCCCTGGGGAGTGGGACAGGCTTTGCATGGGAACATTACCCAGGAAAGGGAGGGAGCCAAGGTTCCAACAGAGCATGGAGAGGGGATGACAAGGAAAATGAAAGATTTTCTAAAGATATACTTAGAGAAAATCGAAGAGTAGAAAGTGACCCAAGAGAAGACTGACTTTACTGGCAAGAGAAGGGCAGGATTTAAAGGGGAGTTCATTAAGAAAAGACAGCTGGAAATACAACAGCCAAGAACTCCTCACATTATCATATTTATGTTACAATAAACTATGTTTATGGCCAGAAGGGCTTATTAGAAATCCTGTTGCTCTGTAGGTTTGCTGAGATCTGATTTTTGCAGATAGCTGAACAGAAATCTGTCCCTGAATGTTGCATTTCTCTCCTAGTGTCTCAAAGGCTTTTTGTAGAGGAATTGTCATGATGCATGTCAAAAAACCAACCACACCAGAATGTTTTTAGTTTTACAGGAGAAAATACACTTTTTGTTTTTGCTGAACATAAAACCAGGAACCATAAGCCTGTTGGCAAAAGAAGGAGGTAAAAAAGAATATGAATTATTTAAAAATAAAATAATAGTAGAAAACTTATTCGACAACATAGTTAACTTCATTTGCTAACTCACAGAAATAATCCAACTTTCCCTCTGCTTCCTCTGGATATTGCCTTACAAAGAGTTTTTAAAAATTTATTTATTTTTAGCATTGCCCTTTTCTTATAATACTATGTCAGAACTTTGCAGACATTTTTATTTTTATAATGAAAACACTGAAATTTAAAATTTGAGCAGAATAAATTATATTCTGTATGTTCTCCAACAAAAGATATTCCTTGATATTCTTACAGAATATCGATATTTCCAAGGCAAATGTGAGAAGAGAGATTTGTCTGAATAGTGAATTTATTGTTTCATCTTGCCACTAAAAGGATCAGCCTTGAGTGCATCTCTGGTCCTAAGCACTGTTTGTTCTCACAGGACTTCATGTAAACTGATTTTTAATAACAATCAATAACTTTTTCTACTTCTGCTGATCCTGCAGTTAGTTCACACTCTTGAACAGATACCTATGGTCCTGACGGGTTATCAAAGTGTGCTAAGGTAAAGTGGGTTTTGACCTCAGTAACAGCATCCTCTGTAAAGCCTTTGTGTGTTCCAGTATTTTTTTACTGTATGGATTTTTAACCTAATGTCATCTACTTAATGCCCATTTGAAGCACTTATGTCACACATGCTTTATCCACATACCTGGTTTCTGGTGATTTGCTGACTTCACCAAAGCTTTTATACTTAATTCTGTTTTAAGGTAATTAAAAAAAAAATAAGATGCTACAAATTTTATATTGTTTTCTTTGTCCAGCAAAAGAAATTTTACCATACAACCCTTGTCTTTCCTGTGTTGTGAAGCTGCTTTGTCAGTGCTGTGGGGATGAGGCAAAAGTCTCCACTGTGAGGTCCTGTCACCTGATTTATCTTTCAAAGAACTTTATAGCTTTTTTTCTTCCATAGCTTTCATAGACTGCTCTGTCTGATGTGGGTGTTATTTTGGGTTGGCACAGTGTCCAACAGAGGTTTAGGGGCTGAGCTGGTGCCCAGCAGCTTTGGGGTAGAATTACTGCATTTGTTTTGCCCTCCAGTGAGTCCCAGCCCAAGGAGCCAGGCATACAGCAAGCCCTGCACACTCTGCTGCATCCTTGGGAAGCAGCAGGGTGTAAGTGATGCTCAAGTGAACATTATGTTGCAGTGATGTAGCTGTGCTATAAACCTTTTCATCTGTCCTGTGTTTTAATTACACTGCAGAGCTCCCTGGTGAGGCAGGTAAAATGATATATTAAAATTATTCCATCTGTCAGAAAACAGAGCCACATCTTCGGAAAAAATACACTGCTATCATTTAAAAGCAGCTCAGGAAAAGGTCATAAGAAAAATCTGATGGCTGGTTAAAAGGTAGGGAGAGTGGGATGTAAATTAGGAGAGGTATTTCTCCTTCACTTGTAACCTGCCTGGGATGTTGGTGTTTGTAGAGAACAGAGGGCTGGGATCTAATCTGAGAGGAGCAGGAGACAGAAATTCAGCCCTGTAGCTTTGCTGAGGGTTTGTCTCTCTGCCTTTTTTACCTGCAACTATTCAGTTTCACATCATTCACCTAGTTGATATTTTTGTGCATAGAAATCTCTGGGTGGAGAGTTGGTTAATAAATGAGCTTTCTGCTTCTGTAGATAGCTGGATGTGACAGATGTTTCACCTCCAGCCACACTGTGATCCAAGGCCCTTTTTCCACTCATTTGCAGTTTGGGGGGGTTTGACTGTTGTAGCTTATCAGTGCCATATGTAAGCTCTGGGGACATGTAGCAACCTTTCACCTTTCCTACAATCCTTTTCTGGGTGAATTAACATTGTTCTGCATGAACAGATGAGCCTAATGAGCCTGAGTGTTTCAGGAGGGGTGAAGGTGATCGAGCTGTTCTCCATGCTCTGCTCTTTAATCACTGCAGACTTCCTCATTCAATCCCCATAAGCAGTAATTGCTCCTTATGCCACTGAGACAGGCATGAATAAATGCACTTTTGGCACTGTTCAGGCAAACTTTCAGCAGTAACTCTGTGGGGGATCCCAAGAGGGATCCCCCGTGGTTATTGTGTGACACGCAGGACAGCTGGAGGAACTGAGCATCTCTCAGGGTGAACTTGGTGCTGCTGATCAACAGCTGTGCCAGCACAGGCTCTTGGAGCTCCTGAATCCTAAACTGCTCTGCAAGGTTCCAGTGCAAAGGCCTTTGAGGTGTGAGTGCTGGGAAAGGGCTCTGTCTGTGAAAGGGTGATGGAATCAAAGCTCTGGCTGCAGGCAGGGCAGTGGCACTCTCTGAGCATTCCATGGACCAGGGCTCTTTTCCTGGACTCCACAGTGGCTTGCTGCTTGTCCTCTGTAAGTCAGTGGTTAGTGGTGTGACTGTGGGCAAGCCATCCCTCATTATTTCCTCTCCCACCCTTTGACTGTCTTGTCTATTCAGGCTGAAAGTAAAATGTTTCTTCAGGACAGTAACTTGTCTCTTAGGATGTATTTGTTCAGCAAGTACAAATAAGATCAAGCCACCATGGCTGGGGTTTCTCTGTGCTCCCACAGCATGAATAATAAATAATAGCAGAAGTAAACTGATTGTGTTAGTACCATTTATGTGCAGAGGTATTATTGAATGAGACAACATAGGAATACAATGGGAACATTCCTAAGTATTGCAGTAGAAAATGATGATTTTTAAATGGTGGGGGGGGGGGGGGATTTACAGAGCAGATGTCTGCTTGCACATGATGCAAAGATTGCACTGTACTTGTGTGGTAACAGCAGTGCTTTTAATCTCATATATGGAAATTCTGTTGTTACTATTTCAGGAATGGAAAATAAATTAAATATTCTTGTTTTCTTGAGATACACAGAAAAGGACTCCTCACCATCAAGGAGGGTTTGACAGTAGCTGAGATTTAAACCTTTGAGTATTGTGAGTGTTATCTACTTCCACAGAAAGGCTGCCTCATTTTCCTCTGGGACTTCTGATCCCAGCCACACACTAAAACTATGCATGGCTGGATGCTAATGTTGCTATCTATAGGCTTTGAAGTGATTGAACTCCCACCAGAACTTAGATTTTAATCATCACTTTGATCTGAGGCTCTGCTACAGGACCAGTTACAAATGTGTCTCGAATCTGTAAACCTCAAATTGTGCAGGACTACTACGTGTCACCTATTTCAGGAACAGTGCAAATGATGGTATTTGTGAATCCAAGTCAAATCCAAGGGGAAGTGTATGCAAAGTTACTAGAGATTCTTAAATAACCTCTAGCAATTTGTCCTGTTCTGTTTCTTTAGCTAGAAATAAGAAAATTCTAAAGATATTGTCAACTTTCTATGTGTTTACTTTCTAAAGTAGGAGATAAAACTAAGTTCCTCTTATGACAATGGTCAAAGTGTTGATGTTACTGTATATTTTTTAGTAAAAGGATATTTTTTGAGTGGTTATCATCATCCTATCTCCCCTTGTCTGATGTCTGCAATGAAACTTCCAGCATTTACAGCATAGGCTGAATCCAATGCTGATTATTTCCTTAAAAGCTGCCATAGAGTTCATTCTTGTCTCCACAGAAATAACTGCCAGAGACCCATTTGATGACTTCAAGTAAGTCAGTATTTTACTGTTTTCATCCTACACTAAAGCTAATGAGCCAAGTAGGAATTTCATATCTGATCAGCCACAGAACTAAAAGGTGAAGCATTGTGTGCTTAGGGTATTGTATCTACGCAAATAAAGCCAGGACAAATACGTATTTTCAGAAAACTTTTCTTAGTTAGAAAAGCATGGGAGTTACTTAGCACTACAGCAGGATGAAATAGTTGAAACAGACTTTCCAGATTAATTCTTTCCTTGGAAAATTAATTTTGTAGTTACTGAGCATATTTGTGTTACAAAAAAAAAAGATCATTATTGCATGAAGGATCTTTGATGTTATAGTTGAAACAAGGCAGAGCCACATGAAGGGCATTCTCAGCAAAGAAATAATGTTATTTGTTTGAGGATGTTCCTTGAAGCATGGACAGAATCCATTCTGGGTGGTAGACAGGTGTGCACTTCATTTTAAAGAGGTTTCTTTCTACTTTCATGAGTTCGTAATAAAAAGAACTTTGTCTATCAAATTGATAGACATGCACATTTATATTTAGATTCACCTTTTCAATAAGTGTTTTGATGTATCAGGAGCATTAAACAAATAAATGAGGGTGGGGATTAGACATGGAGGTTGGATACCCCCATGTCTGCCAAACACACCTGACTCAGGCTTGAGAGGAGCTGAGTGTGAAATTAATACCAGAGCCCCAAATGGCTGTGGATGAGACACTGGTTCACCACTTCATTTCAGGACAGGAACTCTGATGTGGTATCTGCATGGTATTTGTCGGATTCAAGTTGCTTTTTCTGAGGGAGAGAAATAAAATTGTGAGGCATTTGGAGCATCTGTGGTGTGAGCATAGAGCTCTACTGTGAGAAGTCCTTTCTGTCTTATTTAAAACTAAATGCTGAAGCTAAAAGAGAAAGGAACAACTGGTGCCAGTGTATGCTGAAAAAAACCAGAGTAAGGCCTGACTAATTCTGTTTCTTTGTGGAATTATTTTGGATTTTCAGTACCCAAGATGCAAGATCAAATTTTAGGTCAATCACTTAGGATTTCAACTGAAATACACTGCTCTTTTCCACAGACCCATAGGGAAGGCCTTAGGGCTTCTCTCTGGAAGCTGAAAGGTTCACCATACTCATTAGAGTGAAAAAAGGAAAAGTGTGCTATTTTGACTCAAATGGTTTTCAAAAAAAGTTATACTTAACAGGAAACTGTCAGTAGAAATAAGAATTCAGGGTGCCTTTATCTTCCATAACTCTGTCTTATTGTATTTGTAGACTTGGCAGTGAATTCTGGCTGTTGAGAATTGAAAGGCATTGCCCTAAACTTCAGACAGGGAGCTCAGTGAGCCTTCCAAAAAAACAAACTCATGCACACACAAAAAGCAATAAAGTTTAAAGGTTAGGAATTCTTCTCAATTTCAAGGTTTCTTTGTATCTTTGCCCTGGTGTCATTGTGTTTCCCAGCTAACAGTATTTACTCCCCAAAGACTCTACTCCTAAAGTCAGGCAAGCCCCCTGCAGTTGAGGGGCCTTTCATAGATTTAGGTCTGATGAACTTAGTAACTGAACTCTGTTAAATATGAAACAGAAGATTCTTAACAAAAAAAAAAAAAAAAAAAAAAAAATCCCAAACAAATAAAAAAGAAAAACCCCAAAAGAGTTTTCTGTCCCAGTTGTTCCTGCATTGCACTCAGCATTACAGCTGGCCCAGGCAGCATTCACAAAATTGCAGGATCTCTGCCAAAATGCAGAAAACAACAAATATTAGGAGGTGTCTCAGAAATATAAAAAAGAAAGCATTTTGCTCATTTGGGCTGTGGCTTGGTAAAATCTCTCCACGTCTGCTGTCAAGTGTAGCCAGGCTCAGTGGAAAGCATGCTGGACACAAGAGGTTGCTCCAGGTGTTGGGGTATAAACTGATCCTTTCAGGGAGGAATGCAGCTGTGCTTGACAGACTGAATTTGTCCACTTGTCGTAGAGGAGGGAGCTGTTGTGTTACAATTTCCCATCCTATACTAATAATACCTAAACAACTCTAGCTACTCACATTTGTATTCAGTCAAATACAATCAATAGACATCTGTTGGTACATGAATGACTGTACACTGGTACCTGTTTACTGCTAATTAAGCTTCATTAGTGATTAGTTTGTCTTCAGAAGGGGAAAGAAACAACTGTAATTAAGGGCTACCATATTATGTGGTCCCATATTTTCCCTTTTCAGAACTTGCATTCTAACAGGACCATTAGCCTGCAGTGCATTTGTCTGTATTTAAGTGTAACTACATTTCCTTGAAAAGACCATCTGTTCATAAAGACCATCTTTTTCATGCTCCCTGCAGTAAACTTTAGAGAGTGGTAGAATTAGCAAAGGACTGTATTTAAATGAAAATATACGTGGTTGAAACTAGGTAAAGCTGTTCTGTACACAGAATAGTTCTGTGCTGGAAAGATTGTAATTATCTTCCTCCTTTACTTTTACAGAGTTATTAATCTGCACTGAATTTTGCCACCTTTGACTGAGTAATTTTGTTCTTTCTACCTACACCTGAATGAAAAGTACCAAGTGGCAAATTATTTGAGTAGTGATTGTGGTAAAGGTGGTTTTACTTTGCAGAAAATGAAGCACTTATATTTTCATTTTGCTTGGATTGATCATAAATAGTCACATTTTAAATCTGCAGTATAAAGGTCTGGATTTCACCCTACCACAGTTCCAGTGAGTGCTGCTTTATTCCAGAAATTGTCCTGTTGTAGAGTTAGGTAGTATTCAGTTTTAGAGTGGCCTGGATGAACAGCAGGTTGGTGTCCTTTAAATAACAATTTCTGTTTAAATTAATCCTATACATAAACTGGGAAAGTAGACTAAACTGAATGTTAGTGAGGCAGAACTCACCACCATAGAGATTTCTATGAAAGAATGTGAAATACCCAACAGTATTAAAAAAAAAAAGAAAAAAAAAGAAAAATTTGTAAATGTAAATGCTTTCATATTGCACAAAACAGATCAAGTATTCCTGCTACGTCAGTGTAGATTATGCAAATACAGCCCTTGAAGATCTGCAAAAACAGAAGAATGACAATAGAGAGCAAATAAGATAACATTCTTATCTGGAATGCAGACAAGGATAAATGTTAACTCCATGAAAAAGTTAGGATAAACTTTTTTGGTTTTGTTTAAGGGCTCATTTCTTGTACAACTAAAGTGTGTATCCTGGGCTTTCTTAGAAACCTCAGCAAAACACACAATAACTTCAGCCAGAAATAATGAACTGAGCAGGGCTGAAGTACTTGGAATGTGATTAATTTTTTTCCTCAAAGATGAAAGGAAGATCTTCTCATTAGCTAATAGCTGCTTCTCATGCAGTAATCAGTGTAACCAACAATAAGGGAATCCTGTGGCCAGGAGTTCTATTGAAATGTCTCACAGAAGTAAATTTCTGTTGAGCAGACAAAAATGAGTCTGTTTAATGGTGCAACCAAGTGACACCTCTGCACTGTGGGACTTATCAAACCTTCAATATCAGTATGACCTTCTGTGTACTCTTATCACAAGCATGTGCATCTCTTCCATGACAAGATAACTGTGTACGGCAGAGAGGCTGCCAAACAATCTCATTGCCTGTGCTCTCCACATGCTGTTATCTAGAGGAGCTTCACATTGCAGGGGGATAGAATATAAGAAAATAAAGATCATGTACAGAGTAATCTTACCCCTAAGGAGTTACACCTGGGCCAATTATCAAAGATTAGGAACAGGCCTGACTTTAACAGGCCACAGCTGTAAGCAATGAGAAGAAGAGTGCTATAAAAGAGTGGGGTGGCTGGGTGAGAGGGGAATTGGAGTTAGTGTTTGGAGGAGCTGCCCACAAGAAACACCAAGAAGGTATGAAACTTTTGTGATAAGGAGAGAACAGTATGGAACCCCTGCAGTAAGATGACAACATCACATAAAAGGTGAGTTATGTATAAATGCAAAAAGTGTTTCTGTTTTAATAAGAGCTTTTCCAATTAAAAAACAAACATACTTGGGAGTCTGCCTGAGCTGCAGCTCAGGGGAATGCAGGGCAGTGCTGGTCCAGAAGCCCTGAGGCTGTGTTAGCCCAGTGGTGAACTCCAGTTAATGAACTTGGAAACCAGGGCTGGATTCTCTCTGAATTGTGGTCCTGGTGCTTGGACCCACCCTGGCCTGCCTCCCACTGTCTGGACAGGCAAACAGTGAGCTCCTGTTTCTCTTCAAAAGGCTCTATCAGACCTAAAGCTAGAGGATGAGGGGTTTTCTAGTCCTGATTGACAGGAAGTATTTTCTCCTTTTTAATCTAGAAGCATTTTCTAAGGCTTATTTTCTGTTAAGTGGGTTGATAAGTGATGGTAACAAAGTGTATGTGTTATGGTTCTACAAATATTAGGTAAGAGAAGAAACTTTAATCAGCATTCAGATTTCCTCCAATACACTCTACCTCTCTGCCAGTACTATGCCAGGAATGCAGGGGAAGAAGCAGTATTAGAGCCCTTGGATTTGTCCAGATTTCACATTCATGTTTTGAAGATACATAAATAGGGCAGAAAATTGAAAAATATTAGGGTTTGGTTGGTTTGTTTGATTGTTTATCTTTACAGATGGCATAGTTGGCTCAAAAGTGGAGAGCACTGGGTAATAGTCCTTAAGAAGTGCAGATGGATCTACTGAAATTACAAATGTCTGTATCTGAGTGTGCAATTTCAACACTGTGAAAAAGCTCAGGAAGTGCTAAAGTAAATTTTGCATTACAAAGATAGCAGGCCTGGCTGTGGATGCTGCTGTTCAGTCTGTGCCTGCAAGGAGTGTATAAACAAGTGAGGTTTAGTAGGAATATGTCCTTGAGCTTGCTTTCAATTGCTCAGCATTACTGAAAGCCACATCCTTTCTCTGACATGAATTACAAAAATCTAAATCAGCATAAAACAAACTATACAGCTTTGATTTCAGTTACAAAACTGTCTATTTATTTCTCTTTATGGTGCTGTTTTGCTCCCATTGTGCTGGTGATGATCTTGAGAGTGTTTTCAGTTGTGATTCTTGCTGCTGTTTGATGCCTTCTTGGTGCATCAGACTTGGAGATAACATTTGTTTAATGCCTCTGAAGTTCTGTGTCAAGCATCCCTGCCTGCAACTACAAAAGGGATTCAAAGATTGCTCCCACTTGTCTTATTGCAAGTCCCTTTTCCAGACACCATTGCAAGTCCCTTTTCCAGAGACCCCCTGTTTTCCTGTCTCTTGCTCAAACGGGCTGCTCAGCTTGCACTGCTTGTTTTTTGTGCTGCTCAGGTGCTCCTGTGTTCTTCAGTTACCCTGTTTGTCCATGTAACTCAGGTCTAATTTCAACAGCCTGCAGATGCCTTTTAGAACTCCCTAAATAATGGAAACATCCAGCTTCTGTGTTCTTTCTGGTAATTTTATTTTAAACAGTTTTTCACAAAGGGCAGACAGCTGTTGAACTTTCTCAAAAGAGAGGCAAGAGGCTGTCGGAGCTGTTGAAATGGTGCTTGTTGAAGGAGTTCCCCTCACTAATTGCACATGTTTATTAGCACTGTTTTAGAGAGGTAAGAAACATAGAGGTTATTCTGTACAAATGTGCACCAGCAGCCACCTTTTCTCTCTCTACTCTTGCTGTCACCAGAGGAGCTTCCATCTAGAGCAGCTTTGCACACAGGTGAGAATTGCAATTACATGCCTCAGAAACATCTCTACAAAATTAATCCTGTGCTCTACATATAAGCCCTCCATCATAAGCAACTAAACAAATCCTGCCCATCATTTCTGTGATGTTTCTCAGAAAATGTGTAACAGGAAAAGAAATCAATATAATATCAATGCAATCGTTATTAGACTCAACTTCTTAAAGCTAGCATGAGATTAACTGAACCAAGTCTGAAGGCTGAAAGTTTGATGTTGATGTCCTAAATCAAATTAAAATTGAGCTAGAATCGAGCACAGCATAAAATCTTATTTACACAACTTACATATTCTATTAAATCTTATCTCATTAGTTTAATCTTACTTGATAGCGCCTCAAAATTTCTAATTTTAAAAAGATCCAATGTTCTTATTTAATGAATATAGCAATTAAATGTAATGCTATGTTATGATTCATGGGATCATTCCATTAGGATTTACTGTGCTAGTATACTGGATGTAAATCATTCTTGCCAGAGATGGGTGAATTATTACTGATGTGCAAAAAGTACTACGTTTAAAGAAAGTTAAAACTGTAAAATTCAACTCTGAAGGATTAGGAAAAGGCAGAATTAAGGCTGTCTGTGTAGCTTTAATTTGGAAGATGAATGTGATACAGTCTTAAAGACTTGATCACAAGCTGCTACTTTATTCTGTGCTCAGGGTGGACAAGATCAAGTGTTTATTTTTATCTGCATTGTTCAGTGAAGTTCCAGATGCCATCCAAACTCTGCCCTGAATACAAGGTTATTAATGTCCTCTGAGCTTTCACACAGAGCCTCTCAGCAGAGTATCTGAATGTCTCTGAAGCATTAATACACATATTTTATACTTTAAGTAATGCTCATTCTCTTTGGGTGACAACTTAGCTTTAGAGCTTGATTTCTTTTGCATACTTAGCAACCTAAATGACAGATTCAGCTTATGGCTCTTAGAGACTACAGTTAAACTTGTCATTGCTCAGGGTTTCTGCAGACCAGTCCAGTGTGTTTCATGTTGATGCCCAGAAGGTGACCAACAGTGAGATGTTCTGGCTGAGGTGACTTTCCCAGTGGTGCAAAATTGGGGCAGAGAAAAGGATAGGCTCACTTCTATAAAGTGCTGTCTGATTACCTTATGCATGGATTTATCCTTAAATAAAGCAGCCTCATGCACAATTTGCTGTGCTTTCTGAAATGTCTCTACCAGATAGAGCAAGGACCATATGACAGAAAGCCTCACTTAACCTCAGTCTGCTGTTACAACTCTTTCGAGCTTTGCATGATACCACACCTTTCTTGAAACAGTATTTTCATTGTTCTTGCTTTTGATTAAATGTTTTAACTGATAATTAAGCATCTATACTGCATTGCTATCATCATATAGACTGGTGAAAATTCAATTTTCCAACGCGAAGCTGGTTCAAAGCCAGTGTGAATCTCGGTAGGCAGAGTCTCCTTGGAACAGCGCCTGGTGAAAACCTCTGCCCTGCAGCTGTCAAACTGGATGCTAAATGGCTCACAGGGCTTTCTTGAAATTCTGCTTATCCCTGGTGTGAGCACCTTGAGGACCTAATACTCTGTAGGATCGTGTGCACCAGTTTCCCCTCTCTGGAGTTGTCTCTAAGCATGTTGTGACCCCTAGAAATGCTCTTGTATGGGTCTCTGTTCCAGTGTTAGTGGGCTCTGGATCTCTGTAGAAATGGGTCTCTGCTCTTTGGGAGGACAGGATCCTTCTGGCTTGCTTTCCTGCCTAGCTGTGATGCAGGGCTGGTTTTGGCTAACTTCATCTATTAGGCAGCTCAGGGGGAACTGAACTGAGCAACACATTTTTGCTGTATTTCAACAGGCAAGGGAAGCACAGTCAAAATTTCCTTCTGCAGTCTGTAATGACTGAGGTTGGGAAAACTCCAGCATTGTATTTGAGAAGCATTGGGATTAAATGATGTCATTTAAGAACTCATTAGCCTGTCTTTCAAGTGTATGCACTTTGGGAAATAATCATCTTTCCTCTCCTGCTTTGCCTTTGAGTTGTTCGTGTGTCATATCTCTCATTCCTGGGAACTGCAGCTTTATGGCACTTTGGATTGGATAAAACCCCTTAGCTTTGAAATGTTAAATCCTTCAATTAGTTCAAGTTGAAGACTAAAGGCCAAACATTTCAAATGTGGGCACCTGTAGTCGACAGGAGCTGGAGGCATTCATCACCTTGGAAAATCAAACCAGATCATTTAGGGAGCTAAATTTAGACTCAGATACCTTGCTTTGGCCAGCCCAGTTTAATCACTGAGTCCTATAGAATTACTCTGGATTATATGTTTTTTCTCCACCCTTTGGAGTTCTGCTTTCCCTTCAGTGGAGGGAAAAGGCTGGAATTTATGTTTAGATATTCATGTTATAATGTCTTCCTGTCCCAGCAAGCTGCTCCCTGTGAAAAGCTCCATCCCACTCCTTGTGCTAAAATCACCTGCTGGGTTTGACAGTCTAAAGCCAAAGTAGGCCCCTAAAAATTGCTTAGAAAGGTCTGCATTTATCTGCCAAAAACAAATACTAGTTTACATTGTCTGGGTGAACCTGTGGCCTGTTTTTCTGTCATCAGCCACTATCCCTCCAAGATGTGCTTTCTGGCTATCAACAATGCATGTCCTCTGGTCAGGATGGTCAAAAAACATCTGTGTTTCTAAATCTTCCCTTTGAAATGTATTTGGGCACTATGAAGACTTCTGTCCTACTCATAAGTTTTGACTTACTCCATAGTTTTGAAGGGAAAAAGTGATAATTCAGGATTGTGTAGTTTGGACACCTGCTTCTAACTACACACATGGAAGGAATTGATTCCTTTAACTGATTTTTTTAACTGAGTCAAGTGGCAGAAGGAATATGGGCAACAGTTTGCTTGTGCAGACTTAGGTGTGTAGTGATGCAACTGCCCAAAGAAGTAAACCCACAAGTAAAGAGAGTTTTTTAGAGATTTGTATTCTTAAGATGAAAAGCTTCTGAAAGAATGCAACAACTCTGGGACTCAAGTGCCTTTCCATTGCCATGATCTTCTGCTTCTGCTGATTGTGAATGCTGGAAGTCTGCTCTGCTTCCCCAGAGTCCTGATAGGAAATTCATTGTCAGAACTGGAAAGGCAGAAAACTAGCAGAGACAAAACCCCAAACAAACAAAACTCTCAAACCCCCAAACAAGGAAAGGAGATTTCTTAATTATAGTTTACCCTAAGCAGATGTTAACAAGTCTATTTAAACCTGTAATCTGCTGCTGGCCTCCTGTCCTCATCCATGGTGGCATTTCCCTCATCAGCTAATTCTGCCCTGATTAGCATTTCAGAAATTGAGGAGTTTTGTCAAACAGCTTCGGGAGCTGCTTTGGAATACCCCCTTGGGTGGTTAGTTTTTGTGAGCTGCAGATTACAAGGGATGATTTCCTAGCCTGCTCCATTATATTTATTCTGCTTTGATTTGCCATGAGAAAGATTTGTGATGCTGAGATGCTTCTCCTTGCTGGGCTTCACAGCTTCTCTGCCCCTGCTTGGATGGTCTCAGCCTTGCTCGTTATCCTGCTGCCATCCCAGCATCAGCCCCTCACTCCATGTCCTCCTTCCTTGGCAGGGCAGTCCCTGCTTCTCTGGGTGAAAAACCTCTCTAAAGAGGCAGAGAAGAAATCTGTCTGTCCTGTATCTCCCCAGCTTTTCCCTCTTGTGGAGGGGGCAAGGATCTGGTTCCATGCTTGGAGAAGTAAAAATTGAGCTTGTCTCCTCATAGGAATGGGGGAGGGAATTTCGTTATTTTCAAGCTGTTAACTGGTTTTTTCCCATTAAAATTTTGGGGAAAAAGTATTCCCTTAAAATTCTTGCTAGATGAGGATTTTGGCGTAGCTTAATTCATTGCAGTTTTTATTTTCTTTATGGAGAAAGAAGGTCCTTCTTTTTCCCTGGCCATATTTTGTGTGGTGCTTCCCCAAAGGCACCTTCTTTCCTTGGACTTGCAAATATGGTCCTTTTCCTTTCTCATGCCTAAGAATATGGAATACTTCATCCCTGTCTTATCTTCTTATGCTCTCCTTCTGCCAATGCAGAGTATTTTATGTCCCTGAATATACCATGTGCTGCTTTCCCACACCTCCTGCTAAGAGTTGCTTGTGGCAGTTCTCCTTGGAAAATACATTCTTATCACCCAAGAAGAACTTCTTTTCCCAGAGTTCTCAAGATTCTTTTAATATCTGGTCTTGCTCCCTCTCTTCAGCAGTAGCAAGAGGAGGTTTGTTTGCTCAACTCAGTTTGGAACAATATAGAGGTAAATGCTCCCAGCAGCTGAGTAACCAACAGAGGAGTCTGTGTAGTGCTATTTTTAACTTGAAGCTTGTCTTCATTTTATGAAGGTCCTGTGATGATAGAAGATTTTTGATAAATAGACACAGTGGGATTGATCCCAGTTTCTTTACAATTTTGGATAGATTTAACTAGAAAACAATTCCCTGTGAAAAGGGCCTTGACGTGTCTGTAAAATATTCAAAGACGAGCTTCTGAAGTGCCTAAACACCGTTTGGAAAAAAAACATGTAGGTAGAAGTTTTCATGAGAGCTTAACACAGATGAAACAGGGTTTTCAGAACTGATTGGCAATAATACAGGTGGCTAATTTCTTTGAAGTGTGCTGAATGTTGAAGTGCTTTGAAAATCTGACAAGACGTGTTGATGTCAGTTGCTGCTCGTTGCTGAGTTTAGAAATTTGGCTTTAAATTTGGATGTTTGATGATCTGGCTTAAGAGCAAATAGGTAGCAAAGGTAGCAAAAATGGCTACCTAAGAAGCAAATAAACTGATTTATTTTTGCTTTCTTTTCAGGTTAGATGCCCAAGGGAAAGATCTTAAGTGAGCATTTCTAATTTCTTGATTTGTGATTTGAGTTTCAGAATATCACTTTGCTTGCTAGTTGTCCCTTTGCGCACTCTAACTTCTAACATAGAGGCTAGTTCTGTTCATGTTGTTTAGCAAATTCCTATGTAGTAGGAATGCCAATGGCATACACTCTCTGTGAGCATGACTTTCACTTCAGGTTTCTCCAGTGTTTAAATCTGAAGCTAAAATTCCATTTTATTTTTATGTTTACAACCAGAACTGTGAGGTTTTGTATTTATTGCATTCTTAATCTGCTGAGATGCCCAGAGACTGCCACGATATGATTCACACAAGTGGGGCTTTGCTTACTTGACTATAACAAAATAATAGCAATAAAGACCAAGCCTATCCCTGATGCACCTCCTGGAAGCAGGGACTGTTCTGCTGAGGAGTAAATAGAGCTCATTAGGAGTTTCCCTCTGTAGCTACTGCTGCTTATTAGAGAGTCAGAACTGCTGCATGTGGAGCAGCACCCCAGGAGCGTTACCCTTCACCTTCTAAAAATGTGCCCTCATGTAAAAATGCCTGTCTGCAGGGGCTGTTCTGGCACCTGGCTGCAGGGAAGCATTGAGCTGCTGATGCTGGAGAGAGGAACAAGTAGTTGGCACCTCTAAAATTCAGGCCTTTGCTCCTGGTGAGCTGAGAGAAAACCAAAGACTGTAGACTGATCTGGGGAGCTTCAGACTCTCAGAGATAACAGAAGGTTTGAGGGGAGCTTTGGATCAAGTCCAGTCTTAGCTGACCTGATTTGCTTATTCCCAGGCAGCACATATTGCTCTCTGAACATCCCTTGTTAGGAGTGCAGGCTACATTTCTGGAGCAGCAGCTTCACACTGTACAACTAGCACTTTTTTTTTTTTTTTAATGTGTAACTGGCCTGGAAGTTGGAGTGCCCAACTCTGCTAATTACATGAAACTCTTTAATGTGATGCTGGAGGTGTTAAACAATTGTACCTGCATTAAATATGCTGTGCTTATGCTAACGTGGCACACAGATTGCAAGTTCTAAAATTTATCAGGCAGACTAATTATTTAAATGTGAGCTATAGGTTACATAAATAAATAGCTCTCCCTCAGTAAATGGTAAGGTGTCATGGTGTTAACCACGTGGCTTGTAGCAGAGCAGAATTAATGCTAACACTTCCATAGCTTTCTTTCTCTGATTACTAATTCTTTCGATGTTGGTAGATGAACTGAATTTATGAAAGTTTTGCCTGCCCTCTAGGTCCCTATTTTGTATTCCTCATGCATTGCAGCTTGCTTTTGACTCTGGCAGCAATGTTGGATACTAAAAACCATGGATAGCTCAGGCTGCCTGCTCAGTGTGTGGAATGAGGCAGATCCAGACCAAACTGGGAGCTTTACTGGGGCAAGATCTCCACTCCCCTAGCTCCTGCGACCTGGTCCTCCAGCTACAGAAGCAGCCAAAATACAATTAGCAGCATTTATATCTTAGAGCAATGACACAGAATGGCATATATGCCAAGAAAATAGAGATCACTCTGGTAATGAATCAAGAGTTTGCCGTGATGGGCTCCTGACATTTTGCTGTTATACGTGTGCTGCAGAAAAGGTGCATTTGTGTTCACAGAGGCACAAAGTGATAATATGCTGCCTGCAACTTCTGAGAATGGTTTTTGAGTGCAGAGTTATGAAAGCTCCAGAAAATCCTATATGAGAAAAGCAGCTCTAGCTAGTCAGAGAGAGTTTCATTAAAGTTTCTTGCTGTTATTAGTTTTAAATTCACTTACGTCTCCTTCAGTTTCATTTCCGGAGGCACCTGCTCTGGTGGTTTTCTGGCAGAAACACTGCAGAGGGTGGGGAGTGTTAAGTGACAGGTTGCATATTCCTCCTTGGTCTCCTAGAATTGCCTTTTTTTTCCCCTCCAGTCATGCTAATTTACACACAGCTTTCATAATGAAACTTGAGCAGGCATCCTTCCCCATCTGCCCCAATTCCCAGTCCTTTTCTGCTGCACCAGCCGAGTTGCCTGATTTCACAGAAGCGGAAAGCGGGGGAGCGTTTCACACTTGACCCAAGGGGAAGCTGTGGGTCTGATCCTGCCACCCTCAAACACTGCTCTGGCAAAGCACAGGGAAGGAGCTGAGCAAAGTGCTCGGCTCTCAGAATCCCTGCTGGTCAGAGCGACCCCGAGATGCATTAGAAAGTCTCTTTTCCCAGCCCGGCAGTCAAAGAAGGAGTCAGAACTCTTCTATTCTTGTTCTTAATGTTGTTTATTGTTTCTTATCTATAGAATTCTTTCTCTGACCCGCCGAGGTCTTTCTGGCAGGTCGGTTGAGGCACACTGCCCGCCCTTGGGGCGTTGTTATCTTTTTATACTAAAAACTACATGTACAATATTTACAATAACTTTCCAATACCTATCACCTATGTTAGACAGTGAGTTTCTACTCTAAATCAGTCTAAAAGTGCCATCACCCAGAAGACAGAGGCTAGGAAGAAGGAAAAAGGACAGGGCACACCCAAATTCCTCCATCTTGGGACCCCGAGCCCCCATTCTAAAAACCTCAAAAATCTATTTTTCACCCCGTTACAAACTATTATTCTACTTCAACTCTCTTGACTTGTAACTCTTCATATAAAGGTTGGTAATTGTTTTTTCCAAGGGCTAAATCAAAGGCACAGGGGTCTTGGGCTCTGTGCCAAGGTCTCTGAGCTCCCCGGGCAGGGGCTCGAGTCCTCCAGGGCAGCCAGAGGATTTTCTTGGGTTCCTGGTGTGCAGGCTCCCAGCCCAGGCAGCGCTGTGCTCTCCTGCATCTCAGGGAGCCCCTTTGCCCACCCGTTTCATGGTGGATTTCGGAGGAAGATCGCGGTTTCATGGCAGTCATTCAGCAGCAGCGCCTGCGTTGCCGTGTCTCCCGAGGAAGCAATCGGATCAACTCCGTTAGTGCAAGGGATTAAAAGAAGCCAGATGCTCTCTTAATGGACAGACATACGGCGAAGTTGCAAACTTGGCCTTTTGGGGAAATTGAAAGCAGTTTAGTTCAGGTTCAGCTTAAAGGGTTGGGAAAGAAATTGTCGATTAGCGTCAAACCGGGCTGACAGCGCGCCCGCACCGAGCTCGCAGCTGCTCCGGAGCCGCCGGGCCGAGCCCCGTTACCGTGAGGGGCCTGGGGCCGCTCCTCGGCCCGGCAGCCTCAGCCCGAGGGTCCTGGGCAGCATCTCCCGAGCCAGCCCTCAGACTGGCGCCAGCAGGGCACGTCTGTGCAATGGCGGCTCTCTGCAGCCCGAGGCAAACCCTGCGGTGCTGCTGCTGCACCGAGCCCCGCAGCGCCGGCCTGAGAGCGCCGGAGGGGCCGGGCTCGGTCACCTCAGCAACCCCCGGCCATCGCTCCTGGAGAACTGCACCGGGGTTGGGCCAACCAAATCCCTTCCCAACCCTGAGAGCAGGGAAAGGAGTCCGGTTGTGAGCCCGAGCTCCACACTGCTCGCAGCTCTGATCCCAGGGCAGCAGATCGGCATTCAAGGCTGGTGTGGAGCTGTGCTGTAACCCCTCACAGGTCACCTTTGTGCTCAGTGAAAATCCAGGTTGCTCTGCTAGTATTTTCCTAGTCTGTGGAAAGGGAACAGAAAAGAATAGTGACTGCAGCTCCTTCCGTTTTCATTTTATTCTGTGATCAGCCACTGGTGAATCATGAGACTGTTGTTGAAGTGCAGTTTCAACTTCTACATAAAGTTATACTGTTTAGTTTCCTTCCATGTTGTTTCCTTCCTTCCATGTTGTTTCCTTCCCTCTCTCTTGTTTTTTGAGCAGTTTCTATAGCATCAAGGTGTTGAGCTGCAAGCACAGAGGGCCATGCAAACAAGACCAAGGCAGGTGCACAAGTTTTACACGCTTTAATTAAGTTGTGGGACTTCAGAGGAATTTGGCTCCAGTTTCTGATGCTTCCATGCCCTGTCTTCTGTTCCAGTGTGGATGTTAAATCGTGCAGAAATGAACCGTGACCTACCTTTCATGCCAGCTGATCTGGCTGTAGCTGTTTTTGTGTAACTAATTTAAAAAGATTGATTGTTGGTTAATTACATTAATGAACTGAACCAACATGGGCACAGACCAGAGCTCAGCAGTCTCCTAAACAGTCATTAAGAATAGACATCCATCTTTTTACCTGCTTGTACAGCCTCCTGTTGGGTGGCAGAGTGTGTGGAATGGTAATTCTGAAGGTTAAATGACTTAGGGACTAATCACAGACTGCTCACCTCTGCTCCCCCCTGCCCATATGGCCCTGCTTGTCACAGTCAAAGTCCATTTGGACAAAGTGTCTGTTGAAAGGTCTCCAGGACAGCAAGTCTGGTGGTTTCAGCTGGCCTCCTGGCAAACACCAGCCTGTGTTATAAATCCACCAAAGTTCCCTGTTGAAAGGAATCTGTGGATTTAAACAATTTTGAAATAACTTCTCTCCCAATTAGGGTAATTCATGTTTATCAAGGTGAAAGTGTACTGAGCAGAACAGTTCACTCTTCTCTCTAGCCAGCTCATGAATATGAAGAAAGATTGAATCAATAATACATTTCTCTAATTAAACTGGCGAGTTAAAATGATCGAGTTCTTGTTTTAGCAGGTGCTCAAAGGAAGATGCATTTCTGGGTGTTCATCAGTGTTGGCCTTGCAGCCATTCACCACACCTAGGTGGGAGCTGTGCAATGTTGCCTGCCACACAAGGGCTTACAAAAGTACCCTAAGTTAATAAAATGCTTTAGAGAGAGATATTGGTACATTTGCTAAACTAAGTTGAAAATATTGCACAGTGAATAAAGGCAACAGAGTGCATTTTATTTGCACTCCATTGGTGAAGTTTGGTGAAGTCTGTGGACATACTGTTATTTACTTTGCCATATTTAGTCAAACCAGGAAGGACTTCAGCTGAAGTTAGTAAGTGTGTTGCCACTGGCTTGAGCAGAAAGAGAACTGAAGCAGGGCTGGATGTTCTGAACCATGGTGAGAAAAATCCTAGTTATTTGGGAAATCAAGGACAGTACTTTTGCACTGGTAGCCTGGGGGAAGTTGTTGGTCTGTAAAGGCTGTTGTCAGAATCTTCAAAGGTGTCACTGCTGCTAGCAGTGTTCTGCAAAGCCTGATCCAACAGGAACCAAGGACTTGTTGCAGGGATTTCAGTCCCCTTTGGGTGATGTTGTAGGTGCCCTATGAAGTCTGATGATTTTCAAGGAGGCTTTTTTGTATCCCAAATTCAACACTGAGTGAGGGAAGTAAGTCAAAGAAAAGTGGGATCGACCTGCAGTCATAAGCTACAGGCTGAAAATCTGCTTTCTTCATTTACAGCTCCCTCACTGCTATGTCATTGAAATGGTTTAAGATGACAAGGGAGGAGACTTAATGCTGAGGGATTTTGGAGGCTGGTCCATTCCACATGGTCCCAGAGATTTCTCTGGACTCTTCAGGGGTGAGCACCTGAGTGGTTGCACAAGGGATTTCAGGCATTGGGTCATGACACCTTAAAAATACTTTAAATGAGAGGCAAAGAAGTTGTGGAATTAGGCATATGTAAATAGCATTAAATTATGGTTTTATGTAAGATCTTATGTTTCTAGCTAATTGAAAGACAGAGGCCACTGCTGCAGGAGAAGAATATGAAAAGAAAACTATACTGAAACATAAAAGTGTTTCTGATCAAGTGAAATTCTGTTTCTGTTGAATGTTTTATTTTGTTCCAGTCACATAAATTACCATCTTTGAAATACTAAAACTCCCACAATCAGCTTTTTATAACAGAAAATAATTTACATTTAAAAGGTTTAACTGAAGCAGCTAAACCTTAGTGATGAATGTGCACATTTGGCAATAAAACAGGGAAATAGCCCATGTTTTGGAACCCATAGCTGCTATATATAATTTTAATATTATAAAGAACTAAATACAGTCTAGTGAGGGCTACAGGTATGCACTGAGATATTTGCTAGTTCCTGGGAAATGTATTCTTAAGGGCATATAGTACTGACACAGAGCCTTGGAAATCTCCTTTAGCACTGATGGATTCTGTGATGAGAGGCAGCATGGCTGGAATGCATTTCATCCTCCACAGAAACTTATGAACTTGGTCACACTGCCATCATCAGAAGCCATTTCTTTCTCAGTGCAGCAGCACCTCTCTTCCATCTTGTGGTGGGCTGGCCCTGGCTGGACACCAGGTACCCACCAAAGTCACTCTGTCAATCCCCTTCTTCAACTGGACAGGGGGAGAAAATACATCCAAAGGCTTGTAGGTACAGGTAAGGGTGGGGAGAGATCAATCACCATTACTGTCATCAGCAAAACAGACATGACTTGGGGAAATTAAATTAATTTGTTACCAATCAAATCAGAGTAGGGTAATGAAAAATAAAACAAAATCCTAAATCCACCTTTCCTCTACCCCTCCCTTCTTGTTGGGCTCAACTGCACTCCTGATTTTCCCTCCCTCCTCCCTTCCAGTGGCACAGGAGGATGGGGAATAGGGGCTGTGGTAAATTCATCCTTCTTGTCTCTGCTGCTCCTTTCCCCCACAGGGGCAGAACTCTTCATGCTGCTCCCCTGCTCCAGTGTGGGATTCCCTCCCACAGGAGACCAGTGAATCCTGCATGGGTTTCTTATGAGATCTCAGCCTTCTTTGTGCATGCCCTGTCCCACTGTGATGCTCCATGGGCTGGAGGGGCACAGCTCCCTGTTCATGTTTTGCACCAGGGGCTGCAGCAGCTCCTGCTGCTTCTGCTGCTGCTCCTGCCCCTCCTGCTCTGACCTTGGGATCTGCAGGGCTTTTTCTCTCACTTCTCTCTCTGGCTGTACTTGTTTTTGCACAGGGCTTTCCCTCCTCCTTAAATCTGTTTTCCCAGAGGCCCCACCCCAGTTGTTGATGGGCTCAGCCTTGGCCAGTGGTGGATCCATCCTGGAGCTGCAGGAATTGGCTCCACTGGACAGGGGGGGAAGCTTCTGGCAGCTTCTCACAGAAGCCACCCCTGTAGCCCCCTGCTACCAAAACCTGGCCACACAAACCCAACACACATCTTTAAATAATGAAAGAGGAGACAGAGACAGTATTTTCATTCTGCAGGAGCCTTGTCATCATCCTAGAAGAGATTGCAGCAGTTGTCTAAAAGGACCACAAAATAGCCACAAAAATTAGAGATAATGATTTCTCTCTCAGAATAACTGGTATGTAAGGCTTGTCTTCCCCCTGTCACATGCATTCCTGATTTATTTTCTCTCCCTCTCCCCCACTCCCTGCATTTAAGGGGGAGTGGGCCATTGCTGCTATAATGCTCTTATTCCCTGCTAGAGCAGAGAAGATATATTTCAGTTTTATGCTCTCCTCAAATGTACTCAGACATATGGAAGAAATACCTTACAGGTGTTTGTATTCTTGCAGAGACTCCAGAGAATTGAAAACCCTCTGTATTCCAACAATAATCTTTCCCTTGACCTAGTGTGCTTTATATCTCATGTGGGAGACTGAGTCCTGCTATTACTGGAGTCAGAGAGAAAATGGGTGGAAGTTTCAGCAAAATGGGGATGAGACCCTAGGTGTTAATTGTGGGGCTGCAGGGCCCCATGGTGGGAGCAGCTGTGCTCAGCTTTGTGCAGAACTCGGCCCGCCCTGACCGAGCCGGATGTTCCTTTGCATCTACAAGATTTGCCTGGGGGATTTTGTCCTTCCTCTTATTAATATCAGAAAGTAAATTAGCTTTATGTTGCCCTTCATATCAGACCTTTCAGGGGTCTCCTATCCTTTTAATTTAGCCTGGGTCTCTGAGGGAAAAGCCCAGTAAAAACACACCGGTGTGGTGATTAGTAAGCACATTTTATATAATTACAGTGTTGGCATCTCAGGGGGGAAATGAAAGTTTGTGCTGTCCCTTTAACAGGACAATTTGATAATCCTCTTAGCATTTTCTCTTTTAGCTGATAATATTTCACACAATTTTACTTTGTAAAATATTCCTAAAGGGAGGCTTAAGCAATAATGCACAGATTATGGAAATGACTCTCATTAAATATAGGCAGAGACTTCAGCAAAGCCATGAACTGCTTCGAAACATGTAACCCCCATTAGGAGCTTCATTTAAATGTTTATTCACAGAGCAGTAAATGTTTATTATAGAACATTTTATTGAAACATAAATTAAAGAACCCTAATTATACATATCACAAGTATTCAAACAATATGCATTTATCAAGACTTAAGTAAAGATCAGAGGTGGAGGAAGTGCAGTTGTGCTTTCATTTGCATCTCAGCAGCACCAAATTTGCACAAAAATACCTGGGCAAAGTGACCCTGATGGAGGGCAAAGGCACAGGGGTCAAGGCAGGTGCTCTCCAGCTACCCCTGAGCATGTGCCACCTTCCAAAGTAACTGCAGAGCCACCTTCTCTGGTTATTCCCATCTGTAAAAAGGGCTGAGGACTGCCAGGGTTTTGGTTGTTTTTGCAGAGTAATGGTTGCTGCTCCTGCAGGTCTGCCCATGCTTCCCTATGAGTGCTCTAAGAGGGGATGGGCCATCAGTAAAGGCAGGTGATGGTCCTTGGCCTGACCTTCCCACCACCGTGCATGGACCCTCAGTCCTGGACTTGCAGAGCAGCTTAGAGGTCAGGAAATACAACTTCAAAGAATTAATCAATCGATTTCCAATTGGTTTATCCATTTGCTGCCTTTCAGAGGATCTCTTAAGAGATGTTCAAAGAGATGTACATTTGGGTTACCACTTCCAGCCTGCAGGCTTATTACTCATGTTATTGTGCCAGTTTTCTTGGGTTTGGGGCTGAAGGGGCAGGGTTGGCACTTCTCTTGCTAAAGCTGCCTTCAGCCATGGAAGTTCTAACTGCAGATATCAAGTGGTTTAAAAAAATCTTTCTGTCCTTGTTTTCATGAGGTCTACATCCCTTTTCTAGCTCACCCACAGCTCATTTCTTTAAACTTCATAGCAGTTGACATATGCATTATTTATTGAGAATGCTGAATCTGCACATTTGGAACCTACATGTTTAAAGATGTACTCTGCTGCAAGTCCCCCTCTTGGTTTGGCTTCTGAGACATTTGCAAATTCTCTTAATTTTGTTGCTTTCCAAAGTACCTGTTTTCTATGCTGAGCAAGTATCTGGATAATTACTCTTCCATAGGCAAATCCATGGCCTAAGTGTTGGTAGGGATCAGTGCAAAGCTTTATTTTTCCTCCTAACGCTGCGTGTACTGCACAGTGTGATACAGATTTACACAAAGGGCCCTCACTCTCCAGCTTGGTAGCACATGGACAGCCTGTGTGACCTTCTCTCCCAAGACTTGTTCCAGTTTCTTGTTTTTCTTCTTTGCAGTCTCTTTCTGAGCAACATTTTTGAGTCACAAAATTTTGACCATTGCCTTCATTCTATCAACAGCTTCAACCCTCCCTTTTTTCCAGTGGCCCTTCCAGCCCACCCTCACATCTGTCTCTGCTGTTTCCCCTGCTGCTGCCCTGGGCTTTGAGACAGGCATGGATTTCCCTGTCCTTCCCTTGCAAGCATCAGTCTGCTCCCCTGCACATCCTGCTCTCCAGCCTGGCAGTCTGTGCCGCTCCTTTCCATCTGTACCACCTCCTTATGCTCCTCACGACAGCAGAAAAGCAAACCTCAGGTTTGTGTTTAAATAAACCAGAGCCAGGGGTGCCACAGGGGTGTGCCAGGCCATGCAGCCCCCCTGGATTTGGAGCAATCCTCATCCTCAGCACTGCAGAGCTGCCAGCTGGGGAGGGGAAGCCCAGGGCCTGCATCTCTGCAGCCTCTTGCTCAAGGCTTTTGCAAAGCTGGAAAAGAAAGCACTAATTCCTAGAAATGGGGCCATTTTGTAGCAAAGGAATGGTTTCAAGCAGTTTCCTGTCATGTTTTATTATTTTATGAAAATTAGTTCCTTTAAAGTGGTCTGTCTTTGACTAATTTAGAACTCCTTAAATGAGGGAAAAAAACTGCTACTAATGCAGGCAGTAATTTTAAAGGCTGTTAAAATTGAGTGTTTTAGTTGTCCAAAACTCTTTCCCTAATGTTGGATAGGACTTTTTCAAAATTTTTAAATTTGTTTCTCCATCTCAAACCAATTCAGTACTTGGAAAAACATCAAGAACTCATAAATACTCACTGAATAGAGGCTGTTTTCCCACAAAGATGTTTCTGCCAGGACTTGCAGGTCAAGGGCTCTGAAAGTGAGCTTCCAGTGCCTAGAAAGAGCAGTGGTACCAGGTGTGCCTGTGGCTGGTGACACGCTGGATTTCCAGGGGCAGCAGAGGGAGAGCTTCCTGCTAATGAGCTGTGGATATACAGGCAGGGCTTTCCATGGAATAACTTTGTAACAGGGACAATTGAGCAGTTAATCAAGAATAGCAAACAAGGGCTCCATGGAAGCCCAGTTTACAGAGAGGACAAAATTGCCCTATTTTTCATGTGGCTATCTCTGTATTATGGCTGATTTTCTTTATCACCCACTAACAGTCTCACTTGGAGAATGGTTATTAGTTTGGACTTTCTACAGTTCATCTGGTAGTTTAGAAGAAGCATTATCACAGCCTCCCCATAGGAAGCCCCTGTCTCTGTAATGGACAGGGCACTTTGTAGCAAGTGAGGTCTTACCTGAGAGCACCATCCCTTTTCCCAGTGAACTGGCTGGTCAGTGTCTCCTGGCCAGCTGGTCTTGCTGCCTGGAGCTGCTGATTCCCTTCCAGCCCTTCCTCCTGCCTGGCCACAACCACAGCAGGTCATGGCTTGTCCTGTCCTGCTGCACCCTGACACTGTGGATACCCACAGCTGCCAAGCTTTGATGTAGAAAAAAATGAAAAGTAACAAGGGGAAGGATGAAGCTGCTGAAAGGCATCTGGTTTTGCTGCATGAAGGCACAGGTCAGCCATGCTCTGCTTTTGCAGATGTGGGGGGAGCAGCTCTTCCTCTGCCAACGTTTTGGCAGCCCCCCATCCTCAGGGTTGCATGACCCTTTGCCAGCTTTTATGTGTTCATGCTGTAAGAACATTTATTGCTAATAGACCCTGGGTTCTGAGCAGCTCATGGACAGACTATTATCTCCCTTTCAACTGGAAGCTGAGCTCTGTTGCTCTGCTAACCAGCACAGCAGCTGGGTGAACACAGCATAATGTCCATGAATGATTGCAGGCAACGCCCATGTCCTTCCCAGTGGTGTGTGGCAGGGTCATCTGCTCTTCACTCTTCTGGTCTGCCTGGGAAATCTCTTTCAGTGTCTATTTTTGTCTGGTATTTTCACTTTAAATCCAGTGCAGGGGTGGCACATTGGTTCTTTGGCCATAATTCAGTGTATAAAACCAGCTGTAACCAGGAACATTGCTTCCTGCATGGCCTTGAGTGCTGAAGTAAAACTCACCTGACCTGAATGCTTGTTTCTCCAACACAAGCTCCAGGTCTTTTGGCTGAGACTTTCTGGCATTTTTCAGCCCTGGTTCACTGGAGAGCAGCTTTAGTGGTGTAATCCCACAAATGCCTGTGATGCAGCCAGACTTTGGCAGTGGTGGGATGGGAGTGTTCTAGAGTGCCCATGAGCAGCCCTGTGCTCCCTCAGTCCTGACTGGAACCATTGAGCTCATCAGAGCATCTTCTTGCTGCACTGGGAGGCCAGAGGCATCACACCCTGCCTCTGGCTCATTAGTTCCCCATGGCACTACAGATTTGTTCCTTGTAGTAAATTTTCTAATGCTCTTGTCATTCTGGGTATAAAGGTCTAGAAGAAAATTCTCTTTCAAGTGATTTTGCATCACCTGTAAACACTCACCATTAGAAGTTTCTCAAATTGAGATCTTACATTGCAAAGCAGGGAGAGCTGCAGTCCCTACCCTAGAAAAATGTCAGTCTAATAATTTTAATTTTAAAGGTCCTATAAAATCCATCTCCCACAGCCTCCTTCCAGCTACTGCTGTTCTAAATATCCCTGAGTGGAAATCTTGCCCCCAGTTTCAGAAGCGGCTAGCTGGGCTCAGGCACTTTTAACTCACACAGTGCCCCCCACCTGGGGATTTCTGCTGCATCCTCACATTGTCTCTGTTGTCATACACACTGTGGCAGTGTCCTGCTTCTTTCATCAGTGTCTGAGGAGCAGGGGATGGACCTAAGCAATGCAAGTGTGTGCCTGCATTTTTCTGCCCTGATGTGGATGATATTGATTGGTCCATTAATGTAAATGTCTTGGCTGTTGTGTGTTGCTTTCCTTGCTTATTAATCAAAATCATGCAAAATGAGGGGAAAGCAATTTTTTTAGGAAAAAAAATGAAATACCATCAACAGTGAGTGATTACAGCCTGCTGGAATGTGATGGGGCTGTCTGCCACCCACCAGGCATGAGGCTCCTCACAATAACTGGGGAAAAAATTAAAATGCTTTATTTTGACAATTTTGGTCAATGTTTAGATGTTTGCTGTTCAAGCAGTGTTCTGATGGAAGGTTTGCCTAAATCTATTTGTATGGTAAAAAAAAAAAGCATTCCAATGTTTTGTTTGTATCTGACGTATCTCAGTCAATTGCAAATGGTTTTTTTTGGATGTGCAGGTTTTTGTTTTGCTTGGAAAAACAAATGAAAGGAAACAACTTCAATTTTGGGGCGCCATGAAGTTATCTTTGCTACTGCCATTAAGGGAGACCTCTCTATAGCCAGCAGTGCATACAAAACACTGAGACATAAACAAAACATTTGGGATGTGAATATTCCCACTGAAGCAATTCACAGGTTGGAAATGAAGCTGGTGCTTAAGTGCCTTGGTGGATTGAGGCTTTAGCAGTAACAAATAGTACTAAGGAGTACAAATGCTCAATTAAAGATCTCCTAATGAATCAAAGTATCAGCCACTCTGAGTTGAGATGGGCAGAAGCTGAAAGGCAGACTGGAGAAGGTGTGAAATCTCCTGTTCAGTGTTTCTGACTGCATGGTAGCCACAGCTCTGTGCTGTTTGTATTTCTTGGTAAAACTGAATAGAAGGGAAATATATGAGACACCGCAGCTGATCCTGTTTGCTTCTGTTATACAAACAGTGGGGAGAATCCAGATATTTATTTCTTTCCCAAAGACACAATTAAAAAAAAAAAACAAAAAAAAAAAACAAACCCAAACAAAAAAACCAACAGATGACTGGAAAAAATTACTCTCTTTTAAATTGATTGTTGTTACTCCAGATCTTGGGAATATTAATTTGTGTTGTGATACAGTTGATGGATTCTGCTGTGCAGCCTGGCAGTGTGTGAGAACATAATGCCTGTAAAAGTAAAGGTGACTAACCCCTGAGAACATCCCTACCCATGCCAAGTGGCCCATATGCTGTCATAAACACTTTTTATTCCTTTTTTTTCCCACAATGATCATAAGAGTCCATTTTGGGTAGAAGATCACATTAGGCTCATTCATTACCTGCTGTGCTGGTCTGTGCATCTGCAGTGCAGCATCTCTGCTCTGAGCTTTGGACTCATCCCTGTGTGTTTTCTGATATTCCAAATCCTCTGTCACGGGTATACACAGATCTTCTCCTGTGTGTGTCCTGGAGCATTCTGCACCAGAGATAAAAATTATGCTTAAAGGTGGCCAAGCTTCTGGGGAATATGGTTGTTGATAGCTGATTTTAGGTTTTATATATATCATCAAGAGAAATTCCTGCAAATTGATACTTGTAGCAAAACTATCATTCCTTGTAGCAGAAGAGAAGGAAACTGGCAGATGAACTGGCTCTATTCTTATGAATAAATTTAAAATCTAATGAGAACAACAGGTGTGAGACAGTAGTGAAATTTTGCAGTAGCCCTGCAAACTTTAATCTACACTTTTATTTTTCTTGAAGGTCTGTCCAAAAGCAAAATTTCAGGCCTAGGGCTACTGAAGACTGTCTTTAAAGTTGCTTTGTGATTTTGAGCAATACATCATGTGAGCAGTGATGTTCAGATGATACATTGCACTAATACATCACAGGAGCACTTTTGCTCTTATGATATATTAGTATAATACACTATCAGAACACTATCACTGATATATTACTCAAAAACACAGTTTCTGACCCTCAAGATTCACCCTCATCTCTAGTCTGAATACACTGAATGCTGTGGATAATGATAAGAATAAGAAATCACCTATTCGGTTTCTCTAGGGTAAAGCTGAGGAAAAAAATAGTGTGGTATTTGGAATATTTCATTAACTGAAACATCCTTGTGTTTTCATTTTATTCACTGAGCAAATGTTATTATGGATAGAAGCTAACACAATATAGCTGTGTTTGAATTTTCTAACAAATAGCCTAAGAAAGCCTTTTTTGATTCCATATTTCATTATAGACTTAAGCCATGTTTTGAGAATGTTTCCATGAGGTGCAGGAGTTTCAGCTGATTTCTACCTCATCAAATTGAATCAGTTGCAAGCAATCTAAATTCTTTGCAAACCATTTGGTGCTGTTTCTGATTTTCAGTCATTTTTTTAAAAGGATTTAGGCACCATCTAAAAAGACCTGAAGATGCATAAATGTGATCTATAACTCAGATTATTTGCTGCCTCTCCTCATTGTGGTGTTGGGGTTTTTTTCCCTGCAGAATTATTCTCAGTGTTTTTCTTTACTCAAGAGTGAAAGACAAAGGGAAAAAGAGAAAAGAATGCATTGCAATGGTGTTAGTAGCTGAACTTACTGCAGAAAAGTATTTTTCCCAGTAGAGTTTGGGTCTTGAGGACTTTGCATTACCCTTTCTTTATGGTATGAAGAGAGTGTCAGAAAAAAAAGGTAATAGTCATGACACAACACTAAGGTGCCAAGTCATATATTTGTGTTCTTGCCCATAATTTTGTTGTGTTCCCCAGATCACACCATCACTTTTGACAAAAACACATCACCATTCACCTCCTTCCCAAACTGGGTAACCCAAAGCTGCCTTTGTACAGCTCAGTGCTCAGCCCTGCTGCCCCTTGGGCAATGGCCCTGTGCCAGGAGAGGGACACACTTCAGGCTCTGCCAAGCTGGGCTCATAACCCTTGTGCCTCACAGGTTTTGGGCCACCTGGCACTCTGTGCCTGCAGGTGGGTCCCCAGCATGAGTCTTGTGCCCCACAGGTTTCAGTTTGTTGTGTTTGGGCAACAGCCTCCAAGGAGGAAAGGAAGCATTAAAGCATTAAAGTTTTTTTTAACCTTGTGGGAGGCACTGTCCTCTTCTGCCCACGTGCTGTCCATGGTGTGGCAGATGCTCTGTCCCCAGAAGGGAGCCCTGAGCCCAGGCTGCCCACATGAGCTCTCCCCCATATCCCATCTCCAGCACCTTCTTATTCCCCTCTCTTCCAAAGCCACAACACTCAGCTCCAAGGGACATTGTTATTTCAAAGCTGTGGCTAAATATGTCTCTGACTGACAACTATGAATAATTCCACAGAGCCCCTAAACTTCCAGGCATTTCACTCTGAAGCTCATATAATACACCAGGGCTGCTCTCTCATGTTTTTCATCTTTTATATTCTCCAAAGAGTTGAGATACAGTTATGGAACAGGTTAATGTATTTTCCTCTGAATATAATGCTGTGGGAGCCCATGCACGGTTACTTGTATGTGTTGAGAATAATGCTGACAGTTCAGAAAGAAAGTCATGAACTTGATAATCACCATTATTTTGTTTCACGTTTTCAGCATGTTCATGTCCATGTGCTGCCAAGGAGGGCTGGAGACTTCAGCAGGAATGATGATGTCTATGAGGAGGTAAGAGTTACACTCCATTTCTTCTTCAGAGTTGATTTTGCTGTTAGTAAGCTGCTTTAATGGTCCAGCCCCTCCCAAGGCTGGAGGGATGGGATCTCTGCATTTTTGTTGTTTGCAAAGATCCTGTGACAGCACCAAGATCTGTACTGGGATTTCCTTGTGAGCTTCCTCTCTGAGGGAGGATATAGTTGACACCTTTGGTATTTGAGACTGTCACTGCACACAGAGTGCATCTCTACAAATAATTGTGGTCTCTTATTTTAAGGGCACAGGGAAAAAGGGTGACCACATGGTCAGCCTGGCATGCAGGGAGGGTGTCCTACACCAGCTGCTCGCCTGGGGTGCCAAACCTCCCCCTTCCAACCAGAGAAAACACAGGCAGGCTGTTACAGCTCAGTCACAAACTGCCTTCTGGCCTGATTTTGGTAGGGCTCTGCTCAGCTCTGGACAAATCATATTGTAGCCCCAAAGATGGAAGCTAAAGAGCAACTCTGCATATAGATGGAATATCTGCATGTGTGCAGATTGTGCAGCAGAGCTCGGCTCATGAGCTGTTCCAATGTGACTGAATCACTGGCTTTTGTTTAAATGAACAATTGTACTGGCATTTACAAAAAGTTTTCCCCAGTTTGACAGCTGTCATAATGATTCTCTGAAAAAATCTCACTATTGTTAAATTTATGGCTTGTTCTTCGTGGGTTTGGTAGGATCCTCTTTCTGAAATATGACATCTCCTTCTCTTCCTGAAAGTAATTAATATAAACTTGTTCAGTGCTACTGTAATACCATCTGCTTGAAAGAGACATCGTGACATTTTCTGCTTTGGTATTTTTTCCTTTGTGATATCTACATGATGACAAGTCCCCACTCACAAAAAAAAATGGTGGAGTGTTTTAAACTTTTTCAATTACTTAAATATGCAAACATGGAGAAGAAAGCATATTACTGACAAGTCCTATGAAGTGTAGTGCCTGAGAACTACACTAGTAAGGATAAAAGCTTAACGAGGCCGCTGAGCAAGGAGACCCAATGGAAGTAAATGATTGCAATCTTTGCTGGTGTGGTGGTTAAAAGTTGAATGAGACAAAAGTTAGCAGGGTTAAAGGGTTGTCAGGCACTGGAAGAGGCTGTTCAGGGGAGTGGTGGAGTCACCCTCCCTGGAGGTATTTAAAGGATGTGTAGTGGGGCTCTCAGGGACCTGGGTTACTGATGGGCTTGGCAGTGCTGGCTTGATGGCTGGATTCAGTGATCAGGAGTTTTCCACCCAATGATTGTATGGTTCTGTGATCTTTTCCTTTTCACATGTGTTAAGGGGTTTCAGATGCTGCATCAACCCATCAAATCTCCTTCCATTTCTGTCATATTTACAATTCCATTTGCTTCTTTTTTAACACAATTATTTCTCCCTTGTTATAGCTAAACAGAAACAGGCAAAACTCTGATGAACTAGACTATATATTTAGTGTTGTTAGATGCAAAACTGTGGCAAACTGGGGAAGAATTTCTTTTTTATTTTGTCATTTCCAATTACAGCAATTGTAGGTGTTGCTTTTAGCAAACAGGAACCATAAATATTTAGACATAGATGTGATAATGCATCTTTTAGCAGAAGAATGTATAGCCTGTGTCTAACTAGCTATTCTTGAACACCACAGAGCTAACACACTTTTGTACAGACTGTAGCTGAAGAAAGATTTAAATTTTTTTAGCATGCCAGGGAAACAAAAACACATTTGCTGCTATAAAAAGTTTGGTGCCGAGTTCTATCACTGTCTGGATTGAGGATGGAGGGACTTAAGAAATTTGCTATCACAGGTGAAAAAAGCTATTTTGAAAAATGTAAAAGGGACAAATTATTGAAAATACAGGTGACTTTGGAAATAATTTGGAGCTTATGTCAGTACAGCAAAAACATTTTTGTATAATGTATCTCGGTGTGATGTCAGCAAGTCATATCCTTTTGACAAGAAGATACTTTAAAAGATTTAGGAAGATATGTAGATCATGGTGGGGCAACAGCCTGGAAATCGACAAGGGATAAAGTACCATTAGGTGAGATGTGGGAGCTGGAGAGAGCTTTAAATCTATTTTTCATGAAATTTGTACTTTAAAAATCCAAAACCCATTCATAAACACTTCATTTCCATGTATTTGAGTGATAGATGGAGTTGTAGTTTAGGCAGCAAAGACCACCTTCCAAAATCATCCCATTGGCCTTTTCCTTGTAAAATGTGACATGGAGGCTGATCAGCCTCCCTCAAACACTCTGTGCAATGTAAAGCACACTGAGGATAAATTGTGCATCTTGCAGTGCCTGGGTTAGCTACCACAGCTAAAGGTTTAACAGCAATTATGAGCAATTTTCACAGGCTCCAGATCTCAGCTATGGCTCAACATTTCTTTTGCAAACCCTTTTCTATCTGTAAGTGCCTTTGAGCTCTCCAAGCTCTGCAGTTGTCATCTGTATATGCTCAGCAGATTGCTGATAAATCCCACTGCTCTTAGTGTCTGACAGTGAAAGGAGTGCCCAGATGCTGAGACATCACTCCTCTTAGGAGCCTTCTAGAATTGAGACAGCCAGAAAGTGCTTGCAGTCTCTCACTGTGTGCTTAATTTCTCCCATTCAGTTTTGGAGTGACCACTTACCTGATGGAAAAGGCAGAAGAAAGCACATCAGGTTGTTCCTTGCTTAGTGTGTTTACTGGGCTCTGAGATCTTCAGGCTTTTGGCTCTGAAGCTCTGACACAGCCCTGTCCAAAGCAGTTTTTAAGTGTAAAGAGTATAATTAAGGGAAAGGAGTTTCTTAGCACTTGTATTTTAATCGGGTGTCTGATGGACACAAATGTCTGCTGATTCTGGATATATTTTTAGATCTGTGGTAGTGGAAAATTAATTGTAGAAGGAATAAAGCAGGGTCTGACACTTATTTTCACAGCACCTTCTCTAAGGCACTCCTTGGTAGAATGTGTCACTTAATATTTTAGATTTTTTTACCTCACTGCATATGAAAGAAGTCGCTGTGTGATTTTTCCAAGATACAAAGAGAATAACTAATAGTAAAAAAAAAAAAAAAAAAAACTTCATTTAATATTTTAGATGTAGTTCCTCTGCATCTTTGCAGGGCTATTTCTTGGAAGTGTATTTCCTGGGAAGTGTTAGTTATCCACTCTCTGGGCTCACTGTAGTGGAAAGCTAAAGCTATAGTTTATCAGTTCTTACATTTCTCTGCAATTATTTGAAGCCTAATCCTGCAAGTGTGCACATGCCAAAGTTAAAGTGGTCTTACAGGATTTTTTACAGGATCAGGCTCTTCATCTTTTACTATTGCTAGATTACTTTTCTCATCTTCGTCTTGAGTAGTTCTTATTCATTGATTCTTTGTTTCTTGGACAGCAGAACAATAGCAGCTAAATATTAGGAAAACCTTCCGTTAGAATAACTCTTTATACCTCTGTATTTTCTGTTTGGTTTGAAAGACATTATATTTCACATTTATTAATCAAGGAACTTAAAAGCCTCTTATGAAGTAGTTGCTTGCTTTGAAGTAGATGAGTTCTTTGCTGTTATAAGGGCATGTCACAGTGACTGATAAGAATTTGGTATGAAAGAGCATCTTTGCTGTAGAACAGCCCCCAGTGTTGCAGTCAGCACAAGTACTGCAGTTGTTGGAGGTCATTGTGTCCAAGACATTCAAGAACATTATCCTGAAAAGCCTTGGCACTTCCAGGCATCTGTGGGCAGCCCTCATTCAGTGGGTGTTTGAAAAGTCCATAGCACAGCCTGTCCCTGGTCTCCACTGAGTGGTTAGCCATAACTGCAATATAAATAACATTCATCATCCTTTAGGCTGGCAGGTAATAGCTGTACTGGGCCAGAGACGATGGGGCTCTCTCAGAAAGGAAGACTCAATCAAAACTCTGCACTCCTGTTATGAGTGCTGACCTCAATAAGTTAATTCTGAGGCCGACAGACTGGGATGGGTAAGGGCAGCCTGGCCTCTCAGTGAAACCCTGAGCATCCCTGGCATGCTGGGGTGAGTTTTGTGGTGCACACCAGCTGTTTCTCCCCAAATTCTGTGTTTCCCTTGGTGCCTGCAGCCTCCTGTAACAGATGCAGCTGCTGCAGCAATGCACATCCAGGGCTGTGCACACAGGGCCAAGAGTGCCCAGCCCCTCCCCAGCCTTGCTCTCCTGCTCTCCTCGTTTCACTGCCTGTCTGCAGTTCCCAGCCTAGACTGGAAAGCACTGACAAAGGGGAAAGTGTGAAAGAGAGAGGTTAACCCAAACCCCTGTCTCTCCATCTTCCCCTGCCTGCCAGACCTGCATCATGGATCTCTTCTAATGAACCTGAGTGAAACTTCCTACTGTGAGTTCTTCAGTAATTTATGAAATTTTGTAAAAAGCCAGCAAAAGAATTTCCTTCATGCTATCCTCCTTCCCCTCTGGCATTCAGGCAAGCAGTGAGAGACTCACTTAGGAAAAGATACTTTGACTCGGTGATCTCATTCAGCATGTTATGCTAAATCATTTCAGCACGAATACCTATTAGTAATAATTTCCAGTTCCAGGAAGGAGGCATTTTGGCATATGAGTCAAGAACCTGCTGGGCTGTTTCTTCAGGCTGGCAAAACAGGGGAACTGTGGTGAATTCAGAAGTTTAGTCAAACAAGCCTGAAGTTTAATTCTCCCTGAATGGCTTTGACTGTGGCATGCCATCACTCCGAGCTGCAGACAGCATCCTGCCTGCTGCTGGGCACTGAGCCTGGCACGGGGCTGGAAACCTGCACAGCTGCACTGAGCTGCTTAAAGGGCTTAAAGTTGAGGAATGAAGTAAAAAGATAAATAAGCCCTCATCCAGGTCTGTGAGACAAAATGGAAAGATGCCCAACAGCTCCTGTGAGCATCAGATTGAACTATTCATGAAAATTAATGGCATGCAGAGCTAATAGGCTGTTCCTTGGCCTCAGAATGATATTGTACCTTCTGGGAACATATTGTAGCCTGCTGGGAGATCAGTCTGCTGTGTCTGAGCTCCCTTGGGGCCAGACCCTGCTCTCTCTGCACCCTGCATGGTTAAACCATAGAAAAGGACAGAAGCAGCACAGAATCTCAGTAGTTTTATGAGGTGTTTTTTAAAGCTCTGGTTTTCCCAGGTACAAGTTTATTTCCTAATCTCCTGATGCAGCAGCAAATAAATTCTTCTCAGTAGGCTTCAGATTTTACCCTGGTCTTGCCAATGCTGCTTTTTCTGACTGCAAGCATCAGAGGAGGTTCTCCTAGACAAGGAGTATGAGCCTTTCCCGGTTGATTCCTCGATCTTGTGATATTTTAGTGACTCCAGCAGGGCAGGGCGCATGAACTGTGTGTGAATATTTCCAGCTGGGAGTATTGTAATGGAATCTAGAACTGTGCCAATAATTGTGGTTTTGATCTCGTAGATGAATGGACAAAAAATCATTTTTAGTTAACCTGAAACAATGTTTTTTCCCATCAAATGAATTTCCTTTTGTTTTAAACAGGATAATTTATTTTCTGGACCATAATATTATATCTGATTAGGATTGGAAATCCCCTGGATAATTCTGGCATGCCCTGCAATCCTATTCCATGTCCTCAACCTACATGGGGCAAAACTGACAAATTTGTCAGTAAGGCCCAGTATCAATGCTGGAAGACATCCTAGGGTCACATTTATCTCCCTAGATGAAAACCCCACTGTTTGTGGTATCTTCTGCCCTTTCCAGCCCTGTGAGGTATTTCTTAATTTGACACCTGAAATCTCTGAGACCTTCCTCTATGCTGTCTGTGTTGCTACATTTACTTTAAGATAGCAGGAAATCATAATATGATCTAGTTAAGAGCCATTTCATTCATTTCTCTAGATCCTATGGATCCTCCATAGCATCTAGAGAAATGGAAAGAGCTCAGCTATAGAAAGGGATTAGAAGTGGTTGAAGGTTTCCCATTAAGGCAGCCATCCCTCATGATCACACACGTGCTCTTTACACCTAGGCTTTGTCTGGAAGGCAGTGTGCATTTGGCATTTTACATACCATGGATCAGCCTCATCGCCCTCTACTCTGGCTGTCTCTCTGCATTCCATCACTGTCTTGATGCTTCTTACCCTTTCCTGCCTCAGGGATTTTACAATCATTGTCCTCCCAGGTTAAAAGACATTGGCTGCCAGGACCCACTTACATTTCATCTATAATATAGTAGATGCAAATTTTTGTGACCATTGCAAAGGGTCTCTTGGCTCCTTGTGTAGGATGTTTGTTGTGTTTAGCTCATGGAGTATTTGCTCTGCTGTGTCCTCGATGGTACTTCATTGGCAAGTGACTTTGTGATTAAAAAACCTCCAACCAAGGACAACTTGCTGATAAGAAGATTAAAGTGAACATGGTCTCTGAGGCCTGATCATGCTGTCAGTGCTTAGACTTGCTCAGATGCTTCCTGTGTATTCCCAGCCCTGAGGTAAAACTGTCTTCAGATCTCTGCTTCTCCTTGGAGGCTGTGTAGGTTGAACTCATTCTGGTGGGGAGAACATGCCCCATTGGTATCCTAGGTGCTCATCTTTTTGGAATTGATGATATGGAAACCAAACAAACCTATCAGGGAGCTGCCATTTTCTAAAGAAAGATTTTTCTTTGCCAAATTAAAATGCTGCCTTAAGCTTCAAATGAAATGCTCCCCTGTTCTCTTTAAAGTTCAGGATATTCTAGCAGGTAGTTGGTAAGCACAAACCAAATCACACTGAAATCCAGTGCAGACCTGGCAAGGGATTAAGGCCAGAAGAGAAGAGAAGCTGATGGTAAAATGAGGATAGAATGAGAATGGATTTTATCTTTTGTTGCAGTGGTTTTGCCCAGAAAGCGATGCAATGTAACCACAGACCTGCTGCCATACTGGGGTCAATGAAAGTGTTATTTCAGTTTGAGAAAGGAAATTTTAATAATACATTGCAGCAGAGTGAGAATTTAGTTTAACAGAGTGTTAGCATAATTGTGCACAATTTGGTTTTATTTAAATACATTAAGCACCATTGTTTCTTTTCCATGCTAAGGATTGACTTTGGTGCTAGGTTGCAGCAGTTTGCCTTAATTGCTTTAATCCTTGGCCTTAAGAAAATGAATACTTTAAATTCACCCTTGTTAAGTACACTGCTAATGAAGAACAGGCTTTAGCAATCTTTGGTAGGCCCAAACTATATGTTAAAAAAAAGAGAAAGAAAAGAGAGAAAAAAGAGAGGGAGAAGCTAATCACCAACCATTCTGTTAATGCTTATTTTAATCATCTTGCCTGCCCTTGCTGGCAGACAGAGCCATTTGGCTGCAGAGGCAGGAGGCAGCCATCGCCTCAAATGGCACTGATGTTGAGAATTGGGCCCAGGAGGACAATCTGACTTGTCAGTTTATATAGACATAAAGCTTCATTGTTGTGCACAGACACAACTAGCTTTTTAAAAGCCTATTTCCCTCCTGATGATGTGAGAATCTGCTCCCCTCTCTCCTACTGTTCTCCAGCCCTCAGATTTATTAGAGAGCGTTTGTAGCCCTGCTCAGTGTTTCTGTGGTGCCACAGGGGCAGGTGGGGACCAGCAGTGCCACAGTGACCAAATGCCCAGCTTTGAACCACAGGGACCTGTGGGGGCTGGGGGAGTAAAGAGCTGTGACTGCACACTGGATGAAGTCTCCTCAGAGAGTTTTAACATACTGATATCCCCGATGGAATTTTCTCTGTGGAATTAAGTGTGTGTTTTAAAACACACAGGATGCTCAGAAGTGAGGAGCTAACAGCATTTCCTTGGGGGCCAGAAGAGAAACATCTCCAAAATTCAATTAATTATGAGAAATGTATGATCTGTTTTCAAAAACAGCTCATGCTGCTATTTTGCATGTGCAGGAAACTTTTATCTTTCTGACAACTAAGAGTTGCAGCTAGCAAAGTGAGCTTCCAACTTCTTCTGGCTGCCTGTGCCTCCCCGTGCTGCAGGGAGCCCCTGGAAGGGTTTCAAGTAGCACAGTGCAGCATTTTTCCCATTTTAGCTTTTGTGTCCTGCAAATTGGAGAAAGTGACAACTGGTGCCCACATCAAACAGTGGCATTTACTCCTCCAAGGAAAAGAAAGCTTCAAAATCCCACTTGGCTGAATTACAACCCAATTATATCTATCCAAGCACAGGTATTCCAAAAAAACAGGGAAACAGGGAAGCAAGGCAGCCTTTGTCCCACTTTGGCCAGATAGCTGGAGCATTGTGTATGAGGTTGCCAAAGAATCCCCTCCTGCCTTTAATTGCAGAAATTGATCGTAGGTTTGTGGTAAACATACAAGCAAATCCAGCTAAACATTTGTGTCTCTCTTTTGCTACATAAATTACTTCAGTGTACTGGTATCTTGCTTCTAGGGGTTGTAATCTCTGTGGAAGTGGGGAGGTATTGCAATAAATAGAGTTTTAATGGAAGGCCTGTTTTAGAATTTCTCTTTTCTTTGAATGATGACCTTTTTCTTTTTTTTTTTAAGGAAAAATCCATTCTCATTCATTATATGAGTGCCTCTGAAGGGGCAAACGCACACAACTGCCAGGCCATGCACAGCACGGGCTCCGTGCAGGGTTTTCTTCAGCTGAGGCATGATTGGGAGCAGTAATTGAGATTAGCTCCCTAGGAGATGGGCCTCTGCTCTCTTCCTGGCTTTTTTCTCAGTAAAGCAGTTGCATTTAATGCATTTATGAGTAGACTATAAGTGCTAACATACTTTCTTCCCATACCCCTGCCATTTCCATGGCAGGCTTACTGAAGAAATAACAATACATAAAGCTGCATAAGCACTTAAGGCCTTCAGTGTCTGCTGCCATTGGCACTTTTGGATTTTCTATTTGAAGATAATTTCATTTCATACTTCTACATCTGAAGAGGCTGTTTTTGAAGACCTCAGAGTATATTTTTTATGTATAGAAATTAAGTTTCCTCCTACCTCTGTGAGTACATTAAGTATCAGTACTTGCAGGTTTGATGCAGAGAGGTGAAGAGACTTTGTGAAGTTCTGGAGTGAGTCAGGGCAAAAGAGCTGAGTGCAGATACACCCATGAACAAGCAAAAGGTGGATTGATCACCCATCTACAGCTACATGGAGTAATACAACATATGAAGCCCTTGCTTCCCTGTGTGAAAGTATGATCCTAAGACAGCTGGTATTTTTTTTCCCCTGAAGGATAATACTACTGGCATTTGAAAAGTCAGATTGTCACCTGATAGTGCACTGGCTTCATTCAGCCAAGGCCTGTGAGCAGCAGCAATTGCTGCTCTCTGAAGGTGAACACCTCAGTATTTTAACAAGAGGAGACACGTTCATCCAGCTGTACAAAAGGGGGTCTGTCTTCACTGGTATGGTGTCTCCTGGGACACCAGGAAGGAAATGCTTAGGGAAAAAATAAGAAGAATGAACATATGTATGAAATGTCCCAGCTTTTTGTCTCCATAAAGGCAGATTCAGAGAGTCCTTTGCCATAAGTGGATTCTCAGGTGGTTTTCTAGAAAAAAGATAAGCAAAACAGCCACTGACTTTCAACAAGAGTCAGATGTCTGAAGGCCTTAAAGACTTTGGAAAAGCCAGCCCTTTATCCTCTGTATCAGGTTGCAGTGGCAATATTGACGCTCAGCAGGATGTTATTGGCATGTGATTTTCTCTTTTCATCTTGCACAAGGGCATGAGGCAGAATTGCCCTCTGCTGCTGCGTGAGCAGAGGAGTTGTGGATTGATGTATCAGCACTTTGTGTATCTGGGCTGTTCTCAGGAACATGTGCAAAAGGGAAATAACAGCAGAACAAGGACATTGCCCAGGTTAGCTAATGTGCTCCACTGACATCCTTTACTTTGCTTTTAAGAGTGATAAGCATAATGAAGCTGAGAACAATCTGGTGTTTTTCCACCGCTTTTAGCAACTTTTTGTCATTTTAAGCTGCTGATGTTTCTTCTCAGGTGCTACCTGGTGATCCTTTTAACGTGTTTATTACTGTTGCTTCTTCTCAAGAAATAAATTTGCTGAGAGTAAAGAAAGTTGCTCATTAGGGCAATGTAATTAAAGGAAAAGTAGACATCATGCCAAGTTCCGTTTTCTCTACAAAGCACCACCTTGGAGATTGCCTGAAACTCAATTACTCATTGCTATGCTTATTAGGGAGAACAATATGCTGAAATGATCCCTACTTCTAATAACCTTGTTTTCTACATGTGAATCATGGTAATACTTTTTGCTTTAGTGCCTTAATCACAATGTGTAAAATGGGACTGTTTCTAGAGGGGGAATAGGGAAGGTGGGCCACATGGTGGGTGTTCTCTGAATTGCCACTCTCCATGGAGAGTTTCTTGTTTCCTGCTGGTCCACAAGTCATTTTGTGGCGCTTTTTGTTGTTGTTGTTTTCTTTTAATTACGTGGAACAATATTTATTAGCAGATTACATCTTGATAGTCAGATTTCCTCTGGTGAAATGACAATGTTCATCCTCTGCCTTGCTCTTTCCCTTTGGGGGAAGGAGTGTTCAGTGTCTTTCATGTCTCAGTCTCTTCTTTGTTACCTTATGGCTTCACCAAGATAAATAATTTCTGCAACAAAAAGCTGATATTAACACTTGCTACATAACCTTGTTCTGATAATCAGTCTGGTGCCCAGTTTTCTTCCTTGATGAACTACTCTGATACCTTCCTGCTGTCCTCCTGACATGATGTCTTCAGCTTCTCTGAACAGGCTGTTCCTATAGTCCCCAAAATCCTGTGTACCCCTGCAGGTGTGTTAGAGGGAGCTCTAAATACCAGTATTCTGTCCAGGGCTGTGGAAGAGACCTGAAGCCATGAAGGAAACATGATGTACTTCCATCCAGCCCACAACATAATTACCCTCCTTAGCTTCGTGCTCAAGCCTTCTCCTCTAAACATGCAGGAAACCTTTGTTAATGGGGTATTCCATCAGAACTGAAGGACAGAAGCCTTAATCATGCTAGTAAGGACAGCCAAAATTGCCATGGGAATGTGGGGAAATTGCCTGAGGTTCAAGCCCAGTGGTGGCCAAGTTAATTTAAGATACCAGTAAGTTTCCCTGAAATTCTTTGTCAAAAATGCCACAAGTACTTAAAAAATACTTTTGTGCAAACTTCACTTTTGATCAAAATCATGGATGAAAAACCATGGAAGTGGCTGAATGCTGAAAATATCTAAGGGACAAAGAAGGAAGTTATTTCTTCCTAAGCAAAATACTTGGCTGGCAAAGCTTCACTCCCAGCGTGGAAAAGAACTGGAGAAATGTAAGGCTGTTTTCTCTTTGGTGCATTTCTCCATCCCTAGAATTGTTCAGAGCCACATTGCATGAGGCTTGGAACAAACTCATCTAGTGGAAGGTGCTGCTGCCCGTGACAGAGGAGTTGGACTAGATGAATTTAAGGTCCTTTCCAAGCCAAACCATTCTGTGATTCTATGACAGGAAGAGGAAACTATTCCAGGAGATCAGTTCATGTACCACAAGTGTCTTATATATCATGGAAGACAGGTATCCTCATTGCCAACTATGTCATATGAATATTAAGACATCACTGCTCCTAAGACAGGCTGTGTGTTCATCTCAGAAGGAAGTGCATGGCTGTGCCGTTAACCATTCCTTCTCCTTCTTTCATGTCAGAATACTTCAGTCCTTTTACACAGAGCACAGGCAGACATGATTGAAAAGGAAAGTCTTACCCTTTGATGTTTGTTTGTTGTATTATCCATTTTTCATGGCTCTATTATTCCAGAATCCTATTGAGCCATTCATTGGCAAGTGGAAATTTCCGCCGCAGTCAGTAGGGTATTTCTGCCTCTAAATCACTTAATTTGGCCCCTGATACTTAACTTGGGGCCAGATTATCAAAAGTGTTGAGCACCAGCTTTCTGAAGGCTTAGCACCTCCCACTGAGGAAAGATTTTCAAACTGCTCTAAACCGAGCAGCTCCTGTTGTGACCCTTTAAGGACAGATTTGCAAAATAACTCAGCAGTTCCATTTCACCAAGGAGCTGAGTCCTTTCCAAAATCTGTCCAGCTTTGCTTGGTGCCAGGCTGGAAGATAAGGACTTTTGAAAATGTAGATTTTAGCAAGCTCTCTGATGTGGAAAAATACTAAGTTCCAAACATTGGGAAGGACTTGAAACAAATGCTTGCAAAGAGAAAAATCTCCACGTTTCAAGATGTGCCAATTTTATTGACTGATAGAGGGGCTGGAAGAAAATTTTGGATCTGAACAGGTTTTCCCATAATTGCCCACTAGGAGGTTTTCTGCACATTCTCGTGCAGCAGCTGCCAGGCAGGATGCTGGGGCAGAGCACTGCTGTGCTGAGGCAGCACAGCAATTCCTGTGTTCTCAGAAATGCATTCACTTAGCAAAATGTGGTTTGTAAGCAAAGTAGCACAAAGCAGCCATTATTCTCTAAACAATCTTTCTGGGGAATAAAATACACAAAAAAAAAGCCCCACAACAAAACAAGACCAAAAAAAAGGAGGAGGGGGGAAGATTGATTTGAACCTCATAAAAATTGAGTGAATTTTACAATTTTACTTTTCAAATTTTAGACCCAGGATTCCCCTTGCATGCTCTATACTGCCTTGCTTTCCAGAGAGCCTTTTCTGGTGTGGCTAGCAAGAAAAGTCTTCACAGAACAGTTTGTGTAACCTTCTGGAAGCTTCTGGGTTTCTAGGTGGGTGCTGGTTCTTCACCTGAAAGTTACTGTAGGCAGGTGGCAATGGAGGATGTGATGCAGAGAGGATGTTTCGGTATCTAAAATTCATGAATTTAGGCTTTTACCCTAGGCAGTACTTAAGCTCCCAGGAAGGGAGTTCTGTCAGACCTTCAGAAAACTGAAGGTGATCATCCTACACATGTGTTCTGGAAGGTGGGGTGTTCTGGAAGGTGGGTGTTTCCCTGCCCATGAGAGCAGGCAAAGGAGTGCTAAAGCCTCAGCAGCCACGTTGGCACCTGGCACAGCCCAGTGCAAAACTGACATTTGATTTTAGTCTCCTGTGCTGCAGGAGCCTGGCACATACAGACTTCAGTCCTCTGTGAACTTAGAGGGTGCTTTTCCTTTGCTTATCCAACCCCACTTTGACATAAAGTACTTTTTAAAATAATGAAATAGATGTAAAAGAAATAAAGCAAAGGAGGAGGCACAGGCTTGCTAAAAGCCTTTACTGCTGTCACAGGACTGTGCAGCTTCTGTGATTATCCCTTGCCTTGTTCAGCAGTGTATAATTTAATGATTGCATCCAGGGCATGCTATTAACTTTCTTTTCTACTTCTGTGACCCCAAAGCTCATTAATTCTTTTTGCTATTCCCCAATTGACACGTGTGTATGTGTATGGGGAGGGCAGTGGCTAAAGAAGTGTTATGGATTTCATATCTTTGCTTTGTCTGCCACATTATAGCAAATGACAGTTGATTAGGTCTTTCTATAGATCATTACCAATTGTTTTCTACCTTGCAAATGCTGCTATTACGACAAATCTATCATATCCTAGAGATCCTGTGCAGCTTGTTATTTCTGTGTGATTTATTACACTCGCAGTAGAAATGTTGTTAGTGAACATTGGGGAAGCAGTGAATATATTGAGAAATATCAATGTATCCTCATGTTCTGGCTTGCAGTGACAGTCAGTGATCCATCTCACTGACACTTACCTTGTTAACATTTTGATCAGATGGCAAATTTGTCATTTTTCCTGGTAACAAGTATAAGTTTGTACAAGAATTGCAGAAACATGGGGAAGATAAAGGGCCCCTCTCGTAGTTTTTTCCAATGTGATGTAATCAGTAATCTTTCTGGAAAATGAAATAATTACTCTGTGAAAAAGCTTATCCACTAGAAAATGTGCCAGTGTTAGAAAGCTCAGATTTCTCTTCATTTGAGGATTGAATGAGTTCTCTTTGCAGCCATTACTGACACATTGATTAACACACCAAACCAACATGAAATGATAATATAGAACAAAGAGGTTTACAGTCAGATTTCCTCTCCTTGATTATAGTGAGGAACACAAAGATCTTGCAAGTAAAAGGGAAGGCATTATCTCTGGCAACAATGGAGTACAAAATGCTACAAACACAACGTTGCAAATTTCTTCTAATCCTCACACTCAAAGCTTTTTCTCAGCTGGGCTGTCGGCTCTGCAGCTCTCTTGTTCCAAAGCGTGGGCATGAAAACTCTGCTCACAACACAAGTGGCTACACAGGGGGAAATTACAGCCCCTAATGAAATAGAGTCACCTCAAAGAGCCAGTGACTCCCCTGACAGCCCACAAACATGGAGAAGGGGACAAGAAGAAGAGTGTGATGTTGCCTTTGGAGATTTAGAGTTGTTTGCCATCTCTGTGCGTGGTGTTAATAAGATCTTGTCCATGCAAGGGAATGAACATGGCAGCACTGACACAAAATCATAGACTCAAAGAATAATTTAGGTTGGAAAAGATTTCTAAGATCGTCAAATCCAACCGTGAACCCAGCATTGCCAAGCCACCACTAAACCATGTCCCTGAGGCCCACCTCTACACATCTTTTACAAACCTCCAGGGATGGTGATTCAGCCACTTCCCTGGGCAGCCTGTTCAGTGTTTGACAACACTTTCAGTGGAGAAATTTTTCCTAATTTCCAATCTAAATAATCCTGTAGAGAGGATGTATGTTTGACTCAAGTTTCAGTTCAGGACCAAACCAGAATAAACCCTACACAAATAGCCTTTGTTTCAGGACTTGCATGAAAATTTCTTTCATTCCATTGGTTTTTGGTTTGGTTTTTTTTTTTTTCAGTTTTATCCAGTGAAAATTTGGCTGCATTATTTCAAATGGCCAGTGCCAAATGTAAGCTCTCAATCAACATAATGAAAAAAACCAGGGGTCAAACAGTTCTTCATTTCAACCAGATAGCTTAAAAAATAGAGTAGATAGATCTTGAGAGTACTTGGATGAGAGTTTAATTGAAATGATACAGCTTTTCATTCTCATTTTCACTAAATGATTTGGGAGGTCTGATCCTCAGCTGGGTTTGATTTTATCTTGTTGCTGCTTTTCTAACTTTCTTTATAGTGTATTGTCAGGTTGTAATGCTGTGAACAAAGGCTCAGATTGTATTCAGAGAGCACACACAGAAGCTGAGCACTGCTTCAGTTGTGTCATTTTGGTCATAGCAGTATAGCTTGGAATTGTTTCATTCTTCTGATGTTATAGCAATGCAGTAGTTCAGGCATCAGAGAACTCGAGGAACGAGTCTTAGTGTTCTGCATCAGCTTGAGAAAGCACAATGTCATCTTCTAGAAAGTCTAATTGTTATGATTAATATTTAGCATAGGGGAGTCTGTGTGGAAGGGTAAAGTTGCATCTGCTTGTTGAATTGAATGAGTTACTGATTTTTCATTTCCTTTTATTTTCAGCATCCCACTGAATAGCAGAAAATGTACAAGTACACATTCTCTGTAGCACTATCTCTTGGGCTGTGCCTCTTCCAAAGCCACTCCTCAGGTGCCTGGCTCAGGGCAGCAGATACAGGAATGGGGATGATGAGGTGATAGGAGACAGGAGTAAGCTCTGGAGAGGTGTATGGTCTGGCTTTGCATCTTGAAACCAGCTCTGACAGGGCATCTCATAGATACATTGGACCTGATGGCACAATCTTTCTATTGAACACTCCAGCGCCATAATTGCAACTTCCTGAAAACTCTGGTCACTTAGTAAGTGCTTCTTCTCACTGAAAACAAAGGGTCTTCATTAAAAATGAAGAAAAATATGAAAATTCCAGCAAGTATTGCTGAAGAAACTTGGGCAAAATGTTTTGTGAGAGAAAAGCTAACCCTGAAACCGGTGCAAGGAGAATACACAGCAAAGCAGGTTTAACGGAGCTGGTTGACAAGATATTGCTGCAATTTGTCTTTAGGATCACACAGAAAGCTGACAGATTTCACTAGGTCTTGGTGACATTCATATAAAAAGTTTCCTAAATCACCAGCTGAAATTTCAGACAATGGTTTCTGATAAAAGGATGTCAGAAAGTTTCACCTTCTGAAATTGGTGACTCATTTACCATTATCTTCATTGAACAGCTGAGATCCTTCCTTTAGGAAGAGAAATGAAAAATTATCTTTGAATGTACCATATTGCTTCCAATTCCAGAGAGGAGAAGGGAATTAATGTTGAGGATGGTGTTGCAGTAATTAGTTTCAGATGCAAAGGGCTGAAAGTAAATCCCAACAAGCAGCAAGAAAGGGATTCACCAGCAGAGCAGCTGGAGGGTGGTAATTTTTTTTCTAGAATATGCAATCAGTGTTGTTCATCAGTGTTTTGCTCCTTAATAATTAGAGCAAGATTAAAAAAATAAAAGAAGAGCAGATTATTGCTGGGAACTCATTTATGGCTGTATCAGGAGTTAATGTTGAACTCTGAAGGTGCTTAACACTCTTGGTGGAGATAGCATATGGGGGTGTTCAGTGCCTGACAGTGGGAATGCAGAGCACCAGCTCCTGCTCTGTGGTTGTGAGCACATGTGCTCACACAGGCTGCTTGGAGTCCAGTCCCATTCCTATTTAAACCAGTGTGAAGATCTGTTAAGCTTGCTCAGCATCAGGCTGGGCTCTTGAATTAAAAATTCTCCACTGAGTACATGTAACACAGCAGAACCCTCTCTTTCCTTTTCACTTAAGTGGCAGAACTCCTACTCTTGGCCTGTTGGCATCTCTCTTTTGCTGTCATCAACACAGAAGAATTTTCTGGGCCTGAGGACTGAATTTTATCAGGTCATGGGTTCTGCTGGATCTTGTAGAAGACTGTTTTCTCAGACTGTGTTTTATGAGCTGGCACATTGCAACTTATGACTTTCTTAGGAGTTTTGTTCAGTCATTTAGGTTTTACCTGTTTCTAAAATAGAATTTTCCACTCAGCTCAACTTATTTGGGTTTTCAAAGAACAAACATGTTTGTCCTCTAATTTGCATTAAGGAAGGCTTTCATTACTCTTGCGTTTCATTTCACTACTGTGAAAACTAAACCCAAACCAATATAAACCAGCACCACTGATGCAGCAAGAAAAAAGGTGTTGTTTAGTAAACATCTGTGCCTTTGATGGCTTTGGATAACTGCTTGCTGGTGCCTGGAAAACCTGGCTCCAGACTTAGAGTGAGGGCTCCATCCTGTGATGACCCAAAATTGCAGTAGCACTGCCTGGCAGTTTTGATATGCATAAAGCTGAGCCACAGCCCACCTTGGGAAACAGAGATCAAAATCTCAGAGACTGAAGAGGACCAGTAAGGAGGCTCCTTCCTGGGCTCTCTGCATTTGCAGGGAGTTTTCTTTAGATTAAACACTGCTCTCATAATAAATCCAGTTGGGTGCCTCTCAGTTTCTCAGTTCAATTCCATGTCTGCTGTGCTGAGGTTTCTCCTCACCCTTGCACCTTGAGGGTGTGTACAGGATAAAAGGGAGAGGGAGCTGGGGGCTCTGCAGGGAAGCCCTGCTGGCATTTCCAGGCAGAAACGTGAGATCAGCCACAGCACAGTGTTTGACTTCAGCTCAGTTTGCTGGGGTCCCTGGCTGACAGCATTCCCTCCTTGCTTCTGCTACTCCAACATTTATTTCACAGTAAAGGCTGTGAAATAAATTTCACAGTTTCATTTAATCATCAGTATTCTAGGACTAAAATAACCTCCTTTTTATTTTGTTTTACCAAGAGTTGAAAGGTAAATATCATTTCAGTACAAAGCTGTAAGTAACATGATTTCCGTGATTTCTCCTCCTTCACACATCCTCAGCCTTATTCATAGATACCTGACAAGGAAGCAGCAGCAGATGTTAAAACAGTACATCTTGCCAACAGTAAGATAGGCCATCATCAAAACAATGGTTTTGTTTGCAGCTTTTTATTTTATTTTATTTCTGACATCCAGTATCAGTAGAGAGGTTTTAATCTGAAGCAGAAAAAGCCTGAACAGGGTCTCCAAAAGCCAAACTTTTACCCAAGTGGGTGAGGAGAACTCTGAACTCCAGTGAGGTTATAGACAGATATTGAGTTTTGCTCATTGCAGGCTCGACAGCCACTTAGCACAGCTCACTGGCCCTTGCTAATGGATGTGTTGTAATGCCCTGCATCTCTCACAGCCATGAGTTTAGTTTTTAATGGATCTGAGGTCACTTGGGCTGAGAAGTTCATACCCTGACTTCTTGCTAATAGTGCTTAACATTTCTATGAAACTTAGTTGTGTTTCTTAATTTCTTTATTATGGGAGTATTGCACTCATGGCCCTGCTGAAATGAGGATGCAATGGATTCCTGCCTCCACCTCCAATTTTCCACTGCTGAGCAAAACTTCCATTGGGAGAGCTGGACTTAGGTTGTTGTGGGCATGAGAAGCATAACTTAGGCAGGATTCAAAAAGAACCACAAAGGGTTTTGTGGAACTACTCTGGGGTTTGTGTTTGCTTTTTTGCTTTGTGATGGGCTGGCAACTCAGTAACATGGGCTGAGTGGCTGCCCATGTCTGTGAGGTATTATTTGTCTGTAAGTGCCAAATTGTCTTGTCAGGAAATCAAAGCCACAGAATATACTTTCATTGCCAAAAATTATTGTAAAATTGGGTTTGGGTTTTTGTTTGTCTTTAATTTTGGGGGGTGCTTTTCCCGGGTTTTTTTCCTGGATTTTGGGGGGTTTTTCCCCACAGAATAGAAGTTCTATCTTTGCCCTGCCAGGATCTCCTGCTTTCGTTTCTATCCTGGCAGGGCCAGCCTGACTTTGTTTTGCCAGAAATCTGACAGCACTTCTATATTGCAGAGTTGTTATCAAAGTGTTTTAACAGCAGGTGGGGGACACTGGTAGGTTTCAGGTGCCCAGGGCACAAATTGTATCTGTAGGTGCCACACAGAACCTGCAGGCCCTTTCATGCAAAACTTCACCTTGGTTTGAACAATAAGTTAATCAGGGAATTTGCTTAGTGTGAAAATACACTCTTTTTTTCACATTTGAAATTATTTATTTGATTTTTATGAGACTGTGTTTATTCCACTAAGATTTTTATTAGGAATTTGGTGCTTGTTTCTTTGGTGTGGTGGCCCTTGGTTGGCATTCTAGTGTGCTGCAAAGAGAAGTCAATCTTCTCTGCCACTGTTTTTCAAAATATTTACCACTAGGAGATAGAACTTAATTTTAAAAAGCATTGAGGGCTTCGCATGTCAGGGCATGTTGGATTCAAAGGATATGAAGTTTGTACACAGAAAATAAGGGGTTAAGTCAGAGATGTTCACTTTTGCTGCAATTACTGGGATGGCTGCCTGCATTCCCAATGAATACCCCCAGTTGGAAAGATTTTAAATAGACTGGGCTGGATACATGGGAAAAGCAAAAAAAGAGTTGAACCGATGGGAGCATTTTGTCAGGATGATGGAGTGAAAAATCCAGCAGGTATTTTCTGTCTTTTAATGTACCAGGCTGTGTAATGCAGTTGGGCTCTCCCACCTGAGGGACGTGTGTGCCAGTTGGCACCAGGCTCCCCTCTGGCTTGGCATGGCTGCCTTTCTGGGCCAGCCTTACTGAAGGAATGTGATTTGCTGTGAAAAATGTGTTGATCAGGCTTGGTTTTGTGCCACCAGGCAGATTAGTGAATTGCCTTGTCTGCCTCCCATTGCTTTACTCCAGCCAGCAACATCTAAGCCTTTATGATTGTGCAGGTCTTCATTAAAAATAGCTGTTTCTATATCTGATTACTGAGCCCCATCTGGGGAGAAATGAGCCTTTCATCTGTGTATTATGAGGCCATATCTGAGCACATTGATTCCATAACAGAGTAAAATCAGACAAACTTTCTGTTCAATTGCTTTTCCAGCTCATCTCCAAGTTCTCTATGAGCCCTGTCCTGTCCCCAGCACATAATGTCTGGGGTTAGGGCATTTTTTTTTTGGTCGTTTTAATTGCTCTTTTACTGCTAAATGCAATTTTTGTAATTGCTTACATAACTCCAGGGTTTTATTTTAAATTAATCTAACTTTGCAGTCATTCTACATATGTTGCTCCTAACATTTGCCTATTATTTGGATTAATTCCACTAATTTATCACCTCTGTTTAGATATGCATTGTTTTAATAATCCTTACAACTGAATTAAAGCACACTTGTTGGGCTAAAGGCAAAGTTTACCTCAATAAGTCAAGTGGATTTCTTTTCCTTCTTGGTTACTACGTATTTACTTGGAAAGGGATTTTTGTGTGAACTCTGGTAGCTGGCTGTAAAATTAGCAAATATTCTAGTAAATAAATTTAAATTATTTTGATCATAGAATAAAATTAGTGGTTAGTGCTGGCATTTATTTTGCTTTTTGTCAAATTCTAAAATATTTCTCAAGATTTAAACACCTAATTAACAACCAACTTCTTTTACCTAAGATTAGCTCTAAAGTTTGATGGCGGCATTAGTGAAAGGATCAGAACTCATGATTAGCTTGAATTTGGAGTTGGTGCCTGGCTATTCATCTCCTGAGTATATTTTTAAAGGGTTGGGTAGGCATAACCTAAAAGCCAGTACAGCCTGTCCTCATAAGCAAGAGCTGTGCCACCAGGTGCTTTATGCACAGAGCAAATGGAGACATTTAATGGTGGTGCTCATCTCTCATCTTCCCATTTCCCCCACCAGTGCATTGTAAAGGGACCAAGCAAATACATAATGTGAGACTTACGGGCAAATTACTTTCTTAAAGGAAAATTTCCTTTGAAAATGGGCTTTCACTGTGAACAGGCTGTACTTCCATGGGTACAAATACAGAACCAGAAACGCTGAAATCTTTCACTGCCTATATATTGAAGCTGTCTTTAGGGATGTGGAAGAAAGGGTTTTTTTCTGAATGTGCATGAAAGGAACAGCACACGGTTTATTGTTCAACAGCCCCTGCCAAACTCTTTTTTGATGAATACATGCATATATTTCTGGGATTTGGCATGTGAAAAACCCTTGTGGGATATCTCTTTGGGTATGATAGAGTGTTAAAATATAACAGGTACCAAGTGCAACGTTTTCTCCACTGAAAAACTCCTCCATTGATGGTGACACTGCAAACAACAGAAATGTGAGCCAAGGGTTTCTCAGATGTGCAGCAGAGCTCAGCTCTCCCATTGACTGTGAGCAGGCAAGGAGGATTCTTATGGCTACAAAAGGATGCAGGCTGCATTAGTAAAAGGCAACTCACATTTTATCTAAAATGAGGAGCAGTCAGGGGTTTTCTCCTAACTGAGTGGCTGATCAATTCAGTACATGTGAAAAGATCTTTTTAAACAGAAACAAACCAATTCCCTTAGATTCCACTATTAATTGCATGTAATACAGGTTGTATCTATTCTCTATTTTACTACAGTGTTAACATTACTGAGATTGCATATAGTTATTTTTCTTCCAGCATGTGGCGCTTTGATGATTTCTCACAAATTGCAATTTTTAATCTTAAATTGAAAATGTGTCCAGAAATTTAACTAGGCCCAGACTTGCATTGTAGAAAATAAAGGATTGCAGCTCTCATAAACTCTTATCCATGAGTAATTATCTTGTTATGTTAAAGTGGTTCTCCTGAATATTAAAATAATTAGGACCAACGATCTCAGCAATACTTTCCTCAGATGTTGTAATTGGCAGGGGGTGTTAACTAATTAAATGTATTTCTATTGCTGGCTGGCTAAAGAAAAGGATGAAGCACTTATAATTGCTGAGATTTAGCAAGAGCACTTGTTTACTACAGTATAAACACGGAGATTACGGTGTTTGTGATGGGCTAATAGCTGAGACGGGAACAAAAATGCTTCCTGAGGGCATTGCCTCGCTCAAGGGGAGCTGGAACAAGGGGTGTTGGCAGTGGGATGGGGCTCTCCCCGTGAGCTCAGCAGTGGATCTCACAGGATGGGTCCCAAAGCACTGGAATTGCTGCGGGCTGGAGGGAAAAGGAACGTATCTCTCAACAAGTCTGCAAGGGCTGAGCTCATGATGGAAACAGGCTGGCGGGTCAGCCAAGGCATGCATCCACCCCTGAGCAGTGTTTGTGTACCAGTGCTGGGTTAAACACCTGCCCTGTGTGCTGTATCCTGGGATCCCATTCCTGCAGACCTTGGGTTGGTCTGTGTTTCCTCCCCTCCTCTACAAAGAACCACTGCTGGTGTCTCAGAAAGCCAGTGGCTACTTGCTCTTATTTCAAAAGTGGCTCTTTCTCTCTTTTTTTATTTTTTTTTTAAGTTCATAGGAAAGACTTTAAAAAAATCACTCTGAAATTGGCTATTGTCTGATCTCTGAAGTAATCAATTTTGGATTCAGCCCCCTATAACAGTTTGACATTTCAGGGTCAGCAGAACAACTTTCTGGCAGATTGAAAAGCTGTGTTTCTGGCCCCAGGGTAGATTAGAGTAAAACTGGGCCAAATAAAATGAGGTTTCAAAGCATCTCACTTCCATTTCACTGCAGCTGGAAAAGGCGGTGAGGGCTGTTTTTAGGGAGCACAGATGCCAGAAACCTTGCCTCTCCATGCTTCCCTGTCTCCATCTCCCCACATGTGCTTCCTCCTCTTCTTCTGGAGCAATCCCAGGCACTGCACTGGAGTGACCCAGCACAGGCTGGATCAGCCACAGCTCCTCTCCAAAGCATCCCTAAAATGCATAGGAGGGACTGTCCCCTTGGAGAGTGGGACAAGAAAACAGGGAGGTGCATCCCCCGCCCCCAGCAATCTCCTGCTTCCTCTCCTCCTCCTCCACCCTCCTTTACTACCTTTGCCCCTCCTCTCCCCTACCACTCCAGCTTTGTTCTCTGTTTTTTTCATTCTCCTGCCATTTCTTCTTGTAGTCTCTGCCCTCCCTCAGTCCACACTGATGGCACAGAACAGCAGCAGCCTTTTCCCCAGCTGGGAGGAAGCTGGAGCCCATTAGCTGCCTCAGCCAAAATCCACCTCCCCTGCTCACTCCTTGCTTTTAGCCTCCTTATAAATGAAAATTCAGTTCACTAGAAAGGACATATGTTTACAATCCCACAGCTGGTAGGTACATGAGTAGCAGGAGCGTGTGCCAAGGTTATATAGACACATGTCACTTTTATCCCAGAATCCCATTTGGTGCCTGGGAACATCTTCATGCTGTAATGCTGTGGAGGTCATTATTACTCCCTGTAATCCTCCATGAAGGTTTTCCATTTTCATTTATACACAGTAATAAAATACACATCTCAGCATCAGGCATTAGGATTAGCACCAACAAGGCTTAAGCTGAAATGTTTTAAGGATGCATTTCCAGTGTGGATAGAATAGCTAGCACACAGCATGCAATTATGCTGGCTTCATGGAGGGTAGGATTCATGCTTCAGCAGTGTTCATATCACAGTGACACCAGCAGCATAAAAGGAATTTTTTTTTAAAATGAAGATTGAATTAATTTTTCCATTGTAGTATTAATCTAGTATTATTCATTTATTTTAAGTTTCTAATGTTGATAAGAAGTGTGAAGAGAAATGCCCTTTCTAATTTCATCATCTCTCCTTTATTTCTTTGAGGAAGTTGAAATCCTGGGAGGCTGCAATGTAGGGTTGGCTGTGCTCAGAGCAGGGACTGGTGTGTGGTGGCTCTGGACAGAGCTGCCTGGGGACAGAGTGAGTGCCTGGGCAGGACCCTGAGCCTGCTGTTCTTTGCTGATGCAGCTTTGAGCTCTTGTGCTTAAGTCTCATTGCACCCAACAGGGCTCCAGCCCGTTCCTAAATGTGTGTGAGCACAAGAATGTGCCTTGCAGACCTAGTTAGTGCCTGTGCATTTAGAGCCAGCTGCATCTGCTGCAGGCAGGCCAGGGTGTGCATCCCCAGGGGAGGGACAGAATGTGGGCTGGGAGAGCTCACCCCCCTTCCTGTCTTCCATCTCCCCTGAAAGTCACAGCCCTGCTTTAGCAGCCAGGAGAAAGCTCTTCTCTCCCTGACATCTCCTGCCATCTGCTTCTCCTCTTCCTCAGCTGGAAGGAATAATGTAATAATCCTCTGGAGCGTCCTTGGAGGATGCAAGAGGACTGGATGAATTGAAAAAGAATGGGAGAGGCTTCTGGTGCAGCCAATGGATGTGAGAGTCCTCATGTGGCTGCCCCAGAGCCAAAACATAGAGTAAAACCAGGGCAAACCCAGTAACACAAGGTGCATTGCCCCAGAGGGAGTCCTGCCCCCTGAAAATTCCTGTCACACACCCCAGTCCAAGCAACAGAAGGCTTTAGACCTCTCCTCCCCTATCCCTGCATCGTGGAGGAGCAGCTGGCCTCATAATAAAACATAAATTCCCAGTGCAGAATGAATGAAAAGGAGCAAATGGATCCATTACAGGCAATCATGTTTTGCCCAGATTTTTCTGAGAGCCCCAGTTACTTAAGTGGAGAAGCCTGGCACAAGCATGGTCACTGGGTTATATATTCCCTTCTGGTTTCTGGCCATTCCACACTACAATAAACACAACTGGAGCCCAGCAGGTTCAGGCTGCTTTTACATTGCTAGATTTACAGTTGCTGGCATACTGGAGATATGAAGAATCGAGAAGCAATTTCGTATATTGCTGTTGCCACTGCTGGCAGTTCCCTGCCCTTCAAGATATTTGTTGTGATAGTATGGAACCACCCCCTCTGAAGGATATATATTTAAAAAGCCCAAGGTGCTGAAGGAATGATGTAGCTCAGTGTGCTTGCCAAGGTTTTAGTAAATATATATATTTAGTATAAATGTCATTATTTTCTGTTTCCTTTTCTAATTAATAATTGGGGTTTAATTGCAGCCTTAAGTGTCTCTTTATTTAGCAGAAATAGAAAAAAAATTACTCAGCCTTTCATAAGAAGGAAAACACATACAAGGAAACCTAAGTTGGTGGTATTAATTTTTCCCTCCTGACTTCCCCATCTTTGTGGTGAAGAGATGCAATTTGGTGCCTTTCAGGATGGGTGCTAAAAAAAAGACAAAACTTAAAACACCTTAATTCACCAGCCTTAGACAACTCTCCATGAGTACCTACCCCCAACAGTGCTGGGTGCTGAAACTGCCTGAAAAATAGCGTATGGTGGGGAAAGCCACCCAACCAACAGCTCTCCATGGTTTTTGGACTGAGCATGTCCCAGTGAGACCCAGCAGCTGCACTGAGCAGTGCACAAATGCAGTAGCAGGAATAGCTGTGAGTGGCAGCTGCACAGTGCCTTTTGCAAAGCACCAGGCACTAGTGTCATATTTTATGGCTGGTGGAAATTCAGCCACTGAAAAGCCAGAAGAAATGTGTATCAGATGTTGTCTCAAGTCAGACGCTAAATAATACAAAGTCTGGTTGCAGTTGTGAATCAGGTCTCTGAGTAACTTACTGAGCTCTTGGGCTCAGCTTCCACTAGAGCATCAGCACTGTTATTACTCTGTGATGCAGCCAGTTTATGGTGCAGCATTGTTTGTTTGTGGTGGGGCAGTTCCCAGGTCCTGTAGGGGCTGGGAATGTCAGGATTATCCCAATGGAAGGGCAGGGAGGCAGAGGCAGCCTGGCCCTGCACGAGGTGCTGGCACTGTCCCATCACAGCTCTGCACGCTGTCCCCTGGCCATGCTGCTGCTGTCCTGTGCATTTCTCTCACGTTCTTGTCCATGTGGTGGCTAATGCCTCCCTGCGTGGATGAGAGCAATTTCTGTAGGAGGAATGAGGGCACACACACATCCCCTGAGCTGGGCAGAGTTTGTGCTCACAGCTCTGACACCCCTGGTAGGATGCTGGTAGAGCTGCCAGCATCCTGCTTCCCTCAGACACCATTTCTGTAGATTTCAGGGGGGTCATTCCTCCCAGGACCTAGTGCCCAGACCCCAGGGCCTCTGCTCTGCTCCCTACATAAACCCAAGCTCAGGAGCAGAGCACTGTTGTTCATCTTCTGAAATTTAAGAATCAAAAAGGCACATTATCATTGCAATTCACTGTAGTGCCCTACGTGTCAGCTCGTGGGACAAAGGACATCTGTGAGCAATACTAGATAGCAGGTACCTAGCACAATGAATATTTTCCTTGTATAAAAACTTTTCATGATGAAATGACCTCATCTCCGAGCAGAATCATTGTATTGCCCAAGCTGTTGTCAGAAACTTCTATGCATTGACTGCTTTTTCCACTATATGATATTTAGTGGAATAACACTTCTCCATTCACCCCATTGATCTTCATTTTTGCAGGAAATTTTTTGGGGGTAAAATATAACCTTTTTTTTTTTTTTAAAGGTAAACATCCAAGAATTGTACTCAAGGGAAGATATACAGGGTAGATGTAGTGACAACTTAATAGCCTGTAGTATATCAGATGTCTTCTATGCTGCCATCTTCTTGGGGAAAGTATTTCTATTCTGTGCATTAAACTATGCACACAGAAAGCTGTATAAACTCCCTCATTTTTTTCTCTTTCAGGAATAAGCATTCCTGGCAGAATGTGTGTGGTGTACAGGAGCTGCACAGCTCCTCTCCTGCAGGAAATAGAATAAAACATTTATTCCATTGCTCCCATATTCACAACAAGCCTGTAGATTAACTGTCCTTTCACAGAATACTATTTACTCGTTTCACAGAAAATACATTATTTCCTTGATTTAGTTTCTGTTTGGTGTGCTAAAGAAATCAAATTTCCATATAGAAAAGTATACACAAAGGATATGACCTTTTAAGTTTAGCAGAGAAAATAACTGAGTGAATGTAATTAATATGCCATATAAATGCCAACAACAACATTAATGCACTATAAAATCAGGACAGTTAAAATGATATAGTCTGGAAATGAAAAAGTTAAGTTTCTGGTAGCTTCATTAATTTGCTCACATGGCATTTCAGTGAAAGAGGCACAATCTCCTTATCTGAAGCAGGAGAATAGATATGGAATGAGAAAATGTATTTTTGTTAGGAGGAAACTGGATCTTGCTTAAGGCTTGACCAAACTCCTGAGTTCGCAGCCCTACTTATGCAATTAGTATCATTTTTCCAGTGCTTATACCCTTTAATTTTTCCCTAAAACCTTCTGCATGTCTCAGATCCAAAGCCTGTCCGCACCTGTAGGTCTGTCAGCAGTAGTGTAGTGAAATACTTGCATTGCCATAGTTATACCACTGCAATGTATCTTTTTCTAGACTAAATGTTTTTCCTGGAGTTGCTTTCTTGTACACAAAATTTGCCTGTCATGTTCATAGTCCCATATCCTCCTGTGGGTAAGGTCTTCACAGGGGATAAATGCTTCCTAAGGTGGGGATGGGCAGCTTGTACCTGACTTTAACAGAGAGGTCTCCAGGAAAAAAAAAAAAAAAGCTGGGTTTTGGGGTTTTTTTGTAGTTCTAGAATGCAAAAAGAACAGCCAAATTAATAGCTAAACTTTCCAGCAAGGGGTATACAGTGGGGCAGGGGTCAGCCAGGCAAAATATGATCCCCACACTATGGGGATGCTGCTCAAGAGCTGAAACTTCGTTGGAAGTCACTCTGCCACCTCTGTGCTGGGGCTGGCAAATGCTTCCATCGCTGCAAGGGTGTGTTGTGGCTGTCACCACAACTAAGGCACCTGTCCAGCTGTTCCAACCTTGGCTTAGTTATTAGAGGTGAAAGAAATGGTGGAGAAAAGAGACAAAGCTTTAGCTTAAAATAACAGGGGATCTATTCTTCCCACTGTGTGTGCCTAGCTCTCATTAATAATGAAATGTTAATGATAGTTATGTGTTCACATCAAAGGCAGAGCACAGCCTTTCATCTCACTTAAATCTTATTCAAATAATTAATGGAAGTAGTTGTCTATGAAAAAAAAAATTAAGAAATTCCTTTGTAGAGCATTTCAAACTTTGCTGCCCCTGGGGAGCAGCTCCTAGAATCGAGGATGCTAACAAATGGCATTTAAGTGGGTCTGTCCCTGCTTTCCACCAGCCTTGACTGCATTGCATCCTAAGAAACTGTGAAACGTTATTGGCATTGCAATAGATAATCCAACCAAAATCAAATCAAAAATCCCTGACAAGGCCTATGTTATGAAAATAATCATAAATCTTCTGCTGTGGTAGCTGTGTGTACCAGCATTAAGCATTCTGCTCAGGCCTGTGTCAACATAAAAAAAAATGGGGGAAAGGATGTCATCTGAAGTTCTGGTATCTACTCTGCATCTATTGTCTGCTGTGCCTGGTCCTGCCAAGCACAGCCACTGCCCCTTGCTTTGGTCACAGCCACAGGCCTGGAACAGCTCCCCTGGAGAGGCAAAGAGGGATAAGCCCAGTCCCCAGCTCTCATTAGCTGGCATTAGAGCCAGCCTCATTCCTAGTGGCTTTTAGACTTCCTGCAAAGGCTGACAGGGCCCCCTGAAGCTGGGGAATGCTGTCTGGAAATGCTCTCTGGGAATGCTCTCTGGTTTCTGGTGTGGGGTTGCTTCTGGTGGTGCTGCCCCAGGAGTGGAGGAGGGAAGGTGCAGCCCAGCTGGGCTGATGCTCCATCTCTGGAGGGCTCCACATTGCTCATCCCTGGTACTGCAGCCTTGGGACTCAGGGAAAGCTCTTCATGGGCATCAGGGCTGCAAGAAGGGGCTTGAAGGAGCTGCCTGTTCCTCACAACCCTGACAACACCCACACAATTTCTGCTTCTCCAGCTCCACTCTGCCTTGCATGATCCCCAGTCCAAGAGAAACTCGTGAGGCACGGCACAAATATTGATTTCAGGGAGAAAGTTTGCTCAGTGTTTTGGTTGCTGTCAGGAGCCCTCCCTACCCTGGGTCACTGCTGTGTGTACAAAGCTGGAGCAAACAACATTTGCTGGAGATGCAGAGGCACAGCCTGCCAGGAAATGCTTCCTTGGAGATTCATGGGATAACTACTCTGAAAATGATGCTGGTGTGGATAATGTCTGTAACAGAACGTAGTTCTCGGGCAGCAGTTTGGTACTTTGGCATTAATTTATCCATGGCATATGGATCCCTGCCATTTGCAAACCATGACTCCTTTAATCTGTGACTTCCTCAAAAAAGACCTTGAAAGTAGAGGACAGTAATATGTTTTAGAACTTCAGAAATCAGAAAGTTTTTTTTATACATAGATGTGCGCCATAGAAGTGCCTATAAATAGGTATTAAAACGTGCAATTTATAGCCTATCATTTCATGGCCTTTCAAGGCTAGAAATAAAGCCATATTTTACTGTGAAAATGAGATTTGTAGTTTTCCATGGCTTAAAGCTCCTGTTACTAACCCTGATGGGCTGCAAGATGTTGGACAAGATACCTGTCACAGGTCCAAAATATATATTTATAGATATAAAATATCTATGGATGTATATAAATTAGTGGAAAATGATGATGTTTCTACCAGTAAAGGAAGAAGTTAAGAGATTGTAAGATAACTTGGTGGTGCCTGGGGGAAATACTTGCAGTGAGAGTAATTTTTATTCCTCAGTGGTGGTACCAAAGGCAATTAATGCACTCTCCCAGCAAACTAAGTCAATGGCATCATAACCTCCTGAAGGTGCTCCAAGGTAAAATGAGCTCTCTCAATGCACTTCTGAAATAATTTTGAAGGTGCAGAAACTCCTGTGGAAGTGGGCCAAGGGTCCTGCCTGGAGGATCTGGCTCCAAGGTCGGCTCCTTCCTGGATGGGGTTGCTCACTCCAAGCTTCCTGTGGGAAGGAAGAGCTGGCACGGCTGCAAAGCAAAAGATTAATTAACAAAATGAGGGCCCAAATAAGCAAGGAGCTCAGTTTCATCCTGAGCTTGTTTCTCATTTGTCCCTGAGTGTTTCACAGGGCTTGGTGATGTGTTATATTTGTATTAATCCATGCAAATCTGCCCAAGATGGTCACGTGCCCTCCTCAGTCACAGAGAGCTCAGCTTGTCCTGATGGCAGGGGAAGGGGTGCTAGATATGTCACTTGAATTAGATGCCTCAAATCAGACTACTCGCTGTCCTCAAACCTCCTCCTGTTCCTGATTTTTATGTGGGTGTCTCCAGAATCTTTAGACCCAGTTTTCCTTCTAAAAGATTAGGATTTGAAAGAATTTGTGAACAAGATATAGCTGAGCTGCTAAAAATCTTAGTAAATAATTTAATAACTTATTCAATATATATAAAAATTAAATGACCAGCAACAGTATCCCTCTTTTAGCATTACATATTTATTAAAACAATTTGGATATGTAAATAATAATCAGTCATAGGTTTGTGCCTAACCCTGAATTTTAATCTTAGCTATTCCATCCCTCCAAATTAATTTTAAAAATGTATGATTTTTTTTCGTATTCTAAATCTAGCAAAAAAAAAATTATTCAGAAGTGTTTTAAAATATAACTGCTGTGTCCCAAACCAGGATTGCAAATGATTCTGTCTTTAGCTAAAGCGTAGTTTCTGGCCAGAGCATTTATTTTGGTGAGATGATACTTGCACAAGTGCTAAGTTCACTGTAACCTTGTAAGATGTAATAGTTTTTGATAAAAAATATTCTTACTAATTAAAAAAGGCTGGTCGAGATATTAATTTGAACTGTAGATCTGAGAATTACTGTGCTGTGGTTGGGGCACACAACAAAGATGGGAAGTTGCAGAAGAAACCAGAGATTTTTTTGATATATTGAAATTCAGCATCCATTGTAATCTCCTTTCCTTTTTCTTCCCAGAACTCACAGTTTTCTATGAACAGAACTTCCTCTTGGGCATATGGCATTTATTATATTTGGGCAAAGTACAGCACTGAATTTTTTGAATTTAGGGAAATTTCAGTGAAATCCATTAAACCAGACAGCTTCAGGAGAATCTGCATGACTTCCCTGGGGAGGCAGACTGAACAGGTCAAGGTCCTCTGGCTGGAAAAGAGAAAAAGAAAGAAATATATCTCTAAAAATCACAGGACAACATGGAGAGGGTGAGTAGGAGAGGGCTATCCACTATTCCTCAGAAGAAAGGACAGGACAGGACATGTGGTGGAATTCTGCAGCAGGACATTTGATACAAATTCCAGCATTAGGTGTTGCGTTATTGAGCTGTGAAGGGTGGGAGCAGTTCTGGAGATGTGCTGGATCTCCTGGCCCTGCACGTGGCTGTGACTCTTGTGTGGGTGAGGATTCACATTTGTCACCCTGAGCAGCTTTGGCAGAGTGCTGGGGTGGCCATGCTGGGCTCCTTTAGCTTTGGAGAGTGAGAAAAGGAACCCCCCACACTACAGACTGATTCCCAACATGCTGTCTGCTCGTTTAGGATTGTTCTGTGGCACAGACTTTGTGACTGCACCTGGGGGGAAGTCCCTGACCCTTGGATAACGAGTGCTGTCAGGGAAGCAAAGGGTTAAATCTAGGGGAGGGGGAAAGCCACAAAAACCCACCTTTTTATTAATCACCTCCATTAAGCCTGGGAGAAGAAGCAAAGCAGCCTCGAGGGAGCTTTTGAGTCGCACATTGTCAGCCCTGGCAAGGACAGTCACTGGTTGTTGAATGAACGTGCCCGCAGTGGAGTGTCCCCAGGTCCAGGCTTCCCCTGCCACACCAGGGACCTGCTCATGTACAACACAGGTGCCTCGTGTTTGTCCTCTGAGGGGATCAAAGTGCTCTGACCTGCAGGAGATGTGTAAGGGAGGGGTTTAAATTGAAACATTAAATTAAAAGCTTTGCAAATTACAGGCTCATTTTCAATTTCTGACCTCTTAGGTTAGGGGTACTTGCGCTGAGACTGCCTCATTAGCTGCAATAACTCAGCCTCTAGGATCTCTGTGCTGTTTGATGAGGCAGATATCCTATCTTTTCTGTAATTTGGGAGAAGATAGGTACCTTTTTTTTTTTTTTTCCTGAGGGCTGAGGTCCTCTAGTGTTAGACTGCATCTGAATTTTACTGCAATGTGGGAGCTCAGCAAAGTCACAGGACTCTGCTCACTGGATGATTGGTATCTCATGACTTCAGAATGTTTATTCATGAAGCTAGACATTATGAACTAAGGTGGATGGCAAAGGGATGTATTTGTTGTTTGGAAACTTCCTAACAAAATCTTCAAATTTAGAAGTTTGTCTCTAGATGATGAAGACTGGCAGTTTTCTCTCATTTGGATGCTAATGGTTGCTCTTCCTCTTTCATAATTTGCATGGAAATCCTGACAGCTTTGTGTTAACAGTTACTGTTACATTTTTTTCTCTGAAGCAGGACTACTTCTGTCAAAGAGAATTTAGTTTAGAAAACTTCATCCTCACACACTATGAGTGCAGCTCATTTCCTCACCTCCAGATGTATTTCTGTGTGTACACGTCCATATTCTTCAACAGAGGCACACAGCTGGTTATTGAGGGATGTGGGAGGCGTTTCTATAATTTTTACATTTTGGAAAGAAAGGCATTAAAGAGATGAAATATACCTTTAAGCTGGCAGAGCAATAACTAGAAACTTTCCATAGTTATGTCTTTTCAAAACTTGTGGGAAAAAAAGGTAGTGGAAGCAGAGGATGAAAAATTAATCTGTGAAAGTGCAGCAGTACCAGTAGTGGGTGAAGCAGGGCTGGGAGACAAAAGCTCTTACAGTTCACCAAGAAGGACTTTCTTTGTACTGGAGAACACAGCTCACAAGTCCACAGAAATGTCTTAGATGTACAAAGTTAAAAAACCAGAACAAAACCCCACATGTATTTCTGGATGCTGTGGGAGAAGCTGCTTCCAAGGGGGGAAAACTTGCAGCACTGACTGCAAAGAGGAAAACAGAAAATGGACTTGAGGCTCCCAGAACCACAATCCCTCTTGGAGGGGGAGCAGAAAGAGCCTGGTCCAGCTGAGCCAAATGAAAATTCAAAATGAATCCAGGACTAGACTGTGCCTGCTGGGATGCAGAATCAGGCTCCAGTGCCTCTCCTGCCGAGCTGTTAACATTAGGGACAATGTCACCATTGTCACAGCTTAGGGGATTCATTCCCAGAGCTGCCGACTATTCTGAGGGTGGCAAGGCCAGCTGTGCTCATCCACAAAGCTGCTGAGGTGCTCCATCACCCTCAGGTGTCCCAGACCCCTTTGGATACCCCAAAAAAACAACCCCAAATTTTCACTTGATGCTAAGAGCTGAAAAGGGAAATAATAAATTTACATGTTCTAATCAACGTATTTTTACTTTGCAGATATTCTAAAGACTAATTAGGATCTGAATTTAGCTGAGCAACTTAATAAATTATTAACACTTCTGTTTAGATGCATAATTTATATATAAATGGAAAAAGGAATTTTGTGATGCTGTTTCAATTTTAAGTGCAGTCTCTGTGTATATGCTGTGTTGCTATCCATTTTAAAAAGGAGCTTTGATAACCATGATTAATCCGTGTCCCTGCATTAAAGCTTTTCTCCAATCTCATGTTTTTGCAAATAGTTAAGAAAAGGTACAAATCTTGAGAGAGACAGAGAATCACACAAGGTGCAATACAACCTTGCCATCATAGAGAGACAGATTAGGATTTATAAACTCTACAACTGCCAGGATAAGAGTGAAGGGAATGAATATTAAATGTATGAAGCCAATGCCAAAACAGAATGGAAGGTGTAAAGCCTGCAACATATAAATCAAGTTTTTCTCTTGGTGGATAAATTCTGTTGCAACACCCAAATGCTGGATGTTCCAACAGTCTTTGCTGCAATATTGTTTGTGAATAGGTGATAGGCAGCATGGTGGAAATGGTGTCAGACCAAGCTGTGACTCCAGCAGAAAGAGAGGAAGGCTCTGAGAGAAAAAAGAAATCCCAGTTTGAATGGAAAGCACAATGAAAGCACTGATAGCACAAGCAGTGCATGGAGGACATGTCAATTGACAAATGAATTCCTGAAATTTTTAAGGAGTTTCAGGATCCTCAGCAGCTGAGCAGTGCTGGAAATATGTATTGGCAATTGTGTGCTGTGTGGCAGAGCCATGTGGAGAGCTGCAGTGTGTGATGGAACGAGGCACCATCCCCTGCATGCAGAGCTGGAACCTCTCAGGAGGGAACCAGCACTGTGGTCACTGAGAAGGAGTTTAGGGCTAGTGCAAGACTTAAATTTGGGAGGGATGTAGGGGGATAGAATATAAGAAAATAAAGGTGGTGTACAGAGTAATCTTACCCCTAAGGAGTCACAGCTGGGCCAATTAGCAAAGATTGGGAACAGGCCTGACTTTAACAGGGCACACAGTAACCAGTGAGAAGAAGAGGCTGTAAAAGAGTGGGGTGGCTGGGTGAGAAGGGCACTGGAGTCAGTTGGTTGCTTTGTGAAGAAGAAGGAGTCAGTGCTCTGAGGAGCTGCCCACGAGAAACACCAAGAAGGAATGAAACATTTGTGATAAGGAGAGAACAGCATGGAACCCCTGCAATAGGATGACAACAAGCGATGTGGGATCCTGTGCTCAGCAGGGCTGTGGGGACTCCCCTGGAAATGCTGCAGCTGAACAGGGACAGGGATGGGCTTTCCTGGGCCTGCAGAGGTGTGGAAATGCTCTTTACCTGCACCTACAGCAAGCTCTGAAAGCTTGGAGTACACTTTGGAGTGATCTCCTCTGTAAATCAGATTATACCCACAGCACTGTATCCTTAAGGAGACACTCTTGTTTCTGTGCTGAAGAGGCAAGGGAGATTATCCCTTCTGATGCAGGCTTGCTATTAGAAGAGCAGCTAAAGATGGTAATTTTTTAATCCCCTTTCCAAAAAAACTTCAGAGAAAGAAGACCTTTTTTTTGTTTGTTTGTTTTCTGTTGTGGTATTGTTATATCAAAGAGATTATCTTGAGCAAAACAGATTTACTTCAAATAGACCTGCCCCAGTACTGCTGCAAAGTTTGGGGATTCAGAAACTGAGAAATTCTGAAAATTGCATAGAAAATACAGGATTTGGGGAATTGCTTATTAATTTGGTGTCCTGGGTGTTCTGCCTTGTAAGCTGAAAATCAGCAAAGCCACACTACCACACATAAAGATTTAAATGTTTAATTATTTTGTGACTTTGTCAGTAAGGGCTTCCAAACCTTGCTAGAGGATCAATTCTGATTTTTAACTAAAGCATAATTGCTACAAAGATATTTTATTCTAATATGAATATCAGATTTTATTGAAAATAATAATTTTTACAGATGGACTGTTGAATAAATATCATTTAAAATGGAAGCTGTTAGTTTTCCCATTGATAAACTGCATATTTAAATGCTCATTCTCTAATATTTTTCTGATATTCTTGAATAATCTGTTTCAACAAATCTAATATGGGTACTTGACTTGTTCTTTAATCTTATTTTTAGGCATTTAAGTAAGGGACTGAATCTCCATAAATGCCTATTACCCAGAAATTTTGTTGCCTGAAGGAACTTACAACAAGTGCCTAAGCAAATTTCCAGGAGAAAAATTGCAAAAAATGTGCAGAGCACTTATACAGGGGACTTTCTGGAGTTCCCAAGTGGCATCCTATGGTCCAACTTGTTACTGGGATGTTAAAATCCAGAAATCCAGAGGGCATTTCCCCATTCTCTGTTAGGCAAAAAAGAAAATGTATCCCCATATTGATTTTCTTTCCCTTGAAACAGGGCTGTGTGTAACCCTGTGCAATGGAATTCCAGTGTTAGGTGCTAACAGATGAAAATGCTCTGTTTGACCTCCTGTAACGTTCTCAGGAAACCAAAATGGAATAGCCTAAAAACATGGAAATGAAAATGGCCAGGGTAACACTTGAGATTAAATTGATGGTTGTAAAATAAAATTATTTTTCATATGCCTTTTTTGACATCACTCCAATCTGAAATATACAGGGGGCAATTTTTTTTTTTTTTTTACTTGATGATGTACTGCCCAGATTGCTGCTGGTTGCAAAATTATGCAGTGATATAGTGTTTGAAGATGCACTCTAGGAAACTCCATCACCTTTATCTGGTCTTTTGGGTATTTCCATCATTGTCTTCATTTTGGAGCTGAGGTGAATGCTGACTCCATTAGTTGTTAATTGGGAGGAGAAGGGAGAGATCTTATTTCAAGTTTTTCCAAATTGTTCAGGGATGTATTTTCAACCAATGTCCGGCAAGCTTCCCTCTAGCACTAATGCAGGGTTTTCTCTTCGTTATTTTGCATCAATTGTAGCAGAAAGTAGTTAGTCTTTCATTGTGCTTCTTTAGTAGTAACAATAAAAGGTGAGATGAATGCATTAGCTGCATTATTCTGTGAAATAATAAAACACATTTCCTTTCTCAGAAAGACTCCGCCCAAGCATCCTGCACATGCTGTGGTTTAAATAAGCAGGCTGCCCATGTCAGTCCACCTCACTGAATCAGAAAATGGATTTCAAGCAAATAAAATGCCACTCTTGTTTCTAGCAGGACTTGAAAGCTACAGTTTTATTTAGCTGTAAATTTACTGAAGAAAGATTCCTTTAATATTTTATGACTCTAGTGGATTAAACCTTGTATAAATCAACAAATTAGCAGTCACTCTATATTTGCGTTCAGAAGAGGGCTGGGGAAGGTGAAGGCAAGATTACTCCTTCCTGGCAGGCTGACCAAACTGCAAAGCTAAATTGAATGACTTCAGCATGCTTAGAGCAATGCAGGAGTGAGGTGAGGATGATAAATAATACACACTGGCTGCAGCTAAAGCAGGTGCAAAGTAGCAGGATTTTCATTCTTCTTTGAAGTTTTCTTTTACTCCCCCTTTGGAGTGGATCAAAGGCATCTCAGTTTTGGGGGGTTCTTTGGGAACTCAAAATCCATGACATGGTGACTTCTATGCAACTTTTTCTGCTCTCATATGTGTACATCTCTAGTCAAATTTTCAACAGTGTTGCTTGCAACAGCTGGCCAAAAAAGAATTCAGTCTCCTTAAAATATTCAGAGGCACTATGCCTTCTCATAATTCCTCAACTTTTTTTGTTTGTTTGTTTACATAAATAATTTAAATCAGGAAAGAAATGCAGATAGATGAAAACAGGTGCTCCAAGTGTGGAATGGGCTTTGGGGACTGATTCGAAACAGAAGCAAATGGTCCTTGGCATCTTGTGGCAATGTTGAACAGTTCTATTGTTCTTTCCACCCACCAGTGTGGTTTCCTTCCATGTAAGTAGCAAAGTGCTCAATGGCAGAGGGGATGGCTGTGTGTCCAGCAGAGAGGAGCAAATGCCCTGCAGTGACATGCTGCTGTCATATTCCATGGTTTGTTACAAACATGGTGTGAACCTGCACGGCTGAGCCTGTTGCCAGTTCGGTTTTTTGAGATCCAAAATCAGAACGGCACCTTTGGGAGAAAGAACCTGAGAAATAGGTGTGCCTACAACACATGAAAACATTTGAAATACTTTAAAAAATTCAAGCCTTGAGGCAACTGGTTTTCTGAAAACAGAGTATCCTACAGTTGGTAGTTTGGAAAATTAATGCAAAAACACCATCTGCTAAACTTCAGATGTATGAATACTATTTGGTCTATAGAGAGTACAGACTGTACAGGAAACTATTGATCCCCCATCTGCCTCAAAATTATCTTTTCAGGATTTCTCTCACTGAATCAAGGACTACATTAGTAACATAACATTATACAGAGCACAGCTTCCCAGTTGCTGTTAGAGGTGCAGCAAGTAGAGATGTTCTTCTGTCACCCTTCAGCCACCAGAGCCCCAAAACAGCTCTTGGCTTTCTGCAGGTTTATTTTCTGTGCAGCCAAGAAAATATGGTGTAAATCTCAAGTAGATGCCCTTGTCTGCTAACATCATGGGTTTGGAAGTGTTGTCAGATATTCATGGGGGGAGACCACACCTTGCAGACAGCCAGCTTCCTTCGTGTCCTCTACCTCCTAATTAATAATGAGATAATGTCCAGATGGTGAACCAGTAGGAAGTCTAGTTTTTGTTACTGTACTTCATAAACTTCTTGTCCCTGAGTGCATTGGGGCTGAGATTTCTGTTCTAAACCTTCATCCCTAAGACAAATATTCCAACTCCAACTTGTGCCAGAGGAATTGAAGACCAGCTGAGTGAGATGCCTCCCTGAGCACAATGTGTCTCTTTCCAAATCCCACACTTCTTTATATGTAAATTCCTCCATATTTCTAGACTCTTTCACTGACCCTCTCATGGGTAGCCATCAAACATCTAAAATCATGTTCTGAAAAGGAGAAAATGTCATTTGTACTTCATTGTAACAGACTGCAAATGATTAAGAACAGTTAGAGTAAAATAACCAAAAAATAAATTACAGAAATATGCCCCCAACCAAGAATGCTCTGTGTGTGTCTGTGTGGATTCACAAGACAAGCAGATATTTAACTTGTTTAATTTAAGAGAATACTATTTTATTTTTGTAAATACATGTGTTTAAAAATGTATTTATTTCTGTTGTTGAACCTCTCCTAGAATAAGATCTGTGCCAAAGGATAAGTATCAGATTTTCACCAAAACTTCAGAATAATTCTGATTTTGACTTTCCAAGGAGTTGAATGTTGGCTTAGCACACTCTTCAATGCCAGCATAAACCCACAACTCTGCTTTCCAGCCTTTTGGGCCAGCATCCATTTGTCAGTGCCCATAATTTCTTAGGGATAACATGCAGACTCATCAAGGAGCACTAAATATAAAATACCCAAAGGGTGTTATGTCTCTGTGGGCCAGATCAGGTTTCCAGCAAGGGCTGCACAGGCTGTCAGTAATCTGTGAACCTTAACTCAGGAAGTGGTGACACAGAAGATCAGTCATTCCCTGTAAGATTCACAGCCCCTTTTGCTGATCAAACTGGCTACACTCCATACAGAGTCCCATTTATAAATTAAAGGTTAATATATTAGTGTTAGCAGTGATATATCTGTTCATCAGGGAGCCAGTTGTTAAACAGCTCTACAGCTTCAAAAAATAATTATCACCATCATCTCTAAGGCTTTCTTTTGTTGTATTTAGGACCATGTCTCATGCATTATATTCATGTCTCTACATGTAATAACTATTAACCATTTCTAGGCTTTTGTGAGCAATTTAGAAAAGCCTGATGCAGGAAATTCAGGGTAGGAGGAGAGTTGGGGGAAGTACCAACATATGCTCAGCCTGCTCTTTTATGCTTTTCTTGGGACCCAATTCCCCTCTCTCATGGAGATAGGTCCTGGGCTGGAGGGATTTGTGGCCAGACCATTCTCCCTAATGGAACACCAATCAGGACTCTGAACCTGAGTTCAAACCTTCGTTTGAACCCTGTAAGGAGGGGATAAAAGACCAGGAGTCCTGCACCACACAAAAGTGTTAAATGTGAGCCAGGTTGATGCTTCCACTTAAACAGAAACTGTGAGAAATTAAATGTGTTGTGAAATGCATATAAGCCTAGGGACTGGGGTGCTCAAAGACAATTAGCAACTAAACATTTCATTAATGAATAATGATTAATTATAATTACTAATTAAAATTCAGGATTATGGTGTTGGTTTTGAGCATTAACAGGAGTAATAACATTACCATTTTTAATGAAATTCCAATAAAGAAAATTATAATACAAGTTAAAAAATTAGGTACAGGCAGCAGCAAGATTAGGAGTTATTGTTAAGCCCAGAGGCATAGAATTTTCCCAGCTGGTGAACTTAAGTTAAGTAAATTTAGTGCACTGTAATTTAATTACTAATCACAGTTTTTCTTACAATAGGAATTGATACTAGGTTTATGTTTTACAAGAACAAAAATCAGAATTTGAATACCTGCTCTGTGATGGGTGATGGCATTCTGCTACAGGATACAAATAAAACAATATTTTGCAGACTTCTGTATAACATGTGGATTTTGATATATTAGAGTATGATTAAATATTATTTATTTAATGATTACTGGATTAGAAATTAAGTAGTCCCTATAGGTTTTTAATACAAATGTAATGCAGCCTTTGTGAAGAGCATACTCAATACAATTTTGTATATATATGAAATATATCTTTGAATAATTCAGAGAGGCATATGAGTAAATGTCAAATTCCCACAAGAAGGAGGAATTTGACCTACATTAATAAAGCTATTTAGGATTCATTAATTGTAGGCAGATGTCTTAAACTATTTGCTATTACTCACCTTTTCATGCATAATGCAATATGTTGGCTTAAATACAATTCCTAATTTACATACAGTTGGATCTGTTGCTCTTCTTGCTATTCACTATTCGACTTCTCTTAACCTGCCTGACTTATAGGTTCTCATAGTAATTTGCCAACTTGTGAAGTTCTCAAATATCAAGTTCAATTAGAAGTTTTGTTACAGTTGGTTGAAGCCGAGCAATGGATGAAATTTCATTTTTCCTGAATTTTCTGGCAGAATAAGGGAGGATTTAATGAAACAATTCCAATGAGAGACCTGACTTCTCTTTCCCTTGCTGGTGAGGAAGATAGATTCCACAAAAGGAGATTTCATTCTGTTGGGTGTGCATATTAGGAATATAAACCAGTGTGAAGAGTTTTGCCAACACTCAGTAAATACATTTGTAATTCTTCAAGCTGAAATATGGAACCCACATACATGCTAAATGTATCTAGGTTCAAAGAAAATTTGCCTAGAGAGATAAAAGGCTTTTTATTGTTATTGATGTTTATAATGAGGTCTTTGTGCTCCAAAGAGATATTACAACCAAGACAGTGAGCGAATTGGCACAGAGCGTGCCTGAGTATGTACAAATAGATATAGAAATGGCTCTGTAGGAAATGTGTGAATCCAGTCCAGCAAAAAGGCTGATGTGGTGGCAGCTCAGGAATATTAAAATCTGTTCATTAAATTAGTCATTAGCTCTCTGGGAGGTTTGGGGCAGCCTCAGCCAGCAGAGACGAGCCATTCTCTAAATGAAGTTGGATATGAAGCTGCCGTGGGACAGGCAGTGTTGAGAGTTGCTACCCTAAATTAATGGTGATGTGAAAGCCCCAGGTATACTGTGGAAGACAGGTTTTTGAGGAATGATGCTTCCTTCTTGTGTTTGGAAAGTAATCAAATCTTCCTGAGAGCCATGGGCTTTCAATCACAGCCATGTGTGTTTGTGTTGGAGCGTTAGAGGGAGATCCTGTCTCAAGAGATGACAACCAAACCTCCATTTCACCATTAGTGCTCTTTGCTTTTGTAATCTTCTTACTGTGTTTGTATTGTGGGTAAAATTCAAATCAACAAACTAATTGTTGTTGTGATTTCAGCAGGTAGTTAATTTGAGGAAAGCTGAGCACATTGCCAGCTTTTCCTCCTGATGTTGCTGCTGGCACTGGTGTGTTTTGCTGTTTTGAAGAGACCCAGAGACTGAGCATATCTGTTACCATAATAAAACAACCCCATACTGTTAAGTTACATAAAATAGCATGGAGAGGCAGCAAAGGAAGCCCAGTTTTGCAAACTAGGCTCCTAGGTTTTGTAATTAGTCTGCAGCAAAGATGAAGTTTGACAGTCTTGCTCTTATATTGCTCTCTGGGGTACAAGTGCATACATAGCTTTCTGAGAAGAGCTGAAAATCAACTAGTACCTGGAATACTAATCTGTTATCTGTGCCCTTCTGAATGACAAAACTGTGCCTTCTGGCAGACTGGGAAATGCATTGGTTTCGTGCCTCTCCTTTGCTTAGAGGCTGTGTACAGTGGTCACCATGGAGAACCCAATAACTGGGGAGTTTCTCCTTACATTAGCATGTTTCCATGAAAAAATTGCACATAAAGTACTACTAATACTTGTGACATTAAATATCAGCTCATTTGTATTCTTCTTCTGTCCCAAGAGTCCTGGTCAGGCTGCAGACACTGGGGGTAACCTCCCAGGCACAAGAAGATCTTTGGCTGAGAAAAATAGCAAATAACTGTGACATCCCATTGTCCCCACTGAGCTGAAACAATCCATCAAAAACCATAGTTGGGTGCTGTGTGCACACATATTTGGCAGGGTAAATAAATACAAAAGGATCTTATTAGTTCTTAGAATGTAAAACTTACAATATGTGATAATTGCAAAAACTTCTAATTGGATATAATTATAATTTTCAAAGCATGTTGAACAGGGTAGTGTTTGATCGTGTTGTTGACCTTTTCACTCCACTTTCAGGAGAAACCCTTAGAAATGAGGTGTTGTAAAATTCATCAGAGAGCAATTAATTTGTGCAATTAGAGGGATATAATCTGAATTAATGCCTATGTACATATCAGAACATAAATGGACTTTAATGTGGCTGCACAGGCTTCAACTGGTAATGAGAATTCATTGTATGACAACTAAGAGAATACATGAATAGGACCTTGCTCATGCGAGACAGGCTCGGTGGTAGTCCAGGCATAAGTGGAAAACCAGTACAAATTGTCATTGGCTATTTGAAACTTTTTATCTGATATGAAAGGCAAAGCAATCTATTTTCTTAAGCCCAAGTTCTTGTCAAAAGAAATAAACCTTTAATATTTGTTTAAAAATAGGAATTTTCTGCCTCATTTTACATTTTCCAAAGAGCAGGATGCCCTATTTTTCCTTGGCCTGTGTGAACTGAGTCCACCACAGTCCTCACTTTAAAACAGGCTAAGAAAGAGCTACCTAAGCCTACTGCTGCTGGTCCTGTGTCTTTGTTTCACGATATCATTAACAGATAGCAAAGAGCACAGCAAAACTAGAACACTGCATCATTCATGTGACTCTGTTCACTTTAGAGACTCAAATCCAATCTGCAGGCACCATCTCATTGCACTGTTGCTCTTAGGTATAAATTTTGCTTTTCAATTAAAGGACAGGAAGAAGGATATGAGATAAAAATTGCATAAAGCTATAAATAAGAAGTAGAGGCTCTCGTGAATCTGTTTTTCTTTTGTATCTCTCTGGGAAAATGTTTTCTATTACTGGTAACTGGATCAAAGACACAGATTTGATGGGACTTTTCCTGACACATGTAGTCCAGAAGCACAATTCTAAAAATATGTATTAGTTTTAATTCAAACTTGATGCTCTCAGATTTTGTAAAGCATAATTACTCTTTAGTTATCAGACATTCCTTTCATACTATATTTTTAGATAATATTTTCAACCCACCACTCCACTTATTTTTAATTTTACTTCATTAGCTCTTAGTTTTCTGTAAAGTGTGGTCATTGCCCAATACTGAGTACAAATCTTTGCTATTTCAAAATCAAAGTGTGATTTCAGACTCCTCAGCTGCAGTGAGTGCTCATTGGAACTGCCCCTCTGCAAGCATCCCATGCTCCTCTTCTTCCTGTATTTTCTAAATTACTGAAGCACAGCTCCAATAAATAAGCCTACCTTAAAATCTGTGCCAGTCAAAATATTTTTCACAGTTTTATGTGGAGGCATACATTGTTTTTATGCAGCTGTCTCTTTCTGAACTAATTTTATTGCCATACATCAAGCTTTAAAGACCATCTCATGTGAAACTTTGCCAATGCTTTAATGGGCTTAAAGTGCTAAGTATTCTTATTTATTTCTCTGTATTTACTTATAGGCACTGTAATGACAAGCAAATGTATGACCAGTGGCACAGAAAGCAGTATATTCAGGCTGAACATACTGCACATGAGCACATGCATTCTGAGTGTAAGGAAACCCACAAACAGGGGTAGCCTGTGGCTGTCTCCTCCACTCTGCAGGTTCTCATCTCCTGTGGGGAGCAGGAGTTGGTGGACCCCCATACCTGCTCCAAATTCTCGCAGTGAACTGGGAGCCAGGCCTTTTGCCCAGCTCTCAGCCCACAAAACCCCCCAGAGCTGATTTGGCCTGGTGGGGACAGAGGTCAGTGCTGAAAGCCAGGGGCAGCTGTGGCACAGCTGGGGAGCACCAGCCCCAGACACATCCAGAGCTGGAGTGAGCCAGGGATAAGCTGCTTTCTGCCTCACAACAACAGTGTTGTGACCCTCTAGTGCCAGAGGGTCCCATTTCCACCCAGGCTGGGTGATGGAGTTTGTGCTGCAGGCAGGTGACCCCCATGGATCACAGCTGCATCCTGAGACAGCTGATTACCTCCTCCCCTGGCTGTTTTTGGTTTTGCTGCTGCTCTCCTGCTCCAGAGGGGTTGTTTCACTCAGCCATGGCTGGGTAAGGGTTTCTCTCCTTCCCTCAGCAGCTGAAGGTTGGATCTGTAAATCTCTGCACAAAGTGATCCCTGTGGCTCCTGCCCTCAGCCTCACACCCAGGATTCAGCTGGCATTTGAAGGGTACTGTCCTGGAGGAAGTTGTCACATTGTAAATGGGCATTTCAAATGAGAACAAATGCAGGAGGAAAATTAAGCTGTTGAGACACTTTAACTAAAAGAGAGAACGGGAGACTTGAGATTGATAAAGCTGTAAAAAGCTGTTCTGTGCGTCTCCTGGAAACCTGAAGTTCACAGTCATGCTGCAGAGGTGACCCCAATAACCTGAGTGACCCCAGGAGCCAGGCTGAGATATGTGTCAATAGTATTCCCCCTGTGGATAAGGAGCCCCTGGCCCCTGGGGAGAGGCATTGTACTGACCTCAGCCCAATGGCTGAGGGCAATTGCATACATAGGGTGTCATTTAATATCTGGGCCAGGGAAATAAAATGTCTAGAGGGTTTGATAGGCAGAAAAATGGCCAGAACTATGGTTTAAAAGCAGCTGGTTCCATCTGCTAGGTGGCAAGATTTAAAGCTTTGCTGTAGGTTGGCCAGCACACTTGTGCAGCCACAGGGACCCCCTGAGACTCTCCTGGGCTGACTTCGCCTGTAACTCTCCATGCCAGAGTCAGAGGTTTCTCTGCTTGTTTCTGTTTTTTCTTGTACCTTTATAATATTGGTGTCCATTTTCTCCTTACCCTTAAACAACTTCCAACATTTTCATTGCATGTCCAACTTAATGAGAAACCTGGGATGTGCCTGGAGCTGTATCCAGGGCTGTGCTCAGATGTTGAAACCACTGCCTGAAAATTGGCTTCCTATGTAATAACCCAGAGCTCAGTGTAGGAGGTGTACTGTGCTGTAGATGTTCTCTCAGTGCAATCTCTTTGAAGAAATAAATTACCGCTGTGTTTTGTGTTGGGAGAAAGAGTGTTTTGTTGTTATAAGTGACCCATAAAGATAACAGTTCCAGAATTTGGCACTTTACCTTTGTGGGTCTTTTTCAATAGATTTAAATGATGATAAAGGATTTCTTATTATAAAGGTCTCTGAATTACTTATCTAAATTATGAGTGAGGTGGATGTTATCCTTCAAAGGATAAGCTTTCTGCTTGCTGTGTTCTCAGACAAAGTATTTTCCAACAACGTGGTCTTCAGTGTTTGCCCGTTTTTGCCCTGTAATGAGATGTATTCCACTACAAAACTGCATTAAAGGACTTTTTAATGCAGTGGGGAGCCACAGCTAACAGGCCTTCTATCAGTGTAAGTGCCATAGCTCAAACTGATAAAGAGCTAAATCCCTAACAAGCTCGAAGTTACAGCATGGAAATAGAAAGTAGACTTTCTCCATACACATTTTAAGTACCTCATTAGTTCTCAATATGTCTACATGAGCTGAAAGTAATTGATCTCATTACTATGTATGTAAATGTGGCAAATTTCTTAAATTTTGCAACTTAGCTATGTTCAATTAACTGGTTTGTTAAAATATATAACTCTTCAATTAATTGCAGGGGTGAGAGCGTGAAAGGGAATGTATACATATGTTAGGGTCTAGAGGACGGAGATTCTGAGTCTCATCCAAGCCTCAGCTATGGAATTTTTGGATTTTGAAAAAGCCACCCTCCACAGAAGACAGTGCACAGAAAGGGGTGTTGGCTGCTGGGCTGGGAGAGCAGCTGTGCCCTGCTGGGTGGTGGCAGCTTCAGTGATGCTGAAGATTGTTCTCTGTGTTACCCAGAGCATTCTTCACACTGTTTTGGTTTTTGTTTTTTTTTTTTTTCCTTCTGAAATTGTCTGAAAGAGATGCTTTTGGGACTGGGAGAACCTGTACCTTCCTGCAGAGTGTAGCCAAGTCTCCACTGGTGCTTAAACTGCCTTTGGTGGATCCTTGCAATGCACCTGCAGCCCAGGTGTGAGAGTTGCTGAGGTGAGACCTCTGGTGCACGGGAGGGTGTGCAATGAACAGCCCTTGTGTACACTCTCTGCTCAGGGGATTTCATTCTCTGCATCTCAGTACTAAGGGATTTGCAGGCTGGATTTCCCAAGCCTTCTGAACACAAGATGGTTCCCTAGAATTGCCTGCAAAATGGCCACAAAGTCCTTAAATAATCACAGCTAACTCCTCTACATCCTCTGCATCTCTGCAGTGCAGCAGTTTCTGCTCCCACAGGGCTGAGATATTTCCTGTCCCCTCCAGGAGAGCCCAGCAAGAGGTGGAGGTTGGCCTAAGGTTTGTGAAAGGAGCTGTGAGGGGCTTGTTCACGTGCACTCCCAGCCCTGGGCAGAGGCCTTGGAGGCAAAGTGATTTCTGTGGAAGCCATACCATGATGGGGCTCTGAACTCACAGCTGGAAAGATCAGGGTACCTGGGAAAAAGTCCACCCAGGCAAAAGAATTGGGCTAGGACAAAGTAAAGCATGTAAGTGAAAAATGTATGATAGTGCAGTATCTGAGATATTGAAATAAATGTGGTAAGACTGGGAAGTCCATAGTAGAGCCTGTTCAATACACTTTTGTAGAAGATCTGTAACTAAAATTGTAGTACCTGTGACCAAGTAGGGTGATTTCTAATAGTCCTTGAGGCTTTATTTGTTGTGTGATGCTCACTGATAAAAAAATGAGCCATAAGGATGGGACAACTGACATGAGGGTTTTATTTTTACCTTCAGAAGTTCTTCCACTTGCCTGGACATCACGTGTTCCTGGCTAAGGCTGCCCTTAGGCAAAGCTCTCCTTGTCTGCAGTGAAAGCTTTGCCATGCTCAGAATTATGAGATTTGGTTCTGGGGTTATTTCTTCCTCCAATGTTCCTGACAAACTGTTTTCCCTCCTTGGAGCTTGTGACTTCTAAGAATTTTTTGAACAAAGTGATTTGTTCAGTTAGTTGCACTACATAAACCATACCTATAAATGTTTGCAGCATGCCCTGCTACTTCTTCTTCAGTAATAAAAGAACATGTTCTTGTTCTATTAATTCTGCCTTTTGGAGGGCAGGGGGTTATTTGTTTTGTGAGTAGTTTTGTGTGCGACTTTACCCATAAACCAGATGTTAACACAAGACTCCACATGTTTGTGATCATTAGACAATATTAAAAGCTATCACTCAATCACCATTTGGGAACAAGAACACTGGGGGTTCTGCTACCTGCAAAGCAATAAAATTATTATCTGACACGTTTACAATCCCAGGACTGGCAATCTGCACAGAATAAGGTGTGTTGATACAATACAGTGTCTTGCTGAGCTGTTCATATATAACATTTGCATTAGATAATTTAATTTAAATACATAGAGCACAGTTGTAGGTCTTATAAGTAAGGTAATGAGATAATCTTCAGATAGGTACTTCTGTAAATAACTGTGTCATTCTGAATGAATTCTGAATTGTTTTTACCTGTTTTCTGTTAACCTTTGCCATTTTTGCCAAAGAGAGTATAAAATGCTGGATATTTGCAAACACTTGAGAACTATATTTCTATTTTATTTAACCATTTTTTTAACATGGAAACAGTATCAGCATATTTTCCAGTTTCCAGAGGGTTTTGAAAAGAATGATAGGAAACCATAAAACTCCTGAAAGGACTTTACCTTGGCTGAAGACTTTATATATAAAGAGATCAATTTTCTGATAAGATTCTCTGGAATGAAAGGACATTTTGTAATTTTAGCAAACATGAATACCAAAACTAGGGAAGGCTGATGGGGACCTGGAGCCTGATACAAACCTCATTATAGACTACACAAAGTTTCCTGGAACTTTTATGGCCTTTGGATCTGGTCCTTTAATGTGTCTGGTAAGGTAATGGTTGAAATAGCTTCAGTGTTCTGGCCTGTTCTCTGAATGTCACAATGCTGCCAATTTCTGTGGAAGGGCTTTAACTCTCTGGGAAGTCATTTCAGAGTGGGGGGAGAATGTTCCAGTGTTAGGAGCAATTACAGTGCAATATTACACTTCCTAGCTCTGTCTGTTCCAGCCTAACATCCATAACGAGAAGCAAAGCCTGGTTATCTGTGCTGATTACACAATGACAAATAACTTCTGCACACTGCCCTGTTTTCATGGCAGTCAGTCAGTGCTCAGCTGACACCCCTTGCACAAAGGAGATTTGCTCTTGTTCGAAATTCCCACTGAAGGAGCCCAGCCTGGGGGCTGTGCTGGCTCTCCTGCAGGCTGTGTCTGCTGCGCTCTCATGGTCACCTTCCCCTTGCCCCTGGCTGGTGGGAAGGTGAGGAAGGTGTGGGTGGAACATGAATTCCTGATCACTTTGGAAGGCATGTGCATGTGTTACCCTGCTGTCCAAAACTGGTGCTGGTGATGCCTTTTATAATCAAGTCTGGCATGTCAGGAAAATGGACTCTTCCAACCCAAGAGTGGTGAGAATGTTCATAGGTGAACAGAACTCCAGAAACATTAGTATCAATTGCCTTTGTACAGTGCTTGGATATTAAATGCAGTGATTTCATCAGAAACTCATGAGTTTGTTCATTTAGGAACAGAACTGGAAATCTACTGAGGTCAGTAGGAAAGTAAACTTGCCTCAGTACCCTTCTGTCAGGTCAGGGCTTCCCTTTTCTCCATGAACTCCCTGAGAAATGCCTGCATGAGTTCAAAGCAAAATGTTTCTGTTATTCTGTGGATTTTAGTTCCAGGCACAGGCTGCATGGCTGCTTTTGACCACATTAGCTGTATAATAATAAATGCTTTCTGCTCACCAGGAGTTAAGGATGGTGACCAGATCAGCTTTGCACCTGACCCTGGGCTTCCTCCAACTGCACAGCTTTTCCTTCACCCTCCCTTTGCTAAAACCTTGCCTCCAGTGCTGTGCTCAGATTTGTGGGATTTTTGTGTGTCATTTCCAGCACTCTGGATGCTGCCCCTCAACCTCAACAACCCTCTAAGGCTCACACAGCTCACCTGCATTGTCTGGTGGCTGTTTTAACCCTCTTAGCAGGTAGAAAGTGCAATTGAAATAGGAAGATTTCATTCAGCTGAAGATGTGCACAGACCTTCAATAAGCAGGTAGCCACAGAAGTAAGGAACGTGGGATAACCTGAGATAAACCAAAGGGACAACTGTAAGAGGGGAGAAGCCCAGGGAAACAGGATATGAGCAGAAAATTGATACAATAACTTTCTCAGTTATTTGCCTTGTGCATTACTCAGATTTCTATTTTTTTTAATTACTATTTTCTTTTCTTGCTTGGTTGCTGGCTGAGTTTAACACTTTCCAACAAGAAAGGCTCCTGACAAGGAGGTGGATTGTATTGCAGGTCGAGGTCCTGGATTGCTGCCATGCAAAGTGGTTTAGACAGAGAGGCTCCCACTAAGTGCCACAGTAGTTGCAAATTGGCAGATCTTCTATGTGTGGATGCCAAATAGCCAATTCCCACTTCACAATGTTGAATAATGAGCATTGTTTCGACGTTCTTTCAAGAATAAATTCCATTAAGATGCTTGGAATGTAAATACTTCCTCTTAGAGAAAGTAATGATTTTAATTTGTTTTAATTCTATTATTAAGTCTGTTAATAAAAATGCCTATTTAAACTATTTAAGACATCCACTGAAATTCTACAATATTAATTTTATGGAAAACTTCCAAAGAACTCTATTAGTTTTCCTCCATTAAGATAACATTATGGACTTTTAATAGAGCTCTTGGCTACAGCAATTTTTATTGACCTAGTTAGTAAATGAATTAATGTTAGTTCCAGTGTCTTCAAAATATGTGATATACTTTAAAAAATAAAGTTTAAAAAAAGTATTTAATAATTTATCAGTAACAGCAACTTTTACCGTCCCTTGATAACGCGTATACATGCACTGGGTGAATTTTAGGTGTGATTTAGTTTTGCTTAGGACTTTCTGGACACCTCAGATAATGATTTTTCATCTCTCCATAACCTTATTTTTTAAGTCGGGCAGGAAAATCAATTCTTACATGATCTCACCCACAAGTTGGTTCCATACAAATAAATCTGAGGATGGGATATGTTAATTCTTTTAATAATGCTCTTTCTGCTCAATCAGATTGAATAAGTGCACCTCGCTTACCTACAATGGTGGCTGATTTCTTTTTACCAAATTGTGCATGAGCTTTAGCCATGGTTGTTTGCATCTTGCTTCTATTTTTGACAGAATTGTTTTTTCTGTAGTCTCAGACAGAGATTGCTGTAGTTTCCTCAGGGGTTGCACTGAGCTCCTGCCCATGACTCTGAGGAGGACCTAATCCTTTTCAAAGAGCTCAGATCTGGTCTGCTCTGACAGCCCAAGCCCCTGCTCAGTCTGGGGATCTCAGCTGGATCTCAGCATGGTATTCCAAACAAAGGATCATGACTGACAGTATCCTAAATTCATTTTGAAAACATACAATTCTTCTGGTCCTGAGGACATTTGTGTTTCTCTTGCACAGGCATTGGACACACAAGACATTTGCATGCTCTTTAAAGTACTGTGCCATTAATTAGTCAATCCAGTGGCCCACTAATGAGAATTTTGCTTGAAAAGTAAAAGCAAAACAGATTATGGTGTCTGAGTTAATTATTAACTGAAGCTTATTTAAAGTCTGTGTTAGGTAGGTTATAGATGAACAATGTAACTTTTTTCCAAGGGCTATTTCTTATAAAACAGCACTGTTTTATCTTCAGCATGAAGAATGATGATTTAGGTTTGATTTGTTGCTTTTCAGTGAATCCATCCACGTTGCATTTCATATTCTGGACTGTTATGTTCATATGAGTATGAGCCAGTGGCACATCATAGATTATTTGTGTAATGCAGGTCCTTTGTGATCACCCATCATCCTCAAATCTGAGCATAAAACAAGAGGTAGCCAGAAAAGTGGATCTATATTGCTGCCAGTTCTTTGCATGCTGTTTTGTTTGGGTACACTGGACAGATTGCATCCCTGCCTTCCACAGCTGACACCAGAGAGATGGACGCTTAGCCACTGTGCAGAGTCCCACCAGTAATTCAGTAAGTGACTTGGGCCTTTCCTGAGTGCCCTCTTGAGGGCTTTTAAATTACCTGTAGGTTATTTACTGGGTATGTGCATGAGAATCAAGCTCATTTCTGGCCACTGAATGCCCAGACGTGCCAGAGTGATGGATTCCATGTTGTAGGAACTTGTGGTTTAGGTCTTGATCTTTTAAACACTTGCTCCTTAATTTAACTTTATTTCTGGCCACAAAGTTGCTTCAATTTCTTTTCATTTAAAGCTTTATTGGATCTGTCTGATGAATGTTAAGCAGAACATTTTTACATTTGGGTGTTCTGAGGTGAGCCAGGCTGCGTGTACAAGCACTGTAGCTAAATCCTGTTTTGATACACCAGGATCTTCTTGGGAGTGGGCTGGCACAGGCTGCAGATGATGGGCAAAGAAACAAAGCTGGATATGGAAAAGAACAAGGCTTAAATGTGTCACTGCTGTCATTCTCTGCTTGAAAATGCCACTGTGGGAGCTATGTGTGAGCACTAGACCTTGCTAGTCTGAAAGCCTAAAGGTTGTGGAGACTTGCTAGTGGAGGTCAAGGGAGGGATGTTTATTTTCAGCACTGTTCTCACACTGACAACTTGAGAGTGAAAGGGATCCATGGATGCGTATGCTTGGTGATTTCAAGTAGCACTCTTGCCACTTAGTTAGAACTGAGTAATTTCTGGCCAACACATCTATGCCACTTTGCCACTCATGTATCATAGCTTCAGGCCCAAGAGCTAAATTTGAGATTGTTTAGTGTTTGTTTATTAATATTTTTAAAACAGTGTAGCATAGCGCAGTTATGTTTGACTTCTCAAAATATAAAACAATATGGTGATACTCATGCATCGTTTCAGTCTGTGCTAAAAACTCCTCAGGTAGCAGGGTATGTTCAGGGATTGACTTCTCTACACTGTATGTAAAATACAGGGAGCCCATAAGGCAAATCTGACATGTGTGTGCAGTGTGTACTGCTGAGAGGTCAGGTCAGCTCTGCACTTGGGCAAACTTTTGATACAGAGTTTGTGTGATAGATAAGTGATTCCTGGTGTGCATGTCTACTCCTTGTGTGGTTCATGGAGATTTGTGCGTGCCAGTTGTTAATCAGTGCCTGGCAGACTGTGTAATTGCATGTTCCCTTCCCTGAATGGGGAAATAGAGGCTCCTCAAGGACCCTTTCACAGCCACAGTATCTGGAGCCTTTAAGCAATCTGACCATGCTGAGAACAAAAGCTGCAGCGTTTTCAGGGTCCCTCCTTATTTCCAAAAGCAGTCATGCATGTCAGCAATGCATGCAGCCTTTGCTTATCTTTGCAGGCTCTGTAACCACGCCATGCTCCTTTTTACAGTCTTGCCACACTAATTTAGGAGCCTTTGCTGTTGTTTCTACCATCTGGAGCAGCCTCTGTGTATCTTTCTGCCTCATGAACTCCTCATCTTTTCAACTTTTGTCTTTTTATCTTAAGTAGATTTTCTCATCTGTGTATGCCTCTGTTTTCTTTTTTTTTTCTCACTCTTTTATTGGCCTTGTTGCTCAGTGCCTTAATTTATTCATCAAACAGTGTCTTGACAGCACTTTACATCAGTGTATCACAATACACACATCTACTGTGCGTTGCCTGAATTCACTTCTTCCTTCTATTTAATGCTGTCCATCTGGGAATGCAGTTGGTATGAAAGGCAGTAGAAGTTGTAAAGTTGTATTATATTGTGAGAGAGACAGCAGCATCTGCTGCTATACATATAAATACTCCAACTTTGCAATACTTCAACAAAGCAAATCATTTGGGCTAGTTTTAAACAGGAAAATTATTAAGTGATAAGATGCATGCAATGGCTTTCAAAGCAGAACTTGAGACCTTTAAGAATAGGGGTCAAGGACAAGGTTTGTTAACTTTTGTTTTTCATATCTATAATATGTACTAATATATATTTATATATTATATATTTAAATGTATATTTGTACATGTGTTTGTGTGTACATATCTATTTTCTTATATAATGCAGTATTGTTAAAAATCTCTGTTCCTGGAGCTCTTGGATCAAAGGAAGCCATTGCTTTCTTCTCTTTTCCTTTGGTTCATCTTTTTGACAATTTTGAAAATTGAAGCTTTCACCAGGGGAGCTCTGCATCTGACTGTCGTGGCTCCCAGGAGTGCAGGATGCCTTTTATATCTGCACTTCTGTGCTGGAGTTTGCTGTTGGCACAACACCTGAGCTACTCTGAACCTGCTTGTCTCTCTTTGCAGGTAATCTGAATTCCTCAAGTTATAAGACAGATTTGAGAAATGTACCTCATAAAACAAATACCTGTGGCTTTGTTTGTCCAAGTGAGAATTAAATTCAGAATTTGATTTTCAGAAATCTCATCAGTCAAATAACAGCACTAATGCTGTTCTAACCTCCCAGTAGTGCATTCCTGGGGCTGAAAGTCTCCACCCCTTCAAACCTCTGAAAGCTCTGAGGTTTTCCAACATCCCCAGGATTGTGGATGCTGGATTTTGATCTCGTGAGTCCCTTCTGCTGGCAGGGGGGCCTGCAGGGCTGAGCAGGATTGCTGGGACCAATCCCTACCCCAAAGCAAAGGCAATCACTATTTAAGTGTTCAGGGGACAAAAGCAGTTGAGAGTGGTTTGTGCTCAGAGATTCCTGTTCCTGGACACCTCAGGACTATCCTGAAATCCCAAAGGCTTGTGGGTATGGTTAAACATTACTGTTTTAATGGTGTAATATGTTGGTTCTCTGAGGTTTTTTCCTTCACTTATTCCATTTTCCATCCTTTGTCCAAGCTGCTGTTTGTCTGAACTTCATAAGCTGAACTAGAATAACAAGAGACAACTATTTAAAGAAAATAATTTAAACATGAGAGTGTTGGTAATAAAAAGAGTTCATCTGTGCAACAATATTACATTTGCCATTGTATTTGATTACTAATGAACACAGAGTATTCATCTTAGCAACAAGCAGAAAAGGGGAGGAAAGAGCTTTTGTATTAAATCAACCAAACGACGAAGTGAGTCAGTGGAGGCTGTTTCAGTGTTCAGAATGCAAAATGTGCAGCTCATAACTATGAAATTTACTGTACCTTTTATAAGCATATTTTGATTGTAAATGTGTGGGAGATAAAAACGCTTCGTTTTTAAGGCAAGATGGACAGCTAATTTTTTTTAAAGCATGACATTAATGGCTGGAACTGTAATGCCCCTGTTTTTCAATCTTGAAAAAGTTTGCTTACAGTTCACTTCTAATGGCTCTTTCATACCATTATCAAATGACTGATAGTCATTGCAAGCATTTTAGCAGCTTTCAGATCTGTTATATTTTTAATTAAATTGGCTGTGAATTGTGTAAGTAGCAAAGGTTGACAAACTAGCACTCAGAGCAGCATCACTGCTTCCCAGTGGAGCTGTCACAGGACATGCATGATCTTGATTTCCTTAAACACTTTATGATTCTTTTAATCTGTATCAGATGTTGACTTGGAACAGTAAGTAATCAGCTCTGGAGAGCAGGATGGGATGTTGCAGAAGTTCCCCTGAGGTGCTTCCATGGAAGCAGCCTGGTTCAGAGTGCACGGAGCAGCCTGAGCTGTGTGCTGGCTGTGGATTTGTGGAGAGCGTGGTCTCTGTGCTCCAGGCCAAAGGGCTTGTATGTGGTGCACATGTGCATGCTGCCAGCCCTGTGCCCTGCTTTCCAGCTGGAAAATGTCACTAGGGTCTCTGAGGCTTACAGTTATTGGAGCAACAGCCACTTTCCTCCCCAGGGAGCTGCAGATGAACCTTAACCACCTGTGGGCTGGTGCTCAGGCAGCTGCTTGCTTGCAGAACGAAAAATCAGAGGCTTCCCTGTTTCTGATGTGACATTTATTTTAAAGTATGGTTCTGTTATCATTATCTTTGCTGCCTTTGTCTCTTCCTGCGAAGCACCCTTCCAAACTGGTAGAACAAGACTGCAAACTTAGGAGGATGAGGCTTTTCTTGTGTTAGGCTGATTTGCAATGTCTCATTCAAAACTATCTTAGACCAAACTAGTTCAGCCTGCCAAAAACCATGGGTATCATCAGCTGAGATTTTTAAGAGATTAGTAAATCCTAAAGAAAAGAAACTAATCTTTAGTATTTTGTTTTCAAATGTGTGGGCCAAATCTTGAAGACTCATTAGTTTGTCTTTAGCTGGGCAAAACCATATCAGAGAAAAAAGTCCTGGGAAAAAAAGATCCAGTCTCAAGTCTGACTTTTACTCAAGAGTTTACCATTTTTTCCCCTAATTCTTTTGTTTTGCTGTGTCCCTTTCTGTGTACATATCACTTTCTAAGAATATCCTAACATATTCTAAAATAGATAGAAATCTTCAATTTTTAGAACAAAAAGTGCAAAAAATATGGATTTTCATTGCTTTCCGAGTTTCTGCTCTTACTTGACCCTTGTATTTGGTGTCAGTGGGCAGCCACAATTTGCTTAGAGCTTTGATCCAACAAATGTGATATTTTCATGCTTAGCAGGCACCTGATCAACTTCTCTGCTTGCTATGGGGCTGCTGGTGGGGTAGCAGGCTCTTGTTTGGCATCCAAGTGCTCTGCAGTGATTCAGCCAGTGAAAAACACTGGGGGAAGGTTCTTCAGGGAGCTGCTGTGTCTCATCTTTAGAGCATCACCTGATAACCTCAGGCCTGGCTCAAGATACCAGTGAAAATTCAGGCATATACAAACAGGGGTTTTTTTTGAAAAACAGAGAAACCTGAATCTAAATTCAGCCTCTGCAGGGGTTGGCTGCAGCCAGTGGGGTCAGATCCAGCCCTGCTTCACCAGGGTGGTAGTTTGTGCTTAAATGGATTAGCAGCCATCCATATCCTCTTGTTAGCATTGCAATTACAAATTAGTACAACATAAAAGCTTGGTATAATTGTGCTGGAAATGAAAAATATCTCTTTATGTTGCACATTTCACAGCCACATTAGCCTTGCAGAGTATTGTGACAATGATTACTTTTTGCTGAGGGGGAGAGAAAAAGATAAATGACTTCTAAATCACCACATGACTCAGCCTGCAAGCTCTGAGTTTATTTGTGAGACATTTATCTCCTTGTATACTCACCAGGAAAAAAAAATTATCATTTAATTAATAAAGGTAATAGCCTGAGGTATTCTGATCAATAAGAAATAGTTTGAGAACAGGGCCTGATGCAGTGAAATATTGAGTTGTCTGCAGACAAACCCATGATTTTCTTTAAAGCCGATCATACTTCTGCCTGGTTAGTTAGGGGAGCCTGCGTGGTAAAGCACAGTGCTCTGCTGAAAATCAAACTGATAGACCGGCTTGAACAAAAAAAATTGAAGCAGCTCCTTGTGCCTTGAAACAATTTCCCCTTTACGTTTTCTCTGCGTGACCTTTTGAGCTTTGTTTCCCTGCTGGCGCTGAAGCACAGAACGCGCTTCCAGGGAAGCCAGTGGATGCTGCAGAATGCACCAGACCCTGCTTGGGTCAAATTCTGCTGCCAGCAGGGCCTGGCTCTCCTGTGACATGAGGTCAGAGCCCCATTACAGCTCTGCAAATCCAGAGTTCCCGTGCTGGCTCCAGGGCTGATCCTGGATAATGCAGAATAACCAACAGCAAGACATGCCCTGGGCTCGTGTTGGACGTGAGCAGGGGGAGCTGTGGCAGGATGGGCTGTGTTTGCTCTCCCTCAGCCCCAGGATGATTTCACTCCTTGCCAAGGCAGCCAAAGGCTGAGCTAATGCTTGCTGGGGGAAATACGCAAATGTGTCATTTCTTTCGTTCAACCCTGCTAAAAATGTGTCCTTAAAGAAAAGAGCTGTGCAGATTGGGCTTTGTAGGCACGCAGAAACAGCAGGAATTCTTCATCTCAGTTTGCAGGGCAGCTTTGCAGTGGCAGATAGAAATGGAAGCAATACACCTTTTCTCCCAGACAGATGCAGAGAATTAGCTCCACATGTCATTCTGACATCAGTGGTAAGTGAAGTATGGGGTTTAACTGAAACACACTTTTGAAATAAGAAGAAACAATGCTGTGGACACCAGAACTTGGCTGGGAGCTGGTTGTTCTCAGTTCTTGCTTCCTGCATTGAAAATCCCAGATGCCCTCATGGTTCTCCTCTCTGGATTAGGATTGTGGATCAGGTACTTTGTGCTGCACAGCATCTCCTGGGGCATCAGATAAAACCAAGAGAAAAAGAAAATCATAATAGAGAAAATAGACAAAGGAGGGGAAGGATGGCCAGGATGGTGGTGGATCTCCTTCAAGAGCTGCAGTTATAGTCTGACAAATATGCTGACCTCAGTGTAGTCGTGGCTGGTACTGCATGTCAGGAGCAGAAAGGAGCACTCTTCACTTCCTCTGGAGGCTGCTCCACCCCTTTTGTTCTCACACTGCCTTTTGAAGCTCCTTAGTGGCATGGAAATACTAGTCAGTGTTAATTTACCTTAATTTTCACAAAATTAATGTAATTGTGTAATTAACGTAAATTGTGCCAATTATGATCCACTAATTTATCCTGTATTAATCACAATATTGAGTTTATACACAAAGCTGTCTTGTTTGGATGAATGGAGGCTCATCCCTTTCTGTGCTGTTTTTATTAGCAGTGATTGTTACAGTTTTCCAGATTGTTGTGTTAAACCTTGCATTTCCCTGTGCTGAGGGAAACAGTTGTGGGAGACCTGCAGACCCCAATTATCACTGCAGGTCAAAGGGCATGCTATTGAAATGCTCATGAGTAAACACTGCAGGATGTGGTCTTTCCTTGCTGGGGCTCTTTTTACCCCTTAAGCACCGTGCATATTTCCTATATTTTTTATAAAAAAAGATCAAATGTTCATTAGCAACAACTGAAACATGACAGTGGTGAAGAGTGATAATAAGAGAAACTTCTGAAGATGCAAGAGAAGAAACATTAACAATGAAGGAAATGTTGTTTTCCTAAAATTTGTCAGAATGTTTGGGCAAATGATATTTTCATGAAGAATGTCATCTAATGTCTCATATTTTTTCCCTAATGTTAATCTAGCCCTACATGTAATTTTCTGACTCACATGATGACTTAATTTCTTTCTCTGTGAGCATTCAGATGTCTTCACTTGATCACTTTAATTAAAGCAGGAGTCCTTACTCTCACATGTGGACAATGAGTAACACAGCCAGCTCTGCTTGTTAGGCTCAGAAGGGTTTTTATAATTATAGATGTGCCTACTGGTATTCAGTGCAATCCCATTTTGGCATTTAAGAAGTGATCAGCTTAAGTGAGTTCAAACAGCTCTTAAGCATTGAAAGAAAACTTAAATGCCCTCCTGAATGGGGACATGAATCAGCTTCAGATTTACTGGCAAATTTGTCTAGAGAGAGAATGTCCTTCCTACCTAGGATCTTATTACATGAGTTGGAGATTTTCCTTTTCCTGCTGGTGCCAAAATCAGCACAAGGTCTGTCTTCACATCACAGACTGCAGATTGACGCACACTATTTTGCTTTCTTTGGTTTATGGTCAGCCTTTCCCTCTCCCTTTATTAAAGAATGAACATGAGATACTTCTCAGTGTTAATTTTCAGGAGGTTCTTTAGGTGTGAACTGGGATTTTTTTTTTTCAATAGCAGATTTTTCCAAATTTTTATGGATCTTCCAAAATCCAAGAGATTAGTTGAAAGGATCAAAACTCTGGACTCGACCTGTGCCACTGAAATAATCCCTAGGAGAGAATTTACAGCTTTCCCAATGTTCTCAAGGCTGTCTCCTGAAATGTCTCCAGTTTCTGGGCACTGTCATCTGCAGCAAACTCTTGAGGAAGTAAATGTGAAATTATCAGCTCAGATAGTGCCAGGAAGCTGTGATAGGAGGCTGTGAATTGCTGCCCTGTGGGTTCTCTCTGGCTCCAAGGCAGCCGAGAGTCCTGCCAGTGCTTTTCTGGAGGCAGGATGGCCCTGGCTGGGCACCAAAGCCAGGAGAAAGTGTGGGAAGGAGTCTGGAGGCTGCATTTGCTCAGGTGGAGCACCACACAGAGCTTTGGTCCTGAACACCTGCTCAGGGATAAAAGTGCCCATTTCATGTAAAGAATTTCTCCCCAGAGGGAGAAGGATGCCCTTTGGCTGAGGGGATCAGAGCCGCTCCAGGAGCCCAGAGACACTTGACAAAGAGTATGAGTAAAATCAGGCTTGAAACAGGTTTTGACATAAGAACAGATTCATGCATAAATGCAGTGTGGTGTTGGTTATAAATGGATGAAGTGGAAATAGAATGTTAGCAGAGAGTTTATTTTTAACTACTATTTAGACTTTCCAAAGTGTTGTATGTGATAAAAACCAAGGGCTGGTAAAAATTCAGGTAAGGGCAAAATGTTACAATATTCAGTATTCTCTGAGAGTAGATAAAACACCAGAGAAGAATGTTATTGTGGTAATATGATAAGAGAAAAAATTACTCCATCTAAAAATATTAGTTTATAATGTTAGCTAAATTAGGCAGTTATTGATTTTTAATATTTGTTCTCCCCTTACTGGCTTTTTTTTTTTTTTAAGCTTTCAGAATTTATTATGGAATGCTCTCACTTTGAGTGGCACAGTGGAAGATACAGGCTCTGCAGCATGCTGGCTGCTCTGCCAGCAAAGTAAACAGCACTTCAGATAAGATTTGGGCTTGCAGCTTCTCTTAATGAGAACATCATCTTTCAGGGCACGGATTTGCTCATGTAACCAAATAGGCCATGCATGCCCCTATTTATTATCAAAATTAATATACAAAACAAACTCTATGTATCTATATGGGCAAGCTATATTTTGCCTGTGTCTTATCTGCATAACTTAATTATAGCAGTGCTCAGCAGCTCAGAGAAGGAATGGCAGTGAAGCTCTGTGGCATTATGTGGGTGCTTCAGCTGGGAAAGAAAATCCAGTGTTCCTGATATGAGAATCCCTGTACTGCATCCCCAGTGCCACACTCTGCTGGCAGTGCTCCTCTTCACAGGGAGCTCTAGATGATATGCACAGCACAAAATGCTTAGCTCTACACTGAGGTTAAAATCAGTATGGAATAGAACATAGGAATTGGTGCTGTGTGGTATTTGATGATAAAATTAAATCAGATGCCTGTAAGAGGAATAGCAGCTATGCCATATTGCTGCTTGGATGCTGTTATCTTACATGTGTGTTCATTTTTCTTAATTCTAAAATAATGCTGCAAACATGGAGTGAAAGGGAAAAATAACGTCAGATTTGTAATCTGTTCACAAATGCTGCTCCTTTTACCACAACCGTGAGGCAGAGCAAGAGCTTCCTCACCATGCTTCCCCATCAAAGTGGGAATGATATTAAATGACACTGTCTCTTTATAAAATTCAGCAGGATAAACAAAGAAAGGAGAAGGGAAAGACCATGAGGCCCAGCAGCTGCCCTGCTCTTGAGGCTGCTCAGTGGCTTCCCTGTCTCAGAGGCATTTGATAACTGTGAGAACTCTATCAGAGATCTGTCCATCTACCAGTGCCACACCATCAGCAGGGTGTACTGGTAAAACTTTTTATTTCGCAATAGCTTTGTGTGTGATTGTAGTTCCACAGTGGCCTAAAAGGCACCGTGTTCTCCTTCCAGACCTATCCATAAATCTGTATTTTTCCATCTTTTTTTTTCTTTTTAAATGAAAATAATTTAGTTGTGCCGATTGAGTTTTCCTTCCTAATATAAAACCTTCAAGCAAAAAGCATTCTTTAAAAGCTCTAGAAATGAAAAACGTACACTAAACTTTAAAATTTGCTAATTGTAAATCCCTTTGTCTTTGGATTGCTGCATAGCAGATCAATTCCAAGTAATTATTATGTGAAAAATGTAGGACTTTTTGGTTCATATGTGTATTGAAAAGATGCAAAGCCAATATTAAAAGAATTTTAATTGGTTTGAGATAGTAGCAGGAAATGATTTTCCTTCATTTGTAGAATCAAAAAAAATGAAAGTATCTCAGCTATTAAATTTGGGAAAGGAGTGCGTATTTCAGCACTGCAGTTACTGATGTGTGAAATACAGAAAAATGTTAATTGAGGTAGGCTTGTGAAGTGAAATTAGTTGCAAGTGGACTGTAGATGAGCAAAGGGATTCTTAGGGTGTTGCACCTCAGCCATACTTTGAGGTTAATTCATTAGAGATAATTGGAATGTTAAATAGCTTTCTATAAGGAATCGCTGCTACAGTGGTCTAACACTTTTAATCTGATTGAATGAAATGCTAATTACCAATATTCAGATTTACGCTATGCTTATTTATGTACTTGCCACCCTTATTACTTCCTTGACTGCTGATAATATTTTCTGTCAAGGGTGACAGCCCTTCAATCATCTGAAAATAAGGGCTTGAATGAGGGAACCTTCAGCAAGGGCTGCCTGTCCTGTCTGCTAAACCACAGGAGCAGCTGAGCAGTCTTCCAGGGTTTCACAGCTGATTAAATGCTCACCAACACCTCCAGAGCAAATGCAATGCCTTTGGTGTGGTTTCTGTGTTGGCTTGACAGCATTTATATACCATTGCACCAAAATTCCAACAAATGGCAATTCTTAGCATAGACATGAGTGGGTTTGCAGCCTGAGGAGCCAGATGTGGTCTGGGTGCCTTTGGGACCCACCAGGACCTGTTGCACTCCAGCCAACAGGACAGATCCAGGGTCTCTGGAAGCAGGGAGAGGAGGTCTGGTCTGCCTGGCTCTGTCCCCTGGGCAGGGGCCATTCATGTGGTGGCACACAGCATCCATGCCCTCAGCCAGGAGTAAGGCAAATCAAATAATTCAGGATATATTCTCCACAGAACACCAAGGTGAGCTGTCAGGAATGAAGAGAAATGCTGATTTACACCAGAAACCCAAATACAAACCCATAGCCTGTCACAGATTTTCTTTTTTCTTTCCTTTATTTATGACTGTGACATAAGTGTCCTCTGCATCTATTTACTCTTACCTGGGGTCCCAGGCTTACATATTTCATTTGCCCAGATGGGCTGCATCGCTCTGTGAAGGATGATCTCTCTGTGCTGGAGAGGTGCCTGTGCCAGCTCCCATGCATGTTATCTCTTATTTATTGCCTCCCTGGCGACAGGCTGTCGCCAACAGACACATAATTAGAGTGGCTCAGGCTGGAGACCTGTGGAAAGTCTGAGTACTTTTATAATTAGCCCATAAATGCTGTAGGTTTGTGCTAGAATCCTCTACAATTTCCGCTATCAGAAGCTCAAGGTTCTTTCTTCAGTGACATATTTATCTTTTATTCTTATAAAAAGAGGAAATCCTTGCATTATGGATCTATTCTCATTTGTGTTGACTTACTTTTGATGGCTTCCTATTTAAAACAGACAGCTTTTGTTTTTGGAGAACCTTGGAATCATTTAAAGAGAAAAACTGTGCCTCTTTCTGCTTGTGCTCCCACCCTGTACAGAAAGAGAAAAAGCAGAAGGAAAAAGTAAGAATAGGAGAAAAGCTTTACCAGAAACAGCTAAACCAAGAGCATAATCTGCAAGTTCTGTGCGTACTGTTATGATATCTGAAACATAATTATCAAGCTTAAGTTAATTAGACTAATGCTTAGAAAATCTGGCATGGCAGATTGTGGTAAGTAATTATATATCCCGATTAAAAGATGTAATATGCAGCGAGCAAAAGCAAAAAGAAAACTCCATTTGATACAGCCAGTGAACACAGACAATTAAGAAGTCAAGTAGATGAGCACCGACAAAGATACTGAACTTTGTGGAAGATGATGGGCAAGATGCCAATTTTTCAGTGGAACAGATTTTGCATAGTACCAGTCAAACTTTTGTTTTCTGAAAATCCAGGCTACTGTTTCCTAACTGAAATACATGAAGGGCCACTTGCTTTTGCATTAGGGCTAGCTGACATGAATACAAGGGAATGTGCAAACAAGAATGTGACATTAGAGTACTAGTTTACATATATATAGAAGTTGTGTAAATGGCTTTTCTTAAAAGCAATTCACAAGATGTCATATGAGAAATAAAGCTGTGAATACAGTGTCTTCTGCAATTAAGTTTAATAATGAGTATGGGTCAGGATGAATGGGGAGAGCTTGTGTGCCTTTGTACACAGGAAAACCCTGAAACACGCTGAAAACATGAACTCCTTTTTTTTTAACTTTTGCTTGAAGAAGAAAGTTTTGCTTGAAGAAGATAGTTTAAATAAAAAAGACCTAAAGAAAGGAGAGAAATGTAACAACAGACCTGTGAAAGAAGTTCGGATTGCAACTTCAAAATGTGTCTAAATAAATAAAATTATTTTGCAAGTTCTCCACAAAGTGTGTGACTGTACAACTGATTCCCCAATCAACTCCCTCCTGAAGGAGGAGTGAGAAACCTGCAAAGCCCTAGTCTGGTAAATTCAGATGAAGCAAGTCCATGCATGATCCATTCTCTCAGCATTTAATCCACAAGTTTTTGACTGTGCTTCTGGAATAACGTGCGAGTTCTTCTCAGCAGAGCCACGTGTTTTATCCATATCTGCTGGAAATTGCTTTCATTTCCGTTGATCTCATTGTTTCCTAAGGCATGAACAAACTGATTGAGTTGAAAGCATACAAAATTACTTTTTTGTCTCTGGAAATTGGGAGTGTTTGGGTTGCTTTAGGTTGTGTTTGTACCTTTCCTACCCTCCATCCTGCACAGTGATGTGCTCCCCCTCCAAGCAGTGTGGGATTTTCTGTAGCTCTGGAGCATGTCCTGTGGATTATGCAAAGAGAAGGTGGTGATCTGCTGCCAGGGTATCATCACCAGAACAGAACTTGCAAAAATATTGCAAACTAAAAAAGTTCCTGTGACTTTTCAGATGAGTATTTTTAAAATATCTGTGCTCAAAGGTTTTAATATTAATCCTGTCCAAAAGCAGTGGTACTGAAGTCTACATATTAAATAATAATTGTTATGCAAATGCTATCAGTTTATGATTTCTACATAGAAACATGGGATGTCTGGGAGGTTTCAGCATGGGCAATAGCAACTGTTTTTTCCTAGGCAGTTTAATAATATTTTCAATATATTTTCATCAAAAACACCTTTCTACAAGTAGAAGCTACTAGCCTTAATTAACTGCCAGTCTATCCAGCTAAAATTAATTCTTCACAAATTCAAAGTCCCTTCACTTAAACTAATTTCAGAATATTCTATTCCATGGCTATTATGCCATCCTTATTTTTCTGCATGGGCATTATGTGGGTATACAACTTACTCCCCCAGAAGAAGGATTTCAACAGAAGGCTAACACTGCAACACAAATACATCTTTGTGACGTTGGTACAATAGGGAAAAACTACATGGGAAAAACCTCCTGTGATGCCCCTTAATAAGACAACTTCCTGCATAAGTTTTACAGCAATATTAAGGGGCTGGATAAACTGGAACAGGGGATTGGCCATCTGAAATCTCCAATTCTGCTCCCATATATGGGTCTGGTACTATCCACTGCCACTGGATCATTGAGATGTGTGAGCCTCCACTAGGTCTAAAAACTGTTCCAGCTATTGAAGATTTTCTTCCCTGTTCCTGCTGCTACTTTAAGAAATGAATTTACAGACTCTGGGGCATTTGCCCTTGATAAAATTTGTTTGGTTCTTATCCCACTAGGTCAGTGGAATATCAATAGATTCTTAATGCAGTCTGTCTTTTAGAGTTTCTTTCATTTCTCAGAGCAAAAGTAAATGTCATTCATATTGGCAGGTTGTAATGGGAACATTGAGACAGTAGTTTTTAAAAATATACACAACTTCTTTCAAATACTCTTTGTCTCTCTCTTGTTTCTTCAATGTGTCTATAGCAATTACAAGGTCAGATATCCCTTAAGATGGTAGAAAAGGTCATTTTTTTGTCTTTTCTACACCATGCCTCAGTGAAATATTCATGGTACAGCTCAGGTATTGGGCTCAGGTTTAATGTTTCATGCATTGCCATCTGTTTTGTTGTTGAAGTCGTTGTTGTTGTTTTTTCCCTTGGAGGGAGGTGAGGGAGCCTGAAGGCAGCAGGGAGGGATGCTGGCATATGAGCCCAGACCTGATGGAAAAGAGGAGCAGTGAATCTGCAGGAGCAGAGTAGCTCCTTTGATCCACACTCTTCTTTTTTAACATTAAAAGTCCTTCTGGTGAAAATCTGCCATTGTGCATGTGGCTCATCAGTCGTAGATGTGGTAGGCTCTGCGCCTCCTCAAAGGCTATGCAGCCACATTAAAGTAGTCTTTTATATTATTTGTAAAGTTCATTTGTATGACACCACAGGCATTGAAGCCCAACTCTCACTCAGCCAAATGGCATTAACAAGGTCCAAGGGTGTGTGGAAATCCAAGAGATTTCCAGAGTGCTGCAGTGGCTCATGGGCAAAGGGCAGCACAGAGAAAGGATGAACCTGCAAGGGGATGCAGAGCACCAGGAGCACCTGGCAGCAGGTGCCCAAGTACCTTGGCCACAGCCAGCTGCCACCACCCAGCTGGGACAGACCTGTGGCACCACAAGGACACAGGGACCTGGGCAGGGAGGGTTTCTCTACAGGGATTTCTCACAGGTGAGTTTTAAGCTGTTTTGTGACTGTTTTTACTGTAATGAGAGTGTTTGGCCCATAATGACTCACCAGGATTTTTCAGATTCTTTTTGATCATCGTGCTCTTTTTCAGCATTTCCCTCTTACTGCTGTTGATTTAAATGTCATGACATTTTAAACATGACTTATTATAACAAAACAGTATATAAAACAATATGCTGCATAATAAATGCAGCCATATTTTTTTGAGTGAATGTTAAATGAGAGCAATTTACTTTTCAACCTATTTTACTACCTACTTACTGGAGGACATCGGCTGCCTAAATCCCAGGGAGGCAATCTAGGTGGGGAAGTAGCCTTGCAAGGCTGAAAGCCAAAGAAGTATTTGAGAGGTGCCTGGGGGAAAAGGCTGACCTGAGGCTGTAGCTTTATCCAGGAGTGTTGTGATCCTGAGCCCTGTGGGGAAAGCAGAGCAGGCAGGATCACCCTGGGAAGGTCTGTGGGTGAGTGAGGGGTCCCCTGAGAAGCACACACAAAATCAGGCTTTGAAGCCCCTGTGGTTCACCTCAGATATGTGGTGTGTGTCATTTCAGACCCTGAAGTCTCCTTGAAATCCTCCTACAGCCAGTGGAGGGAGTGACTCAGAGTATGAGTTACTCCAGAGCACATTGTTTTCATCTTTATTTCACAAAGTGTGGCAGAGGGTGAGGAATTTTTTTAATAGAAATAAGCAAATTCCCCAGAGAAGAAGAAATACACTCTGACCGCTATGGGCTCTTCCTGCACATCCCAGAGTTGTGGTGAGAGAGGTGGAACTCCCCCCTGGAGATGAGGGCATGCTCCCATTCCCCTTGGTGGTGAACTGGCTCTGTGCCAATGCCACAGCCCCTGCAGCTGAGATCCTTTGTGCTGTCAGGAAAAGACAAAGAAAGCAAATAAACCAAATCAACCTCCTTAACACACATGTGTTTTCCTTGGCATGTCGTGAATCTTATTGAGAGTATGGCAAATATTTGTCTAAAGTTAAGAAGATTACTGAGGGAAGTTGTGACTTTGAAACTCACTGCAGCAAGAGCCAGAATACATCACCCTGATTCAGGCACCTCGAGGTTATCTCTGCTCTTGGAGTGGGACATGCACATCTCTCTGCAGCTCTGACCTCTTGGGAAGAGGCTTTCAGTCAAGTAATGCATGCACCTGCATGAAATTTTTGAATCACTGACTCTATCCTTGATTAAAGTGCTTTTCCTTGATTAAAAATAGCCTTTTTCCAAATGAGTAATGTTGCATGACAGGCTGTGCACGCAGGATAAGGTTTCCTCCAACATTATCACACTGATGACATTGCCATTTCTTAGCCAGGTCTCTGTGTGACACATTTCTCATGTGTAGACAGCCAAGGCCATTAGGAAGCTCCCCACAAATTCCACCTTCTCTTCCCAGGTGAGGAAGACTACAGAGGTGTTTGTAACACTACCTGCTAATTAGAAGAATAATGGGCATGGTGAAAATGTATCTAAACACTTTTATAGATTCTTGCCTGGATTCAAATCAGGTTGTAAATAGCAGTTCCCCAAGTCTTTGGCAAGACTTCTTACCCCAGTGGATAGTCCTTCAAGTATTTTCTTTATAATGTACTCACTTTCCAAGAATTTTATCTCAGTTGGAGCCAAACTGGAAGTCTGTCAAGATCTGAGCTCTTCAGAGTGCAATCTACATATTTCACTGAATGGTAAACGTGTTTTCCATGCAACTGTCGTTCTGCTTGTGGGCCTGCTTGTCTTTTATATTTTCAAAAGCAAATTTCTTAAGATTCCTTTTATATTTAGTCTTTTTCTTTCCTTATCAGAATTGTTAGAAATGGTGGTTTGCAGAGTTTATTTTAGCCAAGCACTTAAACATGTATTCTTAAGGGTTTTGCTTAACCTTTATGTGTTTTCACAAAATTCTCTTCATCTAAGTGCTAAATAGGGTGCAGTTATTCATATGTGAAGTGTGGGGTTCAGTCTTTCCTCAAAGCACAACAATAAAACTGAAAAAATATTTGCAGTCACTATGACAAAGAGTCGACAGGAGGCTAAAGAACCACCACTCTCTAAAACACACTTTTGATAAACTGAGGTTTCCAATGGAATATGTGCTTTGCAGCAATATCAGCAGCTGTGAGGTAGCAGCATATTTCATGCAGAAGCAGTAAAACAATTGGAGAAGGATTTTCCAGTAGATACTTTAAAAATTGTCTCATATAAAATGCAGATAATTTAGGCTTTTTTCCCCATCTCCTTAAATAATTCAGATTTAATGCAGCATGTAAAACCCACCCCAAAATCAGGGATTTCTGATTCATGCAAACACAGATATCTGTATGATATAGAATCATAAGCAAAGTCAGCAGATGAGAAAATTATAGGCTGTGGGTTTTTTCTGCAGTGCTCACTGTAAATTAGAGCAATTAAATTACAGCAGTTTTGTAGCTGTAATTAAATATGGAGATGGGCCCAGAGATGCAGAAAGCTCTGAACTGCCTGAGCTGCTCGGGCTGGGAGGGGAGCAGTGGGAAAGGGGCTTGGAAAGGGGTCCTGATCCCACAGCAGCTGCTGGGGCAGAGGAGCCTCCAGGACTGATTTAACACAGAGTCTGGGGGGTGTTTTGTGTGCTCAGGGGGGAGCCTGCTGGGCTTGTTCTCTGCCTTGTTCTTGCCTTTCCTGGGCCCTGAGCAGAACTGGGGTGATCTCAGCTGGGAGACAAGCCCAGGGCTGGGAGCTGCCAGAATGATTCCCCCCCATGATTTTTCCCAGGTAGATGGAACAGGATGTGTAAGGGCATGTGAGTCCAGCATCCCTGAGCAGCTGCTTTGTGAAACTGCTGTGTTTCATCCATTATTCTTTCATTTTACATTGCAAGTCAAGTCAGGACTTGAGTCACAGCTGAAGGCAAATGGGATGGAGGCAGGAGGCTCAGACTGGCAGAGGAGGGCACCTACCAAAAAGCTCACACTCCTTTCAGCAAGGCAGCGGAGAGTGAGGAAAGGCTGGAGCATAGCAGGAGGTGCAGATAATAGCAGTAAATGCTGCATTTAATCACATTGTGCAGTGGGGTGGAAATGAAGTCTTACTCTGAGGTTATAAGTGAAATACAAAGAGAAGTGAAAGGAAAGAAAGCACTGGGGGAAAAGAGCAAAGAGGTCAAGACCAGGGGGAGCAGGGCAAAGGAAACAATTCAGGAGTTAAGTTGTAAAAGCAGAAGAGGCTTAGATGGCTGGAAGCCATCACCAGGACCAGGAGGCTCCCACTATCAGCAAAGGAGTTTTTCCCCCATGGGGTGGAAGCTCTCCCACAGCTGCAGTGAAGAAGAGGAGCAGGGGTTTGCTCTGCAGTGTGTTGGTCACACAACTCTGCTGCCACGAGGGAGTTGGGGGAAGCAAGGTGTAGCAGCAGCCCTGGGATAAAGTTTGTCTCCAGCCTCTGGAAATGGTTGCTACTGGTGAGAAAAAATTAGATTTTCAGCCTCCTCATGGTTCATGTGTTAATCTGATGTTGAGATATCACTCTGAATATTTCACCACAGTGTGATTTAACTATAGAAAAGATGCCTGGATATCCCAAGGTGTGTTGGTAATAATGAACACCAGCTGCTGGGTAATGCATGATCTCTGATTTGAGCCACTGGCAAAAATTCATTCTTTTTATTTTTTGGTAGCTGCTGGTTTTGATAATACTTTATTTTATAATTGCTGAAGCAGCTGAGTTTTGTTATGTTGCTGCAGTTTTGTGTAATTACTCTCCATCACTATAATTTTTCTTTTAGTTAAATGCATTGGAGGTTATAAACTCTTAACTATCAACTATAAATATTCATGGGGAGTTAGAATAGTTCTAACTACCATAAAAGCTTTTTCCCAACAATTTTGGCTAGTGCTCTGTATTTACACAGGTTGCTTTGCTGATGGTGTTATGGCATAAGTAGGAAAAAAAAATATACATATCACTTCAAGCAACAGCCAGTCATAGATCCAGGTCTTCTGTAGTCTGCTGTGCTGAGAATTCTGGGCTCCTCCACAAAGGGCAAGAAGGAGAGGTCCCCCAATGTGAATGTGCTATAAAACAATATTGTGTTTCCCTTAAGAATTGCAGTGATAAAAACATAGCCCATTCTGCAGCACTAGCAACTTTAATAAAATAACATAAAGCACAGCTGTCAGGTCTGCCAGCATCTCACACTGGGAGACATGAGTGAGAAAATGAACACTTTTCACAAGCAGAAATATTCAAAGAGCTCCACTGTTTACATGTAATCAAGACTGACAGTCATAGATTATCGGTGGAAGAGCATTTTCTGCTTGAGGTGAAAGAAGAGGATAATTTATCAGGAAGCCTAAGAAGTCAGACATCAGTAATGATCTGCTTGAAGAAGGGCATATCTTAGAAATAGTGCATTTATTTGTACTGCAAGGCAAAAAGATGTTTGGAGTTATAAGCATGAGCTTTGGTGCTTGAGGAATGTTGAGCAGATCCAGTGTGTAATTTGCTGGGCAGCTGTGATTAGAGACCTGACTAATGTGTGTCCCAGTGCTTGTTCAGAATATTAAAAGAAAAACTTAGCATAATAGAGATTGTCTAGAAGAGCTGCTCATGCTCTCTCATCCTGTTCCCTCCTTTTGGAGTTATCCAAGCTCTGCTGAGGGCATTGCTCACCTTCCTCACCTTCCTGTTGATGCTCAGGATTCAGAGACCCTCCTGTAGAGTCTCTACAAACAGGTTTGGTTTCAGAGAATTTAGGGCTTTTGGAGTTTTGCAGTAAAACATTTTTCCACCTGGTGCAATGCTTTTGCATCACTTTTCTCTTATGAAAACAGGCCAAGTACCAGCTGCTTTGAAATGGTAACTAATTTGGATCCCTACAGAAAAGGTTTTATAGGCTCACCTTGCCTCAGTGTGCTCTGAGTTTGCAGAAGTAGAATTGTTGTACAGAAAGTATCACAAACTTCAACCAGTCTGTGTTGGGATATATCTGAATAAGGATGTCAGCTCAACTTACCCAGCTTTTACTCTGACAGGGGTAGAAAAGAAGGATAAATCACTATTTTTTTAATGAATTGATATCTGGCAAATAGAGGCACTTTTTTGCCATTTAGGTTGAGCAGAACCTTGGAGTGTTCTCAAGGTGCAAGAGAGTGTTGCTTCCTCAGCTTAATCCAAACTTTCAATACAAGTGAGATGTTTGCAAAGATTTACAGCTGGGAGTTGGATGTGTGTGTCAACATGAGCCCACTCTGAGGCACAGAAGTCCCTAAGAAACAAGTATCAGCTGTTATGTTTGTTCCCCACCTGAATTCAAAATCAGTACAATTTATAACTGCAGTATCTATGTTCTCCTCTCCTGAAAGCAGCTTTACAACTTAGCCAAAATACTACAGAGACTGTCTTAATCTCTCTAAATTAAAACAAACAAAACATTTTACATAAAGTAAAATTTACATAAAGTAAAATTTTACATAAAGTTAAAAAAAAAAAGTAGAAAGTAGCTTTAGTTTACAGAGGCCCCCATGGGGAGATCTGAACGTGGCTGAAATGTACCTTACCTAAGAGCACATTAAATAACCAGGTGAGACCAAACCCATCCATGATCGCATTCCCTTGTCACCATTAGGGATCCCAGGCTGATCCTGGAGATTTGAAGAAGCAGCAAGGTGCACAGGTGGAGCTGCATTGTGCTTTTCAGCTTCCATGGATTTGTAGTATGTGCAATCCCTGAGCTAGAGCTTGATCAGCAACCTTTATTTGTCATCTGTTTGTTGAACTTGAACGTGCCAAATGTTTAGCATCCAGAACACCGTGGAATGTTGTGGGGTTGGAAGAGACTGTAAAGATCACCTAATCCCAAACTGCTTCTGCCATGGACAGGGACACCTCCCACTGGCCCAGGTTGCTCAAGGCCTTATCCCGTGTGGCTTTGAGCACTGCCAGGGCTGGGGCATCCACAACTTCCCTGGGCAACCTGGGCCAGCATCTCACCACCCTCACAGTAAAAATGATCTTCTTAATATCCAACCCAAATTTCCCCTATTTCAATTTGTACCCATTACTCCTTGAGCTGTCATTACAGTTCTCAATGCAGAGTCCCTCTCCCTTCCCTGTGGGCTTCCTTCAAATACTGAAAGGTGCTGTGAGCTCTCCATGCAACCTGCTCTTCTTCAGGCTAAGCAGCCCCAATTTTCTCAGCCTGTGTTCACAGAGAAGGTGCTCCTGTCCTCTTATCCACTTCTTGGCCTCCTCCAGACTCCTCACCTAGCAAGGTTATCCATAATTTAACTATTTTGCATCAAGGTGGGTCTCTCTATGGTTTGGCTTGTACTGGAGCTGCAGGATGGTGGTGTCAGAGAAGGGTAGGAAGCCACCAGAGGTGTTTTTTCCAATGCCTCCAGGGTTAGTTTGGTAATATCACAAGCTAAGTGGCTCTGGGGTGATAATTGTGGATTGCACCTCAGAAATGACTGGCACAGTAAGAGCTCTGAGCACAGAGTAGTCTCGGGATCCTGTTTGGGGGTAGATGTAGCAATTTTATACTGAAAACTACTCATCTGTAAGTCAGTTAACAATGAATACCTTGGCTGTGCCAGTGATTTAACACCTCAGGCTGTTGTTTGACATTCTCAGTGTGCTCACAAAATGTGGAGGCACCTTTTCAGAGAGAGAGGCTCGAGATGCCTGCACTGAGCTCCCATCCAGGCTGGGCTGCTCTGTGTCCTGGGGCTGTGCACTGGCAGCCAGGGCTGCTGGGCTTCCAGGCAAGTTTCAGGATTCATTGCTCCTCTCCATACATCTGTTTTAACCTCACAGATTGATTATTTTTAAAGGTTAGCTGTTATGTAGCAGAAGAAACCCTCACCTTTGCCAGCTTTGAGAAGTCACTGTGGTCTGTAAGTGCACAGTTTTAATTTAGACAACAACAACACCATTGCAGTTTAACCCTCCTTATTACCACTCGCTTCAGTTTTCTTGAACAGGAAAAAAAAATCACTACCTACCAATGACATCCCCACTTTACCAGTCTCCACATGGAGCCTGCTCTCCCCTGGATTGTGCAGAAATGAGATAGCAAGGGAGAGCAGCAGCCAAATCATGTCACTAAAAGCAATTCTGGGTTAAACAAGGAGACCTTGAGGAGCAGGGGCAGCTCTCCCTTGCCTTCCAGCTTTTGCCTGCTGCACCTCCTGCCAGCATTAGGTTGAACGAGCAAAACTGCTTTTTTTTCAGAGAACAGCTCACACCTCAGTCAGATTTACCACCCCTTGCCTTGTCCTGGTGCATTCACTTGTGAGTGTGAGTCCATAGAAAGCACAGGATGATGGATACGCTTTCCAATAACTCATGGCCAGGTCAGCTGTGGTACCTCCCCTCCCTGTGGGTGTGAGCAGAGGGTGACAGCAGAGCTGTGGACCCAGGGCATGTGCTGACAGTGTGTACACTGCACCAGTCCCTGCCTTTTAAATCTTTCTTTCTCATTCTGTGGCATCATTACAAGATGGATTTATAACATACTTAGTACTAATGTAACAATGAAGATTAGTCTTCTCTGAGTCGAACAGTAATACACTTTAATTTGCCTACAGCTACTGCATTGTATTGGCATGAAAGGAAATGGTTTTCTAATGCAGCTTCATCTGCTGAGCAGGGGGAATCTGTGCTGCAGAGTGTAAAGCTACATGGGACTCTAGCTGGCAGCAAAATTCAGAGTAGGAGAAACTTAGCATAAATAAAAGTGTTTGTGAGTTGGAGGTATGCTAACAATCCTAGTTTATTGCTCAGCATTCCATATCCAGTAATGCACTTTGCTTGGAGGTTCATGATGGCTTCATCTTTGTTTTTTTCACCACTTCATCTTCTATATTTTTCCTGGAATAAGAGGTGTAAATTCATTAGTTTTCAATATTTTTTTTGTGACATTAAGAGGAAGTTGGTATTCTGAAGTTCCTTAGAAGCACTGGTGCTGTTAATGCAGTCTGTGCTGTGCTCTAAACCTAGAGAACCACTGGAATCTCAACACTTGATCTGTTAAGTAAATGTTTCTGCTGTCTGGTGTAAATGCTGCCTTCACTTGACAAGTGTCAGGCGTTCTTTGAAGGGACATGTGCACAAATAGTCACTCAAGTGCCAGTATTTACCCTAATGGGGAGCTCTCCTCCTCAGGAAAGCAGCAAAGCTGTCAGCTGCTCCCTTCTTCTTGAGTGGCCAAGGAAGAAATTACCATGTCTGGCACAATCTCATGTAACAGTTCCTTCATATGGGACAGAGCAAATTTTTGTGGGCATAGTGTGCAAGTTGGACACAAAAATTATATGCTTCTTATGCTTTTTTCCCCAAGAAATCAATGAAATGTAATTATGCTTAAAATAGCAGGTTTTGTTTCTCGACCAGGGATGTGTCCTGGTTTCAGCAAAGGCAGGGAAGGATTGATAACTTGCATGCAGAGAAGGAATGAAAAAAATATTAATATAAACTGCTGGTGGGAAACAGTTGCAACAGGGCCTTGTTATCACAATAGGTCTTTGACAGGAAAGGTGGGCAGAGGAAAAGACAGAGAGAAAAATTCACAGGAAATAGTGACAAGGTGTCCAGCTCACTCCACTGGTGGGGTGGGCGCTTCAAAGGACCTGAGTGTTTTCCTATTGTTTTACCTGCCAGCTTTGCATCAATTACCAACAAAGTGTCTGAGCATCAGCCCACAAAGCTGAGCCTGTCCCTGCCTGTCCCTCACCCTGGCACCTGGGGCTGCCCTTGTAAATGCAGCCACTGTCACCACTCTAAACCAGCAACCTTCACCCTTCCTCTCTTCATCACCAGGTCCTCCCATCCTGAAGGCATGTGGAATAGTTAGATTGATTGCCATAAATGTGACATTAAAACTGAAAAAGTAATAAACTGACTTTTTTTTTTCTTTTCTCTCTCAAAAAGCTGCAGCGCCATGACAAAGATGATTCCCCTGACAAGTGGAGGACAGAAGAAGAAATGGCAGCTGAAGCAGAAATTCTGAAGAAGTATTTCCAGGAAAGTTAAAGGTAATGATCTGAACACTGACTTACTCCTGCAGCACCCAAGCCTTTGCTCAAGCCTCCAGAGGCTTCTTGAAAACAGGGCAAATATCTAGAATGAAACAAAAGAAAACAAATTCTTAGTTTTGTGTTGTTTCCAAAAGGTCACAGCACTCCAACAGTGGCTGAAATAACATCCTCCTTCTTGAACAAATCAGCACCATCCTAGAGCATTTTGTTTGCAGACAGCAAAAATAATGGTGTGTCTAGAAATGAGAATCATCAGCATTTAACCTAACATATCCTAACATATCCTCCCTCTGTTTTTAGGACAGAAAAAAGCCCTGGTGCCTCTACACACAGCTAAAACTGGTGTGTCTGTGCACAACCATATATGCAAATGCACCTATACGTACAAAATTGCATCAGAATTCAGACTATAGAGGGCATAAATTCTAATCTCACCTGTCAAGTATTAAATGATTTGATCAGTTCAACTTCCAAAACTAAGCCTGCTGGAAAACGGCCCATTCTGCTAAATTTTCCACTGACCTTAAAAGAAAAAGAAAGATTTGCAGGGAGGAATAGAAAAGAGAAAACACTTGGCAAACACTAACATTGGTGCTCTAGAAATTGAGAATTTTTCATTTTGTACCCAGAGTCCCAGGAGCCAGATTCTTCCAGCAGAAGTGAACTGGCCCCTGGAGATCAATGTGAGTTAGGCTGGGATGTAATACTGCAGCAAGGATGCCAAATCTCCCTCTCCCCTGCTCCCCATATGCTGTTTGCCATCATCCAGCACTCTCACTTCTCTGTCATTTCTGGCTGTTTCATGTTTTTCCTCTGAAGAACCAAAATCCCAGAAATAACCCTCCTTTCTCTCTGTGACTCACTGCTTGCAGCCTGGCTTGAGAAATCTTGAGCTAAACCCCACATTGTATGGGTGGCACACTTAGGTGGCAGCTCTCATCTCCTGTGCCATGCAAATGGCAAATTCAAATGCTATTTGGATGGCATTTTGGATGACTCCATTTGGAGTTCAGCAGATTTCCCCTTCCATTTTTATTTTTTTTTTTGCATCGTGACCATGCTCTTGTCTTCTCCAGCCAAAGGAGCTGTGCCAGCCCTTCTGGGGGTGCACAGAAAAAGCCATGGAACACATTTATTCCCATCTGGGAAGGAAATTCCTCCCCAGCAGCTGGGACCTCCAGAGTTTGGAGCAGCAGGGTTTGGGCTACACGGTCACATCTCTGCAGGGGCTGCTGGAGTTGCATTTAGACGCCCACTTTTCACCTTCTCAGAAATATGCTGCTGAAATGTGAATTACTCAGGCAGGAAGAGCATATCCTTGGTAATGCATGTGTAAGCACTCTTCTCTAACAGAGGCATTATGTGGTGCTTCATCTATGGCCCAGCAACCAATGACCAATGAATAGTACTTAGGGGAAAATGGCACGTCCCTATTCCAGTGTGATATTGTTTCCCTTTATTGATTTGGTAGGTTTTGGGGGGATTTTTTTTTTTTTTGGTCTCCTCAGAAATAAATTGGAAATGCATTCTTTCCTAGAGATTCTCAAAGGGGTTGTAATTAAATCCCCACATATCAATAAAATGTTCTTTATCTCTTCTGATACTAAACACAAAGCTGGATAGATGATATAAATCCTTTCCTGCAAGCAAATTGGTGTGGCTGGACATCTATTTCCATTTATTATGAAAATGAGTCAGTGTGTGTCTGCATGGATGACCTCTTGATACCTTTCCCGTGATATTAAGGTCATTACCTTTCCTAGAACAAACTGGTAAATTAAATCTTCCTGGCATCATTATCATGAGAGTGCCTAGTCCTTCCAACCCTTGATTCCCAACATCAGGCATCACTGTCAATCTCTTCTCCCCACCATTATTTTGCTTCTGAGGTTTATGCTCTGAACCTGAGATAAAGGTATATCTATGCATTCTGCATTTCTCAGCCTTTGTCTTCTCTCTTAACCTTGATTCTAAAGCAATGAAGATTGAAAACTTTTGGCAAATTAACAAGGTTATATGCATCCTTCTTTGAAGCTATTTTTGTTTTTCACCTACAAAGGATTTATTTTGCCATTTGTGGGTTTATCTGAATGACACTTGACTTGAGGTTTTTTCATGCAGCATAGGGAAAGTCAGAAAGAGATGAATGTGGGTGTTCTGCAGCCAATAAATAGCAATTTTTAAGGCCTCATGCATTATTTTTGTACTTCATTGTTTTGTTTAAAGAAGCCCAGCTTAGCTAGCTTAGCCTGGGCAGACTGAGCTGTGTTTTAGGGCTTTTCCAGCTACCCTTACATTTATCACAAGTCCTTCTCCACCTGCCACAACTTCTGTGTGACTGGACAAGGTCCAGTAGCACTTTTTACAGGTATTTAGAGATTATCCAATCAAGAAGGACTTGCAGGTAACTTTTTCCTAATAAATACTTGAGTAAGGCAAGCAGCTCTTAGTTCTCTCCCTCCTTCATTTGCTGGTGCTGATCCCTCTTGGCTGACTAACTACAGTTAAGTGCTTCTACATCAGTCCCCAGATGACCCAAAATATCCACCCACTCGCTTAAGGAAATGAACACATTTAGCCTTGCTAAGTTTCCACCCTAGAGAAAATGCTTATCTTTAAATATTTCATCAGTGTGTGCAATATCAGCGAGTGAATTTGTGCTTTGCATGTGTTTCTGCTCTTCCCCCGGGTGTCCCCATGCCACTGTATCCCACCTCATTAGAAGGACTTGTTCTTTCTGCTCACAGAACTGTGTCTGCAGAGCTGGAGCTCAGGAGAACTTCATGTGACTCTGGAAGAGAGAAAGAAAAGGAAAGAAAAACTTTCTAGGGGGAGGATATTTAATATAGAATTTCCCCAGTTAGTCACTCTCTTGTTAGTAGCACCAAGATTAAGGTAAAATCTCCTCTTTGGGTGCTGTTTCTGATTCCATGCTGGCTGTTCTCTGGTCAGCTGTGTTTGATAACTTGGTTGCTTTTTGAGGTGGATGCACAGGGAAAAGGTCCCTACTCAAAGAGCAGGATTTGATGCAGCACCCTAATTTCCAAGCCTATTTTCAGATGCGCCTTTTGAATTTTCTAGCTATGTATAGCTGGGTGTTTTGATAGTCTGTTTTGAGCATTTTAAATTGCACATGCCAGCAAAAAGGCTAAAGATTAAAAGACTTTAACCTTCAGATAGTATGTGAAAAATGTTTCTCTTCAAAGGCAGCTTCACTCTGTGTTGTTATTTCTGAAGAAAGAACCAGGCTGCACAAGTTTCAGTAGTTTTCCTATTTTGTGCATAACTGAAGTAATACTTTTATGCCATTAGAAAAGTAGTCAGTCTTAAGCACAATGTCAAAATGTCCCTTTGCATAAAGAAGTTGACAGTGATAGCCTGTTGCCAAGTGCTTGGAGTTAACAAATAGCTTTTAATTGCTTAACCACCTGAATATTTTGTGTCCTGCAACACACCAAATTCTTGTAGAAATCCCTTCAAATAATGTGTCCTACACAGTCTTGCAGGATTTCTGATGTCAATTCTCCCCCTTGTTCCAGTCTGGATAATATAGTCTTTCCAGCTTTTCTAAAAAGTATAAATTTTATTCTTTTTTTCCCCCACTCATTCTTTGATAGCACTCATCCTGCCTCACAGCTGCCTGTTCTGCACCAAGATTCTGCATGTGTGAAAAAATGTCGTTCTATTGCCTTCAGCAGGGAAATTACCCCTGATAGCAGCAGCTGGCCAGGGGGGAATTTAAACTGGCAATTTGGCTTGCATCTGATTCTGCTCCAGCACCTCTGGAGTGTGACAATCCATGCTGCATGCATGAGAGTGAACACCAGAGCAATCCCATCGCTTCCCTTAAATTTAGGCAAGTATACAAAATGACTTGCAACACCCATCTTTGCTTGTTTTACTGTAAGAAAAAGCCTCCCATCATTTCTGCTACTTTAAACTGCATAAACCCACAAAGAAATGGCCATGTCTGTGATCCACAGGGTGCATCTGGGATGCAGGGAGGACAGTCTGCCCCAGAAGATGCTGTGCCTGCACTTCCAGAGCAGGTTGTCCCCTGGCTGGGCACCACAGGCACGGTCAGAGGTATTTTCTGCACTTGGTGCTGCCTGGTGGCAAAGCAGAGGCACCAGGCAGCTCTGAGGAGCACAGCAGGCTGTGCCATGGGAAATGGGAGCAGGGACAAGGGGGCAGCAAACAGAAACCCTCAGTATTTTCAGAGCCTCACTTGTTAAAGCAGGGCAACCTTATGAGTGCTTACACTGGAGCTGGAGCCAGGTGGTGCAGGGCTGGGCAATTCCCAGATGACATGGTCTAGGAGCTGTTTGTGTGTAATCCTGAAGTAAATACACATCCCAGTAATCTGCTATAGATTTCTCTGCACTCCAGACTTAAGTGCTATTAATTATATCCCCCACTCAGAAGCCTCCAAGAAGCATTAATTAGAAAGGAGGAGCTGGCAGTTTGCTTGCCTATGTGAAACTATTATGACCTGAGAATGAAGTATAAGCTTCAAAAGAAACACATTTTATGAAGGTCACCTTGAAAAATATCATAAAAATCTGTCAGAAGAGAATGCAGCACTCCAAGTGTGCATTTCAGTGTGACATTATGCTTTAAGTAGTTGGAAATAGCAAAGAGAAGATGGATCAGATCATAGGGTCTGTGCTTTTCCACCCAAAATTCTCTTTTTTCTGCAGTAAGTACATATAAAGTAATGTTTTTGTCATTTCAATGGGATTCAAGGAAAATTAATTATCAAGACAAATCCAACAAACATAATCTGCCCTTGCTGGTATTTTTTAAGTGTAAAATACCCATACTCTCCAACTCTACAGCAAGGAGAAGGTTTATACAGGAATTACATTACCTCTTCAAGGTGTAAACAGCCAGAAGTGGCGCAGTGACTGCACAGCAGTGACACCCAGACTGGAAAGCTCAGGGCAAAAGGCTTCCCCAAATAAATGTGCTGTGCTAATGCACAGCAGCCTGAGTGTTGAGGCTGATTATTTTTCTGGTTGAAGTCTGTGATTATTTCTTATGAAAACAGAGCTACAGGAGAGCTAGCTAGAGTTATAAATGAAATGTCATCCTCTTGTGGGAGGCAATGATGTCCCCCTCACACCCATTCCAAGGCTCTGTTTTGAGGCTGGAAGTAGCACTGTCCTGAAAGTTATACACCTCATTCTCTGGACTTTATATATTATTATACAAAGTTATTTCATTTCCCTATAGGTGGCCATTTAATTCAGCTGTCCAGTACATGAATTCCATAGAGCACTGCTTGGATCCTGTAATTGTGGCTACAGTAGAAGCATCAGGGCCAGGAACACAGACACGGTGGTACAGCAGAAATGCAAAGCAGCAAATGCGTTACTGCTGGTGAAGAAAGCTGACAGCCAAATGTTCTCCTAACCTGCACATCCAGCAGCCTGGATGCCCACCTGGGCTGCCTGTCAAAATCAAATATTGCCAGTGGGATCAGTTCTTGATTCATTGTTGGCTTGGTGTGTCACACTGTCTGAGAGGAAAATGGGGGGAGCTGAGCGTACGTGGTGGACATTTGTCTGAGGACCTGGGGTGAAAGAGCTGAGGTGCAGGACAACACTGAGCTTCAAATAAGGATGGTATCAACTGTGCTGGGTATTTTTACACCCAAACCTGTGCTAAAATGGTGCTAATCTCTTGCCCCCAAAGCTGCCAGAGGATGCTCTTCCCGAGCAGCCAGACCCTCCTCGAAGCAGATTCACAAAATCCGTGCCAAGTGATTCACAGGCTGCCACCGAACTGTCACTCACGAGGGGCTCACAATGGAAACTGTTGCTCGAAATGCCGTGGGAATGGGAAGCATATGTTTCAGTGAGAGAGACAATCAAACAAAGGAGTGGGTGGCTGGGGAACTGCAGCCACAACAGCGGCAAGAGCCGAGCCCCGCGCGCAGCCCCGGGAGCGAGTTCGGGGCCGTGCCCTCATCTAACACTTGGGTAACAGCTCTGTGTTTAATAAGCTGAGATAATTTTCCCAGTATTGAAGCCAGCTCTAAACATGCTCTGAAGTGAAGGTACAAAACTGAAGATACCAAGCCAAAAGCCTATTTCATGCTCAATTATTAGCAAAGGTTTGTATGGTGGTATCCTGTTGCTGTAGCTGCTGCATAATAGAACTGCCCAGAGAGATACTGGAACCAGCAGCTCAACATGACCTCAGAGCTTCAGCACTGCCTTTGTGTGAGTGTCGGGATCCAGGCTGTGTAGGTGGAAAGGCATTAATAACTCCTGCTGTAAGTAGTTATTTGAGAAAGGAAGGGGGTGATGGATGTTGGAAATCTGTTGGACTGAGCATACTTGAGGCTCTGTTGTTTGCCAGGATGTCAGTCTCTACACAAAAGCAGAGCTATTGCAGGGATAAACTCAAATGCCCCACTTGTGTCAGCACCTGGGGCTGCTGCAAGCCTCCAGCTACCACTGCAGGAGCACCAGTGCTGTGAGTTTGTGCAGGGATTTCACACACAGCTTCCACAGCTTCAGGCTCTCAGCATTTCTATTTCTCTGCTTCAGGAACACCTCCCACATCTGTCATGGCACCTATTACAGGTCTTTTACTAGGATGGACACCAAGAGATGCATAAAATTGGAGCAGACATGGCAAGAATTGCCCCATTCATTCTCCAGCGTGGGGGCATTTTCTGGGTGATGGTCCCAAATCACTGGTTTGTAATTCCTTGGCATTAGGCACAGTCCCACCACATGGTCAGGATGGAGGAGGATAAACAAGAGATGATAGTCTTGAAAGATTATTTGTAGGGGCTTATATAAGAGATCATGAACCCCAAAGAGTCTTGCATGAGGCTATTACAGCAAAATAGATTTGAAGAGTAAGAAGCTGGATTTGATGACACAAGATGCCCTTTCTAATCCTTTGTTCCTATGAGGAGCGGTCAGCAGAGCTGGGGACTGTGCTGTCTTCCTCAGGGACATCAGAGAGGTGGCCTCACTTCATGTTTGTTTTTTGTAAAATGATCCTGACCTCTGTCCAAGGGTGCTTTGTGAGTTAGGAATGAAAAGCACGATGTGAAAGGCAGGCATTACTATTATTTGCAAGCGCAGTTTATTGAAAAAGCAGATAAGAAATAGGACAAATCTCTTTCTTGCTCTGGTAAATAATTTTAAAATAGTTGTGTGCAAGGCTTTTCTCCTTCCTCCGTTGCAGGGGCTGTAATAGGAGCTGCGATGTGCTGTGTGGGGGTTTAACACTGAACATTTCCTCTTGCCTATTGCTGCCAGTGACTCCTGTCAGAACACACTAATGAGCACCTAAGTCGTTAGTAATAAACAGCCTCACATTTTGTCTTACTAACAAAGATCAAAGCTGCTATTATATGTAATGATCTGTTATGTTTGATACTTCTCAGGTAACAAAGTGGTTGGAACACATCCCACGACACCAGAAAGTCCCCAGAAAGAACAACCTCATTCTCCAGTTCTCAGTGGCCCTGGAGCTGCAGCTTGACAATTTTATTATGTTTTACAAATATGGGATTCTTCCATGAAAAATTTTATTGGACCTTTGGATATCATCAAGGTTGAATTCCAGCTAAGACAACTAAACAGCACTGGTTCAAAATATTGCTCTGAATTGTAACTCATATTTTTCTGAATTGTGTACTTGGGAATGAATCTTTTTAAATTGTCCCTTGGCCTAAATAGAAATAAAGTGCCAGGAAAATCAGGTAGCTACTGTGTTTAGGTACATTATAAAGTGTTTACTCCATGTTGTGCTCTTTGATTCAGTTACTGTATGTAGGCTATTTTATCATAGAAAAATTAGATCTTTTAGCAGTGTGGCAATTCATACAAGCCCAAGACTTTGTTACAGACTAGCCAAGATAAACTTGGAAAGCTGCTTTTTCTTCAGGTGAGTTCTATACCAAGAAATATTAAGCTTCCTAAGATCTTTCTTTTCGCTGTTCTTTTAATGCATTATGAAAAGGCCTCTGGAGTTTTAAGGGATACAAAACACTTCTGTAAAACAATTAATATGGGAAGTTGCTCATGGGATAATAATCACATTAGGGTTAGGCTGGCATGAACGGCTGCTCCCAGCCACAAACAACGAGTGGGAGCCTCCCACGTGGAGCAATCCCTGGGCAAGAAATGCTGTGCTCAGAACCCTGCACAGGAAGAAACCCACCATGGGTTAGTTGTTGATTGCTAACACATAATGCAGGAAAAGAAGTCAAACAACAGATGGAAGAGAGAAGAAATGAGCCTGTAAGATTTGCATGAAAAGAGCACCCATAATCTTCCTCTGGAACTGCAGGGAAGCAAACAACCAAAGCTTTCTGTGTCCCACAGAGTCAGGATGAAACACAAAATGCCCCCAAGTCCTTCAATAAGAGTCATGCTGAGGGAGGCCATGGGTGCAGAGCCTGCCTGAGGGCTTGAGGAGGTCAAGCAGGTCCAAACCAGAGCCTGGTGCAGCTTTGCCTGCCTGGCAGCACAGTGTGATCATGTTCAGAACAAATTCAGCTGTTCCATGATAGTCTGTCCTGGAGGATTACAGCCTGACCTGAGCATTATGAAAATGCACAATAGATGAGTCCTCATCGTTTTCACCAAGTCTCTCTCTGCTCTGTACTGCAGAGCCATGCAGTCCATTGGCTTGAAGCCTTTATGCTTGTCAAATTTAAATAGAAATACGAGAGCAAAATCACTGATGTTTGATTCCAGTTTTTACTGTCATGCTATTTAAATATTGCCCCTGAAAACCACTTTGATTCAAAGACTTTACCATGACCCAGTGTGGCACCAGTATCTTCCATTAGCCCTTTTAAAAACTGTACAGATTGTAACACTATTTCTTTTTCTGTGCAGAGTAAATGAAAAGTCCATTTTGATGGAGTCTGCACTTTTTAGACCCTGAGCAAGGGCTGAATAAACAGGAAATGAAGGTCAGGGAGCAAGAAGCAACAGAGAAGGTAAGGTGAGCAGACAGAATGGTCAAAGATGCTGGCAAATGGGCCAACATAAATGGTTGTCCTTTTGCACTTTAGCATTTCAAGTTGCTGTGATTTCACACAGAAGGAAGACAATGGTTGTGCTGCTGGGGAACACTAAAGAAAAACCTCAGCATCAGTTACGTTTGCAAGACATTTTCAAACCTGCTGCTCAATGGCTTCCTATTTATTATGGAATATTCTGTATTAATTCTGTAGCCTGTGATGAGCAGGCTCTGTGCCAGCCATTCTGCATGGGGGCTGCAGAGCAGATGAGTGCTGAGCTCCATGGAAGATTTCATTTGTGTAAATGAGGAGCCCGTTATCACAGCACTAAAGGTCCTGGGTTTAAAAAAGGCCTCCTGTGACATTATGCACAAAACAACCTCTTTATGCAGCATGAAAATATTTATGTGCTTCGCTCCGGCTTAAAAAGGGAATTTGCAATAGATGAGGGACATGAGAAAGGATTGGAGGGAGAGATAAGGAGAGATTAGAAAAGGCAGATCATGAAGTACATGACATCCTGCAGCAGGATGTGGAGTAAACCCTCGTGGTTTTTTTAAGATATGGACCTTGAAGATGCTGTCTGGATCATTTATATATTCTTACAGAGTTAATTTTCCACGGGCAAGGAGCTGTATGTAGAGGTGCCATTGCTGGAAATGTGCTGAAGACGCTGATGAACTTTGTAACCATCTTTGTCCTTTTCAGCCTTCATCTCTCACCCTCATGGGGGTCATGCCTGGGCTGGGGAATGCTGCAGTGCTGAGCTCCCTCGCCCAAAGCAGGAAACATGGAAAAGATCACCAGTGCAGGGGCTCAGATGGATGTGGCACAAGAGGAGTGCTCCCAATGGGGCGGCTTCATAACAGGACAGAGCTCAGACCCTCATTCCCTGTCCTTACACAGAAGGAAATTTCCCAAATTTTTTCAATTCCTAAGAGTTTTTCCCAAAGCAGCAGTTCCTCTGAAGGGCTGCAAGGGCTGTGTGCCTCTTTTTCCATGAGTAAACCAGATATGGTTCAGCCACAGCTCTCCTCACTGACTGGTAGGAGCAGGCTGGGAGATCCACATGTGCCCTGAGTGCCCTGGAACTTGCAGAAGAGGAGTCTGAGGACACACACAGGAGAGCAGATGGGTTATTGGGAGCTTGATCTGATGGGGACACATCAGCCCATGCATCCACTGCCATGCCAGGCAGCTCAGGTGCCTTCAGCAAAGGCTGTGAGTGCAGCATGGGGATGTTTGTTATTTGTCTTTCAGCAGTTCAGCCTTGTTCTTGCTCCAGATGCAGATGTACCAGCTCCAGGTTCTCCACAGGACAGGTGATGCCACCCCAGTCAGCCCAAAAGGGGTGTGAGCTGAGAGATCAATGGGCTGGGGATGGGCTGTGCCAGCTCCTTGAAGACTTTGTGTGTTAATTCAGAAATCTGTGCTGCTTCTAACCTCCCCCAGTACACATTCACCCACCCCCCAGGTATCAGGCTCTCTTTTGATTCTGTGCTCACATAAGCCAGTGTTTTCTTTTTAGGGAATGTTGGAGAGGAGGGAAAATGTTCTGCTGGCTCTGTGGGAGCCTGACTGGGCTGCAGACAGGCTGATGCCAAGACAGCAGGTCCTGGATGCAGTGGGGGCAGTCAAGGTCAGCTCCTGGCATGTGACAGTACCCTGAAATGTGGCCAGGGACTGAGCACTCCTGAAACAAAACCACCTGAATCCATGTGGAATCCAGGGTGACCTCATACCCAGCCATAAAGCAATAAAAACCTAAATGCCCACTACCCACAGAGCTAATGAAAAACCCTCAAGCTCAAATACACACACAGTGACAGCCATGAAAGTTCCAAAATAATTTCTGTGCCAGCTTTCTGTGCCCTCCTATCCACTCCCCAGCTCTCACTGTCACTGTGGTCGGTGGCTGCTGAAAAGCCTTGTCCAATTCCTGCATCCTGATGTGCAGGCCAGCAGCTCTGTGAAGGAGAAAATGCTGCTGCTCATGTAAGCTGTCCTGTGTGTTGGCAGGGCTCTGAGTTTCAGAACAGAGTGATATATTTCAGCTCTTGTGAAATTTCTGAATAATCAGCTCATCAAAAAATATCATGCAGAGTTCCCTTGTAGTCCTTTCCAACTTGCCACCTCTCCTGCCAATAGCTCCATAGGGTGACCACAGCTTGGCAGAGCCCATTAGCACAGCTCTGCACAATCACTCATGAGTAGAGCTGGCTGGAAAATACACTGTTCCCTCCTGAAAAAAAAAAAAAAAAAAAGAAAAAAGATGAGGTGGGGCAGAGGGTGTGTTTCAGGATGCAGATTTTTCCCACTTCTCTCTCCAGAACCCTCCTCTGCTCCCCCATTGCACCTCACCTTTTTTCCTCCTTTGTCTCCAAGAAAATAAAAATGCAGCTTGAAGTGGCAAAGACATTGAATGCTGTTTGATCTGCTGGTGACTCCTCCTGGCCCCCAGGATTGGACTGGCACCAATGCACTGGCACCTTCTCCACCAGAGACTCCTGAGCAAGTTGTCCTTGGACCTGCACGTTTTGCTGCAATTGCCCAGTTTCTTCTTTGGAGTTTCTTGAGAAGATATTCTTGAGATAGATTTCTCTCCTTGAGCAGCACAGCAACTGCTGCTTGGGCATCTGGGAGCTGGTACCTTCTCTCTGTGCATGGTGAGAATGGGGGATGCTGGAAGGGCCTCAGGGAAAGCTGAGCAGCAGTGCTGCAGAGACAGGGGGCTGAGCAGCCACAGTCCCTTCAGCTGCTCCTCACAGTCCTGGGCTGCCTCCAGGCATGCCCCCTGTGCTTTCCCATTCCTTGTGGACAGCTGTTCCCAAGTCCCAGGTGAACATGGCTTTGGCTGGGAAGAGCAGAGTCCCTCTGTGTCCTCTGAGGATGCTCAGCTGCTGGCACTGTGGGGAGGAGGCTGCAGACCCCCCTGGGGCAGGTGGCAAACAGGTCCTGCAGAGGAAGGTGGTGCAAAAATCAATGGTTAGTGCATGAGGATTAAAGCTGTGGCCTGAAAGCCTTGTATGACTCAGGTTATTCTATTTTTTAGGTCTGTGGTAGCTGCATTGGCTGTGGCACTTGGTGCAACTTGGGTTTAGTACTTGTGTCACATTGCAAACCCTGTGTGGGACACAACTGCATCCATCAGTGAGAAGTGGCTCCAGCACAGGTTTCCTGTTCTGCCTGTGCCCTCCTGGATCTGTCCTGACCCAGCTGCAGCTGCCAAGCGTTTGCTCTGTCCTTCTCTACTTGTGTCACCATATCTTTCTGCTCAGGCTTTTGTCATTTCTTTTGTCACCATAGTGACAGGAAAAGAGTGATGATTGCTGGAGTAATTTCCCATATTAGCTAGCACTGGCTTTTCAGCCTAAATCAGCACTTCATTTTCCCTGGGCTCTGGCTGGGCATCACTGGAGCACCATTAAGGAGCAGTGGCAGAGGAGCCTTGGTGTGTTGTGGTGCTGCCAGTGCTCCTTGGGGACAGCCAAGGCAGGGACGGGGCCTTCAGGTCACCTCATGTCCCACCAAGAATGCAGAGAGAGAACGGGAAGGCAAAAAGAAAAATGTATTTGCAAAGGTTTCTCCCTGAGTGCATTTGCTCAGTCTCAAGGTCAATAAAAGCAGGAATTTGGGCACTTCCACCTGTCCTGGGGCACGTGCCTGTCTGCAGGGCAACAGGAAGAGCTCCCCAGAGGGAACTGCTCACCCTCTGATGCAGTGAGTGGGAAAAGACCAAAGACCCTCCTGTGCCCCCAGGCTGTGTCCTCTGCTCTGCACAGCCCCAACCTGGGCTGGGACCAAACCTGGGCTCCCAAGGGGGTGCTCAGTGCCAAATCCTGCTCTCTGCCAGGCCTCATTAGCCATGCAGTACATCTCAGAGAGACACCCAGCACACACACACAAATACATCCTTAAAAATCAAGATCATTAAGTAAGCAAATGTGTTTAAATAGCAAACAAGCTACTGAAAAGCAGAGAAAGGTCACAAAATGCGAAATGAAAGCAGCTCTTGTGTTCCCCATGCCAGCAGCACTGGTCCTGCCTCAGAGGATATATTAAGAAGAGTCAACCTTCATTTTGAGCACGCTGCCTTTTGTCCTTCTATCACAACATTAACATTATCCCCACATAATTTTATGTATTTAATTTTACAATAGACTGTGTCAGTGAGCACTGCCTGTAAATATTTGATCACCACCGTTCCTCTAGGATTATCTTATCAAGAGTAAAGATATTAAAATAGAAATCTTGTCATATTGCTGCCTTTATACTTCCAGCCTAAGAGCTGATTGACAGAAAATGAACTGCCCGAAGTAGCTGTAAAGTGTCTTTTCACTGAGAGTTTTAATGCCAGAGGCTATAGAAAAAAAGGTTAGCTAGTCATTGGGAACTTATGCCTTAGTTACAGAGCTTTTGTACTGAAGATTAAAAAATATGAATCTGCTAGGGGTATTTTTACAAGTGTAACATGGCGTTGGTCTTTTTGTATCTTTTTGCCATCACTAATGAGCCTTAAAAGGAGCCTTTCCTTTTTTTGCTGCACTTGAATATTAGATGCAGCTTCACTGCAGCTCACAGACACAGGCTGAAGTTTTGCAAGAACAAGCTCTTGACTTTCCTAACCTACAAAATTTCTTTTTGGTGATAAAATGGCTTGCAAGCCAGGACTAAATGTTCTTGTCTAGCTTGGAATATCAAACCACTGTAGACAAGTCAAGGTTTCTATTTATGGCCAGCTAAAGACACACTGGTAATGCTGTTTTAATGTTCCTAAATTGTGCTGAAATTGTCATGTGTCTGAAGAGCACCACACTGCAAATATACAGCTGCTCCCTGAGGGCTCACTCAGCCTGAGCTCCAGCTCGGATCAATGGGAGTTTTTGCTGGAGTAAGGACCCAAGTGCCAATTCAGGAAGGTACAGCACGAGCAAACTTTAATCACAGGCTTAGAAATCAATAAAGAAGCTGGCTGGGGTGAGCAGACAGGGAGGGGTGTGGGTCCCATATCTCTGCAGCTCCTGCACCCAGGTGGGCACTGGGGCAACAGCTCCTGGCATCCTGGCATCCTTAATAAATCTGGCTCTGTCTTGTCCTGATCCTGGAGGGCAGGAGAGGGTGGTCAGTTCACAGATCTGTCCCGTTGCAATGACAAACTGCAGCCACCAGCATTAAACCACCCAAAGTCTTCCAGACATTAACAATGTGGAATGGCTGAGGCTGGAGTGGCCAGAGACAGCAACCTGGAGCTTTCTGCTTTAACCAGAGCATCCCTCCCACTTTTTTACCCTCCAACACGAACAATAACTGCATGAAATGAAACTAATTGCTCATTCAGCAGCCCATTGTTGAGCTGTCATAAAGGGATTTACATGGGTGGCTCCATTAACAGCAGTGGGTGGTCCCCTCCTTGCTCTCCCTGGGCTCAGAATGTAGAGAAGCTTGTTCTAACATTTCACTCATGAGAAAGGTCAAGAGCTGTGCTTTTTGTTCAGAGTGCTCAATATATTCAATTAAAATATACTGCTGTGTTCATCAGCTATTAACTGTCTTTGCAATAGCTGTAATTAAACAGGTACTTCCCTGTGAAAGAAAATCTTTCAAGACAAATTCTGACATGGGGAGAGAGTGGGAATTTCTCCAGAATGGGTTTGCTTTGTGTCTCCACATGAATCCCTCAGCCACTGGGTGTTTTCCTTTCCCTGCAGCTAAAGCAAGGATGGCTTGGAGGGGATGGACTGACCAGATCCAGGTCCTGGCACGTCCCTTCCCTGGGCACACTGGGGGTGAGCTGGACACCAGCAGATGCTTGGCAGGTGTGGGGGAATAAAACCAGCCAGGCAACTTCTTCAACCAGGCAATTCACTTGCAGAAACATCATTTACAAAGTTCCACTTAAAGCCTCAGGGATCAGAAATGGAGAATGAGAGGAGTCAGCTGCTGTAGTAGAGATGGCCTTTGAGTAAAACATCTGTATTGTATTTGAATATCTGTATATAGGCCTTGGCCCAATAAGTCCCAGTTGTTCTCAATGGGCTGCAGCTGTGATGTCCTTCAAGGGGCTGCAGCTGTGACTAATGAAGATAACTGGGATAAAAAGGGGGTGGGTTCCCCAGCCAGGGAGCACCTTGAAGGAGCCCTGAAGAAGCAGGAACAATCTGTGAAAGAAGGAGCCAGTGCGGTGAGGAATGGCCTGCAAGTAAACCCCCAAGAAGGTATGGGACTTTAGAAATATGATGACTAAAATTTATGACTACAAGCTGCTCAGGAGGGTTTAACCAACTCAGAGGTTTTAGAGGGTTCAGCAGCTGGTGGCTTCCAATCCAATGGGTGGAAGAGTTAAAAGCCACACACCCTGCTTTGAAAGCTTCCTCCAAAAAGCCTGAAATGAAGAAAAACCCCAAAAGGCAGACTAGAGGAAAGCAGAGGAAGGAACTGAAAGAAGAAATAAAGAAATTACCTGAGCCAACTGTTCTAATTATATACACACAGCAGTCAAACAGTGATAGCAATTGTTGGCACTCTTAAGACGGATAGCAGGGAAATGGAGATACAGTGGAAAATAACACACATTAAGGAATTAGTATTCAATTATGCTAAAGAAGGGGGTGTGTATTTACATTAGTCAGAAATCAGGCATGCAGAGAGATGGGTGACAGCAGGGAGAAGTACAGCAAGAAAGCCAGAGCGTGGTTGTGACAGGTTTCCCTGGTAGCTGTGAACAGGGGGGTGCTGAACCAGGCCTGGTACCACCAGCATTGCTGGATTATGTCACAGCTTTTTGCATCTGACAGCATCCAGCATCAGCTGCAGAAGCCTCCAGGCACAGGGATGGGGCAGGGCACGAGGAATTTCAGAGCCTTGGTGCACCACATGGGATAAACTGAGTGTGCTCCCTCTTGCCATGGGGCTGTGGGGACAGTAGAGTGCTCTTGCCATGCTGTGCCAGTTGGTTTGGAGCTCCTGTGTGTTCATGGTCCTCCAGGTCCTTTCACTAAAATATCCCTAAGCTCCTTGTGTGTTTGCCATTGTCCCCACCAGATTCCCTCAGCAAACACTCCTGTTCCTCAGCTGAGGCCTCCAATGCAGATAGAGAATGATCAAAGTAAGCTGCAGCCTGGTCCTTGAAAAAGCTCTTACCATAACTGGGCCCTATTAGCCAATTCCTCACTTATTTCTGAGTTATTTAATTAATCCCCATATTCTCCAGCATGTCTTACACTGTTAGATATTCAGAGCACAAAAGCAGGGGATTCACTGAAATCCTGGAGGAGGGGAACTGTTGGATTTCCTTTATCTACAAGATCAGTCAGGGATTTCAGGTTAATCTTGCTTGATAAATCATGTTGCATTTTATCCCATTTGCCTTCATGTCTCTGTAAATGGTCTTTCTTTCAGAAAAAGGTGACCAAGCTCTCAGTACTGGACCCAGCAAGCCCTTAAATACCTGTACAACATCAGGCACACTCCTTGTACACAATGCCACCCCTGAGCTTATAAAAAGGTCAAGCACCTGCCTTGAAAACTGCAGGAGAAAGACTGCCAACTGCTGCTGGGAGCCCAAGCCTGCACCTTAGGTGCCCAATAAACCCAGCAAATTATGTGAATACCCCAAAAATGTCCTGTTCTAAGTTCCTGCTGGTTGACCAGAATCTATAAAACCCAGCTCAGCATGGGCTCATGTGTTTGGGATTTCATTTCTGCACATCTTTCTTAACCTCCAATTTTTCTCCAAATCTTCTTCCTCATCCAAAAGCCAGGTATTTTTCCCTCTTTGAGGAAGAGGCCACATAACCTGTCCATGTACTCCTGCCTTGTGCTTTGAGCCAGCTGCTCTCCCTGGTCCTCCTCATGCCCTGTGTTTGTAGAAGTTGTGCATTTAAAGAGTCTTCCCAAGGTCTCAGTCTCATCAAGTGTCCCTTCATCCTTCCCTTCCTGACCTATTCACACAGCTTGCTTTATTGCCAAAGCTTCTTTCATTATGCCACCTAGATTCTGCTAATTCTTGTTCTTTTTAATAACATATTTTTCATACAATTCTGCTTCCAGTTCCTTCCTAGATGTTTTTTTTTTTTTTGTTTTAAACTGATCTGGAGCAGGTGGGACCTGCCTGCTGAGTGACAATGCAGATGGTGGAGTTGCAAAGCTCCTTGGGTGGTCAAGCACTTCATAAATTTTGAGCCAGAGATAAAAGAAAAGTCTTTCCAGGGAGCAGAAAATCAACATAACACCTTTGGCAGGCTGCATGTAGGCAAGGATGTGTCAGTGCCTTGAGCTCCCAGGTGTGTGCCCAGCTGAGTTTCCAGGTACTGCCCCATTCCTGAATTTATCCAGCAGCACTTGCAAGCCCCACTGAGTCCCCCAACCAGAAGGCAAGGGAACACTGAATCCCAAGCCTCTCCTGATGTAAACCAGGCTGCAGATGATAAAAAACCCATCAGTATCTGTGCTACAGACACTAAACAGAAGATTTCTGGTCAAATCCAGCAGCTGAGAAGCAAAGCATCCCTCTCCCTTTCCACCCCTGGGTGTCCTCTCCAAAGGCCCAGCCACCTCTGCTGGCCCTGCAGCAGGGACCTGGCTCTGCCCTGTCCTCAGCCACCCTCCAGAGTCACTTTTGGACCAGGCTGAGACACTGACTGTCAGGAAAACAAGAGGGAAAATTACTGTGGTGAGACAAGCCCTGGGTGTGTGCACACCTGTGCATCTCCCTCAGGACAGCCTGCAGCACACTCCCTGTTTGTCAGGCTAAACACAGACAGATGCCAGGAAATGCTCAGAGGGGTGGCAGAGGGGGAATTGAAATCTCATTGCTTATAGAGTGGCATCAGGGGACAGAGAAACAAATACAAGTGCTCAGGCACAAGCTCAGCCAAGGGTGTTTTGGGCACTTAGTCACAGGTCCCTGAACAGGGGGGCAGCAGCAGCAGAGATGGGGACTTCCCCCAGACCTCCTGAGCAGGTGAGATGGGCACTGCTGAGCCAAGCACCAGAGCCACAGCCTCTGCAAAATGCTTATGATCACCAGATATAGATACAGAATGTTTTCAGGTATTTATATACAAAGATATTTGCATATCTAAACTCCAGTGCTTTTTAATGCTTAAAATATGTGCATATATATAAATATGGTGGTTGTAGATATAAAAAAGACCTTTAAAAAAGTCTTGAGAGATACACACGTGCATATGCATTTAGAACACCTTTCTAAATATATGTATACACATACATATTATATTATTAATATAATATTTACATGTGTATTGAAGATATCATATCAACCTAAGTAGATAAAGGTCTTTCAGAGGGCTATATGTGGATATATATATTTATATGCTTTACTTATTTATATAAGTATACTGCATTGAATTATTATAAGCAATAAATATGATTAGATATACAAATACTATAAAGCATTGAATTACCTAATATTATCATGCATCTCAAAGTATTGAGGAGTCAGTGCTGGGGTGTGATGGAGGGGCAGAAAAAGAGGCCAGGATGGATCTGGAACCACTTTGTGCCAGGAGCACCCACCCAGGTGCAGCCACCACATTTGCACATCTTTTAAATCTGTGGGCTGCTGCCTTTGGGTGTGACAGGTGCCCTTACCCCTCTCTGTTCCTGCTGCCCCCATCAGGAGCTGTCTGTCTGTCTGTCTGTCTGTCCAGGTGCTGTGTGCTGGCTGCTGCCAGGGGCCCCCACTCCCCGGTGCAGCTGGGACAGAGGAGCTGTCATGCTGTGACATTTCTCTCCTTCTCTGGCAAAGGGATCCTACTGAAAGAAGTGAGGGAACAACATGAAAACCCCAGCCAGAGGCTGACAAGCAAACTGACATTTAGCAAAAAAGAAAATAAAAGTAGGTGAGGTGGGAAGAAAACCTGGGTGGGTAGTTCAGGTTTTGTCTACAGCTGCAAATCTTTTGGGTGGGCCTTTCTGACTCCACAAATGCACTTGCAGGCACCGCCAGTCCTAAAATGCCAGGACAGGTATTTCCCCGTTTTTGCTGTCATTAGCAGCTCTCCCACACCCAGAAGAGCAGCAGTGACTGAGGAAAGTTTGTCACCAGCTCCAGCAGCAGAGGGAGGTGGGCAGGCAAGGGTTAAGTAACAATTTATTTATGAGTGACAGGGGTGTGCAGAAACCTGGAAGATTTTTTTTCCAATTTTCATTTGGTGACATGGGCAGTTCTGCTGTCCTGGGAACGTCAGTGTGAAATGGAAAACTGGTGGCATTATTCCAGACAACAGCCTGAAGTTTCTCTTTGTCCTCAGTGACAAAATTAAGTGAAAAAATTTAAAAATTAACCCATGAATGTTTTTAACCAGGAGCATCTCCAGACTGGTTTTATGCCAGATCTAACTCTGGCTGGTTAGACTCACTGCTTTCTGCAGAGAGGTCTGGTTGAGCTGCTGGTGGAGAGCACTGCTCTCCCCTCAAACTATTTCCCACTCAATTATACCCTGCACTTGCCCTTCTACAGAGAGCAGATGTGAAGGCTTACCTTGGGACAGATACATTATGTGTACAGCATTCACTTCACACCCATCCAGTCCCCATTTTAATTACACAGCCAGTGGGGGACCCAGGATAGTTTGCTGGCAGAGCAGTTGGTTTCATCAGCAATTCCCAAGAGCTCAGCTGTCTGCAGCATCCTCACTCATGCAGGCTGAGCTGCACTGGAGATCCAGCCTGTGGCCAAGGATGCACTGCCTGACTTGAGGGAAAGCACCCCAAAAGAGTGTAAAACTGCCAGGGCACACCTCTGGGCTGCTACAAGCTGCAGCCTGAGTTTCATCTTAAACATGAGTATTTTGGAAAAGCCTTAATGTGGTAGGAAATGTGAGGCCAAAGACAACTTGGACGTAGACCACTGAGGAAGTTTGTTTGATCTCTGACCCCTGTCAGGGAAACATCAGTGTGACAGGTCCCTGCAGGCTGCTCCTCACTGCCAATAAAAGCCTTTTAGTTAGCAGCTCTCAGAGAAGGGGTTTGGTCAGAGCCTCTTGCTGGGTTTAACAGGTGGCAGAGCACAAGGCAGCCTTGGTTGGTCACTGCATCACGAGCTCAGGGGGAGTGAGCAGAGCGTGGCTGCAGCAAAGGGACACTGCAGAGGGCTGGGTGCCATCGCCAGGGGCATCACCAGCAGAGATAGAGAAGTCATTGCCCCACTTTACCCAGCCCTAGCTGGGCCACACCTGCAATTCTGTGCTCAGTTCTGGGCCTGTGACATAAAAAGGATGTGACCAGGCAGAGAGAGTCCAGAGAAAGGCTGCAGAGGTGAGCCAAGGACTGGGAAGGGCTGCCACGTGAAGAAAGGCTGAGAGAGCTGGCTTTGTTCAGCCTTGAGCAAACAAGCCTCAGGGAAGGCATTTATAGCCATGCTCCACTATTTAGAGTGTGACTACAAAGAAAACAGAGACTCCCTTTTCACAGGAGTCCCAGGGAGAAGGGAGGGATAATGGGTACAAATCACTTCTGGGAAGATTCCAACTGGACACAAGAAGAAAATTTTTGGAAGCAATCAGCCAGTGGAATAATCTCCCCAGGGAAGTGGTGGATGCCCTGACATTGGACACCTCTAAGATTCAGCAGGACAGGGTGATGGTCCATCACTGTGTCCTCTGAATCTTAGAAGTGTCCAGTGTCAGGGGACACTTCTAAGTGGTCTGACACTGCTTTTGCCAATAAAGGTCGGACAAGGTGATCCTTGAGGTCACTTCCAGCCTGGTGCTCTATGATCTGACACATCTCCTCTTTGAAGTGACATAAGAAATGTCCTTTTGCTCATGCTACAATAAAGCAGGGAAAATTCTAAAAGAGCAGCATTGAATCCATCAAACCCACTGCATCACACCCAAGCAAGGAGATTGCTTCTGCAGTTGTTCCTTCCCAAGGTGAACCAAAAAAAAAGGAGCCATTTTGCTGCTTTCTCCTTTAAATTTTTTTCCAGGTGACGAGTGGCTTTCCTGAACCCTTTCCCCACAGCCACTTCTTGTTAGCAGAGCTGCCCTTCTCACTGCCAGAGTGCAGCAATTCCATCCTCTGGTCCCAGCCCAGGAGAGAAACCATCAATATCAATGTCAGGTGAAATTAAAGTTGTCCCTATGAGTTATTCTATGACACAAGGTAGCACTGGCCATATTAAATCTTATTAATTAATGTTAAATTAATTATTCTCCTTGCCTATAAACACAGAGTGTTACTGTGGAGCACAGAAGCAATTATTATCCAGGATGCTGCAAGGTACAAGTTTCAGAGTCACAAAAGCTGCATATTTGTTAGAAACAGAATGACAAATCTGTCACTGTTAGAGCCACTCTACCAGGACAAGAAAAATCCTGCATAAACTGCAATAGGTCAACAATTTGCCAGAAATATCAGCTGAATCAGGAGCCTGAGGTTTCCTCTCCCTGGAACACTACACAATATGTGCACAAAGAGCACTACCTCAGCATAACTCTGGGTCACTTTCCGAGGGGCCAGCAAGGCGTGGCTCATGTTTCACTGCCTTCTGCTTTTGCTGCTCCTCTGCTTTGGGGATGGGTGAGGAAGGGCATGGGGGGAGCTCTGAGGATGGTGGGACAGACAAACTCTGCCTCTTGCAGGACTCTGCCCTTCACAGTAGCAGCCGGAGGAGCACAGCAGTGGGCAAGACTCAGCTGAACTGAGCAAGTTTCAGCAGGCAGGGCACTGGCTGCTCCTCACTGCCTGGGAAGAGAGGCAAAAAGCAAGAAAGCAGGTCTGTCTTTGTTTCTGCTTGCTGGGAAAATGTTCTTCCAGCCAGCAGTGCTTTTGCAGGGCTGCATGCCCTTGCTGTGCCCTCCCCACATGGCTGGTACAGACAAGGGGGTGGCTGCCCTATTCCCACAGGATCCTGCAAACTGGGTGTAGTGGTGTAAATGGTTAACCAGGCTGGTGGATAACAAGTCACCAGCTATCTGCCAGCTGCTCCCCAGGTCATGGCTGTGCTCCTTCAGAAGGCAGAAATGCTCTCGGTGTCCGTGCCTCCCAGAGAGACTGCTGATGACATTTATTCAGGTCATGACTTTCACGGTGGTCCTAGGAGACCTGGAAGGCAAAGCTCTCAAACAAAAGCCTTGATGGCCTTTTGAAAAGCTCATCTCTCTGTTTCCCTGCTTGAAGTAGAAGAGGGAAAAAAATCCCCCTTTACTGAAGTTGTTATGCCATGAGTCATTTGTGGTGCACAGGAGATGGGCCAGCTTCCCTCTCTGCGCCGCAGTGATTTGACTAATTACTTCTATCTGCTCCAGCAGAAGAGCAGCCTCCTCCAGCCTTTCCGCTGCCTGAGCCCTGTCTGTCAGCAGCAGAGGAGGGGGAAGTGATGGGAAACAGTGTCCTTCTGCTTTGAGTGGTGGCATTTTGTCTGCTCCTTACCCCTGCTGGGGGGCAGATCCCAAATTTGAGCTCAGTGAAACACCGGAGCCTCCAAAGCCAAGACTGGGTAGGCTGGTTATTGTGGGGCTGTCACACAGGTGTTCACAGCCCCACCACTGTCACAGTGGCCCCTTTTACAGCAGCCCATGTCTCCATGTGCCCCTGGGCTGCTGGGGGACAGGACAGGGAGGATGCACATCCCATCCCCTGTGCTGCTCCCAGCCATCAGAGCCTCCCCGGGGCTTTGGCATGGAGGCTTCAAGGGAAACAATATGGAATTTTAAGGCAGTATTTTCTTTCAGCTTGCCTCTGATGAGTTCTCATGGAGGATTCGGGGGCTGAAGGGTCACAGGTCTCACTCCAAAACATCATCCAAAACAACTGGACAGAGGGTGAGGATAGGGAGAGGCATGGGGCTTCTTCCAGCGCTTCCAAAATGCTTCAGTCTCCTCTGAGGGCTAAACACGGTCCAGGGTTTCCCCAGCTGCTAATTGGAGGTGAATGTTATTAAAGTATATTAGAAGGAAAAGGCAGTTGCATATACAAACTAATTGTATTTTTACACTTGTTTAAAATCACAACTCTGATTTTTAATTATAGTGGATCAAAGAAAAGAACCATATTAATCCGATGTAATCACGTGTGAGTTGATAACAACACTGTATTTAATTGGCAGTAAGCTCAGGCAATGTTAAATACAAATGAAAAGCACTGACACATTCTGAAGACTAATTAATATGACAGACTGGTAGCAAATGCATTGTTTATTAGTACTAATTTCCAGTGGCTGGTTCAACACCATTTTGTTGCCACAATCCCCAGTGCTGTGTCCATCAATGCGTGATATTTAAAAGGAAAATTAAATACTATTGATTTTAAGAAGGAACAAAGTAGTTCAAAGATAATTAAATTATGTATTTCAAATACCAAGTTGCAGATAAAGAGCTTTAAAATACAGGATTTTTCTCTTTCTCCTTGATATGTGCATATAATTCACATTAATGTGCCACATCAGTGACAGAAGACATTTCTTTCTCTGCACATTTTAATGCAGTTAACAAATGGAGATTTTTTTCAGGGCTGACACAACTCTCAGTGAAGTAAACAGAAGGATTACCCTCAGGACCCTGCCAAAGCCCAGCAACTCATTGGAAGAATTTCCCTTGACTCCCATGGACTCTCAATCATATTTTAAGCTTTTCAGATCAGGACCTGTTATTTTCTTTTTTTCATCCTTAGCAAGTACCTGGCAGAAATGAAGACCATTCATTCAGGTAACATCTTTTAAATGCAGTGTCCTGAAAGTTTGCTAAGGCTTTCCAGAGATTTGTGCGCATTAAAATTCTCCTACCTGACTGCACCACCTTGCACAGCTGGTTATGGACTGCAGTGGCACATATTTGTCACACCTTGTTACAGCCTTGGTCAATAGAATAATGGAATAATCAATCATCTATATTTTAGTGTGAGACAAAATAAATACAGTGCATAATAGTCAATCAGGTCTTCACCAAGGAAAAGTTGAACAATTACAGTGGTTGTCAGTGGTAAACTGTCTATGATAGGTATGCAAACATTGACCCCGAGTGTTACACTGAGAACATGGAAATTAAAACCATCTATCTTACTTGATTCAAAGTCTCCCAGATAACAAGGGTGGTATTTAAGGAAAACCTCAGCTGGACTTGGACTGCTTCTTTCTGTTAGATTAGAATTAAATTCAGTCAAAATTTAGAAAATACTGTTTTAATTAAAGATACTTCACTAGCTCCTAGCTCATAAATTATACATTCTCTGTCCCGTTGCAAAGTCTAAGTTTGATATTAGGTGTCAGAGCTGCAGAGGATTCCTAAAGGTTAGTTCACATTTATGTGCTGTAGAAGCAGGCTTTTGGGAACGAAGGAGTAATTATTGAAGTTCCTAAATTGCTACCCCAGTCTGCTCAGCAAGTGCAACCTCCCAGATTTCAGCAAAAGCAGTGTTTTCTTCAGAAGCTTAGTACTAATATGCAAAATAAGATGGTCAGAAGAGACCTTGGCCAAAAGCAGACATTGGCAAAGAATCAAGCATGAAATATTAATAGATAATCATCTAGAAACTAATTACAAAATGTAAAAAGTCCAGCTATCTTGCACAGACCACTGCAAGGAAGAGTATTTCAGTTTCATTAGCACAGCAGCAGAAGGAGAATCCTTGCAAAGCAGTTGTCTGAGCTTCCTACTGCTCATACCAATGTACATCTATGCTCGATAAAGCAATATTCATTTAAATTAGCAGCATTTAAAAAATTACCTAACAATGAAGGTAATAACTCACTGAAACATACTTGTCCTGGTTTCAGCTGCTATAGAGTCAATTATCCTCTCAGTAGCTGGTGCAGGGCTGTGTTTGGATTTTGGAGGAGAATAACACAGGTTTAACTGTGGCCAGGCAGTGCTTACTCTGAGTCAGGGAATTTTTCACAGTCCCCTGTCCGGGCAGTGAGCAGGGGCATGAGGAGCTGGGACTGTCCTGACCTGGCCAAGGGGATGTTCCACAAGCTCAGGGCATTAACTGGGGGGAGCCACTGCTTGGTGCCTGGGGACAGGCTGAGCATCCACCTGTGGGTGGTGAGAGATTGTCCTTTGAATCACTTGGAATAAAATCATCCTGGTTTTTATTCCACTCTCTATTTTCTTTTCATAACAACAACAACAACATCATGTTGTTGTTATCATTCTTGTTAATACTGCTATTAAAGTTATTTACATTATTAAACTGTTCTTATCTCAACACATGAGTTTCACCTGTTTTCCAGGTCTCCTCCCTATAGGAGTCCTAGTAAAATATCTCTATCGAATATAGTAAAATATATCTATTGAATATTGAATATCTATTGTATGTGGGCCTTGCCCTGGTAAGCCCCAGTTGTTCTTGATGGGCTGCAGCTGCCATGTCCTTAATTGGGCTGCAGCTGTGGCTAGTGAAGATAACTGGGATAAAAGGGGTGGGCTGGCCACTCAGGGAGAGCCTGGAAGGAGCCCTAAGAAGCAACAACATGCAGAAGAAGGAGTCAGTGCTGTGAAGATCTGCAGCCATAAGAAATCACCGAGCAGGTATGGGACTCTAGAGTTATGATAACAACAGTGTGGGACTCTAGAAATCAGATAACAAGAAGATAACAACACCTCCCCGTTGCACTTGGGAGGGTAGGGAGTGAACCAGTGATTGTGGGTTCTCAGCTGCCAGTTGGGATTAAACTGTGTCAATACTGTAGATAGAAATAAGAAAACAAAACAAAGAAATATTGAGAGCGATGCCTTCCTAGAACTGATGGATTCCAGTATGGAAAGCACATATTGGGTCATCTCTAGGAACACAGACCAAAATGAAATGGCTGCTCAATCAAAGGTGGGAGACTTTGTGACTAGCTTGAACTTTAAATCTCTTCTTAAAATTCACTTGGTCTAAACAAATTAAAATTAAATTTAGTGGGAATTAGCTGGACTCAGATTTAAGAATGAGTCCAAAAGCCATCCTTGAACTGTCCATCCTTGCATTGCTCTGTCAGCAGTAGTGCCAAACTCTCCTGCCAACATCTCCCCACCAGGAACTGGTTTGTGCCAGCACACATAGCTGTGGCTGTCCTTCCCCTTCCTGATTGCTAGGCCAGGTTACAAAAGGCAGCCTTACCCTGAGTGGATTTATTCATGGATTTAATGTCAAGCTTATGCCCCACCTGTGCCCTGCCCATACCCACTGTGGTGAGCAAAGGGGCACAGCCATATCCACCATCCATGGGCTCTGCTGAATCCTCTGCCACGCTGCCAAGGCTGCCCTTGCAGCCCAACAGGAGCCTGGCAAACTCTGCCTGTGGGAGTGGGGCTGCCCTGGGTGACACAGATCCTCAGCAGCCTGTGGCCAGGAACTGCAGCATTTTCAACCCAGGTGCCTCCAACGCACACTGGCAAAAGCTTGGCACTGGGATAGTGGGTAAGAAATGCCCATCAGTGCTGAGGAACACTGCTGGAGATGAGATGAGGGTGGGAGAGGTGAGCTCCAGGGAATTTGGAGGAGAACTAGAGACATTATTTATTTGCAGCGTTGCTGAGAGGCTCCCTTGCTGCTAGGCAGAGCTGGCACTCAGCAAGATGAGACCCTCCATCCAAAGAGTGGCTGTGATTGCCTGAACCACTGCTGAAGATGCACATCAGTGCATCCTGAAACATCCTTAGACACTGACCCAGCAGTCAGCAGCCTGCTGTCAGAACAGGGAGCAGAGCCCTCTGTGCAGCTCGCAGCTGCATCTACCGCATTGTGGAGCTTTGCAGAGCCACAAGAATCCCTCTGAGATGGTTTCAAAAACCCAGCACTGATTATTCAGATAAGCCACGATGAGATAAGCTGTGATATCATCAGAGAGGCTGCAAGGCACTGTCACAAGAGGGAGAGAGATGGGAAGGATGTGAACTCTATTTAAGCGGTCCCACAGTGAAACAGTTTGCAGAGAGCGCACAACTTCCTGACAGCTCTCTGTGAGCAGCTCCTTTGATTGCACTGCTCTGTGAAGGAGCACTTGTCACTTTTTATTGAAGGAGAGGCAAAGAAAGCAAAGCAGCTTGTTGCCAGGAGAAAAGATGCCACTCACTTTAAGTTAAAATATAGACAGTTGCGATGCCCTGGCTGCTGGTGATGGAGGACCAGCAGAAGTGTGAAGGAAGTATCAATGCAGGGCAGGAAAAAGAAAACAGCAAGAGACTAAAGAGAGCACAGAGCAGGGAGGGATGAGGCTCAGACTGCCTGTTTGTAACTGGGAATGCCTGTCCATGCATGAAGGGAAAACAGCAGCTCCATCAGCCTGAGTCAGGGTGCTGTTCCCACAAGTCTTGTACCCAAACTCCTGTGAGACACCTGGACTGGGATAAAACCAGACTCAGAATGAGCCAGTGCAGAGGAGCTGTCTAAATCCTTTCTAATAACAGAGCAGTGGGTTGTTTGGCATTGCATTGGTCCCTCCTCACAGCGTTATCCTCACCCAGCAGGTGATCAGCTCTAAGCACCCTGGGGAAGAGCTGGAGCCCTGCTCAGCCTATCCTGCAGCTCTGCCTGCCCACATCATCGAGCTCAGTGAAATCCACCTCGCAGAGCTAGAAATCCCTCACCCCAAAGCAAGGGTATTAAAGCTTTGTGATTGTATCTCTGTAACCCAGCAAGCAGAGGAAAACAACCCGGAGAAGGTACAAAAGCTCAACGGGAGCAGCCCCTTCCCCACCCCCCCCCCCCCCCCTTCATTTGTCAGGATTCTGCTTGTTCAAGATAGTAATCAGCAAACAGAAAACCCTGCACAAAGAGGCTCTGGTGGAGAAAGCCCAATTTCCCCTCAGCCTCTGGTGCTTCTGCTGAGAGTTACTGTGGAATATTAAAAGGCACAAGAGATGACAGAAGTAACTGCAAAGATGGAGGAAATGACTCTGCAATATAGAACAAAAATGTAAGGCAGTATTACAGTATCCCAAGTAGCACAAGGCAAAGCATTTCCCACAGGAACTGGGAAAGCTGCTATTTAACAGCTGGATCCTGCAGACTGACCAATTTACTTCCACCTTTTTTTTTTTACTTAGAGCAGAAAATATTGATAGCTACTGTTTCGCTAAATTCAGCTTCATCCTTGCCCTATTTGGCAACACGACTGGTGCAATTTCTGGCAAGACTCTTAGACTGTACCTCCTCACCCACACTTTGGGAGGTGTTTTGCAGTTCCAGCTACTTGTCCAATAGCAGAGAGGCTCCAGCACCTTGTCCCAGCTACCAGGTTTTAAGGATCATATTCCTGTGCAATATAAGGGGTCTGATGAGGAGCAACTGAGGGAACTGGGGGTTTTAGCCTGGAGAAGAGGAGGCTTAGGGGAGATTTTTATCCCTCTCTGAAAGGAGGCTGTGACCAGGCAGGGGTTCATTTCTCCTCCCAAAAAAAAAAGCAACAAGATGAGATTTCCTCATGTTGTGCTGGGTGGGTGTTAGGCTGGAATCTATGCCTGGAGCACCTCCTCCCCTCCTCCTTCCCCAGCCTTGCTGTCTGCAGAGCTGTTCCTCTCTCAGGTGCTCCCCCCTCACTCCAGCTGCAATCCTGCAGGGGTTTGGTTTTCTCTTGTTAAACTCGTTATCCCAGAGGCACTGCCAGCCTCCCCCACCCCTGATGGGCTCAGCCTTGGCCAGTGGCAGCTCTGCCTTGGCTCTGTCAGACACTGGGGATGCTTCTGTCAGCTTCTCACAGAAAGCCACCCTTGGAGCCCCCCCTGCTACCAAAACCTTGACTCAGAGCCCTGATAGGATTGCAGGGTTGTAAGATTCTAAGTGCAGAAGTCACAAATGGTATATTTGTCCTGAACAGATGAGGGATAAAATCACTAAAATCCCAATTTAGAGGCATTAAAACATTATTAACTTGGCATGCTGCAATGGAGGGACAAGTGGAGGGGCTGATTTTTCATTGTTTTTAGTCATGCTGTATTTTCCTTTCCCTGTGAGCACAAGGGCTCCCTCAGATTCACAGGAGTGCCTCTAATGCCAGTGTGTGTCTCATGGCAGCACACAGCCACCCATCCTGGCAGTGGAGAGCGCTTGCTAAGGAGTTACACACACATTTGGCAGCAGGCAGTACCAATGTCACCTTCCAAACCAAGGCATGCAGGAGCAAACCAGAGGAGCAGCCTTTCCCTGGAAGCAGAGGCAGGCAGAGGCTCCAAGTGCTGCAGTACTGGGCACTCATCTGGACCTGGCTGCATTTCCCTGAGACTCATTTCTCCTCTGGCAGGGACAGGTGGCATATGGACATCATCCTGCTCCTGGCCATCCTGCCAGAGGTCACAGCTTTCTGTTCCCCCAGCTCCTGGAAGCACTGCAGGCTCTTCCCATCCTCTCTGCCTTTTGGGCTCATCAGCTCTGTGCACTGACTCTGTGGGTGACTCCAGAGCCATGGGACCTTTTCCTCCAGGGAAACCCCAATTTCTGTGCAGAGCTCCAGCACAGCCCAGGCACTGAGCCCTGGGAGCATCCCTCATGCCAGCAATGCATATGGGATAAGGCAGCCTCACAAGTGTCTGTTAGGAAAATTAATCCACAAACACCAGAGGTTTATGTCCAAAAAGGAGACAGAGGAGTACTTTTACTTTATTCCAATAAAGGGGGAGGCCATGGGGCATTTCCTTGGGATCTCTCAAAATTTTGCAGGATGCAGCCTCCTTTGTATCCCAATTTCCCGGATGCCTTTCCCTTCTCTCTTTCCCCATTTCTGAGGTACTTGAGAGGTGCAAACTTCCCAATATGCTTGATACCAAAGATTTCCCTCTAATGTATAACCCTCCCTTTTCATTTTTAATTCTTATGGAATTTAGGGGTTTTTCTTCCCCATTGTGCCTTTCATCTTTCAATGTCTAATTTCATTTATCAGCAAACCTAAAGTTTATTTGTAAAAGCAAAATATCTTTTTCCATTCATCAATCAGTGGAATCCTTCCCATTGTTTCTTTTATCCCCCAGTGGTGGTTTTATCTACCAGCAGACCACAGCTTGTTTGTAAAGATACATCTGCAATTCCCTCTCATGTCCAGCACAGCATGGCAGCAGTGCCATGGCCTGTGGGGACAGGGCACACAGGGCCCTGGGGACACAGAGCCAGCGCTGTCCCACGGCACCTGGGGAGCACAGCGGGTGTGCCTGAGCTGAGACAGCATCTCTGCTGTGTGAGGAACTGAAAAGGCTCTTTTGCTGTCTTTTGAGGTTGCTTTTTCCTTTTGTTTTTAAGAGAGAAGACTGCAGATCTTGTCTGTCCCGGGAAATACGTTATAAAACTGCAATTTGCCTGTCTTGGCTCTTTCACCCCAGCATTGACCCCAAAGATGAACTCCCACGAACAAGTCTAATCCTGTTTTTCATGTTTCCCCAAGCTAATGAATATTTATGAATTGTTTCTCCAGAGCCAAAGCATGGCCCTTACAACCGGCCATGATAGTTCAATTTGTTTGCTTGCCAATTCTTCCAATTGTTTTTTTCTTGTTGTTCTTTTTGAAACTTAGAGGAAAAAAAGAATCTCATTCCCAGTTGGCTCTTATCAAAGTGTGTGGGGTTTTTTTTAGTTGTTGGGTTGTTTTTTTTTTAACTCAGCTGGTGCTTGGAGACTTTCCAATCGGCTTGAATGATTAATGTGGTGCCACTGACTTGTTTTGTGTTTGTATTAACAAAAAAAAAGCACAATTCATGTATTCCAAAGAGCCAGTTAGGTATCTCTGATTGACCATAGCATGTAAGTTTTAAATTGTTCTTTGTATGCACAAAATGTATAGTGAAAAGGAAGCATTTCCACAGAGATGAATCGAAAATTCAGGGTTAGAGACATGGGCAAAATACCTCCTCTCAGCAAGCTGTGTATTAGACTGTAATCATTACAAAGCCAGGTCTTAATAACTTACATTTATTTAGGGGAAAAGATTTGTTCTTTTGCCCGCTATTTATTTAGCTAGTCTAAATTCAGTTTGAATAGCAAAACAGCTTTCCCAGTTTAGCTGCATTATCCAGTCAAGGTCATTCCCCTCAGAGAAAGATCAAGATCCTCTATGAGGAAGAAAAAAAAATAAATTACTCTCCTCCTGATTGATCTACTGAACATCATTAGCGAAGGGTAAGAGATACCTAAACATGCTCTGCAGTCCACTGATGTGCATGGTGCTTTTTAGTGTGAAACAGAAGGAAGTTATGCAATTACCTTGAGGGAAAAACTGTTCCTTTAATGGTGTTTGGAAATAAATAGAGTTGTGAAGGGGGGTATCCTGAAGGACTCCTCCGAGCTGCATGTTTGTGAGCCAATAAAGAGGTAAAGAAATGCAGCTCTCTTGATTTGCATTTTGTGCCTCTTGGCAGGTGAGAGTTCAGCCTTTTCCAGTGCTTTTCATCCAATGTTACAATAATATCTACAGAAGTTTAATAGCACTTAATAGCATGTATTCATTTAGAAATAATAACTGTTTGTGCTTAAACTCGTTAGATTAAGATGTTCCATTGTGAGGCCATGGCTCAGAGACTGCTTGGCAAAGCACACAGGGGCTCCACCCAGCAAGGGGAAATTTCACAGCAGCCAAGAGATACTGCATCATAAACCCCCAAACAACAAAAGTTATCACACTAATTTCTGTTATTTTATCCTTGTATCAGAGGAGGGGGAAAAAAGGTCATTTGAAACCTGAGAGTGAAGGGCAGCCTTTCCCAAATTGTTTTGCTGCAAGGAGACAGAGCATTACCAGGGATCCAGAAATTGTTCCAGGGGCTGAAATGAGTCACAAGATATTATGGGGGTCTTGTCCACGTGCTCAGAGCTGCCCAGAGTGTGGAGGGGGTGAGTGGGTTCCACTGCACCAGCCTGGCCAGGGGACAGTGGGATCTCCAGGGCAGGAGCTGCTTCCTCTGATTTATTTGAGCAAGAGCAAACACAGCTGAACCCCAGAGAGGCAAGTGACATGAGCTGTGGTTAGGGCAGCACTGCAAATTCAGCTTAGGGCAAGACTGCAGGGGTGGCTTGCTGGGAGGAGGTGACACTGCTGGGGTGACAGACCCACTGACCCCCAGCCCAGAGCCCTGGGCTGCCCTCCCTGCAGCTCCCAGGGACAGCTCAGGGCCTCCAGGGCACCTCCCTGCCCATTGCACAGACATTAAAGGGATGCACACGCTCCTCAGTCCCTGACAGCTTAACCAGGCACACCTCAGAACTCTCTGGGGAGGACACCTGGAAAAGGTCTGGGAGGGCTCAGTCAGTTTTGAATTGTATTTGTCAGTTTTGAATTGTAACTCCTGTTTAACAACTGAAAGTGGAAATAGGGATGGCTGTGAAAAGAGCCTTTTTATGCACATAAAGCTCCAAGATCCTGAAGCTGAGCCCCTCTGGGGGAGTGGAGGTGCTCTTGGTGACTCCACCACACTGCCAGGGATGTTGGTGGGGCAGGGGACGGGTCTGAGAGCAGCTCAAGGCTTTGAGGAAAGGCCAGCACAGCCTAAACTTGTCTGCTGGCAGTGTCCTGCACAAACCACACCACAGAGGAGGAATGGGCTACAACAGCCCCTCTGCCTCCCTGCCTGGCCACTGCCCAAGCTAAGGAGAGAACAGCCCTGCTGTGGCTTGCAACTAAAGAAAATAACAATTTTTTGCCAGCTCACCTGGATGACACCCACATTCACCCTGCTAGTAATGATGAGTCAGTGAGCTCACACCACCCACAGCTGGAGGAGATAGCCAGAGTGGGAGTTATGATAACCAGAACCCAAATCTTAATGAACCATTAAGGAAAACCATTGCAGAAAGCCCCTGAGATCCATGCAGGTTCCTTGGGCACACACATCAGGCAGCCCTGGCTGCACACTGCTGGTTATCATTGCTGTAAATCAAAGCAGAATTAGCATAATTTTTCAGGTCTGGAGTTTGTGTTTTTCCTGAGGTCCTAAACAAGCTGATAACACTGGGGGTTTTTTACACCACATTGTAATTGCGTTGGCAGCCTAATTTTCAACACTGTGCTCACCTATGCTCAGTCACAACCGTGTTAATGCCAACTTTCTTCGAAAGAAAACCAAATTGTTCCAGGAGCAAATCTGAATTCAGTGATATTTCTGTCAATCCAGTGGGCTGCCTTTCCTTCTGCCTTCCTTAGGAGACAATCATTGCCTGCTGGGACTTTATGCATAGATTGCTAACTTGCTGTGCATAAGCTGATGCAAAGAATGAGCTTTGTAATTTAAATAACAGGCTGTGCAATTGGTGACAGACACACACGGCCATTCACCCAGCGGCAGAAAACTGACAGGGAAGGCTCCAGCAGGAAGGTGGAGAAACACATTGCTGTTTTCAGGGAACAGACACACAGCCTGCAGCCATGGACGTCTCTTGGAGGACACCATATGCAAAATGAAGCAGCGGAAGAAGCAGAAGAAGCAGAGGAGAGGAAGAAGAAGCGGAAGAAGCAGAAGAAGCAGGAGAAGAAGCAGAAGAAGAGGAAGAGGAAGAAGAAGCAGAAGAAGAGGAAGAAGCAGAAGAAGCAGAGGAAGAGGAAGAAGAAGAAGAAGCAGAGGAAGAGGAAGAAGAAGCAGAAGAAGAGGAAGAAGAAGAGGAAGAAGTAGAAGCAGAAGAAGAGGAAGAAGCAGAAGCAGAAGAAGAAGAGGAAGAAGAGGAAGAAGAAGCAGAAGAAGAGGAAGAAGAAGCAGAAGAAGAGGAAGAAGAAGCAGAAGAAGAGGAAGAGGAAGAAGAAGAAGAGGAAGAGGAAGAAGAAGAAGAGGAAGAGGAAGAAGAAGCGGAAGAAGAGGAAGAAGAGGAAGAAGAAGCAGAAGAAGAGGAAGAAGCAGAAGCAGAAGAAGAAGCGGAAGAAGAGGAAGAAGAGGAAGCAGAAGCAGAAGAAGAAGCGGAAGAAGCAGAAGCAGAAGAAGAAGAAGAAGAAGAGGAAGAAGCAGAAGCAGAAGAAGAAGCGGAAGAAGAGGAAGAAGCAGAAGAAGAGGAAGAGGAGGAAGAAGAGGAAGAAGAAGCAGAAGAAGAGCAAGAAGAGGCGGAAGAAGAGGAAGAAGAAGAAGCAGAAGAAGAAGCAGAAGCGGAAGAAGAAGCGGAAGAAGAGGAAGAAGAGGAAGAAGAAGCGGAAGAAGAGGAAGAAGAAGAAGAGGAAGAAGAAGCGGAAGAAGAGGAAGAAGAGGAAGAAGAGGAAGCGGAAGAAGAGGAGGAAGAGGAAGAAGAAGAGGAAGAAGAAGAAGCGGAAGAAGAGGAGGAAGAGGAAGAAGAAGCAGATGAAGAGGAAGAAGAAGAAGCAGAAGAAGAGGAAGAAGAAGCAGATGAAGAGGAAAAAGCTGGAGCAGGAGAAGAAGCGGAAGAAGAGGAAGAAGAGGAAGAAGAAGCAGAAGAAGAGGAAGAAGGAGAAGAAGAGGAAGAGGAGGAAGAAGCAGAAGAGGAAGAAGAAGCGGAAGAAGAGGAAGAAGCAGAAGAAGCAGAGGAAGAGGAAGCAGAAGAAGAGGAAGAAGAAGCAGAAGAAGAGGAAGAAGAAGAAGCAGAAGAAGAGGAAGAAGAAGCAGAAGGAGAAGAAGAAGAAGAAGCGGAAGAAGAGGAAGAGGAAGCAGAAGAAGAAGCAGAAGAAGCGGAAGCAGCAGAACCAAAGGAAGTGGAAGCAGCAGAAGAGGGAGAAAAAGAAGTCAGAGTGCTGTGAAGAGCTGCTGCAAGAAATATCAGCCAGAAGGTTTGGGACTCTGGAAATATAGTTGCAACAATATGGGACTTTAGAAATCAAATACAACCTGGAATCTCATAACAACACCCGTCAGCTCAGGCAGGGTCACAGCCACGGCCAGGGATGAGGTCCAGGGACCACTTTCCTCTCTCCAGAGCTCTCACCTGGGCTCTGAGGAGATGCAGATCCATCAGGTGTAAAACATCCAACTTTTGAAGCCAACTTTCTGTCCTCTAGTACACATCAGATAAACAAACCCACTGTAGAACAAGTCCAACCGATACTTTAAAAACCTCCTGCAGCCAGCAAGTACCTCCTGCATATTTTATCCTGAAATCCAGTGCACGAATACTTAACCAGCACACCAAGCAGGTGCAAGTTTGAGGGCCATTGAGCACCGGGAATTTTCCCAATGCATCACAATTACCAAAACACCTGCGCTGAATAACTTTGCACTGAGCCGCCGTGAAAATTCACAGAGCGCTCAATAGCCCTTGAAATTTCTCATTTCTCCCTGGCAGCGGAGAGGCAGAGCGCTCACACATCACCCGGCACACACAGGACCCTTCCTGCCGGGCAGGATGTTCTGCCGTCCTGGTGCTTTCCAGGCTGCTCCTGCTTTGTCTCTGCAGTTCCACGGGCCGGGAGCTGCTGAGCTCCTGCGGGAGCAGACTGAGCACGGCAGGGCTGCCCTGGCCCTGCTGCCCGTGCCAGGAGGGCCCCGCTGGGCTGGCAGGGCTGGGGCAGAAAACCCAGGGGAAAGGAGAGGCCCAGAGCGGCTCAGGCTGTTCCTGAGGCCCAGGGGCCTGGCTGTGCTCAGGACAGGGCGAGGCTCAGGACAGGCCGGGCCCGGCTGGGCCGCTCGGAGCCGGTTTGAACCGGTTTGATCCGGTGTGAACCGGTTTGAACCGGTTTGAATCAGTCGGAACCAGTCAGATCCAGCTTGATCCCGTTTGAACCGGTCGGAACCGGTCGGATCCAGAATCCAATCCAGAACCCAATCCGGTTTGAACCAGTCGGATCCCATTTGAACCAGTTGGATCCGGTCGGAACCAGTCGGATTACATTTGAACCAGTCAGATCCGGAACCCGATCTAGAACCTGATCCAGAACCTGATCTAGAACCCGATCTAGAACCTGGTCCGGAACATGATCTGGAACAAAGGTTACTCGAGGTCAAAAGGTCAAAGGTTACTCCAGGTCAAAAGGTCAAAGGTCACTCCAGGTCAAAAGGTCAAAGGTCAAAGGTTACTCCAGGTCAAAAGGTCAAAGGTTACTCCAGGTCAAAAGGTCAAAGGTTACTCCAGGTCAAAAGGTCAAAGGTCAAAGGTCATTCCAGGTCAAAAGGTCACTCCAGGTCAAAAGGTCAAAGGTCAAAGGTTACTCCAGGTCAAAAGGTCAAAGGTCAAAGGTTACTCCAGGTCAAAAGGTCAAAGGTTACTCCAGGTCAAAAGGTCAAAGGTCAAAGGTCACTCCAGGTCAAAAGGTCAAAGGTTACTCCAGGTCAAAAGGTCAAAGGTCACTCCAGGTCAAAAGGTCAAAGGTTACTCCAGGTCAAAAGGTCAAAGGTCACTCCAGGTCAAAAGGTCAAAGGTCAAAGGTTACTCCAGGTCAAAAGGTCAAAGGTTACTCCAGGTCAAAAGGTCAAAGGTTACTCCAGGTCAAAAGGTCAAAGGTCAAAGGTCATTCCAGGTCAAAAGGTCACTCCAGGTCAAAAGGTCAAAGGTCAAAGGTTACTCCAGGTCAAAAGGTCAAAGGTCATTCCAGGTCAAAAGGTCAAAGGTCAAAGGTTACTCCAGGTCAAAAGGTCAAAGGTCACTCCAGGTCAAAAGGTCAAAGGTCACTCCAGGTCAAAAGGTCAAAGGTCACTCCAGGTCAAAAGGTCAAAGGTTACTCCAGGTCAAAAGGTCAAAGGTCACTCCAGGTCAAAAGGTCAAAGGTCAAAGGTTACTCCAGGTCAAAAGGTCAAAGGTTACTCCAGGTCAAAAGGTCAAAGGTTACTCCAGGTCAAAAGGTCAAAGGTCAAAGGTCATTCCAGGTCAAAAGGTCACTCCAGGTCAAAAGGTCAAAGGTCAAAGGTCACTCCAGGTCAAAAGGTCAAAGGTCAAAGGTTACTCCAGGTCAAAAGGTCAAAGATCAAAGGTCATTCCAGGTCAAAAGGTCAAAGGTTACTCCAGGTCAAAAGGTCAAAGGTCAAAGGTCACTCCAGGTCAAAAGGTCAAAGGTCACTCCAGGTCAAAAGGTCAAAGGTCACTCCAGGTCAAAAGGTCAAAGGTTACTCCAGGTCAAAAGGTCAAAGGTCAAAGGTTACTCCAGGTCAAAAGGTCAAAGGTCACTCCAGGTCAAAAGGTCAAAGGTCACTCCAGGTCAAAAGGTCAAAGGTTACTCCAGGTCAAAAGGTCAAAGGTTACTCCAGGTCAAAAGGTCAAAGGTTACTCCAGGTCAAAAGGTCAAAGGTCACTCCAGGTCAAAAGGTCAAAGGTTACTCCAGGTCAAAAGGTCAAAGGTCATTCCAGGTCAAAAGGTCAAAGGTCAAAGGTTACTCCAGGTCAAAAGGTCAAAGGTCACTCCAGGTCAAAAGGTCAAAGGTCACTCCAGGTCAAAAGGTCAAAGGTCACTCCAGGTCAAAAGGTCAAAGGTCAAAGGTTACTCCAGGTCAAAAGGTCAAAGGTTACTCCAGGTCAAAAGGTCAAAGGTTACTCCAGGTCAAAAGGTCAAAGGTCAAAGGTCACTCCAGGTCAAAAGGTCAAAGGTCAAAGGTTACTCCAGGTCAAAAGGTCAAAGGTTACTCCAGGTCAAAAGGTCAAAGGTCACCCCAGGTCAAAAGGTCAAAGGTTACTCCAGGTCAAAAGGTCAAAGGTTACTCCAGGTCAAAAGGTCAAAGGTCACTCCAGGTCAAAAGGTCAAAGGTTACTCCAGGTCAAAAGGTCAAAGGTCAAAGGTTACTCCAGGTCAAAAGGTCAAAGGTTACTCCAGGTCAAAAGGTCAAAGGTTACTCCAGGTCAAAAGGTCAAAGGTCACTCCAGGTCAAAAGGTCAAAGGTCAAAGGTTACTCCAGGTCAAAAGGTCAAAGGTTACTCCAGGTCAAAAGGTCAAAGGTTACTCCAGGTCAAAAGGTCAAAGGTCACTCCAGGTCAAAAGGTCAAAGGTCAAAGGTTACTCCAGGTCAAAAGGTCAAAGGTTACTCCAGGTCAAAAGGTCAAAGGTTACTCCAGGTCAAAAGGTCAAAGGTCACTCCAGGTCAAAAGGTCAAAGGTCAAAGGTTACTCCAGGTCAAAAGGTCAAAGGTTACTCCAGGTCAAAAGGTCAAAGGTTACTCCAGGTCAAAAGGTCAAAGGTCACTCCAGGTCAAAAGGTCAAAGGTCAAAGGTTACTCCAGGTCAAAAGGTCAAAGGTTACTCCAGGTCAAAAGGTCAAAGGTCACTCCAGGTCAAAAGGTCAAAGGTTACTCCAGGTCAAAAGGTCAAAGGTCAAAGGTTACTCCAGGTCAAAAGGTCAAAGGTTACTCCAGGTCAAAAGGTCAAAGGTTACTCCAGGTCAAAAGGTCAAAGGTCACTCCAGGTCAAAAGGTCAAAGGTCAAAGGTTACTCCAGGTCAAAAGGTCAAAGGTTACTCCAGGTCAAAAGGTCAAAGGTTACTCCAGGTCAAAAGGTCAAAGGTCACTCCAGGTCAAAAGGTCAAAGGTCAAAGGTTACTCCAGGTCAAAAGGTCAAAGGTTACTCCAGGTCAAAAGGTCAAAGGTTACTCCAGGTCAAAAGGTCAAAGGTCACTCCAGGTCAAAAGGTCAAAGGTCAAAGGTTACTCCAGGTCAAAAGGTCAAAGGTTACTCCAGGTCAAAAGGTCAAAGGTCACTCCAGGTCAAAAGGTCAAAGGTCAAAGGTCACTCCAGGTCAAAAGGTCAAAGGTCACTCCAGGTCAAAAGGTCAAAGGTCAAAGGTTACTCCAGGTCAAAAGGTCAAAGGTCACTCCAGGTCAAAAGGTCAAAGGTCAAAGGTTACTCCAGGTCAAAAGGTCAAAGGTTACTCCAGGTCAAAAGGTCAAAGGTCATTCCAGGTCAAAAGGTCAAAGGTCAAAGGTTACTCCAGGTCAAAAGGTCAAAGGCCACTCCAGGTCAAAAGGTCAAAGGTTACTCCAGGTCAAAAGGTCAAAGGTCATTCCAGGTCAAAAGGTCAAAGGTTATTTCAGGTCAAAAGGTCAAAGGTCACTCCAGGTCAAAAGGTCAAAGGTCACTCCAGGTCAAAAGGTCAAAGGTCACTCCAGGTCAAAAGGTCAAAGGTTACTCCAGGTCAAAAGGTCAAAGGTTACTCCAGGTCAAAAGGTCAAAGGTCAAAGGTTACTCCAGGTCAAAAGGTCAAAGGTTACTCCAGGTCAAAAGGTCAAAGGTTACTCCAGGTCAAAAGGTCAAAGGTTACTCCAGGTCAAAAGGTCAAAGGTCAAAGGTTACTCCAGGTCAAAAGGTCAAAGGTTACTCGAGGTCACCCGAATCCGGAACCCGCTCTAGAACCCGCTCTAGAACCCGCTCTAGAACCCGCTCTAGAACCCGCTCTGGAACCCGCTCTAGAACCCGCTCTAGAACCCGATCCGGAACCCGATCCGGAACCAGTCGGGGAACCGGTCGGATCCGGTCTGAACCGGTCGGGTCCCATTTGATCCCGTTTGAACCGGTCGGACCCGGTCGGAAGTGGTTTCCCCTGCTCTGCAGCAGTCACAACCGGCTCCGTGTGGGCCCAGGCCCAGCTCCCCTGACCGGCCCATGGCCCCTCTCCCATCAATGGCAGCCCTTGGTTCCACCCCTGAGCCAGAGTCCCCCCCGCAGCCCCTGCACCCCTGGGGCTCCTCGCTGCCCTTCCCTCCCCTCTGCCCGGCCCAAATGCAATCAGAAAAAGAAACAGCTTGGCTCTCGCTCTCCCCCGCTCATCAGGCCTATCAAACATTGCCTACGTGTTATAAATGCTCAGATCCATAGCCAAATTTATCAAAAATTTAACCATTTATTGGGTCAATTACAAAAAACCTGAGGAACCCGGGGTATCTGAGGCAAACCGTGGCAAAACACCATGAGCAACACATGAGCCCCAGCTGAGCTCCAGATGCCCCTGATGAGCCCCTCTCTGCGCTGGGGCTCTGCAGGGCAGCACGGGCACCCTGGGCCTGCCTGGGCTCCAGCAGCCTCTCCACCAGCTGGGCTTGTCCCTGCCTGCCTCTCCTGTGGCCACAGGCACCTGGTGAAAGTGCTCTCGCTGCAGGACTGTGACACCTCAGGGCTGCTTCACAAGTTGTCAAACAACTGCCTGGGCAATAAAACAATTTCCGTTTTCCATGTGTTTTGGTCTATTTCTTGTTAGGTAATAACAAAAAACAAACATTACGTCGCTCTGAGTACATAAAAGGCTTGTTTCACTGATTACCCAGGCTTTCATTTTCTTTAAGCAACTCTAAGTGGGTGGGATTTGGGTGCAATTAGCCATGCAATAATTACAGTATTGCAGCCAAGAACCATTGCAGGCTGTCCCGAAGTCTCATGACTTCACTGTGATGCACGGAGAAGGACTAATCAAAGTCCCATTATAATTATAACAAATCCAATGGCCGGCTCATTAGGTCAGTGTGGACAAAAGCGACTCTTCAATGTCTGTGTTGGAAGGTTCACACAGATGCTGCTCTCTCTGCAGCAAGCAAGAGACCCCTCCAAATGTGACTGGAAGGTTGTTTGCTTTGTAATAGGCACCTGAGTTTTATTTGGCTGGCCTCTAAATGATTCCCCCCTCCTTTCTGATAAGGAGAGCTTTCAGATCTTACACACAGGGCTCTGAGGCTCTTTGTTCCTCAGGAATTCTTTTCTAATTAAAAAAAAAATAAAAACACACACACAAAAAAAAACACATCAGCAAACAGAAATGCAGGAAGACAGCCAAAAATCAGATCCTGGGCATTAACATTTAGCTGTGGCTGTGTTTCACTGTGGGCCTGTACGCATCTCATACAGAGGCAGAGGCCCCTCTGCTCTGTGTCCCCTGGAACAGGGGGTACACATGCTCCATCCATAACTGATGTCATCTGAAATCATCACTCATCCTCTGAAATCAATGCTGCCTTTGGCACCCATTTTGAGGGCAGTGAGCTCACCCCCCAGCACAGAGGTTTCCAAGTGCTTAGGACTGGGACTAAGGCCTCCTGAAGCCTCAAGCAAGCTGAGAGCCCTCAGCACCCCTGGCAAACGGAATTTCTACGTGATTGCAGCCTTTGCAGTGCCCAGAGACAGACACAGCACAGAGCCCAGCCCTGCAGAGCTGTGCCTGCCCCAGGCACTCAGCACTCAGCTCCCAGCAGGGCAGCAGCGATGCTCCCGGCAGGCGGGCTGCTGCTAAAAGGCATCAAAAGTCACCTGGAAATGGTTTCATTGCCTTGTTGCCTGGTGCATGGAGGGAGAGATGCCCTGAGTCTACTTGTTCTGCCGAGGTAACCAGAAAGAAAGCCTCACCAAAGCAGGCTCTCTACTGCCAGAGCGCGGTTTTGATTTTCAAGGGAACACAAATATTTTTTCTAGTGCAGACTTGACCTGAAAACAATTCTCCATTCCTTTTTCTTGTGGCTTTTATTAGTGCTTCCCTTCACCCAGTGAGACAGTCCCCTCCTGTGGCCCCTTGAGAGGCTTCTCAACAAGAAAAATAAAAGTTTGGGCCCACCAGAAGGCATCAGAGGCTCTAGGAGAGCCCCCCACGCCAGGGCCTTCCGTAGCTGGTGGCCCAAATGTTGCATGGCAATATTCTGCAGTCAAAGCAAAGCATTCTGCAGAGGAGAAAACCCTGAAAATAACGGGGTTATAATAAAATAAAATAAATAAAATAAATAAAATTTCTACTCACAACAGTAGAAATTCAACTTCTTTGTCAAGAAGACCCCCACATGGGTTCAAAAAACGTTTGTTGGAAGAATACACCCTGATATACCTGGTCTGTTTTCACCTTGATGTTCTCTGTTTCTCTTTGTTTTACATGAGTCTCCTGTACTTTGGAGTGATCCACGTAAAACTAAAGGGATAACACGAAGGGAACAAAGCTGGATAAAAACCTTAGAGTACTTGCCAAACTGAAAAAATGAAAGAGAAAAGGAAAGCAAACATCAAGCCAAGCCAAACCAATCCAAATACCCCTCTACTTTTGTGTGCTTTGTTACATTACGTTTATTTTATGATTCATTTGTAACAAAGTAGGGTGAATAATGCAGCCTTGCACCACAAACTTCTGCCTGCATAAGAAATCACTCGTGTTCCACAAAGCAGGGTTGGATAACAAAACCAGAGCCCTCTCATTTGCAAAAGTGGTTGTTGGTCCAAGCCCGAGTGGAGATCTCTCAGAGCCAGTTCCTCCAGCAGTGCTGAACTGGTGGCTCTCACACTGACGTGGTCATGTCCTCACCAGAGCACTCCAGCCCTGCGGAGACAGCCCAGCCCTGTGTACTCAGGCCTGCCAAGACATCCTGAAAGCACATCTCAGAGCACAGGGTGCATCTGGGGCAGCTGCCTCCAGGTGGATGGCCCAGGAGACACCCACGTGTGGGTGGGCCAAGAGATCTCCCAGACAGTGCTGGGACACTTCAACCCTGTCTCAAAAGTCTCAGCATGGCAAAGGTCTGAGGCTGCTGAGGTCTGAGTCTGGCTCAGGGAGCTCAGGGATAATCTATCAGTTCAGGGTCAGCTCTATCTCCACCAGATCACCCAGGCTCTTTTAGTGTCAAAGCCCAAGATCTCCAGGCTTTGGAAACACAAAGGAAAACTGTGGATTTGGATCTCCTGTCCAAGCTGCTTGTATTTCTGACTGTGTTGGGTGGACAAACACAAAGGGGAAGCAAGCAGGTGGTGACATCACATAAAACAGACCAGGCTTTGCAGATGAGTTCCCTGCCCTTCCAGCACCACCCCCTTACACTGCAAAATTCCAGCATCTTTCTTGTTTCCTTAACATTCCTAATATTTCACTCACAATTCTACAAGGATTCGGGTCCCAAACATATTAGGCTTTCCTAAAATTCAAGATTTCTACATGCTAATCCCTGGCTGTGCCTGCCACTTGTGTCCTTCATCCAGGACCATGGAATGCCCCAGGGAAGCAGGGAATAATCCCAGCTCCCAGGAGCTGCTCCAGGAACGATAACCACAGTGCTGGAGAGGGCATCTCCCAGGTGACAGGCAGCCAGAAACCAGCTGAGCAAGCAGGAAAAAAAGCATCCAGGGCTGTTTTGCAGGAAGGCTGCAGGTGTTGGGATTATTGTAGGAGTTTGGCAAACCAGGGAACAGCACACGTTCCTAAAACGACAGCACAGCTTTTATACTCTCATTGCACATCTGTGCATCAGTGTCTCAGCCACTCTCCCAGGCATTTCAAAAGTACACCAGAGACACACAAAACCTCGGAGTTCCAAACACTCAACAAAGCAATAAATGGGATCAGAACCTGCTCTGCTCTCTCACACCACCCAGAGCAGCTGCTGAGGATGGGAACGTGTGGCACAGTGAGAGGTGACTCAGGGGGATGGTTCATGGTGCTGTTGCTGCTACAGAGAGGGAAACCTGTCCCTGCTGGACACTTTCAGCCATTGGGCTTGGTGAAGCTTTCCCAGCTATGCAGGAAATAAGAGCAGAGCATTCATTTCATGCCTTTTCCAAACTAGCCCTGAGGGAAGAAGTAGCCAACAGGAAAGGTTTTCACTTCTGCCAACTCCAACTCCCCACCTTTCTCTTTTGTTTATTGTTTCCCCTCATATTTTCAAACACTTGCCAACTTTCCCAAAACTCCTGTGTAAGAATATAGATTCTTTTCTGCTGTGAGACCCCAGCAAAAAAGGAACATTTATTAGAGCAAGTACTTCCCCATCTCTGCTGAAGCAGAATTTCTTCTTTGGAAGGGGAACCCAAGCAAGTTTACCACTTTTGCTTTTCTGTGCATCCTGTAAACACACATTGCCATTTCCTGCTCACCAATCCCACAAAGGGGCACTTACAGCGGATTCAGAATGGTTTTCCTCTGTTACCAGCTCCCTGTGGTCCCATCCAGTTTCTGATCTGAAGGGCAGTCAATAAAGAAGCCCTGCCATGCATCGAGGCTCCCAGTGAGAGCAGCAAACCCAACGTGCTGGTTTGTTACCCACCAGCAGCAGCTGCCCTGGGCAGTGCCAGGGCTGGGTTCAGATGTTTGTGTTTGAGCAGCAAAGCAGTGAGGGCTGGGGGAGTCAGCAGGGCTGCTCTGTGCCAGGCTGCACAGATTCACTCACCGAGCTCTGCCGCTCCAGCACAGGGCGCTTTCGCCAACCGCTTGCATGGGGGTGGATGTCCATGTCACCATTTTAATTGCTCAGAACAGCAAATGGGTGAATTTCTGGCTTGTCAAGGACATTGTAGAGAAAAGAGACACTATTAATCTCTCCAAATCCTAGCTGGTGAGCGGGGCCTTAAAACAGCTGACCAGCAAAGCAAACACGCTCGGCAAGTGGGCAGCGTGCCACGGTGAGGGACAGCATGGACAGGGCTCTGAAGGAAGGTGCTGCTGGCTCCTGAGCTCTTCTCCAGCTAATAAATAATGCTAAAAAGCCTGGCAGGAGGCAGCATAAACAGAAGGTGCTGCTCCACCTCATATAGTTTTCAGAAAGAGGGATATATTTTCTTGAAGCGCCACAAATGTTTTTTATGCACCCCTGAACGGGCAGTGCCGGCAGCTGCTCGTGCCAATGGGGTGTGCCAGTGCCTGGCCTGCAGGAGGCTAAGGCATGCCCTGATGCCACCAGTGAAAAGAGCTGCCTGGCTGGCCCAGAACTGGCCTGAGAGACTGCAGACAGCAGGGGCTGTGTAGACAAGCCCTGTCTGCCTCTCCCACAGCCACTGGGACCTGTGCTCTGCAGCATGTCTGTGCTGGCACGCTCGCTACGGCAAAGGAGCAGGGTGTGATAGGAAGAGCTGGTTTGCAGGGAGCTGAAAAGAGGGATCCCATCTTGCCACACTGAGGGTTCTTAAGTGCATTTTAAATTAAAATCAAATTATTTCTCCAACGGTTTTGACAGGAGGGGGCTGTGCTTGCAGGGAAGCACTGCCCACCCATGGAGGATTTATTCCTCTGTTACCTTTCTCCTTGGGTCACCAAGCTCCAGTCACTGCAGAGAACACACCTGCACAGCTCAGTCCAGGGCTCCTCGTCACACCAAGGAAGGTTTCAGATTGGAAGAAGCAGTTTAGTTAAGTTAGTTTTGTTCAGTTTCATTTATTGGGTAAACCCCTTTACCCAACACACCCAATGGTGGAGGAAGGGGTGGGAGCCCCTGAGAGACCCAGTGTCCCCCCATTTTCTCCACCTGCCCTCACGTCACCATTTTCCCTGCCTTTAACTCCCTCAGCTCAGCCAGTGAGTCTGAGCCCAGGCTCACCTTGCTGCACACCCACTGCTGGACCCCAGCTGCTCTCCTGCTCCCTTTGTCCATCACAAAACCACTCAGTCAGTCACACCACTCCCTCAAACCAGTAACTTTTGAACTTAAAACCAGACGCTCAGCAAGAGCAGCAGCATGTCCAGGCTCCAGCCAGCACAGCCCAGCACCTGAGAAGGGATGAGCAGACTCTGCTCCAGGAGGCAGCTAAACCAAACAGCTGCCAAATGCAGAGTCCTTCCCCACAGAGGTTCTAAAGCTGTGTTTGGGTATTTCAGGAGCACAGAGCTCCAACCAGCACTGAGAAGGAAGCACATCACAGGGCCAACCCTGCCTTCTGCTAATGGTCTTAAATCCTTGTCAACCACAGAAGTGCAAGAAGCAGATTTGGAAATAAAGGATGATAGTGGTCACTCAGCAGGGGATGGCATTATCCTAGGTGAGCCCTCCCCAGGAGGGCAGCAGAGATCATTAGAGGAATTGCTTGTCCTTATTTAAGCCTCCCCAACTCTACCAGGAGCCCAGCTGACCTGCTGTTATCTGGTGGGTAAGCACAGATACAAGAGACTCATTACTCTAAGCTAAGGCATTGCAGGTCACTGTGCCACCTAAGAAGTAAAAAAGATAAAAGATTCCCAATTTTCCCGCTTCCTGAGAGCAGCAGCCATTTTGCACCTCCATAAAGCAGCTCTCATCTGAGCAATTTGGCCTATACAATAAGTAGCCAGCACTAACTAGCTGCCAGCTGAACACTAGCAAAAATGTTATATTCCTTCTTCAGTCCTATTTTTAAGCGCTGACATTAAAAGAAAAGACACGGGGGAATTAAATCTGTGGGAAGTCTTTAAGAGAGAACACATTTCTTCCACCTGCACTTTGCAGATAACACCCTACATTTCCAGCTTTTCTGATTTATTCCCACTCATTTTTCTCTTCTCCTACCCACCCAATGAGTGGGATATTAGCAGACTAGGCAGACTGCAGACACCTCTCACAGGTAGATAGATCATCCTACAGATGAAGGTCTCTTTTCCACAGCTGCCTTCCAGCTCACCCCCACAGTTCTACATCCCTCTCTCAAGTAGCAAAGTTCTTTCTCCTACTGAGCCCTCAGGTGATGCACTCCCCACCTAATCTGTCTGTATGAACAACTTGGCTACTTCTAATAGAGGTGAGCTTTGCTTTGGTTTGGTTTGCCAGGTAAATATTCAGATTGGCAGCTGCAGCCAAGAAACAGTCTCAGAAAATTTGGTGGTAAATGGGCACAGAGGAGGAAATTAAACTAAAGGATGTCCTGGCAGCCTAGAGACACACAGGAGAGCCAGGCAGTCCCATCAAAGCCACTGCTGCCAGGCAAAGGCTGTCTGGAGGAGGAGGGAGATGGCTCCAACTTTCATGCAGGGAAGTCAGCTGAAAGGAAGAGCAGCTGCTCTCCTCAGGTACTGCTTTAAACAGGGAGACTTTCAAGACCTTCTAACAATTTCTGTGCTTTACAGGATTTTTGCTTGAGACAAAGCCAATGCTCCAGGCCAAACAGTGCTGCCAGGAAGTGACAGCTCCCCAGGGATTTCATCTCGCTGCCTGCCCGGGCCCTTGCACAACTCCCAGCAGGGCATCTCCTCTCTCAGGCCCCAGAGGCACAGCCTTGATTAGGCCTGGCAGTTCCTACCAGACTGGACCAGGACAGACAAGAATTCTGGATCCAGAGGGTCCATAGCAAAGCCTAGACATGGAGTTTGGGCCAAATCCCACCAGAGGTTTGCAGGGTGCCTCAGCTTGGGTCTCTCTGTCCAAGCTGGTGTTGAGGCATGCTAACAGGCATTTCACCAGGTCTCCCAAATTACTAAATTGGTTAGGATGACTGGCAAGGTGGCCCCAGGGCTGTAGTAATTACATATCCTCTGAACAGAGAGAGACATAGTCCTCCCAGGATTTTAGAAGCTGTGGGAAACTTAGAGAGAAGAATTCAAACAATTATTATCTCTCTTTCTGTAACCATTGTTTATAGATATGGTTCTCCAGAGTGTGCTGTTCATCGTTCACCAACAATGTGAGAAAAGATTCCTAAAGGCCAATCAGGTCTGAGGTCCACCATTGTTTCTATAAGAACTGTAGATTTCTAATAATAAAATGTCTTTTCATGCCTTCTGATGATGGAGTCTCTGTATCACCTTTGCCTGTCCCCAGTACCCCTTTGGTGATACAGGGCCACCCTACTCCCAGGACTGTCCTCCTCCACAAATCCTGTGACACAGCTTTCCCTCCTTCAGTGCACTGCCTCAAAGCAAAGGTTGAAGCACAACTGAGAAACTGCTGCACTGAGGGTCTGTATCTGCCCAGCAGTGCTGCTGTAAGGTTTGCGCTGAGGCCAGAGCCTCCAAACCTGAACTTCCCAGAGCTGTGTCCACGCAGCACCTGAAACTCCGGCCGTGGCTGAAGCTGTGGCAGGACAAAGGGCTCCTGCCATGCAGCAGGTTAAATAAATGCCTCAGTGCCATGCTGTGCAAAGCCTGAAGCACTGATGGCTTCCTCTGCTGCTCTAACAGCCTCATCTCCCCAGCTCTTATTAAGCCCAAGCCCCAGGAATCCAAATCTTTGCTGAGCAGAGCCCTAAGTGAGGAAATCAATCATTCTCCAGCGGATGCTCTGTCACCGCCGGCTGCCCCCCGCGCTGCCCAGCCTCAGACAGGCACTGCAGAGGGAGCTGCTGCTGCTGCTGCTGCCTGGGGTGCCCCAGAGGGCCCAGCAGCCCTGCAGGCAGCACCCCACAGTGCCACACCCAGCAGGAGCCCGTGGCATGTGCCATCATGCTGTGTGAATGGCCAGGACAGATCACTGAGCTGCTCCAGGGCCCTGCTTGGTGCCAGCGGGGCTGTGTCACTGACAGGGCAGCATCAGCCATGCCCAGCCCACAAATGCCAGCCAAAGCCCTCAGCCCTCCATCCCCTGCCTGCAGCCCAGCTGGGAGAGGGAGGATTACCCTGCACTGCCAGGATCTCCTCCCTGTGCTGAGCTGAGAGAGAAAAGCCTCAGTGCTGGTGCTCAGCACCCTGCTCCCCTGCAGAGGAACCTCTGCAGAGACCCAGCTGCCTTGTAGGAATATTCATCCATGATTCAGGGTTGCAGAAAACCACTGCACAGAACTGAGCTACATGCATGGAAATCCCAGTATTCCTCCCCCTTTTCCATGTATGAATTTCAAATACCTCAGCATCCAAAGAGACCTCAGCATCCAAAAGGCTGGAGTAAGAGCTGTCTGCTGGTAGCAGCAGGGGCTTGTCTGTGCTGGGGAAGCTGAGAGGCATTGAAAACAAAGGCACAGCATTGCCACCTGCAAAGTCCATCCCACTCTATGTGCAACCCAAACTCATGCTCTGAAGTGCACCAGGTTTGCTGGGAAGGGACAATTGTGCCAGGGGCTATCCCTGACTGTGAGCTGGAAGCCTGCAACTGTGCACAGGCAGTGCATTAACTTCCCTATTATATTAGAATCTAACCCAAACCCTTAAAAATTCTCCTGGCCCCTGATAAGACACTGTATGTGACTTTCTTGTTTGCCTTACTCTCCCTCACCCTACACACTCAGCACCAGCTTTAGCATTGTGGCTGCAATCATTTTGTTTCTTTATATTAATTAGTAAGTTATAAGTTTTCCTCCCCATGAGCTTATAGGAGCTTAGTCTGGATCTCCCAGTGTTTCCCAGGCAGAGAGGAACACACAGCACTCTGCAGGAGAGGGAGGGATACCTGGCTGCTTGGCTGAGCTCCCACTGTTTCACTGGACACAGCAAGGAGCAATCCAGGGAGATGTTTTTTGTGACTTCTTTCTAATGAGGTCAGGCATTTCAGCTGGATTAAGGGTCTGCAATCACATGCCTGGTCTTAGGTTTCCATGAGCTGTAGGGCCTGAGGCTGAATCAGTCACTGCTGTATTGGAGCTTCACCTTTCCTGCAATTAGCTCAGCATTTCTGGAGCAGCACTGCGGCCTCTGCAGCCTGAGGTCCTTGCAGCCATCAGCAGCAGGACTCAGCTCTGCAGGGCTGGGTGACAGGAGCCCACCACTGCAGGCTGCCCAGGGTCCTGGCCCTGAGAGCTGGCAGAGGAGTGCAGGGCTCCTGCTGCCTTTGGGGAGCTGGGCTGCACCTCAGCCACACTGTCCAGGGGGGTTTCAATGCCACAGGCTGAGACACCACCCTGATTTTTGGGAAATCTTTCCCACAAATGAGGGGAGGCTGCTGTGGGAGGGCTGGGAGCACTCTCACACTGCAAAACAGAGAGTTCCATTTCTCCCTGCCCCACAAAGGTTTCTGCCCTCGGGTGAACCTCAGTCACAAGCACAAAAGAAACATAAACCCTACACATTCAGGAGGGGAAAGGTTACAGAACACTTCAGGCCAGTGCAAGATTGGAGATGGTGTGAGCAGCTTCCCGCAAGGAGAGATTTAAGGGGCAAACTGCAAACAGCCAAGAGCAACTTGAGCTTCCTCTCCCACACAGCTCAGTCCAAGAGGGCAGTGGCCATTCCTTAAAATCCCTGGGAGAAGCAAACTTGGGTGGGGCACAAAGAAAACTGCTGATGAAAAAGGCACAGCTCTCATCTCCTCACTGCTCCCCTGGCAAAACTCTGTGGCAAAGCACGCTGTGAAATGCAGTATTCTGTGTAGTGTTTTGGAATCAAGACCAAAACAGCTTTCATGGAGGAAATCTGAGTTAAAAGTAAGAGATAACTCAAAGGATGACACATCCTTAGTGCCTGCTGAGGAACTCCAAGGGGAGCCCAGCCCAGAGCTCTCTGCATACAGAATTGCACTGAGCTGCTCTCCCGGCACTGCCTGGGCACAAACACACTCCATATCACAGCAGCACCTTAAGGCAAGAGCTTTGAAAATCCAGAATTAGATGTTGCTATTAGACATTACAAGAGAAGAGATGCTGGCTTTTCATGTTGCTTCCATCCTGAGACTGGTTTGCACAGATAGGAAGAAACGTTGTGTTTGTTTGCATTACTCACCAGGAGTGAAGGTGCCAGGAGCACCCACTGATAGCACAGCTCTCTCTGTCATGGACAGGCATCAGCCTCTGCTCAACTCCAAAACCGTCACAGGCAGCATCTGGCCAGAGCTATGTTGTATGTAGACTGTAAGAGCTTGATCCAGTTCATTTTCTGAGGAAAAAATTAAAAATCTGAGTTGTAGAGATTTGTGTCAGTAGACAAGAACCAGCTCTCCATGTCTAGCTGGAACTGTCCTGTCTGTGCACATCTGTCCCATGCAGGAGAACCCCCAGAGCTGCTATAGTAATAGCAAATAACAGCATTTTTCCAGGAGAGAAATCCGTGTTTATTCCATGAAAGTGGGACATGGAAACAATTTTTAATCCCAGCATTATTTGCAAATACATGACCTGCTGGCAGATGACTCCACACTCACTGGGCAGTGCCCTTCTCCATAAATGATCATGAAAGAAAGAAGGCTGAAACAAAGATAGTGACCAACCCAAAATCAGGGTCCATACATCCACTCATTCACATATCACACCAGAGGCAAAAGTTGTGCCTTATAAAAAAATGTCAGAAAAAGAAAGTTAAACAGTAGAAAGGAAAAAGACTGACTGCTATGTCAAATTACCAGACTGCCAAGGAATAAAACCTTGTCATATATCATTCATGCACTAAATACAGCACTCCCACTTCTGCAGCCTCTTCCTTCCTTCCTTCCTTGGATCTCAACACTGTTTGCAAACATAAATGAATAAACCCTCTCACCTCCTGTGAAGCAGGTAATTTGTTTTTATTAATACATAAATGATAGAGGAAATTAATTAAGGAACAGAAAGGGCAAGAGGCCCAAGATCACACAGCAAGAGCACTTTAATCACTACATTCTGGCCACTTAAGAGTAGTGCTTGCATGTTAATGCTTTCCTGTAGGAAGCAAGCATTTCCAGCACACCACCTTTCCTCAGACTAAGGCCTCCCCCAGCCCTGGCTAACTTTCCAACTTTGCAACATCAGGGATATGGAGTTTTCCTTCACATTCACACCACACCTCTGTCCCCTGGTTTAATTATTATTTATGCTGAATATAAATAGCACAGGAGATGATCCTAAGATGAATAATGTAAAGGCAACAAGAGACAGAAAAACTGCTCCAGTCAGCTCATCTCCTACCTGCTCTATATTAAACACATCTGAGCACTGGGTCTCTGCATACTAGAGGAGGATGGGTGAGTTTTAGGGCCATTGCACAGTTTGAACTTTCCCAATGTATCACAGTTACAGAACCTCCCATGCCAAATAACTTTGTGCTGATCCCCAGTGAAAATTCACAGTGTTCAACAGCCCTTGAAATTTCTAATTTGTGAGTCCCCACAGAGGAGTGGTGCAGGGGGTGCATTTCTTGCTGCATCCCCTGCCTTGGACAGGGGATCAGGGACTCCTTGGAGCCTGACTGCAGTGCCCAAAATCTGCACTCCTATTTTAATTAATAAGCAATCTATATCTATCTGCTTCCCCATTTGCATCCAGTGCTGTTAATGACAAGAAAATACATCTTTTTAAAATGCTAACCTAGTAAGAGGTATTAGGAAAAGCGAAAGCTATTACATGTGCAAATTTCAGAGCAATTAGTCACAGAGGCAGAAGCACAGACAGGAGATTAGTTCTCAAGTCCTCATTCCCATCTGCTTCCCCAGTGGAGCCAGCAGTTTTGTGCAGACCCAGGAGGTGAAGGCCATGCTCAGCCCCACCAGGAGGTGTCAAAGCAATTTCCCTGCACCCACCTTGCTGTCAGCAGTGCCCTGCACTCAGCATCTCCCACAGCCTGGCAGGAACCAGGACTGTCAGCAGTGCCCTGCACTCAGCATCTCCCACAGCCTGGCAGGAACCAGGACTGGGTGTCAGCAGTGCCCTGCACTCAGCATCTCCCACAGCCTGGCTGGAATCAGGTGTCAGCAGTGCCCTGTACTCAGCATCTCCCACAGCCTGGCAGGAACCAGGACTGTCAGCAATGCCCTGTACTCAGCATCTCCCACAGCCTGGCAGGAACCAGGACTGTCAGCAATGCCCTGTACTCAGCATCTCCCACAGCCTGGCAGGAACCAGGACTGTCAGCAGTGCCCTGCACTCAGCATCTCCCACAGCCTGGCAGGAACCAGGACTGGGTGTCAGCAATGCCCTGCACTCAGCATCTCCCACAGCCTGGCAGGAACCAGGGCGGGGTGTCAGCAATGCCCTGCACTCAGCATCTCCCACAGCCTGGCAGGAACCAGGACTGTCAGCAATGCCCTGCACTCAGCATCTCCCACAGCCTGGCAGGAACCAGGACTGTCAGCAATGCCCTGCACTCAGCATCTCCCACAGCCTGGCAGGAACCAGGACTGGGTGTCAGCAATGCCCTGCACTCAGCATCTCCCACAGCCTGGCAGGAACCAGGACTGCCAGCAGTGCCCTGCACTCAGCATCTCCCACAGCCTGGCAGGAACCAGGACTGGCTGCAGGCTGCCAGAGCCTGGCCAAGGGGCAGGACTCAGAACAGGCTCACATCTAAAGAAACAATTTTCTTTCTCCATTTCCCTGCAGCCAACATGATCCCACTGAAGATAAAACACTAAGTGCATCTAGAAAGAGAACACAAATAGCTAAATTCTGTTGGTGTGAAGATTTCTTCCCCTGACAGTGCTATTCTAGATGCATCACTGCATATTTGCAGTGGAAGATGGAAATACTTCTAACATTAAAGATAGTGACATTCTCAATTTATCGCACTTGTGGAAAGGTGTGTGTGGGAGTGTGAGTGACTCTTAGGAATATGTCCTAAGTAGTTTGATGAAGAATAGTACACATTTCTCCCAGGATTTTTTTTAATAAAGCTCAAAATTGTAGTAGAAGATTCTTGGCAAGAGTTTAGAAAAAAAACAGCTTTGGGAAATAAATCTCATATTGTGCTCCTTCTTGCAGGATTTTTGAGTCCTCTATCTCTCTATATAAAAATACATTAAATTATTAAAAAATGGAATCCAAATTATTCTACAGCACTTTTGAGCACTTGATTGCTCCCAGTTTTTAACAAATCTGTGGCTAGAGTTGCGTTGTGGTAAGGATAACCTGTGCCTGAACAGCCAGTGTATGCCACAGACCTGTACCACCAAACTGCTCCTAAAAATGGGGGGGAAAAAAAGGAAAAGAAAAAGGATCTGGTTTTCAGCATCAGAATGGACTCTTGCTGTTGTCAGTTAAAATCATTCTCCAGAGATGAGGGGAATTTTAACGCATTTGAGCAGAAACAGCCACCCCTGCCTGAGCTCCTCAACCCTGACCCTCATCTCCCCCCGGGGCTGGGGCAGCTGAGCCCAGCCCTGCTCCATCCCCATCCAGAGCTGGCAGGGACACCTGAGAGCAGGGCAGGCTCCCAGCTCAGCCTCAGCACGTCCAGAAGCGCCTCCCCACACTCCCAAAGCTGCTCCAATTCCTCACAGGAAATTGCAGAGTAAAAGTGCAGCAGGGCACAGACGGGGCTCCAGATCCGCCCCCCATACAAGAGCTACAAATGCTCTATTTTCCTCTGGCTGACAATACATTAGCAGACACATTCTTGTTGTTCATGGATGTTCACAGAAGACCTAAACATAGCCTAGTATTGTCAACAGAAAATGCAATTCAATTCCCTAAAAATATCAGGAACACAGGCTATGAAGAGTTTGTTTTTCCCCAGTAATGCACTTTTTCATTATTGCCCTGGATTAAAATTAAATTGCTAACATAAGGACAAGCAGATGAATCTGTGGTTATGATAGCATAGAAAAATGTCAATACAATGCTTGTACACTGCATGCTCCTTCAGTATTTAAAGATTCTTATCTCCAGAATATTATAAACTGAAACACACTGTGAGGATCTCACGCTATTAAATCAAGCAGTGCTGCTCATATTGCCTCACTTCTGCCATCAGCCAGGCAGTGCATCACCTTTGGGAAGAAAATTTCTGGGTCTCCTGCACAGGGAAGCAGCATTTTCATTGCTCAGAAGCAAAACAGGACTGTGTTTTCATGCACGCAAACCTGACCCTAACATTGTCAAAACAAAACCCCTAAAATTTGATATCCACCCTAATCAAAACAAGCCCATACCAAGCCCTGGCTCACAGCATCTTTGTAGTGGGGACGATGAGCTGCCAATTTTTAGTGACTTAAGGCAAAGTAGTGACTTAAGTTCTGAAACACTTAATAAAACAATGACTTAAGGAGTCAAATGAATTGTATAATTTCTAATTCCACATAAAAACAACAAAAAAAGCACAGTATAGAAACAAAATGCCATTTCAGAAAAAACCCACATTCATACGTTCTTCCAAGGTGCTTTACACAGACAACCTTTGCTCTGAAAAGGGCTTTTCTCTTTCCAGGGTAGCAGCACACAGAGGTGGAGGCTGCAGCCAAATGCCACAAAACTGGACTGACTCTTATTGCCCCACACACTCCCCCAGACCAGGAGCTGGTCCTGACAGCTCCAGCTTCACCATGGAAAAGTTCCCTTACAAACCCTGCTTCTCCCAGTGTCAGTATTCTCCTTGGATTCCCTTCTTAGCTGGTGAAGGGTGATTTAAGCTGCAAAATACATAATTTCACACATAATTTCCAAGTAGTTTCATCACTGAGCCCTATGTAAATACACGGGACCAGTGACTGACAGAAGAAGGTTGCCAAAACCAATCATTTTGAACCAGCTAATTGGGAAACACTTTTGACTGATAATTTCATTTTTTTTCTTAGCAGCTGTATTTTACAAGGGTTATTCCCAGGATTCTGCACAAATGGACTTTCCCCGTGAGACCAGTGGCTGGTATGGACCCTTGGCAGTCCCAGAGAGAGAACAGGAGCAGGATTAAAGCACGAGAAGCTGCATGAAATCAGGCTGTGGAGTGTCTGAGCTCAGTGCAAACTGCACATTGCACATGCTGCAGGCAGCCCTGCTGGCTCCTGGGCTCTCTTAGGAGATCAGACAGGAAACCAGGGCTTTGTTCTAGGAAAGGCATAAAGGCCTTCAGAAGTCACATTACCAAAGAACTCTGCAGGCATGGGCCAGAGTGCAACATTTTGTTATGTAGTCTCACCTTGCTGGAAACACACTGTCGGCTTCTAAGGAAAAAGAATAAGGATTGGATTCATTTCTGTAAACCAAATCCTTTCTTGCTTTACTTGCTGGCCAACTGTTGAGGCTCATGCTTCTATATATTGCTGTTTGGAAAATATTAATTTTAAATAATATGGAATTTAAAAAAACTATCACTGGTTCTTGCTGGAGTCTCAGGGGAACACAAAATGGCAAAAAAAAAATCTGGACAACTTCTGTTCTGTTGTAATGAAAGAAGTAAATGGAAGTTTCAAAGTGACACCTCCATCCAGTAGAATTAAGGAATTGACTTTTCCTATCTTGAGTCAGAACACTGCAAAAAAATTCTGACAATCTCAGTTTAGAAACCTGTCATAGGGAGAGCAGATAATTCACTCCTCAATGCAGCCCTTTAATGTATAAGAAAGTATACTTTGCAAACTAATATACCTACTGGATTTTACTCTACATTATTTTTGTCTCACTTTTCACTTCCATGCTTTCACTAATTGAGCTTCTGTCTTTTGTTATTTGTACAACAATATCTCAGGGGATCCTCTTGTTCTCTTTATAAAAATCTAGTTAAAGTGCTTCCGTTATATAACCATGTCTCTGTATTAACTGGTATTAGTGGGTGTACTTCAGCTGCATAGCTGGAACATTTAAACGTACTGGAGAGGATGCAGAGAGTATAGAAAGCTTGGATGGTGTTTACATAGCCTTCCCACGCATTTTGGCAAAACTGTATTGCTCCAAGTCCTGTGACATGCTAAACAAAAACAAATTTGAGCACCAACAAGGGCAAACCTCAAGAGCAGAAACACATAATATGTAAATACAAGTGTTATTTACCATAAATCATATGGCTGAGAGCTTTAAAAGAAGCTCTTTTCCTATAGGATCTTGGTGTTACTGAAAGGAGTCACCCTTCAGGATGTGATACTCCCCACAGGAGAGCTGAACATTAGTGCTCCACAATTATGTTTCATGAGACCTCACCATATGCCACACACAAAACTCATGTAGTGCAGCAATCAAGGCTCTATCCTACAAGCAGCTATGAGAAAGCTCAGCCATATTCATGCAAGGAGAGAGAAAAAAAAAAAGAAAGTAAAACTAATTATTGAAATTTATGGGTTCAGGTATTTACATAATGATTACAATTAACAAGGTGTTTATCTCTATTTTTGTTCTTCATCTATGTGCTTGACATTTATATCAGTCATAGAAATTACATATTTCAAAAAGGAGAAGGTAATTCAGGTCAGCCAGGAAAAGCTTTTTGGGATCAAACTGGAGCAAGAGCTGTCCAGAATGGAAGCAGCCCTTCATGCCTGTCAGCATTTAGGATCAAGCTTGGCAAATATCAGACCTGTGAACTCCCAGAGACCCGGCCCCCAGCCCCCTCAGCCTGGCTGGGAACACAGAGGTGGCAGCAGCCCCGTGTTCTCACCAGGTGAGGATGCTGAGGTGCCTCAGAGCAAAGGTGACAATGGTGACAAACAGCTCCCAGGTAAACAAACAAACAAACAAACAAACTTACCCACCCAAAAGGAAACCCGCCTGTGAGTGCAATACATCTGCAGCAGCCCTCAGTGCTCCATGCTGGGACAGCTCTGGGCCAGTCTGTGGGAAGAAATGACCTCCTGACCACGCACCACAGTCTGGGTGTGCAGAGGACTCCTCACCAGCTGAGAGTGAAACCCTGCAGGGGGGACATAAAAACCTATGAAGATGAAATCTGGAGAGACAAGATCCCAGAAGAAAACATCCATTTCCAAAAATGATCTCAGAGGGCCACTGACTCCCAAGTGCCACCAGAAGCCACGTGGTGTGTGCCATCCTCATTCCCAAATCTGAGGCATCCCTTGCAAATGCAGAGATGCAATGACAGTGAAGACCACAGGGGTTTGCTGGGGAAAGTGCACTCTGCTTACTGCTGCTGTTGGATTTTAAACTGATAGTCAGAGACTGAGCCTCTTCTGAAGCAATAGTGAGAAAACTATTGCTATCATATTGTTCAAACTTAGTTTAGTATTAGCAAAGGAAGTTGAGAACAACTCAGCATCTCCATCTTTCATCCTTGACTGAGCCTCTTCTGAAGCAAGAGTGGGAAAACACCTTTGCTCTTCCTGCCCCTCCAGGGCAGATCCCAGGGAATTCATGACAGGGGTGTAGTGAGGAGGCTGTGCTGGTGCAAATGGGTCACAGAACTCCTTCGTGCTGTGCCACAGCTGGCCCTGGCACAGGCATTCACAGCCCCTTGTGCTCCGCTTGAATGCCCTTTCTGGGACATCTTCTGGGACTTTCCTTGGGCTCCATTCATCTTTACACAGCAAATGAGCATTTTTTTGTCAACAATCAGTTCTTTACACATTTTGGCACCTGACCGACACATGGCACACCCAGTCAAGCTGCATGATACATTACATAAACACTGCAAGGAAAGATAGATATAGATAGATAGATGATATAGATATGGATGTTATAGATGATATAGAAATAGATATAGATAGATATAGATTATAGAGATATAGATACAGATATAGATATAGATGATATAAATAGATATAGATATAATATATATTTATACATATGCACTGTATTGTTTTTCCAAAGTGTCAGATCACTACATTATAACAGAGAGGCTATTACAGACAGGTTTAGTTAGCTGTGCATCATTTCACACCTTCATTACAATCTTTACTGGGAAAATGGATTGCTTTTGAGGCTCTCTCCATTCTCATTAAACTTCCACTCTTGCAGGGTGTCAGAACTGTAAAATGCCTAATACAGACAGTTAATTATAACAGCACTCACTACTTCAGCCTTTTCAATTACCCACATTTCCAGCAGCTGGAGCAGCCAAGCTCCCATCCAGGGTGAGTCAGAGCACCACTAACAAGGGAGGCCAAGGCGTGGCCAGGGGACAACACACTCTGCCAGACCATGCAGAACCTGGAAAACCATCAGAAAGCTTTCCACTGGCAGGAAAAAGCATTTCTTGGGAGGTTTGTGATCAGGGAAGGATGAAAGATGGAGATGCAGAGTTGTTTTCCACTTCCTTTGCTAATACTAAATTTGAACAACATAAACATTATTAAGGAAGCTGTCTTTGGAGTTGCTCAGGGTAATAGAAGCACTTTGTCAGATGAAAAATTGGCAGAAATTAGCCTGAAATTGTTACCGAAAATGAAATCACATAAACAACTTTGATTTCTGCTCCAGGACACAAGCTGCCAGATAGGAGTTACCTCTCTCCTTGTCACATTCAGGCACGTGTGGCAGGCAGAAACCTCAGCTGATTGCAGCTCCCAGGGATCAGACACTGGAAATCTTCTCCTGGTCCAAAAGGACAACTTCCATTTCCTCCTACAAATGGGAGCTGTTCAGACAGAGCCTCTGACACTTATGCACAGCAAACTGTGGTTTGTGGTGGTATTGGGGGTGTCTGGCATTCTGGGGCTGAAATGAGGCTCTCTGCAGTTTCTGAACAGCACAAACACTGTGGTGACTGTAAAGCCTGGCAGATGTTCAACATCTGCTCCACAGGGGAATGAAACTCCTCTGAACAGCCCCCCTGAGTCCCCTGCCAGAGGCACCCAACCAGCTCCTCCTGAGCTGACTCCAGCCTCTCAAAGAAAGCCCAGTTTCAGGTTTCTCACAGCAGCAAACCCACTCAGATGCAAACCAAGATTTTCCAAGGATAAATGACCCTCCAAGATTGCAGGCACAGCACACGGCCACAAAAGGTCACTGCTCTACTCAGCTCTTTCCCCTTTTTACAATCCACACAACTGAGAATTGTCCAATTCACACCCTGCTGTACAAATGAGAATTCCATTTTGAGCAGGTGACTCTCAATGTATTCAGGAAGAGAGCATCCTTGCTGTAAAGGAGCACCGTGTTCCAGCACAGACATCCCAAACACAGCAGAAAAAGCCATCTCCCTTATGAGGGATCAGAAGATCAGAGATGTGTTTTATTAGTTGTATAAAAAGTATCTTTAGCTCTCAGTTGAAAGGAAAAATTTGCATTTAAATAGAAAGATTAATAACTGTAATGCACAGAGCCCACACTGAATAATTTTTTGTAACAGAAAATAATTCATATTTTTGTATAAATTGTTCACCTTAAGTCAAGCTACAAAAAATGATAATCACAATATTTTATGGAACAATTTTAATCTAATACAGCTTTGTTACATTGTAATTCTCCAGTGTAAATAATGCATGCCTGCAGTTTTGAAAAAGGCCAGATTTAAAATACCTGTCTCTGAAAATTCAATAGGGTGTGTGCTTTTTGGTGTGTTTACACTATGCACGAGTTTTACCTATTAAAATAAAAAGAATCCTTCAGAAGGATAATAACCAACCATTCCTCCTACTGCAAGGACAGGCCAGGAGGTGATGCTTATGGAGTGCTTAATGATCTTTTTTGGAAAGAAAGCTTTTTCTCTAGAACACACAGATTTGGATTCACTCAAGTATTTCAACACGATACTGAACTCTTGGCTTGTTTTGGTCAGGCTTAAAACCTGGTCTTAAAACCCGAACAGTTACATTTTGGCATTCTTTTGGCGTTGAGGAGCAGATTTTAATTTTATTTTGCAATTATTTTTCACCTACAGCTATATTTTTTAAACACTGACCCCAAGCCACCAGAAAACAACTTCCCTTTTCCCTTTCAATCTAATCAAGCCTTTTAAAAATGTATAAAAGCATTGATGTGTCAGAGAAAACTTCCAAAAAATCCTCTGGGATCATCTTGAAGCATTTCCTTTTTTTTTGTCTGTGTGCATTTTGCTTTAGTGCTTCTCCAGTTTGAGACAAATTTGGGAGTCACCCCAGGACATTGCACTGGTTGTTTTCCCAGTGCTCAGGAGGGCAGTGGGAGCAGAGGGTGGCTATGGCCCTGGGACGGTCTCCTGGAGCTGTCCCAGCAGGGATATCATGCCCTGGGGGGGGGCAGATGGATGCAATTCCTTCCTGCTCCATCCCTTTGGAATGCCAGTCTCCTCCCAGCTCCCCAGCCCACCAGGAGGGACATGTGGGGGAAGCCATCAGGAAGCAGCCAGAGCTGCTGCAGCTGGGCAGAAAAGCTGCATTTCCCACCCTGTGTCCTGGAAAAGAGGCCAGTGCAGCCCAGGGGCTGCAGCAACTGCTTGAAGCAGCTGCACTGTTGCTTTCTCTCTGCTGGAAGAAGGCAATTCCTTTGCCTTCCCCTCCTGGACTCATTCCAGCAGAGCTCTACCACACTCAGAGCATTTATTTTGCCTTTTCCCAAGGGACGGTTCGTACACCCCACGGCCAGTTGGCTCACACTGGCCACTGTCCCCAGACACAGCAAACCTGGCAGGATGCCTCCAGGCTGGCAGTGCCACAAGCTCCTGTTTGCAGTGGGAAAGGAGCAGTTTCTTCCCTGGCCTGGCTGTGAGATGCAGAATCTATTTCCTGCTGCAGCAGGAGCCCGGCGCAGGGAACTCGTGACGTTTAATTTATCACATCCTCGTACATTACAGACCTTCCACATAAAAACCTTTTAATTAGAGAAGAATCAGGAGGGAGTTGCCTGATGTTTCTCCAGTGCCACACAGATAATAGCAGAAAGCAAACCCCCTTAATTCTGCTTGGAGCCACTGGCACCACTAATTACTCTCCCAAAATTCAGCTCAGGTTCCTCTCGCTGCTCATTTAATCTTTGTCACTCTTGCTGCCTTCCATTTCATCACTCAAGCACCAAGCAACAGGCACAGACACAATCAGGGAAGTTTGGAAGAGCTGCTGCTGGTGTGCAGGGGGAAGCCCAGCACTGCTGGAAGCCAGGGCTGAGAGCAGACAATCAGCAGAGGATGCAGGATGCTCGAAACCACGGCGTGTGTTCATTAGGGAGCTCAGCTCCCCTCAGCCTCTAATGCACCTGGACTCCAGGGGCTGCAGGCTTCACTGCCACTGGGGTATCTGCTACTGCCCAGCCTGATTTTAGGCTGGATGGTAGTGCAAGAATCGAGATATTCATCTTCACTTTCCTGCTCTCACCCCCTGTGCCACCGTGTGCCCAGAGCCCTCAGTCTGGGCCACCAGCAGGGAGACCTGGCAAGGCTGGCAGCTCCTGGAGAACCCCCTCATCACTGGAACTAGAGAATTACCACAAAAACCAAAGGGGCTCAGGAAACCACTGGAACTTGTGAAATGCTGTACAGACACAAATCATCAATAAGCTAATTTTAAAAGGCCCTGTAAACAGTGAAAATGAAAAGGCAAAGCCCTGCTGACAACCAGGGGAGAGAGCACATGGGAGCTGATGCAGACAAGCCCCAGCATTAGCAGCAGCCCACCTGGGCAGCAGGTGAGCCTTGGGTGACCAAACACCTGAGCTGCCAGTGCTGGCTGGACTCCTCCTGCCCCATCTGCTCCCTTGGTTTGGCAGCTCAGCCCCTCAGGGGACACAAAAGGATGGCAGCTCTTTCCCAGAGAGTGAGCTGGGCTGGAATTTGGTTAAGGAGGTGCTTTGTCTCAGGAGATTTGGTAGCAGGGGTGTGAGGTGGATGGATGGCAGCAGATCACACAGCTGGAATTCCAGCTTTCATTGCTGCCTCAGGACCTAATGACACAAACAAGTACAAGCCAAAACAAATATCCCTTTGTTCCTACAGAAAAACAAATCTTAAAAAAAAAAAAAAAAAAAAAAAACAAAACAAAAATGGTGCTCAAGTAGGAATTTACATTACAAGTTTTCCCATGCTGGAAAAGGCTTTTGGAGAATCTCCACCACAGCAGAGCTGCTTTAGGAACCCTCAGGGCAGTGCTGGGTCTGGGAGGTTGAGCTGAGCTGAAGGACAAGTGACCCACACACAGGCAGGGTTGGGCAGGTCCCTGCACCCCAGTGCCCCCAGCAGGTCCAACTCTGGCTCCTGCCTCTGCTCCTGAGCTGATGCAGCTCCCAGAGCTCCCAGGAGTTTGCAGCAAGGGGCAGGGGGGGATGAGCATGCCACAGGTCAGGGATTTCTGCTCCAGGGATGATGCCAGCACTGGGCTGCCAAGGATGGTGGGCAACTGGTTTAAACCCCAGCTCTTACAGCCTGGTCCCAAGATGCTGCTGTTGCACATTGCTCTCCTGGGGCAGAGACACTCTGCCACCAGGGACCCTTCCTCCAGCAGCTGCACAGGCATTTGTGGTACAGTCACCTTTTATTGCCTATTGAGAGGGCCAAGACTGATCAAATCTTTTAGCAATAAAAGGAAACTAATTTTCTTTTGCACAATGACAGTTAGCTTTGCAATATTCTGTCCTATATTCCTTAGCTGCTCAATGTTACATTGGGAGCTTCTGAATGCAAATATTGCCCGACAAGAAGGATGAAACCAGATGATTTTTTTATCTCAGCTATACATTCACATATCACATATCCAAAGTTAACAAGTGACTCTCTGGTGTAAAGCCATTTTCTAGTTTCCATGCATCCCAAATAACAGCTATGAAAATCCTTGTCTATTATATAGTAAGATAGTTTGCTGCCTTTATTTTTCTGACCACTTGTGTATTGTACAAGCAGAGGACTGAGGCTTTCATGTTATCATCCTGCTCCCTGGTAATCTAATTCTGCAATCTCTGCTTTTTCATTGCCGTTTTCAGATATTTAATGAAGCAAAACTTGGATATGAGATGCCCCTGATATTTTTTTTTGCCCGGTCTCCACTGTTTTCAATCTCAGAACTACTGCATAAATGGAAATATATTTACCAGGCCTGCTTTGCACTTCTTGAGCAGAACTCCCTCTGGAGGCAATGAGAAATGTGGCTAACATGGACAATCCAGATGTAAGTCTGCTTTTTTTCCCCACACTGCCTGTGTGGAAGAACATGAAAAGAACACATTCACAGTTAATAGGCCTTGTCTGCTCCCAAGACAAATATTACCATTAGGAAAGAGTGTTTCCTAAATGAAGAATCTATGTTTACACTCCACCACAGCCATGCCCTTACCTAGTTGCCTTTCCCTTGAGACCTTGTGGAAGTACCAGCAGAAGTCCAAGACATAAATGTGCCACACTGCACACAGGTGGGGACTTGCCCAAGAAAGCCATGCTAAAGATCATTTCTCCCCATTTCCAGCTCAGAGCTGCCCCACTGACCTTTTCTATCCACCCAGCCATCTCAAACAACAGGAATGATCAGGCTTGCACACTGAAAGTCAGCAACATCAGCCTTGTCCATTTTCCCCTGCACAGAAGCTCACACACATCCTTCCCCTCCCCGGGATCACGCTCAGCCCACTGGTCTGCGAGAGCATACATTAGAGGGAATTTTAATGACTTGAACTCGTGCTGAACTTCCTCTTTTAGCTGCTATTTTAGTGATTTGTTGACTCTCCAAGGCTCATTCAGGACTTTTTTTTTTTAAGCCTTGACAGAGTAGCTAGAGTAGACGTGGATTTTATGTGCCAACTCTTCTGTATTTTTGGCACTCTGCTCATCACATAGCAGGGCAGTGAAATACAAGTTCAAGAAACAGAGGATGCCTCCCACATATATCTGTGATGTCTCAAAGTAGCCTAAACTAATCTCTTCCTCTCTTCACCATTAGCAGTGATGCTAAGCTGGAAGCAACGGCTGAGGATGATTTAACAGCCACACAGAATCTTAATAAGATCTACTTACATTTATATTGTCCATTTCAGGCTGGCTGGCTGTTTCCTCAGCCACAGCCTCACAAAAGCAGCTGAGTGCACTGTTTCATTTTTTGTGAGCTTTTTAATTATTTCAGCATTGTCTCTGATTTTTGTATCAGCCATCTGCAAAGTGTGGCAGGAAGTGTGTAATCTTCTGTGGCACTTGTACTTTCTCCATTATTATCAGATGGGAAAGAAAACCAAAGTTAAGGGAGATTAAGGTCAGCTACTCTCAACATCCAATCGCTGTATAATCCACTGCGTTATCGCCAGGGAAGATTATCAGCCTTGATAGGGACCATTCTTTGAGCCATTCAGCTCTGTGGCAGCCCACTTCTCTAGCAGAACGGCATTTCTGCTCCATCTGAAGGCAGAGAAATGGTACATAAATTTTCCACCACGTCCCAGGAATGTGTAGCAAGAGAGTGTGCAGGACACGGGAGAGGTGCTTCACTGCAAAGCTCAGCTGGGCCTTGTGCCCTGTGAATTGTGCTCTGTGCCCAGTGCTGTGCCCAGTGCTGTACCCTGTGCTCTTTGTTGTGCCCTGTGCCTTGTGCTGTGCTCTGTTCTGTGCCCTGTGCCCAGTGTAGTGCTCTGTCCCCTGTGCTGTTCTCTGTGCTGTGCCCTGTGCCCAGTGCCTTGTGCTGTACTCTGTTCTGTGCCCTGTGCTGTGCTCTGTACCCTGTGCTCTGCCTTGTGCTGTGCCCTGTGTCCCGTGCTGTACTCTGTGTTGTGCCCAGTGCTGTGTCCTGTGCCTTGTGCTGTACCCTGTTCTGTGCCCTGTGCTGTGCTCTGTGCCCTGTGCTATGCCCTATGCTGTGCCCTGTGTCCCATGCTGTACTCTGTGCTGTGCTCTGTACCCTGTGCTATGCCCTATGCTGTGCCCTGTGCTGTGCCAGAGCAGAAGCAATGCAGTTCTGCCCCACCAGTCATTTGGAGACAGCCCCTCCCCTCCCAAGCCCCTAAAATACCACGGGGGTGAAGGAGAGAGAAGCAGCTGCACTGAGCAAGGGGCTCCCTGCCAGCCAGGAAGGTGTTCCTGGGCAGGATGAGGCCTCACCAGGCACAAATCCCATGCTGCTTCTTGCAAAGGGCTCACAGGCATGATTTTTTTGATGTTAAATGGACCAAAGAATTATTTGGGGAGGGTGAGGCACAGAGTGCAGTGTGCTTGGGATGAGTGACTCCATGCCCTGCCTCCACTCTCCCAGCAGAGATGTGTGACATTCCAAAAAATACCCTGAAATGCATTATCTCCCAGCAGGAGCAATGAATCTCTCTCTAGTAGGACTATAACTCAGCAGACACGCTTCATCTACCAAAGTTCAGTGAGGCTGGGCCCCACACAGCTCTGAGCAGCACCACAGTGACCTGTTAATGGTCTCTGCATGTCTCTGTGTGATGGGAGAGAGCAGAGACAGGACCCAGCAAATGCTGGGCTCTGCCACCCTCTACATGGCTAAAACACCTCCATGGCTCAAGAGCAACCAGAATGCCCCATATTTCAGGAAAATTTTCCTGTTTGTAGTTAATGTATAGAAGTATTTTCCAACTACCTTAACTCCCAGTTTGTTATCCACTCCCAAGAAGCTGATGAGTGCTGCTCTTCCAGGAGATGTCTCTTAGCAACAAAGGCTCATCAGCTCAGAGGGCTCCCTCCAGCACCATGCTGGGGCTTCATCAGGGATGTCAAAGGAAGGCAAGATGGAAGAGCAGCTGCTGACCCTGGGCAGGAGGCATTCAGCTCCAGGAAACTCCCTCTCAATTATCACATTGTGCACAAGAGAATGAGGGCTCTTCACAGGGGACAGAGCAGGAGGCACCATCTCTTTCCCACAGGAAGATCCACCATGGATTCCAGGAGCCAATGCCTCTCTGCAAGCCTCTGCTGCAGAATCTGCTTCTTAAAAATCCCTGCAGGCCTGCAGCAGGAAAAATGCCAGGGGATGATTGCAGTTTGGTCAGAGGTACCAAACCAACACCTTCGTTTTCTCCTGGGGCTTTTCAAGTTACTTGTGTCACACCTCTGCCTTAACAGTGCAAATTCCACAGCTCCTTTCCATGGATTTCCACTCATTTTTTGTTTTCAATGACTTGGGATTGCAGTACTCACCTCTGCATCCATATCTTAAATACCATGGATAACACATGGGGCAGGAATGGAAACTTCAGAACTCAGGGATCTGGAACTGAGCAAATGAGAAACCAAAGCCAATACTGTGGAAAGAATCAAAATAACAAAATTACAGCAAGCTACAAGCAAAGGAGGAATAAAAATTCATAAAATACTTCAATTGTTGGAAAACACAAGGCAAATAACCCAAACAAACCAACATGTTTCATTTTAAAAAGTAAAGTATTTCATTTCAGCATCATCTAAATGAAGCTTGTAGCTTTTTTTCTCCAAAATCTTTTTGGTGTGTAGAAGGAAGTTTTACACACCAGAAGTTTTAAAAGGAAGAATGAAAGGGAGTTTTTTAAGGATCAGATCACATACAAAGTAGCCACAAACATCCTTTGGTTAATTCAAAAATGATTCAGAAATTGCAGCCATGGGTATCCCCCTTTGAAAAATGAGGATAACTGGGGAGAGATGGGACCCACATCATGCAATGGGGGCCAGAAGAAGCCAATATCCTGCTCAGGACAGCAGCCAGTGAAACCCACAGGGACTGGATACTGAAGGCCACAGGAGAGCAGGTGGAGGTAGAAGATGTGCACAGGGCAAGGGGAAGACCCTGAAAAGGACCTGAGCTTCTAAATTACAAAAAAAATCAATTAAAACCACAGATAACGTTTTGCTACATTGGTTTCTTGGGCAATAAATGACTGCAGCTGTCACGAGGAAGGAAAATGAGGATGATGGGAGGAGAGGCAGACAGTGAAGCAATTGAAACAAGGTTTCTTCCCAGAAAAGATCCGAAGAGCTGAGAGCCAGGTTCTGACTGTGCTCCTGGGAAAGTTCTGCTTTCTGTCCCAGGGTTTCCTGCAAGAGAAGAGATCACCACTAATCCCACAGAACTTGTCACAGCTCTGCTCAGAAAACTGGAAAGAAGCAGCCAAGGCTGAGGGTGCCCAGCCCTGCCATGCAAACAGGAGCTGTGTGAGACCAGCAAGGTCCAGGACAGGGTCCCCTGGGACATTCCCCAGCAGGGAGGGACTGTCCTGGAGCCACTGTGGGGAACCTTCCTGGGGCCAACCTTACAGCTAGGGCAAGGTCTTCATTCTGGTGTACTTTTAAGTATTTTCTTGTATCTTTAGCATTGCTGCATCATATATAACTGTACTTTCATGCTTGGATAGCAGCAGTAATACATCAGCATCAAGATTTCTTGCATCTAATCTCAGGAGAAAAGGTTTTATTAAATCATTAAATAAAATCGTCACGTGATCTGCCTTTACAAAATAATAAAAAAAGCTCAGCTTTAGAACTGAACCACCAGTGGGAAAGAGTGGGAAAGCAGTCATGAGCACTGTCCCAGAGCAGCTGAGCCAGATGCTGCCTATCAAGGAAGGAAATAAGAGTACACAAATGCAAGACAAAAAGAGAGAAAACGAAAAGCAAAACAAAAGATTCTTTTGAATTAAGCCTTTTCTCACTTCTAACAAGGCTCCAGAAACAGCACTAATCAATCCAAGTGACACTTTAGTATAGAGATCTATTATATTCCTCAATGATCATATGGCTTTATATGTTATAATTTGGTTCTGAATTATGACCTACATCAATTATAATTGAATGCCACTTCCCACTCTACAATCAGACTGTGATGAGAACAGAAAGGCAGTGGACATTAGAGGATTACTATCAGAACAACCTAATTTAATTAAGGAGGAGATTTATTAAAATGGTAACATTAACAGGTGTTTTATGAGACTAATAATTAATAAGGTTTCTGTAGAACATTTGTAAGAGAAATAGACAATATGCACTGGCAGCAGAACTCCCTGTAATGGGATAACAATAAAGCATTAGGAACTGCAGATAAGATATTGTGATAATAATCTGATACTGTAAATTATGGTTTGAAAAGGATTAAATATCATTACTGCATATTAGTATTTACTGCAAATTAGTATTTATTTAAGCTCCAGCAGGCCTTTGCACACTGCCAGGAGGAAAGGTGGGCTGTGGAGAGGCTCTCCAGCAGGGACACTTGATGTTCTCCTGAACCCCACTGCAGTGAGCTGGGACCTGCCAGCACAGCAATAACACTGCCAGTGCCCACCTAGGAAACCACACTGGGGCTGTGAGGAGGATTTCCTGTTCAGCAACTCATTTCTGACCTTTCTGAAGTCACCTTCAAGCACTGGACACAGCCTCAAGCCGCTTCCCAAGCTGCAGGCTCAGATGTGGCCCCAGGGGCAGAGGTGTCCCCCGGGCTCCAACTCTCTCCCAGCACACAGGACAGGAATGTAGGAATGGCCGGGCTGATTTCTCCCTTCCTGTGGCAAAACCTGCGGGTACAGCAAGAGGTGAATATCAGAAGCATGAGGAGGAAAAGTGGGGAGTGGGGAGCAAAGCAGGAGGGAGGACTCTGCTCTCACAGCACAGAGCAGTGCCCCAGCTCACTGAAGGGAGGAGGAGAGAGAAAACAGCCTCAGGACCTTTTCTGGAAATGAAGGTGCTGAGGGGTTTTGCCAGTGTAACTTAGCAATTTACTGCTCATGTTAACACCTTTCTTAGCTCTAGGCTTAAAAAAGTTTTATCCCAGCCCTGGCCCTGGCAGCCCCCAGGTAAGAGGTGGGAGAGAGCCACAGAGCACAGAGCACTTTCTCTAAACAGCTCCAGTCCCTGACACAGTGATGGAAGAGGATATTAGCAGTGGGAAATTTTTTCAAGGCCAGTACTTTAATGAGCTCCTAAATAATGACTTTATCTTAGAGGCACACTCAATATTTGTTCAGCATCGCACCAGAACAAAACCACTGCCTGACTTCAGCCAACAGCAAACAAGTCCAGAAGAAGCAGTTCCCCACTTTGGGGAGCAGAGATGGGGCAGAGCACTCCCCTTGGCTGGGCCCAGGGTGGGAGACCTCCCTGGTGTGGCAGAAGGTGGAGTGGGCTCTGTCCCCGTCTGTCAGCTGAGCGTGTGGCACTGCTCACTGCCACCTGTCCTGCACCAAGGCAAAGGTGCCCAGGCTCCTGCACAGCTCAGGGGGATGTTCATGCCACCCAGCTGAGGTCTGAGCCATGTTTTTTCCATTCTTAATTGGCATCTGATGTCAACAACAAGCACAGTTTGCAGAGCAATGAAACGGAGTCAAACAGGTGTTACTTCCCCTCTTGGGTGCAGAGATGCTGATTTTGGACCAGACCTCAGCTCCGTCTTTGCTCAGGGGTGGGTGGGATTGGCTTTTTAATCAGGCTGAGCCAGGGCAGAAGGCCTTTGGCTTTCCTCCTAGCACCCAGTCCAGCAAACACTTTGTCACAGTCCTCTTTCATGAATTGCCCCCAAATGGGTTTGGGTTATTTCAAACATGCCCATTAACCAGTTTTGCTTCTGGGAATCATTCTGGTTAGTACACCTCAACTGGACAGTTTTGATCAAACTTTTCCCTGGTTTTTGTTTCCGAGTTGTGGACTACAAACATCTTGGAGATTTATGCCTAACCCAACATGAAATATTGTCTCTGCCAGAGCTTGGGAACTTCCTGCAGGAAACTATTTCCATTTAAATTTTCCCAGTCCAGAAACAGGCTCTGGACAAGTCATTTTTATGGTTCTGGGACACTTATGAAAGCAGATTGGTAACTAACCTGTCTGGAAAGAGAAACCATCCAGCAGCCTCTGGAGCTCTCATACAACTACTTTCAAGTTTCATTTCATTTTTAGCAGTGTCCTTTACTTGTGTCCACAGGAAGCAGAAGCCCAAGCTGGAGTGCTGGGAATCCCTTGTTTTCCCCAGCAAGCACCTGGTGGGCAGTGGAGACTGAGAAATGCCTCTCACCAGTGCAGTGTTACAGATCTTGGAGGTTCACAGCATGTAACAAAATCTCCATTCTGTTTTCCACGAGCAAGCAAGGACTCCCAGGCATTTTGAAGGACTCCTGTCCAGCTCCCACTTCACTGACTGGCTCTGAGAATCCAAACCCCATGAGGTCCTTTGAAATTCCCGCCTGTAAGATGCACACCTTTTGTGACTATTAATTAGCCAAATGTCTTCAGTTTCACAGGAATGCTCTTTTCATTTGCTTTGTATCATGAATTACATGAAGAACAGGCTGGGGCTTGTTTGAACAGACAGCAGCCCTGTGCCCTACATAAATAATCTCTTCCCACCTACAACCCAAAAATTCCTACCTGCCTTCAAAGGCTGCACCCAGCTGTGCCAACAGCAGGAATCCTGTTGGCTTCACAGGCATAGACAGGGCTGCAAGAAATACCAATGACATATTTCAAAGGAAAAAGGTGCCCAGGCTATTCCCTCCATCCAAGGGAGTTCCTCTGTGCCAGTTTGAGCAAAATCATTGCAAAAGCAAAGCCTGCTTTCTTCCCTGGTACTGCTATTTAAATTACTTCTATGGGATGCCAATGTCAGTCACTGAGTTTTAATATTACCACGGCAACATTACAGGAGAATGAGTGCTGAATCAATAAAAAAATTAAGGAAATACAGTTTTTATTACAGAGTGATATTTGGAATTGATCCCTCAGGCTTTGCAGTCGCCTCAGTTTTGTTTTATATGCCCGTGGATGGAGCATTGTTCAAAGCAGTTTGAATGCAGGAACCAATCAGTCGTAATCTAATTTTAAATGGACCACAAGCAAACTGAGAAAATAAAGACAGGCAGGGGCATCATGTTGACAGATGTGCCCATGGTATATTGGAACTCTGCTCTGCCTAACTAGGAGAAATACTTTCTGAAATTGCTTTATCTATGTATAATGTCAATAACAAGAACAACAGGGGGGAAACTTGGTTTCTGCAGAGACATGAAGAATAAATTTATAGGAAAAATGGTGAAAAGAAAAAATAATGTCATCTCTTCATGGCTTTACTTGTAAAACGGCAAACTAACAGCCAGCAAGGGCATGAAAAGCATAGAATAAGCAGCATGGATGTTTTACTTGCTCAAGTTAACAGGAATTTCTCTCTGAGGCCAAAATACAATTGCTCCTCCAACTCCTCAAGTGAAGGGGCTACCATTTACCTTGAGGGAATGGGGACAAACAAAGAGATGGTGACAATCAGCAGGTAAGTACACACAGCACTGTGCAGCTTTCTGCACCTTCACCTCACACTGCAGTGCTAATTAATTTCAGCTGCTTTCACCTGCTCTTTGCAATTATGATTTCCCCTCTCATTTCTACCACCACCAGCTCTCACAGCTGACCCTCCCCTGCTCCATCCAGCCTGCAGAGCTCCAGAGATCCTGGGATCCCAGAGCAGGGAGACAGCAGCACTGAGCTGCCAGCTCTGCTCCCACAGCCAAACCCTGACCCCCACCAGCCCCATCCTCAGTCTCAGCACGAGATATTTGTATATTTTGTATATTTATGTCTTGATAAACGTACAAATTTGTATATTTATCAATACATAAATAGCAAAATTGGGTGCTTGAAGCTTCAGCCTCTGCTCCTTCCTCCAGGAGGGCTGCTGGTCTCTCCCATGTCCATCTCCTACCTGCCAGCCTGTGAGAGGGATGTGCTCACTTATCAGACCGTGGCTCAGCTTGAGCTAATTCAGATGGATTTTCCAGATCATTTATTTAGCTGGGTAATCCAGCTAATTTCAGCCCCTGGCCCTTCCTCAGTCAACAGCTTTTATTGGTCCTTTACTGAATTTGCACCTTCTGCCTCTTTATCACCCAAGGCTGTAATTCCTACTCTGTCCTGACTAAAACAGCTGTATTTGCTTCCTAAACATAAAGAAAACAGAATAAGAGGATTTTCCTTAAATTTAAGACCCAGTTAGTATAGGATACTACCATGGTGCATTGAGAGCTGTCCCTCCGAGACCCCTCCAGACCTACTGAAATACATCCACCATGATATGAGGAAAAAGTTACATTACAGCAGGGGCTCAACTCCAGGAAACACTCTGGAAACTGAAAACTTTCTAACAGGAAAAAAAATACAGTGGTTGCACCGAGGTGGTTCAGCAGTCAATCTCCCTGGATAAAAAAACAGATGAAGAGAATGAATCACCAAGCTAAATATTCATCATGGATTCTCTGCTAGTAATCATGGCCACATTTCATTCTGCTCTGCAGATACCTGCTTGACCATTAATGCTGGCTGCTGGTACTCCAGAAAGCCAGCAAGGCAAAATAGAAACTGAAAATGCTTTTCAGGCAAATAAACTGAGTGAATAATAAACAGGAGGCAAGAGAAACAAACAAACAAACAAACAACCCTTTCAACCATGAAAGAAGGTTTCTTTAAAAAGGAAAAATACCCAATTAAAATGAAAGCTGTAAAAATGCTTTTAAATGCAATTACAAATGGAGAAGTCATGGCTGTGATCTCAAGGAGGATAGATCAGCAGCAAGGAAGAACAGACAATAAGAAAAAGGGAGCTAAAGGTATCAATGTAAATTCTAAAATTTGTAGAATAATAAAAATATGGAAATTTAATATAATAGCATGATATTAAACCCTAGACAGATTACAAATTTCATAATAGATGAGGATGGAAAAATTGTCAGACATGATGCAGAAAATACAAAAATAAACTACAAACATTTCTGTCCTGTATTTAAAATGGTGGAAAATGTGTTCATCTTTTACAGAGACATGACAATAATTTCTATCTCAACAGTAACAGATTTTAAATGCATATTAAATACAAACATTTAAGTATGAGATTGAATAATTTGCTCTGCAGACTATCAAAATAATTGACAAAGATCCCCCCCGGAGCAGCCGCATTTTTTGGAATTATCTGCATTCAATGAGGAAGCCTCAAAGAAACTCCAAGAAATTCAGGACCACCCCCATACTGAGCAGCAGGGTGACCACAGCACTCACCCCCCTACACCCCCAGGCTGGGGTCTCATCCCTACCCTTCCCCAGACCAATGAGAAAAGGCACTGCTATGTTATTTCTTGGCTTTGAAAATTCTTTGCTGTCACTTTGGTTTCCCTGTTTCCCAGCCCACCTCAGAGGATGTTATGTGTTAAACTGATCCTGCTTGAGAGAGTGAGTATATTTTGATTGGATTTGACTATTACATCTAAACCTCAGAGCACTTGGGCTGGTCAGGAACATAAATACAATTAATAGTAATAAAAAAACAAGGCAAAGCTGCACTTACTCAGTGCACAATGCTCTTTAAGCCCTGGCCAAACAAATGCTTTTGCTTTGCTTTCCTGCCTGCTGCTTTTGCAGCAGATGCTCTTCAGAGGAAAAGCTGTATCACCTTCACCCAGAGCCCAAGTTTGACTTTACTCCACGTTTGCTCTCTTGCTTAAGTTATGCCAGCCCATCTGCAGGCACATCTAATCCTCTCGTTAGCGAGCTCCTGGTAGCTCAGCTCTGCTCTGCTGTGCTTCGCATTACACAGATCAGCCAAGTATTGATGCAACATCACTGAGGAGAATCTAGATTTTTTTATTTTTCCCTGTGCTTTCTTCTTTGGAAACTTAAAATACATGCTGGAAATAATTTCAAGGGCTGCTGAGCATTGCCACTGGGGGAATGCAAGGGGCTTTCAATACTAAGACTTAAAGACAGTTGGAAATTTGAAAGCGGTTACCTTTGAAATTAGATTTTGAGGTTAAATTCAAAGAAACTCGTGTAGCTTTTCCCAATCCCTCAATACATGCAGTGCTTCTGGCAGGGGGTAACAAAAGCTCCTCTCTCTTGCTGGGTTCTGAGAGAGCCCATCCCAGAGCCCAAGTGCCCATCTGTGTGGGGCCAGCAGCAGCACCAGCCAGGGAGGCCAAACCAGCCCTGCAAACTCACCTGAGAGGAAAGTGCAGCTCAGCCCATGTTTGCTCAATGTGCAAACAAAACTCCACATTTCTTCCAAGCCAACTCACCAGCAGGGTCAGGATGGTGAGGGCTCATTACCACATCTCCAACCCACCAGGTCCTGGATCACCAGGGACAAACTGCAGCCACCAAATGCTGCTGCAAGTCTTGTGGTGTTATTTTCCATCTCTGTTTCAAAAGCTCCAAAGGAAACCAGGACTGCCTCTGTTACATCCCTCAAATGACAAATCCTTTCCAAATCCTTTCACAAAGAATTGACACTCAAACTGGGCAAGGTAGACCAAAAACATTATGAATGCAACACTACAGACAGGAAAAATACCATAAAACTTGCTAAATTGCACAGGAGTCTTCTGTGGTTCAAAAACAGAAAAAAAAATTAAAACCAGCTATCCTGAGCTCAGACACTCCCTACAATCCATTTATCTAAATTCCCAGTGCTCCCTGGCCCTCTGAGGCACATCAGAGCCCATCTCCTGTTCAGTACAGGAAAGCACTGCTGTATCAGAAGGGGAGCTGGTCAGGGCAGTCTTTGGCCAGCAAGTTGCGTTTCCCACTTGGTAATAATTTCCATTCATATGAGAAGAGTTTTACATTACAAATTTTCACATTTCATCCTCCTGTAACCTGAACATAGCCACATTTGTTTCTGTGCCATCTTCCATGCACTGAGTGAAGGACATGTGCCAAATCATCCTCACGGAGAGGTCACTTAATTTTGGTTTGTAAAGCCAAATCTCCTGTGAACTCCATACTTATCAATCAATACATAAATAGCAAAATTAAGCCCCATTATTCTCATTTGCCACAAAATTAAATGAATTAATTAAACATGGGAAAAGTGCTGATGTCTGCCAAATTGTTATTTCCAACAGATAAAAACAAATTGAGGAATGATGTGCAGACAGAAGAAGAAAATTAGCTTTCCATCCAGCAATGCAGTGAACTATAGCAAGGAAAACTGTAAATAACAATCAGTGGGCCAGACTTCTGCATCTGAACACTGAGACAAGAGGAACACAATCTTTGTTGTAGAGGAAAAAACCACTCTGAAACAATCCCCTTGTTTCTGCAGAACAGAAAAGGCCCTGGAGACTGGTAACAACAGGCTTCAGCAAGAATGCTTCTTTCAAACTCTTGATTTGCAAAAGGACTGCTGCTTTGTAATTATCATGAATGCTTTTTGCTAAACATCTCAAAGGAACCAAAAAAAAGAGTTCAAACACTTGGAGACAAGTTGTGACCACTGGAAATTTTTGCAGGTGGCTGAATAATAGCAGGGAGAGAGACTTTTCAGGACTCAGGGTTGGAAAATAGGGAAAAATTGAAGCAGAGCATTGGAGAATTTGGAAACTGCAGCATTTTCTCCTGTCCTAATGAAGATGCATCAACAGGCTGGTTCTGAAGTTACAGTCATAAGACAAATGCATCACTGCAAGCAGTGTTTGAAAGACACTTGCAATTACAGCTGCTCTGGAACAATGAAATATATACTGTTCCTTAAATAAACTGAAAAAATGATAACCTCTTTTAACTGTCGTGGTGTAGTAGAGAGATCTTCATATCTTCCTTAATGAGATTTTTATTGCCAGTGTAAATTTGTCTTGAACTGAATTTTTGTCTTGGGAACTCTGAATTATGTTATACCAAGTTGTTCCTGGTAAGCATGCAGGCTTGCACACATTTTTTGCTGTGAAAATGGCTCCTTCTGGCAAACTGAAAGCAATTGAAGCTCAATTTAATTAGCTGCCTTCTGTAAATATGCCATTATTCTTCTAGCTCAACGCTGGAGTTATATTTACAAAGAGAACAGATAGCAATAATTATTTTGGGCCATAGTTAGTCAGCATTAGTTAATGCCTGAGTGTAATTGAGAGGAAATTAAGACAAGTGTAGTCTTTGGGGGGGAAAAAAAAGAATCTATCAGTCTACAGCAGAACAGACACTGCACCTGTGTGCTCCTTCTCAGGCTGGAATACAGTGAAAAGTTTGGCTAAAAGAAGCAAACATTTACTCTGTGCTCTGGAACCAGAGAAGGACAACAATAAACACTTTACATATTCAGTCATTCAAAATTTGGTGAAAGGTTGAAATAACTCTTACCAGCCACCTTCTCTGAGTTTCTATTTGTTCCTGAAATCACAGCCCTGTGACCAGACAGTGCTGTGCTCTCCTCACTGAGGAAAGGAGCCCAGAGCCAGACAGCTCAGAGGATCCAGAGCTGGAGGGGCATGAGTTGCTTGGAAAGGTTTTGCAGATGATGTCCAAGAGTCCTTACGTGGCTCAGAACAGGGGGAACCTCTTCCAAGGACATTTTCTTGCATCTCTGCAGGAATACTTTCCAATACCCATCTTAATAGAATTCTTCAAAGTGCCCCATAGCCCTTTTCATTGGTCTGGATCTGCTATTCAAATCAACCCTCAGAACATATTAGTTTAATTGCATCACTATGTAGATGCATCTATTTAAAGAGGCCTTAATTCAATTTGCCTTCATCCACTTTCAAAGTAAATTATAGCAAATGAAGAGTTTGCTAAATCTGAATGATTGTTCACACTCAGGTTAAATGCAGTTTAACTAACTCTCTTTAAATGTATGTATCTACTTAATTTTCATTACTTCCCCTTTATGTCACCACAACACATTCCTCTTTTTTTTTAGGTTTGCAAGTGTCAAACTATACATGTAATACTAAAAAATAATTATTCAGATATTGCATTCCTTTATGTAGCAAAGATTATTGAATAAATTTATGGGAACTCATTTTTGCACATGGGTGAACAAATTGTGCCCACTGTTTCCATGCTGTTAGTAGTTGTTAATGCAAGTGGTGGGTTTGTGATTAGCTTATTGCACCAAGCAACAGAATAGTGTTTTTTGATTCATATTTCCAACAAAAATTCATATTTCCTACTGGACAGCCCCAGTGAGAGCTGAGGAACTTTCCCAGGCCATCAAAACTGTCCCTGCTGGGATCTTGCACTGAGAGCTGCTCTGCTAAATGGCTCCTGGCTCCAGGGCTCACTCACTTGCTGTGCTGCCTGGCATGATGGAGAAACTCCCTCTCTGGTCCACAAAACACTTCTTTTCACCTGCTGAATGCCCTGAATGCCCGTCCAGTCTGGGAGATCAGGACACCAGGGCTCACAGCATCCTGCTCCCAAATGCACTTTTGTCCACAGCCTGCCTTGAAATCAGGGGTTTCTCTCTGTACTTAATGATTGGCTAATCAGCAACACTACAAAAAAACCCCACAAAGCCACTTAAGCTGCAGGGAACAAGTTAATGGGGTTTGAGTGGCACGACTCTGACAAGCCAGAAAGTGCCCAAACTCCACTGATGCTACTGATTCCTGTGCTATTTCCATGCCATACAGAGCTCCACAGCAAATCAAAGGACCCCCAGGGTACCTATTCAACAGGTAAAAAACTCAGCCCTTATGCAAATGAAATGCTAAAAAGGTTCCTTTGTTTCTCTGAGGCATTAGTACTATTAATGCAAGGTGCACAAACTCCATAATGAAGTAAAATATTACCTTGTGGTACTTGCAAAGTGCCAGAACTTTATTGACTCTGTCTCTAGGAGACCAGCAATACTCATGGAGCTTTAGATGTCCTTTAGTCAAAGTTCAAACGAAAAATGTTTTCATAATTTAAAATTCTGTTGTAAAGTGGGATGGGAAATGGCATGCACCTGGCATGCAGCTACTTAGAAATGAAGAGTTAGTACAATAACAATAAAAAAAGATCTAGTGTATGTGAGCACACATGGCTTCTCCTTTGTGAAACTTATGATTTCAGAGCATCTTGCCAAAGCTAAGCTGAACTATGAATACCAACTATTTTAGTCTCCAAGAGTTATAGTGCAGGAAATTCACGTCTCTGTATTCTTCCCGTAGCTGTCACTCAGGCTGCTCCTTGTGAAAGACCTGAATTCAAAAGGCAGCTTTGGACATTAATTTGACAGCAGATGGATCAGATAGATTGGCCCCCCATTTCAGCAGTACAAAGCTGGAATACATTGCTGCCCTGCATGCAGAATTGCTGCAGTGCCTGACTGCACAACAGTGCCCTGTGCCCTGCAGAATGGCACCACTGCTCCACGGGCTGGTGATCCACGGGTCTGTCCCAGGCTACTGCTGACCCACAGGCTCTCCCAGGCAGACTCAGGCACAACAGCTACACTGGGAAACCATGGGAGAAGCATCACTTTCACAGAAACCCTACAGAGAACTGCTCTGAACCAAGCCTCGTCTGCTCTCATGGCTTCCAACTGCTGGCAAAGTTGATAAAATATCGAAGACAGATACTCAGAGAAACATCTGATACTCTAATTGGACCTGTTCACAGAAAATACATCCATCACACCCACAATTCCACTAATTTAAGTTCCTTCCCTGTTCCCAACTTCAAACAGAGCACTCAATATAACTAAATTGAGTGCTAGGGCTGCATTCAGCAAAGCAGCTCTGAGCAAGTGCCATCAACACTGACCCAAGCATACACCATGTCAAAATGTTCCACCAGGCACATTCAGATGGCTCCAGTGTCCAGAGAACCCTGTTGAGAGCAGGTGTCAGATGTTCTAGCACAGGGACTGGAGATGCAGAGACAGGCCCAGAGCACAGAGGGAAGAAGGAAATTGAGGCATTCCAGGCGTGCAGCATCTCCAGGGGGAGACTCGGAGGAGCAGCTGCTGAAGAGCAAAGCTGTGGGTCCAAATGAGTCCCCTGAAGGTGAAAGACACAGATCTCCTGAGGAGATCACAGGCAGCTGGGGGTGTGCACGAGTTTGAAGGGTAAGATTTCCAGAGAGGGAGGCAAGGACAGAGTACAGAGTGGCTTTCAAAGTCAGAAGCATTGGATGGAAAGGCAAGGAAGGGCTCAGAGCAGGCAGTGGGTTGAACCAGATGCAGCAGAAACATGAGCTCAACCTATCTGCCAAGAGCCTGGGAGCTGCTGGTAACTCCTTCCCGCTCAGCAGCAGCTCTTCCTAAGCAATGCAGCCACAAGAAATGCTTTTTTCTATACCTCAGAGTAATTCCAAATGGAGCATTAAATGGTTTTAACACAGGAATAAACACGGGTGGACTGTGAAGGACTCCTTGAGCAGTGAGTCTGGGCTTCTGCAGGACTCACCCCCATAATCCCCTTCACACCCTGAGGATCCTCCTTTAAAAAGGCAGCTTTGGGTTTTGCCTGATGTTCCTGCTGTGCCATTGTCCCAGAATTGCCCTGACCAGACATGAAGGATCTTCTGGCATTCCAAATTAATTCAGGACAAATCTAGCCCTCTTTGTTCTCCTGCTAGTAGTATCCTCAGCTGAAACAGCTCTTCCCCACCCGCCTGGGCTTCTGCCCCTTGATGTGCTCACAGAAAACGAATCCCTTCTCAGCTTTTGTTTTTCTCGGCTAAGGAGGTCAAACTGAAGTTTAAATCTATTTGTTAGCTAGGATTTTGTAGCAGCTCCCATTAGTTTTTAAAGGGAGTTGAAATTATGTGATAATGGCCACTGGTTTGGGTTTTTTTTTTTCCTGCTACAGGTACAAAGTAGAAACACAGACACCAGGCATATGAAATGCATCCAGGATGGTTAACACAACAATCCAAAGCTCAGTTCTACTGCTTACCTTGTGTTACCAGGTAGGATGGTTGAAAAGAAGCCAAATTTAGCCCTCCTGAAATGGAGGGAAGCCTGCAAACAGATGTGCCTTGCTAATGTAAAATACCTACATTCAGAAGAAACTATTTACATTCCTGTTAGGTCTGCTTTGCAACAGAAAACTTCTAATGCTTTTGAAATGCAGCAAAATTAACACTGAAGCCTGGGTATCTTGTAGCCAGAGACAAACTGACAGCAAGGCTCCGCAGAGGGAGATCTCAACAGGGCAGGGTCAGAGGGGAAAATCAGGAAATGTCCAAAGGACACGCACTGGAGCAAGGAAGCCTGGGAAGGGAGGAGGTGCACAGACACAGCAAGGCACTGAGGCTGTTATTGCCCCAACAGCGACGTTCAGAGAGAGATGAGAAAATCTACAAAGGGCTGGATTCCCATTAGCTTGCAGGGGCAAAATGCTGACCTCTTTTATTCCAAATTTACCTGGGTGCAGCAACCATTCTGATGAGCAGCAGGTAGTTCAGGGCAGGCACAGCCACGAGTTCATAATTGGAGCAGGGCTGTGCTTTGCGTGGCAGGAGAGCCGTCTCAGTAATACAGATGAAAATATGCCATTAGACCTGTTATGCTGCTCAGCACTGCCATATATAAAAATATTTTTTGAAGATACAATTCACTACAGAAAGAGCTGAGCACATTTCTCTGTCACAGTAAGAAAAAAAATATGGGTAGTTAGGTTTAAAGGAGAAGAAAGCGTGTGCCCTGCTTTCTGACCCTGGTTTTTGTTTATTGTTTGGATCCTACACCATATTTTTCTCGTTTTCTCCTTCAATTATTTATTAAGAAAAAAAGAGATGGAGAAGGCTTCTCTGTTCTTGTTTGTGCCAGAACTCATGGCTGCTGCTGTGGGAATACTGCTAACAGCAGCTACTAGTGTTTTATAAAAAATAATAAAGTATATCGTTATCAAAAAATACCAATGTGATCAAAAGGATTATTCTGTTATGCCCTTGTCTACGTTTCAGCTGTAAATTAGAGCTCAGGTAAAAACAATCTACAGCAGAGTATATAAAGTTTGGAAATTATAATGTGTTTCTATACAAACTCTTATGTTAATCAGATATATATCTATCACAGAGCAGTCTCCCACCAAAAATGGGAATTTAACGTGTATTTTTTTTTTTACCCTGAAGCTTTCATTCTGTATTTTATAGATGCACAGGAGCCGATCAGCTCAACCCCACTGACTTTCACAGCGCTGCTCCGGATGAGGCGCATGCAGCCCCGCATCCCTGAGCGCAGGAACACTGCTCCATCTGCTGGGCTCCCGCTCCAGGACCAGGGCAGGGGCTGAGGGAACGCTCAGTCCAGCGCTGGGATGCACAGGGGGCTGCACAGGCACGGAGGCTGCACACAAACTCTCCTTGCACTCCTCATCCTTCCCAAATACTCCTACACCACCTCCCGTGTGAGCTCACACACCTTTGCTGAGGATCCCCAGGTGCATTCCAGGTTCCCACAGATTCCAGGTTCCTTGCTGAGAATCACAACCCCTCTGCAACAACCTCTGCTGTGAGCATTCCTTTTGGTAAGGTATTGTTTCTTGGTGGCACACAAATCTTGTTTTTACTTTCAGCTCACAGCACCGATAGTTCTCAACTATTACTAGGGAGTCTCTTCCACTACCTGCTCTCTGTTCTTGTTTGTCATATACACACACAGTAAACTGCACAGACAAATCCAAACATACCTCCCAGTGCTCCTGGGTGGTATCTTACTCTGCCCCTACACACTCATACTCCTTCAGAAATAAGTGTGAGTTAGATGAATAAAATGGTGTCTTTCCCCTGCAACATGGCATGGCTTTGCATTGAAACAATCTGTTTAAAACCTCTTATTTAAAAAAAAATATGTCTGGGTCTCGATTATTATTCAGAGCATATTCAATGATTCGAGTAAAAAAAAAATAGACATTTGCATTTAACTTCTCTTTTTACTGAGGTTTCTTCTCTTCCTGCATTTCTAAGAGCTCAGCCAATGCAAAATACAGGAACTGACTTCTTGGCTTTGTTTTTACATTTTAACATATCATCACCTTCCAGTCAATTAATTTCAGGGTCCTTTTTCATTAACAAAAAGCACCAACATCTGGATTGCAAATGCTGCAACATGATGTTGATTTATAGAAAAAAATGTTCTGCTGAAAATAAAGAAGCAAAAGAATGTAATTTCTGGAGGTGTTTTATTACCTCAGCAGCCAGCAGAGTTTGAGAGCAGTACCAAAACAGAAGGACTGGGTGACCTGGTGACTGATCTCTAACACTCAGGGATGGTTTTAAACTCAGAAGTTTGGGACATGAATACTGCCAGACAAAGTTTTGGAGAGAATCTCTTGTGGAGAAGCCTCTGCTGGGCACCTTGAGCCAGCTCAGCTGCAGGTGAGCACTGAGCACTGCCCACCTCACCACTGGGAAAATGAGATTATTCCCTGGGAGCACACTGATCCACAGGAGCAGGATAACAGGTGGCAAGTGAAGGGAGCTCAGAGATGATGAAGTGAGCTGGGTTTATGCACCCAGGATGCATAGTAAAGCAGCAGTCTTATCCCCTAGCATTAAGCATTATATTGATGGAGTGACTTTTTGGTCAGAAGCCATCTGCTGTTTCCAGGGGTAGGAGTCTAAAAGAATTAGCAAAGCTGGCTATCAAAAAGAGAAAAGTTTTACATGGCTGTGGGTGTTTTCATGAGGCAGCAGACTAGCAACAGCATGGAGGTACAAAATAAAACCATTTCTGAAACAAATGCACAAGGCATCTGCTGCTGAGGCCCAGGGTGATGGGCAGGGACAGTTGCCAATGCCAGCTGCCCTTGGAGGGGCAGAAGGCAGCAGCCTGGTCTTTCTGCAAGAACTGGAACCCAGGTAACTCCCTGGGTCTACAGCTCTCAGATGGGCAGGGATCGGGATCGATGCATTTACGGACTTCAAATCTGATAAGGAGAGAAGGGGAAATGAGAGACAGCGAGTCAAGGAGACCTTGGAGGAGAAGCAAAGATGGAGCAGGGCAGGAAAGGGCAGCAGGGGAGGCAGGGGCCATGGGGTGCTACCGGTGACTGCAGCAAGAACAGGAACAAACCAACAGAGAGTGGCTGCCAACCCACACTGACACCTGAGGTTCTGGGGGCCAAAGCACCCCACAAAGCCCTGAGCAAGGCTGAATCCTGCAGCAGGGTGCCACCAGGAGCACTGCTCCATCTTTGCTTCTCCTCCAAGGTGTCCTTGATTTGCTGTCTCTCATTTCCCCTTCTCTCATCAGATTTGAAGTTGTACTGCCACAACAGCCCCTGTGCCTCCAGCGAGGGTATAAGGAAGTGATGTGCTTTTTCCTGAACATGTTCAAAATTAACACACATCACTCCAAAAATCCCCCCACATGGCCCAGGCTGCCAGTCCCTTAGTTCAGAGCTGAGAACACGCCATGTGCCAGCTCCCTCTGCTCCTGACCATGCTGCAGTAGCTGGAATGTCTGGTTTCCCTGGAGTGTCACAGTCTGTCTGAATGCCACAAGAAGTGCTCAGCCATGGATGGACAGCCAGGGCCAAGGCATCCCCTGGAGCAATCACCCTGACCAGATGCTTAGGGCATTTATTTGTTCCCCTCCACACTCCCATCTCCACCTGAGTAGAATAAACAGCAACACTTAAGGTGAAATGGAGCCTCACAGCTGACAGCGCAAGATAAGAGCCCAAGTCTCTGGTAAGAAGATGGGCAGCTTTTCAAATTTTCAAGCAGGTCAAGGCAGGGGCAGAGGGAGGGACAGGACAGGATGGCAGGAGCAGCCAGGACTGCTCCTCTGCTGTCACTCCTCTGGCACAAAGCAGCCAAATCCCTTCAGTTGTCAAATGTGCACTATGCTATTGTTAATGATGCTATTACTTACCATATGTTTAGCAGTATGGCTGGATTTATTCAGTTTATTCAAATGTGGGATTGAACATTTTGGTGTAGCAAGCGGCCTCGGGCTCGGGGGGGTTGAACCGTGGGAGAAAGCAAAAGCTACTGCAGAGGAGGAAAAATGTTAGTTACTTAACAAGGTCAATAGCATAAATTCTTATTTTGTTTACTTCAGAGAGCACAGAAGCCAGTGTTTACACCCCGTTTCTGTTAATTACTTTCAGAGTAGGCTGTGAAATCATTTGCTCTCCACATAAAATTGTGCTTTATGCTGTTAAAAAGAGCCTCCTGCCATTTCACCCAGGAATGGCTACACACTAGAGAAGGATAAACTGATTCTTTTCCATCATTGTAGATGGGGTCAGGCTTTGATATTCAGAGCCAGTGCTTGCAGGACCTGGAACATTGGCTCAGCTACTTGAAAAGGAAAGGTTATTTTTGAAATTTAGATTGAGATTCAGATCTCAAACTTGTCCAAAGATTTGAGTTAACCAAAGAGAAGACTCTGTTAAGAGCTGGCTTGCCTGGGTTTATCTCTTAATCACAAGTGCTCCCATCAATTTCATATAAATCTGTGTTCTGCATGTTCAAAAAGAAAGGCTTGATAATCACTGAAAGGAGCATAATATTCCAGAAGGTGTGGAAACAGAGTCTTAGGAAAAATGAAATTTGTTTTTAAAGCAGAATAAACCCAATAGCTGTTTTGCTTCCCTTTGCCTTGCAGCCATAAAACAGATATCACCACTAGATATCCCCACCACATATCTTACCCATATAATATCCCCATTGGATGCTCACCCAGTACAACCAGTTTAATTACCAAGATCTTCCTATTACCAGAACTTATTCTGTTACTCTAGGACATCCTGCAGATTTGGCTGCTTTTGCAGAAGAATGCAGCACAGTGGCCTTTTTCACCTCTACTAGTGCCATATTCTGGCTCTTCTTTGATATATCCAAGCACAGTTCTAAACCCATCACCAGCCCAAATTCATATTTTTATTCTGGCAGGCCTGCTGACAAGAGTCAACAGAAAGGAAACATCATCCAAAATCATTTTAAAATCCCATTTTATCGGGAGTCCTCAGCAAAACTAGTAAAACAGAGCTGGAGTAATATGCAATTGGTGCCAGCTGATTTGCAGTTTGATTGGATCATGTAGTGAAGAGGAAAGAAACAGCGAAGTTGCAGAACAGTAACTGCAACCATAGTATTTTTCAAAGTAGCAAGCAACCTTGCAAGACCTCTTCAGCTATTTAAAATCAAATATTCTTCCAGATATTAACTCATCTTAATATAAATTGTACTTAGCCCAATGCCCATGAACTGCGCCTTCACTGCCCATGGTTTCCAAGGAACAGACATGGCAGTAATTAGTGGACACAAAAATCAATTCTGAAGACTCCAAAGACAATCTGTGATTGTGGAAGTGACTGTGCCTGGAATAACAAGGAATACACTTTACATTCAGAACAAGACAGGCTCCTCCTTTGCCCACAACCACACTTCTGTGACGCCCTCCTTCAAGCCAAACAAGAGGTAGCTCTGAACCCAGCCACTACATGGAACTAGCAAGTGAAACAGCTTTCCTGAAGAATTAAAAATGCTTGCTGAAATCAGTGTTGCAAAACCAACTCCTTGCCTGGCTTTCATGAAACTACACAACTCTGCCTTGATATCCACGACAGTCCCAATTAGCATTTTCCTGCAATGTCTAACATGGTGCTCTTGGAGCAGACTGTATTTCTGCAGCAACAAGGAGATGAAGACAAGGCCCTCAACCCCTCTAATCCTGTGCTTCTGCTAAAAGAGCCTAACAGGTCCTTACTTGCTAACCAGTGCACTGACAATACAGGGAACTGAACACCAATCCAAACCCATTCTGGTTACAGCACTGGGAACATGATGTCCCAACACACACTAGATAATAGAGGAGTATTTCACACCCCATTTTAGTGCATCTTCAAAACAGAAAGCCCATCAGCTTCTTCAAGACTAAAAGGTACTTTGCAGAGAAGAGTGGCCATCAAGCAAATTTGCAACAAAAAGCGTGAACAAAACCAGCAAGTTTCTCCTGCAAACAGCATCAGATGCTCTCTGTAGACAGCACTGTAATTTACTCAAAGCGTCGCCAGCCTGGCTGAGAGGCTCCTATTTTACAGGAACACACTACACAGGCAACCCCAAGGGGCACCTAATCAATGGATAATACAAGGATGCCTCTTGCAGCACCAGGTCTTGGTTAAAACAGAAAATGTGGTTTTTTCCAGAACGGCTGGAAGGCCAAGGTGCTTTGTGGCACATACAAAACAGTAAATAACTGGATGTCCTTACTGCTCTGAGCAAACACAGCACAATCATTTGCAAAAAACCAGCTCATCAGTAGCTGCCTTCATTATTTTCACCTTTGCACACAGTACTGCAGATGTGGGGTCACAAGCACCATGCCAAGTAACTGACAAGCAAAAACCTCAGCCCGCTTGTAACTCTGTGTGCAACAGCAAAACCTCCTCAAGGGGACCATGACAGGAACTGGGCAGCCTGTTTTCAGTGCCCCAGTGCTGCTGGCACTGCTGGCACACCATCCTGGGCCAGGCAGGACCGGTCCCTGCTGCACAGCCCAGCCTCTGCCACACTGCTTCCCAGCACAGCCCCGTTCCCATTGCAGCTGGGGGGTAAAAGATTAATGGCACACGGAAATCCCAGGTCACGGGTAACAAAGTAAGCAGAGAAAAAGGAAACTTCCGGTCATACAGAACACAGAAAGTACAATGCTACATGGGAAAGGAAATTTTGACAAGACATTTCCTTTGGGTCAAGATCTAGGGCCTGGCTCAGTGAAGTAAAAGCCATGAGAAAAGAACAGTAACAGATGCAAAAGCATCTGGGACAGAAAAGGAAAAAAAATTAGAAGGGGAAAAAAAAAAAGCAGCATTTCAGCCCTGAAACTTAATAGTAGCAGGCTGTTCTTTAGCACAAATACTGCTTTGATCTGTCATAGCTTGCCTATGGGTTTGCTATCTTCAGCATTTCAAAGAAATCTCTTATCATTGTATACCTGCCTCAGAGAAATCATACCACTGAAGGAACAAAAAGGTTGATTGTTATTTTAATTGAATTTGTTTTCAATTTATTTTCAAGCTGTCTGGGGGAAACCTTTTACACGTGCATTGTTTGATTTGTTTTTAACTTTGGTTCCATTATCCTAATAATGAAGCTTTTAAGGCATTTTAAGAAGCCTGTTTGTCCAAAAGGGTACTCACATTGATCAGATCAATACCTAGGTAAGCGCCTGAAAGCAGGAAATAAATATGGATTTAAAAAAGCCAGCATTATTTTTACAGAATTTGGGTTTTGTTGTGAATTCAGATGCTCAGCATGAACCGCTGGCTTGATCTGTGCCAACACACACAGCCATGAGCTAATGTGCCAGGGGATTAATTTTCCAGCATCCCTTAATGTAGGCTACCTGCATGTGGTCTCTTTCTCAAAGGTGCTGAACACTTCCAGCTCATGCTGCTCCCGGTGTTAAGCTCCAGGCCAAACAGGACAGAAGGAATCCTTGAATGAGATTAACAGTAAAGCCAGGATTTATGCTACAATAGGTTAATTAGTTTTCCAGGTAGTTAGCTGATAGCTCTTTTCCATTTTATAACAAACTAGCATTGTAGGAGCTGTGGAGCTGCAGGAAAGGGCACTGCACAAGGAAAAGGCTGTCAGGCAGCTCTGCCCTTCTTCTGCAGCTCCCACTGACACCAGGGGCTTTGGAGGAGGCCCTGAACTGCACCAGCCCTTCTTCCCCCACTCCCCCAGAGTCTAAAGGGATCCTGTAATTCCCTGCTCAGGGCAGCAGCATCTCCCCCTGCCCTTCCACTCAAGCCTGTGGAGCTGCACTCTGCCATCCTGGACCTTTCTGCAAACCTGCTTCTCCTGCAAGCCCAGCTGGAGCTGCTGTGTGATGGCAGCTCCCTCACTGCCCACCCCACTCCCACTCTAATATATCAGTCAGGCAAAACATCCCACTGCATGAGAAATCCAGAGGGTTTTGTGTTAAGACAAAAAGGGTTTAGAGTTACCTTTTCACTTCTGAGCTTCCTTCTCCTAGTGATATACGCTCCATTCTTAAAAAGATGTTTGGAGTCTTTAAATACGTAGTTTTCATTAATAATGAAGGAGTTTCAGCTGATCTTCTAATGATCCCTTCCTTTAGTGCAGCTTTATCTCAGTTAATAGCTGATTTGCCTGTGTGGACTGATGCAACAGCTGTAGCTTATACCAAGGACTTACAGTCACTTGTTACATTTATGAATGAAATTCATTATTTCTTTTCCATGGTAGTAAAACAGTGGGGTGGCATTAGACAGACAGACCTAATTTTATGTTATTATTCCAGTGGAGATCTATTAATTTTTCTGAATATTAAATTTCTTGAAGAGCAGAAATGAAAGGACAAAAAAGACTTGCAATGAGTTGTTTCTGTCACTCTCTTCCCTTTCGTCTTGCCCCAAAAAGGAAACAAACTGTCAGCACCATTAACTTTTAAAATGCCATTTTAAAATTAAATATTGAGCTGGGCTTTTAAAAGACAGGACAATTTTAAAAATTAAAGCACTAAAACTAAACTAAGTACTTTTTCAGAGTACAGAGTACTTTTTTTTTGGCCACTCAACTATGGCTCCTTATTCCACCTTGCCAATTTATCATTTTTTACTACAGATCCAAAACAAATCCACATTTTACTCAGCTCTATCTTCACCTAGAGCAGCAAACCAGAAGTTTTAATAATCTGAAGAGGAATCTATTTAAGATTAAGTCATTAGGGAAGGGCTTGCCATTAGTCACATGTTTGTTCAGCATTAAGTTCAGGTTTCAGTTCCCTGTGAGCCCATACTGCAGTGTGTAAGGAGAACCCTCATGGCTGTGGGATCAGACAGGCTGGGCACTAAAGCAGGAATGCTAATGTGGGAACCTGGGCCAAACCTAAACCCAGGCAATGACACCAAGGAAATTCATCTGAACACAGGGGGGATCTCCCAGAGCTGCAATAATGCTGTTTTAAAGCCATGCCTAGGATGAGCACAGTCCATGTTTTGGGTCCAGTGGGATGGGTGACAGCCACAGCTGCCTGCCTGGGTCCCAGGGCAGCTCTCACATGTCTGCCCTGGGCATGGCACATGAAAAACTGCTCCAGCCTCATTTGGTTTCATATCTCCTCATGAAAGCAGTAAGCTGAGGGGAGTTGCTGCTGCTTGCTTAGATCACACCACCCCTACCTGTGTCAAGGAGCACTCTGCTGTTCAGGCAGTCCCACTGAGATGGATAAAAGCCTCAGGAAGTATTAGATATGCAGGAAGGAGCAGGCTGGCCCAGAGCAAACAGCACTGTCACAAGAGTGTCTTTTGAAGAGGAAACCTCTATTGCAGCACCTGAGAGGGCAGCTCCTTACCCAGCATCAGCTCTGTGCCAGCCTGCTGCTGGCAAGGCAAATCTCTGCCAGGGACTGCCACAGGGGCTGATGGCAGCACCAAGCAGAGGATGGAGGCCTGCCCTCCTCACACACATCTGGGGCACAGGGGTGTGCTCTGCAGCTGTCTGGGAGCCTGGTGCTACACCCCAAGGCTTGGCTACACCCCTGCCCAAACAGCCACAGCCAGCCATGAGCCCTGCAGTTATTGCACTGGGGAGTGTTTGTGCTCCTCCAGCTGGAAAACCTTCATGGCTCCACTCCTCCCTTGCTTTCAGCATCCAACAAAGCAGGAGGGACACATGGCTCTGGCCTCTCCAGGTGGACACCATCACCCTGGTCCCCTGGTGTGTGCACAGGGAACAGTCCCCAGGAGCAGCACACCTGCAGGCCAGCCTCCCCAGCATCCTCAAGGACTGCTGATCTAGATGCCACCACACTGCCCTCCCACTTCAGCTTTAATTTCTGCTCCCTGCTGCTCTCAGGAGTGAACAATGATGCATTACAATTTTCAGGTGCCTAAGGCTCACAGAGCTTTCTCAATATAATCAGCAAAAAGAAGGATTTTGCATTGAAAGCCAGTGCCAACATCCCTGCAGTGATAACCATCCCTGTATAATTAAAATGAACATTTCACAAAATGTCATCTCCAAGCAGCATATTTTAGATTAATAAAAAAAATTAAAAAAAACCCAAAACATTTCCATGATCAAAAGAAGAAAATCATAACTGGGAAAGGGTGGAGGTGGGGGGGGACAATGTGACAGCCCCAAGAAGAATTACTATTATTATGAGGAAAAGTTTGCTAAAATACCAATTGCTTGCCCACAGTCAAAGGAAGCACCAGTTTACTTGTTAATCGCCTTAATTAATTAACTGGCATTGTCCTGGATTTCCTGAAGCTGGGTTTACTGTGGGAATCAATTTTAAAGAGCTTCCAGAAAGAAAATTTAAATTTCTGCTTAAAGACTTTACAGCTTAGTAAACAAGAGCCTGCTTCCAAACCATTTGGACAAAACCACAGCCATGATTTATGGAGACAAAGTCCTTTTTCCCATAGAGTCTGTTGTGATCAGCTATATTGACCTACTGCACAGCACAAAGTTCCCTGAATTAATTCCTCTTTGAACTACAGCAGCTCTTTTGGAAGGCGGATAACAAAGCTGGCAGTGAGTCAGAAGCCAGTGTCATCAGGGTGTGCTGCACCAGGGGCTCCCACTGAGATCCCTGCTCCTTTCCACCGCTGATGTGCTCAGTTCCATGCTCCACCCAGTGCTGGCCTTCCCTTCTGCTGGATCAAGGGCAATTTGGCAAGGCCTTGCTCCCTGTACAAGAACTTACAGATGGTGAGTGAGTTTTCATTACCAGGGCTGTGATCTTCCAGACTCTCTCAATTAAATGGGAATGGAAACAGGCCATGAGCTCCCTGTTCCATCTCATCATGCTTTCCAAGCTCAGGATGTGGTTGCACCCAGTGACAGATATTAGGGGCAGCACCAATTCACTGAGAGTCCTGTTAACATACAGTTATCTGCTCTGTAACTTCTGACCACAACATTGCATTGGACTTTCTCCCATTCCACAATTTTTTTTGGTTATCCAACTTGCGATCTAAATTTTGCTTTAATCACAGTTTCCAGGGTTAGCAATTCTCACTCTATAAACTTGACTACTGGTCCCTCTTTGGCTGTGGTAAAGCAGATCCTAAAGATATCTGTCACATGAAACAGCACCTAAGAAAGCACACACATACACACATGGGAGTTTTCACATGTTAAACTCAAGTTTTCTCTTCCTGACTCCACCAGGGCCCTTTCTTTCCTGGAGTTCTGCAGAAGACTCTGGTGTGGGGTAGAATTCACCTTACTGCAGACTTGACCCATCAAGGTTCAGAATCCAAAATGTCCTTTGTGATCAACAGAGTGGAAAAGGTGCTTTTAGGATTCATCTCTCTGCTCTTACACATCTATTTTTTGGATGATAAATGACATCTCTAAAGCACCAGCTTCCTCTCAGTGACTGTAGTAAAACTGCATGTCCAAACTAAGATGAACACAACTGCATCAGGTTAGGTGAGTCTCAGCCTTTGAGTCTAAATAAAACAGTGCAGATAAGAAAAGCATCATGTGTATGCCCTTATTAAAGTGTTCCAGCAGTAAAACACCCATCACATAAATATGGAAGTGCACACTTCTTTAAATAATGCATTTTAAGTGCTAATTTTGCTGTCAGATTCTGCTCTTACATGCCTCTAACTAGACAGGAGTAAGTAAGGAATTCTCCCAGCTCAGAGCTGGTAAAGAACAGCTGAGAGAATAGAATCTGCCCCTCCCAAGAGGCACACAGAGATGGTTTTTGGTTCTCCAACAGGGTCAGCAGCACCAAGGAGGGTGCAGAATGCATCCCTCTCACCTGTGTAAGAACATCACAGTCATTTTCTGCCTAGAGGCGCAGGAGAAGATCACAGTCTAGCAACATTTCTCTGTTTTGTGGAATGGCTCATTTAACAATGACAAAATTTTCCTTGGGAAAACTATAGTCTGTGAAGGAAAGGCTCAACAAATCAAAAAAAGTTTTAAAGAGAAAGCTGAATGGAAGGCACACACTGCCATTTTTCATCTGTTTTTCCTAATATGCAAATAAAACAGTTCCCCACTCCTCCTGGCAGGGGCAGAGGAGCAGCTAATGGAGCAATGCTGATCTCCTAAAGACACAGAACATCTCAGAAAAATGACATGGAAGAGGTGTGCCTGCCATGCTGATGGATTACACCAGGCATTTGGTGTTTATCCTGCCAAACAGCTACATGAGCTGCACAGAAAGTGGTGAGAATTCTGCAAGGAAGATGTAGAATTTGCATAAATTTGTGTGTGTCTCAGCCCTTGAACATGCACTTCTATGAAGGACTGAGAGTAAGAGAGTCATCCATGTGCTGGTGTCAGCTTTGGGGTGAAATGTATCCTCTGGCATGAACGGGGGCATTTACACAAGGAAGAAAAGTTGGATTTTCTGTTGTGCTGTTCATCAGCTGCAGAGAAATTTGGTGAGACCTGAGGAGGGGCAACAAACACAGTGGGAAAGAGAGGGAGAGAAGGGAAGAGGGACATGGTCAGGAGAGGGCTGGCCAACATTTTAAATCAGCTTGTCATCCAACAGCTGTCCCCACCTTAGAAAGGGCTCCTTTCTCAGCACAGCTCTTCTGACTGTGAATTCTTCTCGTGGAACCTAAGCTGGAGCCGGTCTCATGGCAGTGGGGAGGATGTGGAACATGGCATTATGGATGCAGGGCAAGGAGCTGTGTGCTGCCAGGGGCTGCCCAGGCACTGGGCAAGGCTGTGAAACTCTGCAGTTTGGTGGGTTTTGGCCCATCTGGAGCTGCAGCAGTCCCAGCCCAGCTGGACAGGCTTCAATTTGCACATAGCCAACCCCACAGCAGATAAACTGGAGTTTATCTGCCTTGGCCACTTCTCTGAATATCCAGCATTGGTCATTTCCAGGAGAACACCTTCCCATTAACTTCCTGAAGGATTTGACTGAAGCTGTTCAGTGAACCCTGTATACAGGGGACATTTTTGATAATCCCTAGCACTAGAAAGTCAGTCCTTGGCACTCAACCAGGTGACCAATGGAGGCCAGAAAAGGAGCCTAAGAGGCAGAAGGGAAAGTAGAACAAGAGGGACTGACAAATGTCAAGTAAAGACCTGGGTCCCAGACAGAAACATCAAAGCAGCCCACACCAGGAGTGCACTTTGGAAGGATAAATCTGCAAAGATTGAAACAGGAAAGTTCATTTTTTGCTGTAGGAAATCGAGTAGCAGTGATGGGTTCTGGGTAACCTGTCCCCAGTCAGGGCACAAAACCACACCATGAGCAGTTCCCACCCTCTCTCCCCTCCGAGGCAGTTCCACCTTTTCTGGGGACAGGAAAGCCACACAGGGACTTCCCCATTGAAATCTCTTCCACTCATCACTGAGCTTTTGGGCTGGATGGCACACCAAAATCCTGCACAGCAGGGGAAACTTCTGCTGGACAATTAGCAGAGCACCCCAGCATTATGGGGCTTTGCTTGACTTCATCTCCAACAACAGCAAAAATCACCTGACAGTTCAGTCTTTCCTCTGCAAAAATCCTCCAGTAGCAACACAGAGTACAAAAAAATTCCTCCAGTACAACACAGATAAGTCATGTGCTGGTCCATTGCCCAGCTCAGTGCTTGGCTTGGCTTCAGTAGTTCAGCTGACATGCACATCTTTCTTTAATTTCCTTTCCCAAGTCCCTTCTCCTCCTGCCCCACCACCTTCCACCACCACTCACCCCCATGCACACACTCCACTCACAGGCAGGGCTGCTTGTGATGCCCTGCTCTGCTCACACAGGCCCCTGCTCAGCCTGTGCTGTGCCTTATTCTGCAAATTCTCACACAAAAAGGATAAAATTAAAATCTATAGAACTACTGAGTAGTTCTGATATACTAGACCTGACTGGAAAAGAGCAAAACAGCCCAGAGAGGAAAGTGGGAGATGATCTTGTCGTGTCACATCCAGCTTTTGCACAGAGCCGTGTGCTGCCTCCTGCAGCACCAGCCCAGCCCATTAGGACACACTCAGCCCTTCTCTCACCTCTTTAGACACCAGTCATTGATAATCTGTGCAATTAGTGTAAGGCTTACAGCTGGACTCAATGATCTTAAAGGTCTTTTCCAACCTGAATGATTCCATGATTAATCTTGGCTGTCAGTAAAGCTGCAGCATCTCTGCACACAGCAGTACCCTACAACAGCTGAATATATTGCATAAGAGCAAGAATCTCCTTAATGGATTTCTGCAGCAGGAGTGGAAAATGGGGGTGTTCCCAGCCACATATATCCTAGTGAGAGGTAATGAATGGCACACCCATAGCATTTTGCTAATAACCTCAAATAGAGTGAAGAGTTCAGCTGGGAGGGGAGAATTTCTTTTTTTTCTGGTAAAAGTTTGATGAGCTTTCAGAATCAAATATTTCAGAGCTTGCTCATTGCTAATTAAGGGTTAGTACACTAAATTAGCAGTAAATTAACATTCATTTCTCTGCTAGTACACTAGAGCTGCAGGAAATTACCCAAATTATTCAGGTAGTGACATTCATCACTGGGTGGAATTACTGTAGCTTAAACAAGATTTAGTGCTACTCTGTAGCTAATATTCACAGCTGCAGGAAATGAGAGGCAGGCTCTCTCATTCACAGCAATTTTGACAGCAGAGGTGCCAAGATAGTGGAAAATGTTCATCTGAGCTGTTGATTATTGAGACAAGAGAAGAGGACAGGCCAGGCTTTGCTGAGCTCACTGCATGCTTGGGGTGCAAATGGTGAGGTGGCACCTGGCTGGTGGCTGCAAGTGACCGAGTGCTGCTGTAAAATGAAAATATCACCCTAAAAATATCTTTGTGCAGTTGCTGGGGATAATTGATGCTGGTGCAGCATTACTTCAAACCACTCATAAAGCTCCATCTGTAGCTGCAGCTCTATAGACATTTCATAATTATGTTTAATATTGCAATCCCCTATTTCTAGGGAGGATTTGAGGATCTCTGCACATTTGTCTAAGTGATGAGCGTTTTATCTAGGGCTTAGGAGCTTTCCTTCCTCCCTGGGGAATAGCTGGCTCAGGAAGCTGCTGACTGCCTTCAGAGCCCTCCCTAACCCCTTTTTAGGTCAAACACAACTCAAGCATAGCAGGCTGAAGAAACCAGACAAGTTTTGATGGCCTGGGAAAGAGGTAGTGAGCATCTCACTGGCACCATGTGCCTATACCCAAGCAGACTTTCCTGATACATTCATCTCCAAAGAGTGCACCTGATATGCTGGGGCTGGGAGCTTGCTGCATTCCCAGGCCAGCTGCCTCCCAACCACTTTTGCATCATGAATCTCACAGACGTATTTTCTGAAAAATCCTTTTGCCAGGATTTTTTTTCTCCTGAGAAGCTGAGAAGCCTCAGAGGAAAAGAAAAACAATAATTATCTGCTGCTGTGGGGTGCAACAGGCGCATCTTTGACTGGTCCATGCGAGTTGTTTCTACTTGATGACCAATCACAGGTCCAGCTGTGTTGGGACAAGATTTTATTATCATTCCATTCCTTTCTTTGCTAGCCTTCTGATGAAATCCTTTCTTCTATTCTTTTAGTATACTTTTAATATATCATTTTCCTTTAATATAATATATATCGTAAAATAATAAATCAGCCTTCTGAAACATGGAGTCAAGATTCTCTTCCCTCGTCCTGGGGCCCCTGCAAGCACCACCACACATGAAGAATGTAAAATGTGCACAGCAGGGCTTTCCTGGGCACTCTGAGGTTTTGGGCAGCAGCAGAAAAGGTGTGCAGGCAGGGGAAGTCCCCCTGGGGAGGACAGGGATGGTTTATGCCCTAGTGCAAGTCAGCCAAAGGGAGGGAAGCAGAGTCCCTGTGAGAGAAGAAAGGTGGCAAAGGGGAAGATGGAGCCTGAGAACAAAGCACTGCTGCTTTCTCATTCACTAAAACTGTGTGTCAAGAACCCAACACCTATAATACTTGAGGAGAAACTCCTCAGGATACCATTTTACCCTTGACTATTAAGAACAGCCACTGTGTAGAATGCATATGCCTGAACAGACACAGTTACATAGACAACAAGACAGATCCCTTTTGATCACAAAGAAGTCCACGTGCTGTCTGAAGCCTTGTGCAGAACGGCAGCAGGGGTCTTCACACTCTATTTTTAAATTTTCCAGCACTCATACTAGGGGAATAAGCTGCTGCCCCCTGCAAATAAAGGCCCAATCTAAAGCAGGCATTGCTTTTAAGCTCACGGATGGAGATTTCAGATGTCACCACTATTAATTTTCACTCTTCTGGCTGTGTTCCTTGTCTGCTGCTGGCAATCACAGTGGGATCAAGAATGAGTCTCAAAACAGGAGGAAAAGACAGTTGTCTAGTTGTGCTTTTTACATTCTCTCACAAGCAGCCCAAAGCAGAGATGATAATGCATATCTTAATTAACTAAGGCCCTCCACAAACTGCCCGGGGCAGGTTTTTATAGATACTGGCTTCTGGCTGGACAACTGGCAAGTCGACTTTTACTGCCTGGAAACAAAGGCATTGCAAAAAGCCAGTAAGTTAAATCAATGTTCTATTAATTCATTTTTAAAGTCTCACAGGAACATTGTACTCTTTGTCCAAAAATGTTGCAAAGCTTTAACAGCTGCCCTGCTAGCATGGGAAGCACAACAACAGGATCTTTAGATGTCTGTATGAGCAGGGACACGGCTCTCTTCTGTTTAAAATCCACCAGGTTTTATACAAAGCTGGTATGGGCCCACTTCTGTCATCCAGCTTGCCCTTAAGATGAAGAATCACCATATGGCTGTGCTAGAAAGAAGCAAATCTCTCATCTGTGGGGGCAGGGGGAGCCCCCCAAGAGTTTCTCTCCCCCTTCCTTATCCTCTATGGCATAGGATTCCCACAAATGTGCCCTAATGCTAAGCAGTGGCAGGAGGAACAAATCCACTGTCACCACTTTTCAGCCACTCCTGGGGACAATAACAGAGGAATCTATTTACTTGCTCCTTTGTGAGCTGCAGCGGAGAATGAATTCTGCTCAGTGCTCTCAGGAGGAGCAGCTGCTGCCTCCTCTCCCAAAGGGATGAAGTTTGCTCTCCAGACAATGTGGAGAGGATAGCAAGGGAACTGAAGTCCCCTGGATCTTTTTTAGGGACAGGACTGTTTCTCTCATTAGCCACGGCCCCCTCTGAGCCCCTCAGTATCAGCTGCCTCACAAAGCCCTTCCTGCAGGACCTCGTTACGGAGAGCCTCAATGGAAAACAGCAATTCCAAATGCAACTGTTGGGGGTTACACAGGATAAAATCTGAGACTGCAGGAAGAGGAGATGAACAGAGAAGCCCAGATGTGTAATTTGAAGCTGCCCTGTGATGCTGAGAGGGGCAGGACAGCTAGCAGCTCACAGCACTGTGTGCTGATGGGGTGACTGCACCCCAACATGGCCCATGCACAGCCCCATCCCCAGGAGGAGCAGGAACCAGCTCACCCCAAATTTAGTCTCACTGCTCCCCAGCAGCTCACAGAGCCCTTCTGTGGGACTGAGGTGCTCAATCCCCATTCTGGAGAGAACTGAGGTTTCTGCAGTGACTTCCCTAAGCTCACCCAGGGGGCCTGAGCTGAGCCAAGAACAGACTGCAGGACTCCTGTGTGCCAAGTTATCAGCTCTGCATTAGGCTAAACTCTCCTACAAGCACAAAGTGCCTCAGAGCACAATTTTTGGGCACAGAGTTGGAGTTGTACAGAGCAGAGCATCTGTGCTGGTGCTGTACCCCAGGCTCAGCCTGCTCTGACTTTGTCAATCCATCTGCATCCTCCCCTTTTCCCAAAGGGCTCTCCCCAACCAAACACCAATGCACATTTGAAGGATTTTCATCCCGTGGATATTTCATGTTTTTAACTTTCTACATTTTCAAAAGAAAACCAAAAAAGCAATTAATGTCTTGCAATGGCAAAGAAGGTATGCTGTGGCATTGGAAAACAGGCAGCATGTGATCAACAAAAGCTGTAGAACTGGTCTGTTACAGGAAGAAGTCGCAGTGCCAATTTTTTAATGCTGTTTACCAAATCAAACAGGCATTCTGCAGCCCACCTGTTCCTACTGCCTCTGACTTCAGGATAGCCATTTTCTGAAGCCAGAGAAATAATTACTGGACCAGTTTATTGATGGCAGCTGGTTTGGAGTGAAAAAGTCCAAAATGTGCAATAATTAAAGACTACAAGGGATGCAAGCTATTAAGAGGACAAAGAAAGCGAAATAAATCGATCCAGAATGGGCAAATGGACACCTTCCATGGGAAGCCAAAACCTCTCCTCAAAGCTAATGCACTCAGTCAACTCACAGGGAAGTCCAAAAGGTGAGGTAGGGGGAAACCACAACAACCCAAATTTCTGCAGTTGTTTTTTTATGCAGGAATTATTACCCAGTCCTTGTCACTAACACAGAATTCAAAGTCCTGGAGTCAAGCAATGGCCTAGAGACCAACCAACATTTGCCAGCTGCTTCAAAAGGCCCTGTAAAATCCCATAAAGGAGGATTGTACACCAGCGTGCCTGGGGGATAAGCTGTGTGCAGCATTCAGCCCAAAGCGCAGGGGATGGAGCTGCATCCCACCCAGCTGGAGGTGATGTTGCCAACCCTACAAACAAAGCCAATCTGCCAGTCTCAATATCCCACCTTGTGGCAATGAGTCCCACTGGCTAATTAAAACTTAGGTTAAGAGTGCTTCCTATCAAAGCTGTTCAATGCATTGACTTCAAATTTAATTTTATGTCTCTCTTTCTTCTCCAAGAGAGGAAACAGCCATGGTGTTGGTGGTTTTTTTATATCCATCACGGCCTGTCTCTCCGTGGCACTTCCCTTGTATTGTTCTGCCTAAAATACACAGACTTAACCTTTGCAGTCTCTGCTGCATGCAAATCTTCCCTCTAAAGTATTTTCTATGCTTCTGATTAGGTTTGCTGCCCTTCACTGAACCTCTTCTATTTCCTGCTCTATCATTTTTTAATTAGGTTAACCAAACCAAGCATGCTTCTCAAGGTGAGGCCACATCACCATCTCTAGAACAACACTGTCATATTTTCAGTGTTGTCCTCTATTCAACAAATTAATGTCATGCCATTTTATATTTATGCTTCCCTGATCACTGCTCAGACCTCAGCAGATGTTTTCCATTGAGTTTTTTGAGATACTTTTTTGTTCTGAGGCTCACCCCATTAGACAATCAACTGTTCCATCCAGTTAACAGCAACTTCCTTTTACTCACATTGCATTTTATTATCAGTATTTTGATTAATGCAGCTTTGGTAAATTCAAAGGAAATTCTTAGTCACACTTAGATTTGATTAAATTTTGGAGCATCCAATTTCAGCAATTTGCTACTTACTTTTTCAGATTATTATAAAATACTGAGTACAGGCTCAAGGGGTGCCTGCCATACAAATGTCTGTATATGTAATTACTGAAGCTCTCCGCAGAGACATGATTTTCAAAGAATGCATGTATCATAAGATAAATAAAAACCTAATTTATTTTTAAAGCGTTTTAAAATCTCAAACCTTGACTTTCTGTACCTGCACCACAAGTCTACAAAGAGGGAAGCATTAAAGCCTCTGTCACTTCCCAGGGTGCATTCACATGCACATCACCAAGCCAAACAAAGCCTCCTCCTCTGGCTGCTGTAACACAATTTTCAAGAAAGGTGAACATGACAGTCTTCAAAGGGATTTAAACAAAACAATGTCAGGAAAGGTTTCACCACCCCTTGTACCACACACTTCTGTAGCCTGTGAAAAGAAATACCCCTCAGTGAAATTCAGACTACATAAGGGTTTTGAATACAGAATGTCTTTTTATAATGATATATTCATGCTTGCTGCCATCCAGCAGAAACTTCCTATAGAGTGGATGCTTTTCTGTCCAAGAAAAAGGAAGCTGAATTACTTTATAGGGAATCAAGTTTTTGAACATCTACAGGGGGAAGAAGAGAAGGGAATCTTCAGCAGTTTCTCATCTATATGGATGTCCCTTTCCAGGATTTCATCATAGAATGGTTTGGGTTGGAAGGCAGCTTAAAGATCACCCACTTCCAAACCCCCTGCCATGGGCAGGGACACCTTTCACCAGTTCAGTCTGGCCTTGAACTTCCAGGGATGGAGCATGCAGAGTTTCCCTGAGCAACCTGTGCCAATGCCTCATCACCCTCATAGTAAGAAATTCTTCCTAACATCTAATATAAACCTGCTCTCAGTTTAAATGCATTTTCTCTTGTCCCACCACTACACATCCTTGTAACAAGTCCCCCTCCACTCCCTCATAGACCCTTTGGGTACCCAAAACTTTCTCCAGGCTGAACAACCCCAGCTCTCTCAGTTTGCCTTTGTAGGAGGTACAGCCAACAGGAATATTGCACAGCAGTGGTCTCAACACCAACCTCCAAGGAATTCCACTCCTCAATGGTCTCCACTTGGCCATGAAGTCAGTGACCAAAGGCATGGAAGCAGATAGACAGCCCTCTTCCCACCACAGAAATATTCCCAAGTTCTTGGCAGCAGCCTCCTGCAGGAAGGCATCTTGCTGTTCAGACACCTGGAGAGCTCACCACAAATCACCAGTTAGTTCTGAGGCTGTTGGCAGCGGCTTCTGGGATATTATTAATTACAGGAATTTATTTAAAAAAATATTTTCTCCAGCATATGACATACTAAGTTAGCACAAGTAACTTTCTTCTAATGAGAATTTCTGCATATTAGATAAGAGTCCATAAGCATAGCTGGGTGTTATTTAAAAAGCTGTGCTTCTGATGGGAAGGAAAAATCATCACATTTTCCAGATATCAGTTTTCTAGAAAGGAAAAATAGCAACTTTCTTTTTAGGACAAAAGCAATAGTTTCTACCTCAGCTTAAGAATCCCATCTGCTGTGGGCTCTGAGTCATTGGCTTATTAGCAAAATTGTCTGAAAGAAGCATAAATCTGATTTGCTCAGAAACCAAATCTGCACACAGACAAAAATTACAGTCTGCCACTTCCCTGTAAATTAGGCTCCTTCTCTGTCCTCGGTTCATTTCCATGGACAATGGGTAGCACCTGCTGCCCGATTCCTGCAGCACTTTCCCTTTATCCAGGAGGCTTTTGGCCAGTGCCAGCCCCCAGAGGCTGGTACTTCCCTCCCCAACAGGCAGCCCAGCCACACACTGTAATTTCTGGCTTATGCTACAATTCCTTTTTGGCCATATGCACAGACACCCCTTTTTTTCTTTCTCCTCTCTCTGCCTCTCTATCTTGTGAACACCCCACACTGTCAGAACCTCACGCTGGTTTGTGTCTTGTCACGGCTGTCACCACTCAGCAGCTCAGTCCCTGCTTCCCTTTTAATGGCACGTTTCTCCTCAGCTTTACACTGATCCATCTATTACCACTTGGATGATCAGCACAGCACAGTTCTGGGGTCAGGTGTGAGACTGTAAGTTTGCTGGGGTTAATTTCAGAGTTGGTTTTTTGCTGGTACTTAGACACACACTCTTAGTAAATCATCAGAGCTAATGGGGGAGGCAGTCTGAGGAGGATGGTGGAGGCACAATTTACAGGCAATGCTTACAGCTCTTTTTTCTTTCCTCCATCCAAGCCTGTCATCTGGGGAGGCAGCACATCCTGATCTCTACCAACACAAGATCAAAGCTTTCCAGGTCTGTCAGAACTCTGAGCCTGTCGCTATCCCTATTTACACTTGTTTATTTTTATCATTGTTACCATTAATAGTAATTCATCTTGACAGCTCCTGAGCAGCCACATGGGTAAGGACCTTATCCCACTAAATGCTGTAAAAATGCAAACCAAAATGACAAGAGCTTACAGCTCTTAGGACAAGCTTGCAGCAGAGAAGCTGTTTAAATGCTGGCCTTCATTCAGGCTGTTGGTGCAGGCAGAGCCAGGCTGCACAGGCCAGCTCATCCCTGCAGTTTAGGGCCCCACTTCTGTTACACTGAGACAGAACTGGGCACCCAGATGTCTTTGAAGTTCAGTCCCTGTGCACCTCATTTTCACCAGCAGTCAAATTACTGGACTGTGGTGACCCTCACAACAACCTGCTCCAGGAACCTCACTGCTCAGTTCATCACACCAGCGAAGTGCTCAAGTACCTGAGGAGTCTGAGAGCTTGCTTCATTTTGGCAGAGTAACTCCCAAGGTGTGAGACGCCAGGAGCACAAAATCATCATGTTCACAGGCGTAGAGTTTTGCTTCCAACCACTTCTGTGATAAACAGCACCAAAGGAGATGTGTGCCAAATGCAGTTGGAGTTTTATGGTTGTTCCTTTAGCACCTCTTCGGATTTTGTTTAGTTCACTTCTGCAACGACAGCTGGGAGTAGTATTTCCTTCAAATTACAGAAAGATTTAGTGTTACCTTAATGTGACACGAGTGTAGGCTGAATTATGTTTAGGAGGAAGTACAATATGTGCTAATGAATAATAAAGACTGTCTACCAGGGTATTAGCCTGTCTCTGGCTGCTGCTGCAGCTCTCACCTTCTTGATGCTGCTAGCAAGTCACAATGGCTCTGCCACTCAACAGTGGGACCATACTGGAAACATTCTCCATTTGCTAAAGTTTCAGCTGGAAAGAGGCCCCTATTTCCAAACATAAGAACTGAGCTGGAAAACAGACTTTCCTTTCTGCTAAACACACCCTGCAGGATTGCAAAGCCAACACCTGTAAACTGACAGGCACAGAAAGAGTTTGGGAAGAGGCTCAGCCCCAGTTTCACTCCAAAAACTGGCAGCAAGTCCCAGATGCAGTCCTTATTTTGCCCTTCTCAGTTTGTCCATGTGCAATGCAAGCGGGCATTTGGCAGGATGTTCGTGTCTGAATCACTGCTAGGGACGTGTGGCTGGTGGGAAACACAAGTTCAGCCCAGTCAACAGTGAACTGACAGCTGCAACCAAGAATAGCACCAATATGGTTCACTGATTATCTGAATTACTTCAGGGTACCTTACAAAATCCCTGCAATGTATCACAGCCACCAAAGGAACACAGTATTTTTCTGCAAAGAACATTTTTGAAAGATGCAACAAAATACCCACTGATACAAATAGCTCAGAAAATGTAGTGCTAATGCATATTCCTTTCCTTCTGCATTATTTATCTTTTATAAAATACTACATAAACACACTTGTTCCTACAGAGAGTCAAAAATAACATATTTGACTTATCTGTTTAAGAAATAGCGACATGTGTCAACCAAAACGTTCCAACACAGGATTTTTCAGTTTCAACAACTGTCAGAGGGCTCCTCTATTGAAAATAATCAATGTCTTTGACAGATAAAGGGAGGTAATATTATGACTTATTTTGATACAACTTGACAGCTTTTTTTTGGACAGTATTTTTCACTGTCAGTCTATTGGATTTGAATTTTAGCTGGGGCCCATGAGAAATATGCTTTTGGTCTTTAGCACTGAATCTCTGCAAATCAAAAGGGCAGTGGGAGTGCAGTAGTTACCTGCTTTTTATCTGCCATTACATATCAGTCCCAGTTTTAATTATTCATTTTTAATACCCTTCCCAATTTTTATACTCATGAGATGTCATAATAAGACACATTTAAACTAGACTTTGCTGCTCCCTTGGCAAGAAAGGACATTTCACACAGCTAGACTTGGAAATGGAGCTATTTCCTAATGTCAGAGTGTTCAGACTGACAGTTCACTTCCATCAAGAGCTCATCTGTTCTGTTCTTATGAGACTGCAGCAACTTTTAAAAGTTACTAATATTGATTATGAAATATTCAAACACTTGCCCATGCAGGAGATTGTGGGAGTAAGGATCTCTTCATTAAAATTCTTTATTCAAACCACATCCTTGAATTAATTTTTTTTTCAAAATTCAAAAAAGGATCCAGATCTGAATTCTCGTAAAAAAATCAAGGCATTTAAAAGAATCACTTAAATCACAAGCCAGCCCTTCACTGCTGCAAAGCTCCACCAAAAAGGTGAGAAGTTCTAGACTTGGCAGACATTGCCCTGGGACAAAGAGAAGGCAGGTGCAGGGTGGAGAGGATAAAGGGAAATTCCTCATTACCCTGTATTTTGATAATTGCCTTTTGCTGACTACCATTTTGAACAACTTCTGAGCAGTCAGGCAGAGTCCACTTATTCTGACCCAAAGTGGCTGTTCCTGGCTGCAATTTCCATGAACATTGTCACCACATTTTGTCTTTGATATAAATATGTGACCTTGTAGGGTTTAGTATCTAAATATTTATTTGTTCCCAAGCCTAAATTCACAGCGTGATGTGTGAAAATTCCCTTTGGTATAACAATGCTCAAAGAGACAAGGCTGTGAGATGACTGAAGGTACAAAGGTGCAGGAAATAAAAGGACTTGTATTCCCAAGTCATCATTCCATATACTGCTCAAGACAAGAATTGCATCCTGGCTTTTGATGTATTGTTGTTGTATATGTTGAGAGCTCAGTTATGTTTAAATGTAGTACTTCAGCTCCTTTGCTTAACAACACCTGCTAACTTGCTTGACATCTCAAAGAGTTTCTTAAAATATTCTTAAACCTTTGGCATCCCTTCCTGCCCTGGGCTCCATGAATAAAACATTTATCCAGTCAGCAGCTTTAGCAAAGAGGAACAGCCAAGTTCCATCCATCAACGTCAGCAGCTGAATTACTGAGTGATTTCAGATCCTTTAATAACTCTGTTTCTTTATGACTGTGTTGGTAAACAATCAAACAGTGCTGGCACCTGGCTTTCAGTGAGCATTAACTTTTTTTTGCATTATCAAATACTACTTATAGAGCTCATTGCTGTTTTTGTTATTTCAATTTAAAAAATGTCTGCAATGCTCTCTACCTTTGTGAGAATGCACTGAGGTTTACTCCTGATTTGTTACGAAGGTCATCAAAAGCTACTCACATTAAACCTGCTGGGATTGGAAAAAAAAAGCACAAGGATAAATAGAGCCTTTACTTCACATATAATGTGCTTCATTTATCATTGGGATCACCACATAGTAATACACTGCCCTTTTGTAAGGCTGTTAACAGAAACTAAGCATTTTGGGGTGAAAAACCAGTGATATAAAGCTTCTGTTGTTGTACAAGTCCAAGGAAGCTTGGAGGTCCAAGTACTACAAGGAAATTACAGATATTCAAAAAGAAGTTCCTGGTATAAGCCTCTGTGTAAAGGAGGGGGAATGGGGAGAAGAAAAATCAGCCTTCTGAATTGAAAACCTAGCCAGAATGTATATGAGCACATTTAGTTTGGATTAAATGGATATTCAAGATAAAAATCTTTTCCTAGGACTTTACATTGGCAGAACAGGAGGAAGAGATTTTCCACACACTTGGATGCAAGGAACAGTTTAGACTCTAACCAGGATATGCAAATGGAAAGCCCTGGTATTCAATCCTCTAACCTCTCACAAAGGAAAACTATTCTTAGGCATGCAGGAGTAGCACACTGAAGTCAAAAGGGTCATTAAATAAGGATGAGTGGCCAGGGTAGAGCCCCTGGTCTGCCTCTGTTCACCAGGGGTTTGTGCCTGGAATATAAACAGCAAATCTCCACAGACACACTAATAGGAGAAAAACTTTTGAGTATCTGATCCTGCAAAAAGGATCCTTCCCAGCTCTGGGACAGAAAAAATTACCAACATGGAATTTGCAGAGGATGAAGAGCATGTGGAGTACAACCAGAGAAGAGCACGAGGCTCCCTAAGCCCACCTAGACTCTTGCTCCTAAAACCTTTGGGCTCAGATGAAGGTGCCAGTGTAGGATCGCTCCAGAGACAGTTCAGGGGGGTGCCAGTGTTTTCTCTCCCCTCTGGGGAGTCCCTCTTGCCAAGCAATAGCTCTTGCGCCAGGTTTGAGCAGAGCAATGCGTGCAGAAACATGGGAGGGGTTTTCTCACCTCCCAGAATGCACTCCCAGCTGCAGAACCAGAGGAAAACATAGGCTGATTGCACCAGAGAAAACATGCTTTTATGGGTTTCTGCATGTTTAAATGAGCTCTGTGCTACTGAAGTCAAGGGGCACACAGGTAGAGACCAGTAACATTTTCATTTAGAGGCATCTTAGAGCCTCTCCATAGGAAAATAAACAGACTCTTCAGTAGAATTACACCCAATTAAGCCACAGGTAAATAATTAAGCCACAGGCTTCACTATTTAAGCACTTCCCAGTTGCCTGGATAAGTGAAGTGTCACCATTATGGATTAGGCTTCTACACTCTAAGTTTTCTCTGCGGCATCTTAAAAATAAAATGCAACACTTAGTTATATCTAACCAAAGACTGTCTCTGTTTCCTTTGTTGAAATGAAGGCAGGTACTGCTCCTGAGGAGCACAAGTTAGCTCACTCTTTGATTCCCAGGTAGGGTGATGGCAACAATTATTAACCATGAACGTGCTGGCTTGGTAAAACAAACTGCCATGGCAGAGAAGCCAGCACAAAGACCTCCATTGGGTCCTATGTTTTTCCTGCAACGGGGCATAGAAAGAATTGCAAATTTTAAAGGAAATATAGAAAAAAAAAACCCAGGCCTCAAAGCTGTGGCTGATCCCAGCTCTACTTGTTTTTGCCCAAAGCCCTCACACCCAGGCTGGCTCCTGAGCCTTTACTGACTCCTTTGGGAACACTGCCAAAGGACAGGGAGGAGAAGTTCCCATCAAGATCTTCTCCCACCTGCACAGAGCAGTCCAACAAAGGCAGAACTGGAGCCAGGTGGATTTTAGAGTGAGACAATGCCTGCCCTGCTGTCACTGGCACAGGTTTGGGGACAGCATCTCAGGAATCTGCCTCCCTTGGTGAGCCAGAGACAGGAGCTCCCCCCTGACCTGCTGCAACACAGAGCTGGGATCAGCCACAGCTTTGAGGCCTGGGGTTTTTTTTCTATATTTCTTTTAAAATTTGCAATTATTCCTATGCCTTCTTGAAGGAAAAACATAGGACCCAATGGAGGTTTTTGTGCTGGCTTTGGAGTAAGACCTGTGAATTTCTATTTTCGTTAAAAAAAGGAAAAAATCCAAACCCTCATTCCATTTTATTGTTTGATCCCTGGCTCTACAGCTGTAAATACAAAAAGCATCTCGCTCATTTGAAATCCGCAACCTCTCCACCATAAATCAATCTCCAGAGAAATTAGTAACTACATTTCTGGGGGGATTTTTTGTTTTGTTTGTCAATTTTAAAGATTGTGGATTACATAACCAGACATGTGGGTATCAACAGCAGCTGCAACTGGAATGCCCAAGGCAAAAAATCCTTTGTCTTGAATTTTAAAGAAGTCTGTTCTCCCCCCATATCCCTACTGAAACAAGTTTCACACTTTGCTACTGGAAACATACCCTGAAGACATTTACATCACAGGCTTTGTTATTATAAAGTTATAGCAAAAGACAAAAGGAACAAGGTTTTGTAACCAGAGGGCAAACATCACAACTGCTAATTTGTTAGGGGGTGACATTTCTGATAATGCCGTTTTAGTCGAGCTCCATATTGGAACTTCATCATGGTATCGTATCACAGCACTTAAAAGGAGAGGTACACGTGAACAGATCTATTACCTAAAACAAACAGAGGTATTATTAGGAAACTTCTTAGGACTGAGTTGTATATTGACTTCTGGTCAACATTTCCAGAGAACTTCATTAAATTTATGTCATCAAAAACATAACTTATGGACCTTCTGAACGGGAACTCGTACCGGCAGGAGTAACAATTGTTTTTCCCCATTTTGTGATTTATCATCCATTCTATTACATGCTACACGGGCTGTCATTTTTCTTTAAATGCGTTTGATAAAAGACTTCTTGTTCTACTGGGTCAGGTATTATTATTCACCAACATTATGTACTAACCAGCACGGCCGCCAGCAGCAGCTGCAGAGCTGGGGCTGAATATCAGAGTAAGGCTGAGCTTTTCCCCACTGCCCATAAACTGGGGAGAGGGTGAAGGGGAGCACTCCCCACGGTGCCCAGCAGGGCACAGGCACCCTGACAGGTTACTGCAGGACAGCAGGAGGCTGCAGGGAGTGAAAACAGCTCTGCCTTCCCCAGCACAGCCCATGGGAAGGGTCAGGGCCGCCTCTGCTCCCAGCACCCCGGGCAGCTCCAGGCAGCGCCGCTCCCGCACCCAGCCCAGCCAATTCCCCAGGGATTTGGGAGCACAGGAGTGGCAGCGGCACTGCCACCAGCGAGCCTGGAGCCACGGGAAGGTGTCCCGGCCACCATGGGCAGGGCAGCGCTGGAGCCTCCTGCTCGGCCTGTGTGCAGTGACTGCCCCCGGCCCGCACCCTGAGGCCCGGGCTCAGCACAGGCAGGAGCCCTGTCTGTACTGCTTGCCAGCACTTTAGATGGTCCCTTCTCTGCTCTTAATTATCCAGGCTATTTTTACACTGTTCCCCACCCCCTTTCTTAATTGCCTGATCCTACTTTCCTGATCGTTTTGTGCTGAAGATGAATTTCAGGAGCTCAGGCCATTTCCAGACGTAATTAACACCACCACTCCCCTCATTAGGGAGTGGCCTACTTTCCCTCCAGCACCGCCGTCGGCCCCCGCGAACACTTGGAAGGACTTCTTATTCCCCCGTAGCTCTCTGGCTAACATTAACTCTTTGTGCTTCACAGGACTCACTCTCTCCCTGTTTGCAGCTGGGGAATCCTGGTGGAGGATTGCTGGGCTCCTTCTCAAGTCCTTGGGCTGGGAGGTTGCAGCTCCCACTCCTGGATGGAGAGCTGTGCTCCCTGTCCCACTGCAGAGTCCCATTTTGTCACCCATCAGCTGTCAGGACACTCAGCTGACGCCGCTCTAGGTGCTGCCCAGACACATAAGAGTGACCCCAGCCCAGAGGGTTTGCAATCAATTCAGAGAAAACAAGGAAAGAGTTTGGAAATTGCAGGTTGCAAGGCACAAATGCACAGATCTTACAGCAAACCTGGCTTTACATTTGGGTTACAAACCACCCTGTAGTACCCAAGTGCAATTCCTCCTCAAGCTGAACTTCTCTTGCCTTCAGTATGAGTTTTCCTCAAGTAAGAAGAGCTGATTTGCACAGCAGACTGGACTGTTCCACATTCCCTTTCCCTCAGTCCAGCACCCTGGTACTGCCATGTCCTACAAACCCATCACTTAGGAAGCAAAACCAAAACCTTGTTTGCAGAGCTAACCCATCAAGAGCCCACATAGGAGGCTAAACTTAATTGTCTGTGGCTGTAGCAATATCAGATAAGCCTTGCTGAGGTAAACAAGCAGACTTGAGGGATTAACATTTTCTTTGATATAAACTTTGTAGGATGCTCTGTTGTCAAAAAGTCCACAGAGATTACTTGTGCTGTAGTAGGTGGCACTTCATTTTCCAGAATCTATGACCCAGCAGAAATTACTGTCAGCTCCCCGAGCAGCCGAGGGGTATCGATTCCCCCGTTACTACAGCAACCCATTAGTTACTCGATTGTGTCTCATGTGCACTGACTAATCTGCCTCAGCAAGGGCTCGGATTTTGACACTTTTTCATTCTAATCTTTAATTAGTTTATTTGATGCGGCCTGCACATTTTATTTTTATACTAAGTAGTTATTGAAAATACAGTCAAACCGAGCAGAGATCAAAGGAGCAAAACCAGTCTGCTGTCAACTAAACTAGTTATGCAAAAAAATAACAAGGAGAAAAGAGTAGTGTGCCATATCGAATGTGTGAGCCAGTTTCACTCAGCACTCCTGAAGCTGCACAGAAATCAACCCAGGACACTCCTCCATCCCCAGACTGCACTTGAAATGGAAGTGCCCCTGATATGTCACCTCCTTTGTATTCCTCATTTCAGTGATTACAGTAAAAGACTAGAAAGTGTTCACCAGCAACTTTATCAACTTCCTTTGGTACCAGCTCTTGAGAGGAATAGACTTGGAGAGCTATCTTCCCAAAATAGCCAGAGACTAGGCACCCTTTAATGGCTTCTCCTTTGATGTCGAATAGTGAGGGGTCAGAACAATAACCCAAACCTGGACAGAGGAGCAGCATGGTTGGCTAAGACCCACATCCATTCTCACAAACCAATTTACACATAAAACTGTAAGTTTTGGCCACAAACATAAACAATTTTAACTTAGTATCACACTCATTAATAAGCCCCTCTTTCACCTGGCAAAAAAATCCCAGTAGTGGAAACAAAAAATCTTCACATTAATGCAACAAGTTATGCGTATTCAAAAAAAAACCACAAAAAATGGAGACAATGCAGTACCAAAGCCAAGAAAAAAAAATTAATTTATGTTTAACTGAAGTGCCATAATATCAACATTTTACATCTCTTTTGGGCACAAAACACCCACCAGATTCTTGTGCACTTAAATGGACAAACATGTAAAACCAATGCCATTCCATACGTTTTATCTCTGCTCCATTTCTGCGCGTCAGGGTCTCCACAGGTCTCAGCTGCATGTTTGAGCTTACACAAGCAATATGCACTTAGTAAAGGGTTTGAATGAATCCCCTCAGTAAAGGAAAGAAAAAATTGCTGAATTTTATGCAGTAAGGAGAGGTTTTGCTTTAGCTTAATTTGATAGCAAACTATGGATTTATGCTATGGCTTTTCTCCAGCTTGATGAATCAAGTGGACAAAAAGGATCCTAAAGAAGAAAGGCTTAGGATAAATATCCAGACATCTAACTGCAGGCATTTCCACTGCTTGGTATTATCACCAGGCTAGAGGGCAGCAAATTTACAATTGGACTCTGTTTCACCAGTATTCCCCACAATTTAAACTTCACAACGCTGAAGAGAGAGGAAGTGAACATCTGGACCACTCACTCACCAGCTCCAAGTCACTCCATTTAGCACAACCTCCAGTGCTTCAATCAACTTCAAAAGTCTCCAATAGATGAAGCGTGAACAGAACAGATTCAGAATTGGTTTTGTCTATGTAGTGCAGCGTGGGAGTGCACATACACATGTGCCAGCAGTTTTCCAAAACAAACCCACTTTGATCCATTAGGAAATTGATCCAATGTGCTCAAGAGAGTGGCTTGAGTTAACCCAAGTAACCCATTTGTGTTATCATCCCTCATGAACAATTCCCTGGATGTAATTCATGGAACTGCAGACCAGTTATTAAATCGCAGCACCTCTCTCCAGAGAAACCTGACACAGGCTGAGCCTGTAACAGAGAGAGTCGAGTGAGCCACCTGTACACAGCCAAGCTGGGCATTCCCTGTTACCTAAATGGAAACCTGTAGGAACACTGGATTTGGTTGTAAACTGTGCAGTATTCTATTAAGATACATTTCATTGAAGATGGACAGAAGCACTAACAAAACACAAAAGGGAGTTTCTAATCACTGCTGCTGAAGATGCAGTGAAACATTAGGTAAAGCAAGATGCAGCTGCGCCAACAAAATAACACTTAAAAATTTTAAGGGCATTGGCAATTGGAAACTGACATTTCATACAACTGGACATACAGTTACGGAATGTGATTGACCAACTTACACTCTCTGACACGGTGTTTCATATCATCCATCCCTACTTTGCCAGAGGTGAGACTTTCAGCTCAGCCTTTTTTCCATAAGGCTAAAATTCTACTTAGGAGTAAACCAGTGATATTTGAGGCACAGAGTGAGATCTTAAATCTGTCCCCTGTATGCCTCTAACTCCTGTGTCCTTGGCTGGCTTGGGGAGTAAATACTGGTGTTCTGTCCTCTGAGATTTCCCTTCCAAGAGCTTCCATTTCATCCCAGAGCAGGCCAGGAAAAGCACTCCCCAAAGCCCTTTGCTGTACTAAATGCCTTCTCAATTTCTTATGAAGTCAGTGGGAGTTCAGTATATCTCACAAACTCCTCTGGAGGTTGTAGATCCAATCCCAAAGGCCCAGCCTTGTTAACACTGCAGCTGAGCACAAGGAACATCAGCCATCCCCTTGAAGTCTATTTTATTTAATTACCACTGTCAACTGTCCAAAAGGCTGTTAGTTTAGAAAGAACTTCAGGAAAGTGAGGTGAAGAAGAGAATCAGTGGGAGGAGAGGAAGCTTACAAATGATAGTGATGAATGAGAAAGCAGAAGAGACATTGCATCTAAGTAGCTGTTCCTGAGTCTTTATACACCATTACATGTGCAGTTACACACAAATAAAGCACATTCATGCTCCTCTACATATCATATTTCACTCTAGTGTATGAATAATTTGATATGCCTGTAAGCAGAGTCCAGATTCAAGAATATTAAGGAATTGCACAGATACAGTAATAATGAAACAAAATTCCTAAGCCAGAGAAAAACCAGCTGTGTGTAATTCATTATGTCACAAGACTGTCATGTTGCTCAATAGAAAAGCCTGTTTTTGCCTGGCCAGGAATCACCCTAAACCTATAGCAAAATATAAATTATGCTTCGGGACATTATATATTTGTTTTGCAAACATAACTTGACTTTAGGCGCTTCCAAGAATAAAGGAATATGCAGATGTGCATCCACTGGTAGTGACATGACAAAGCTCCTGTTCTGCTGGAGCAGAGCACCCTCAAGCACGAGTTCTGGCAGCATCACCCTGTCCATGGGCCGTATCCTCACACTGGTACTGATTAGTGTAATCCCTTTGCTGCAGGGCAGCTCTGCAGAAGAGCCCCAGGGGAGCATTTAGCAGCCTGTGTGCTAAGTGAGGGCAAGAACCAGTGGAGAGGAAAAGCACAGGGCTGTAGCAGCCAGTTTATCACACTTGAACCAAGGACTTGCTCCTCTCAAGTCCTGCCCTTCCCAGCTGCCATGGCTTGGAGGCATTTTCTCTGCTCAGGGAGAGCTGTGCTTGTGGCAGCTCCCCCATGGTGGCTGGCTGTGATCCCATCACTGCTGTGTGGAGCATTAAGGTCAATATACCTGTAACCATAAATACTCAAATACATTTTGCTAATGATCAACCATCGTCACTGAGCAAAGACAAATGTGTTCACCACACACTCCAAGAGCACCACAGCATTGCTTTTAGAGGAAAATACACTGAAGAACCTGGACTTCTTGTCCCTGGAAATAAGCCATGTCTTCATGGCCTAGTCACCTCTATAAATACAATGAAGTATGGTAAATACATCTGGGATTACATTAGACACTGAGCAATTTGGGAAGATTGGTCGACTGTGGAAATCTAAAATGGTCTCACTAAAGCAGCTTAAGTGCTACTAGCTAAGCAGGTTTGGAGCCCACATTTCAATGCACAATACCATTCTATATGGGAACTCACTTTGCAAAACTGTCCAGGCTCAATGTTCATTACTAGACTGCTTGATGATTTACTGTGTCATAAACTGGAACTTCTCCTAGTGCCCTTTGTGTTGATGATGTCATTTGAAGATCACTTCTCTTTATGGTTGCTACATGCAGTAAAAAGATTTACAGTGTTCATATGTCTCCACCAATGGCTCTTCTGTACAACCTTTAAGATCCAAACCCTGTTGGAGGGTGGGATTCATCTCACCTAACCGACATCCCAAAGCCAGGCCAGCTTTGCTGTAAGGGTTGTTCTTCTATGGAAAACAAAAAAAGAAGAGGCATGTCCAGATCAAGAGTCTTTCCACATAGCTCAACCATCTATTTGATGAATCCAAGCCAGAATAAAGTCACACTCTTATCTGACAAAGCTGTAGATGTTCAGCAGGATAGGACAGGACAGACTAGAGAGACCTCTGCCCTGTAAGCAAAATGATTTAGAAGGAGAGGGGGTGTATTATGATACATGCCCACCTTATCTGTATGTTTATAACTGATTAAATCCAACTTGCATGATATATTAGTGAGATTCTTCCTTCAAGTTTCACTTGCCCTGGACATGCAGCGAAACAAGAATAGTGAAAAGACCCAAACTCAAGGGATTTATAAGGCTAAATCACATCACAATTCTCAGGTTTCTGCAGATGCAAGCCCCATAACAAGCAGAGAAAAGCAGTGGAGGTGGATTTATCCCAATATTCTCCAACTCCACAGGTGCACCACTCCTGCCTCACTGAGCTTTGGGGTAAAAGTGTCCCAGGAAGGGTTTGCCCATTTTCACCAGTAACAGAGAGCTCATCACAGGCATGGTGAAAAACAAACCAGAACAGCCACTGATCTCAGGTTCAGTTGCAGGGAATATTTACTGCTCCCATCTCATGGGAGGAACATGCAATTTGGGCACCACAGCAAGTGGAGATATTCACATTTCTGGGTGCTGGGGTTCCCATCTTCCCAAGTCACTTATGGGACACCAGCAGGAACACTAGTCAGCATCTCATCCCAAATCCAACCTCTGCATCCACAGCAAAAATAAAACCAATTGCACAATATCCCACCTCTTTAAGATCCTGTAGCAAAATTAGTAAAACATGCAGCTACTGTATGTCATTTTTATTGTAGATAAAAAGAGCCCATTACATTTATTTGTTACTTTTTGTTGCTGTCACGAATGCCTAAATAATCCTTCAGTGTTTAGAAACAAGCCACTAGGGACCAATGAGACACATTTATTGTAATTACATGATTCTTCTAATTAATTTTTGTCAGGAGATTTGAAAGTAAAAATATCCAGCTAAATGGTCTCCCCCTCCTCGCTTCCCTTCAGCCAACAGACACGTTCCTGAGCCTTGTTTAAAAAGCTCGTTTTCTTTTTGCCTAGTTGAAATAAAGTGGAATTGTAATTGAGAGTGGGCAGAAAGGAGAGAACATTGTCATTAGACCACATTGTTTAAATCAACCCCTAACAAGCATTTCATTTCGTTTGGGTCATTAACTACATTTGAATGAAAAATGTAGTTTGCCTGGCAAATTGGTTGGTGGCCAAATGCCTCTGACTGGAGACTTGCCTGGGTGAAACCCAGAGACCACAGCACAGGCACACAAATTTTACAGGTGGGAAACTTAACTATAAAGGAAACAGATTTCAAACCTGTATTTAAAAAGTGGATGCTTATCAAAGATACACACAAAATTTGATATTTACTGATCTATGAGGTTGTACAGCCTGAGGCAGTATTCTCATAATTTATTCTATTCTCCCTTGTGACACAGATCACTGAATGTCACAGAGTAATTCTATGAGATAGCCTGTAATTAGGGATTAATGCTATCAACTGCTGAACTTACAGCCACTTGTGACATATGATACCCAGGTGATTTTACTAAAACAGTTTACCAGATCCCTGGATAAGCCTCAAACAAATCCATTTGAATAGTCAACCTCCCTTTCCCAAGGCACACCAGGATTTGGCAAGAGTTCACTTTCTCTCTTTCTTTCTCTGACACAGCCCAGCAGGGAGATGACCTGCCAGATGCTCAGCAGATGTCATTTGCCCCACCTCTTTGGTGGTCCAGAGCTGAGTATCCCTGACAGAATTCCTGTTCCCACACCAGGAGCCCTGCAGCAGACACAGCACAACTTCAGTCTGAGCCTCAGCCTCTGCCCCATGGCCAAGTCCTCCCTGAATGAGTTGTAACTCTTCTATCAGGACTCTGTCCATAGGCATTTTCTACCAAGCCTCTACTACAGCTTTAAATTATAACATTGGTTACACACAAGACCTGAAGTTCCTCCTTGGTATTCCTGGTGCTGACATACTTAAGACATTTGACTGATTGACCCATTCATTTTCTTCTTGTGACAATTATCCCTCAATCTCTCCCAGTTCTTGCTCGTGCCAGTGGTTTGATGCACCACTATCCTCTGCCAGTCCTGTTTTCAGTCCTTCTCAGCAGCAGCAGCAAATCTCTCCTCATTGTCTGTTTCCTGCACATGTGGTTCCACTGGGACAACACATAACATGGGGACAGTGTCTGACAGTGTCTAACATTGGATTTGGTCCCTGCTTCTCCCAGTCTCATCTCTTGCTGCATGTCATACTAACTGCAGAGATACTTATTTGAAACAACCCCAAGTTATTCTCTCCTATCCTCCTATTTATGGAAAAGCACTGATTAACCAGAAGTATTTTTATTTAAACCAAAAACCAATTTATATTATACAAGAAAAAAAAGGTCAGGTAGATGCTCCATTTATCACTATTACAAAGGGCTGTAACACAGTGATGAAAAGAAAGAGAAATTAATTACAAGTCAGAGGCTGCAATAACTCTCTCTGTAATTGTGACGAAAAATTTAAATTAACATTTCTGTCACCAGGAGAAGTTTGATTAATTTTACAATAGTGGAGATGCTATCACCTTAATATTGGTGGGTAAGGAAATTTTACTATTTGCAATTTAGATGTAGATCATTTCTTTAAGACTCAAAAAGTGCCTGCGAGGCACCTTCACACTTTATTAACAGCTCAATCAGTGCCATGCTAGAAATAATTAGCCAGGAGACCATGTAGTAAATACATCTAGACTAGGAAACCTGCAGAATAAGAAGCACATGATAAAATCCAGAGCCATACAAGAGGAACAGCCTCTATCCAGCTCTCCAAAGTGACTGCTGCTACCCAGCTGCCTGCTATGGCACCCTGCCTTCAGGGAAACAATACAAATACCAGGGTTTCTGACAGATCTGGTTTGTTTTGTGGTTTTAAGCCTCTGCTTGGCTGCAAAGCCCGAGGGCAGAGGGGATGGATCCAAGCAGCGGTCACTGCCATCACACCCTGCCATGGCTGCCTGCCCCATGCCCTGGGTGCCATCCAAGGGGCTGCCTTCCCTCTGGGGCTGGTGGGTGCAGGAGGTGGGAGGGAGAAGAGCTGCTGAGGAAAGCTGCTGCGGGCAGATGGTGAGTGAAATGCTGTAGGAAAGAAACTGAGGCCAGCAGGGATTCCCATGGTGTAGGACCAAGGGCTCTGCAGCAGCCAGGCAGGCCTCCTGCTCCCAGCCCATGGACACAGGCTTTACCTTCTGAAGTCTGTTTTGTTTTCCTCAGCTTTCAGTCCTCACAGGGCCCTGACCAGAGTCAGAGTCTCAGACAGGGCTTGGACATGCACAGCCACTGGTATCCTGGAAGACCAGTAAGCTTTGATTAAACACCCCACAGACAGACCCTGGCCAGCCCCTGCTTTCTCTGCAACTTGAGGGTTTCCTGCCCCTTCAGACAGTGCAGAGCTCCATGCAGGACAGGACAGGACAGGACCCAGGCAGCCTCTCCCCTCTTGCTGGGAGCAGAGGCACCCTTTGATCTCAGCCTTGCAGCTTCAGGCTTTGCAGAGAGCAGCATCAGAGCAGGGAGGGGCAGCACTGCCGTGGATCCCCTCTGGGACCACTCATGTCAGCAGTTCAAATATCCCTGTCTGCACTGTGTCTGTAAGGGGGAAATTCATGTGTGTCTGTCCCCTGAAGACCTTCCCCAGCTGCAGCACACACAGGAGCAGGGGAGGTGACCCAGAGAGAGCACCAGTGCCCTGCAGCCAGGCTCTGTAGGTGACACCAGTCCCCAGTCTTTGCTACCAGAGCAACCATGCAAAAGCCCAGGGATATAATGCAAGAAAGTAAGGATCAGACCAAAACCCTGGGAAGCTTTCCCAGTTCTTCTCTGCACTATTTAGCAAGGGCCATTAATTTCTTCTTTTCATAAACACTGTGAATGACAAAAATCTGAGAAATAAAATGAGCCTAATGAAAATGTTCTGGTTCTAAGGCAATCAATGGCATTTGGCTTACAGAGAAAGGGAAACACAGCTCCCATCTGTACTCTGCTCCCTGTAGTCAACCAGGCTGCCTGTTTGCAGCATGGATTAGTGAACCATTCTTTAGGGGAAGCAAACCCAGATGAACAGCATTCATCTCCCTCCTTCAAGATCAAACTGACCCACATGGGAAGTTTCAAGAATGCTCTCAAAATTGTGAGTTTAGGAAGTTGGAGCACCTGAGGTTTCTCTGCACCTCATGGCGTCTAATAAACCGCAGTACTTGCTGCACCCAGATGCTGAGCAGAAAGAAGCTGAGATTGTGCTCGTGGGGGTTGGATAATCTCCTCTGCATCACAGAGGCATCAATGACCGCGGCAGCAGGGGCTGCTGAAAGTATTGGGGTGAGCAGGGGAGAAGGAGCTTTCTAATGTTCTCAGCTTGTAAGCAATATTAAAGAGCTGATACAAATTTTTCACTGAACTTCTCTAGATAGAGTGAAGTTAAATGAGGGGAGGAGGGGTAGGAAGGAGAAAAAAAAAATGAAAAAGGAAGGATGGAAGGCAACAGTGGGGTAATACAACCAAAGCAGTGAATTCACCCTTCAAAGAACTTTAGAAAATAGGACTTTGCCCCAGAAAGTTGAAGATCCTTACAAGGAATGCTATGAAGTGAAGACATCCCCAAAAGCAGGCAGGAGCTGGCACTGCCACAGTCTGCACAGACAGCTCCAAAGTGTTTGTGCTGGAGAGAGAGAGAGAGAGAGAGAGAGAGAGAGAGAGAGAGAGAGAGAGAGAGAGAGAGAGAGAGAGAGAGAGAGGTAACTGCTCTGTCAAGAGCCAGGCCCTTTCCTGAGGCACATCAGCACAGGCTCTGACAAATGGTACCTCCAGGATGGCTGTCAGAGGCTGTCACTGGGCGTGTTCCAGCAGCCAGTGTAATTCACCATGACAGTAACAGGCATGGGGCAGCACAAGGTCCCCAAACCACACTCATTTAAGTAACTGGAAAGCCAAGGAAAGCACAGGCTGGCCAAGGAGGTGAACTGCAGCAGGCACATAACAAATGTTTATTGCACATGGCTAAGGTAAGGCCATGTTCCTTCCTCCTCTTGAACTGACACAAAATTTAATGGGAGATCTTTATAAGGACAGGCTATGGAAAGAGGCACTAAAGGCTGTTTCCAATGACATTTAGAAGTAGGCAACAATAAAAAGAGGAAATTATAAAATACAGATACCAGACTGGCTGCAAAACTTAAAGGGGGAATTTCTGCATGCTCTGAACATTGTTGTAAGCCAAGGAGAAACAGCTGCCCTCTGAAAAACAGCTGGAAAAGCAAGATATGGAAAGCAGACTGAGTGTAAGAGGACAATTCCACCAGAGCAGTGTGTACCCCAGTCTGAGCTGCAGATGTCCGTGGAACTGCTCCATCCCAAAAAGACCAGTACTGGGAACAAGAACAGCACAGTCCTACCAACTCCAGCCACCAAAAGCATTTACCCAGTGATGGGGTCAGTGTCATCAGGCAACTAAAACCAGCTTGTCTCAAATTGTTTCAGTAGCTTCATGGCTGAGCTGCATCTTGGGACAAGGCACTGCCAATATCCTCCAAGGAGGATTTTCTGGCTGGTCAGTTATAATCCTTTGCCAAGACAATTTAGTAGGGCCTTTCCTTTACACTAAAACCGGCAAACAGGTTTTAGTGTAAAGGAACTAAAGAAACTAAAGTAAACTACTTAGTTGTTTACTAACTAAGTAAAGAAACTAAACCTCCCCTTTAGTGCTTTGGCAGGGCACAGCAGAAGTGGACAGGCCCTGGTGACAACATCCCCTCCCCACCTCTGCTCCTGTAGATGCCTTTTGCCAGTAGCTGGCACTGCCAGAGTATAACAGAAATGTGAACTACCAGTCCTCCAGTAAGTATTTGACAGTTTAAACATTGCCTTGAGCTTTATTTCTTCAGCAGAGTTATGAAAAACTAACTTCCACTGGAATTAGCATTTAGTGGTGGCTTGCAGAGTGGCTGCCCGAGGCTCTGCTTTGGAGCAAATCTGCATCTGGCAGGGGATCCCTCTGACCCAGCAGATCTGTCTCCTGCTCTCGTGGCACTGCAAAAGCAGGAGCTGAGTTCTGGTGCTCAGCAGCCCTGCAGGGATGGCCATCATGAGAACAGAGCACAGTTTGTGTGACACAGAGGCTGGTGCTAATGTTCTGGAATTAAACATTACAGCACAACTGGAGTTTGTCCCAGAGGTCTGTGGAGTCATCTCCAAGGAGGGAGGCTAACAGGGGGCAAGATGCTGTACATCTTCCCACACAGCAATTGAAAGAAGAAAAAAGTAGGAGAAAACATATGATTCTGTGTTTGAGAGCTAAAGACACATTTAGAACTTATGGGTCACCAAAAAGAGCCACACAATTGTGTGACCTGGCAAGATAGGAGGTTTTCCAAGAAACTTACTGTCTCTGGACAAACAGATGTCATCAAGTACCCAGCTTTTCTGTTACATGTTTGCTTCATCCTCATCTCCAACAAGAAGCAGTTTCTCAGCTCAGGCAGCAGGCACAGAGAATCAATTGAACCTGCTTATTGAGAAAATACTTTCAAACAACTGATTCCTTATCATAAAGGATGCGCTTGGGAGCTACACACCATCTGTGAATTAGAGCAAAAGCTCTCTAAAACTTCATGTCTTTGAATGGTAAAGCCTTTAAGAGGGAAGGGGGAAAAAAAGGGAAAAAAAAGGGAAATCTGGGTCCAATAACATTGCTAGCAGCAGTTTACCTTTGACTACTGAGAGGAAAAAAAAAAGAAAATCATTAAATGTATCTCTCACAGAATCCATTTTACAAGCTAATGTCACTTTGCTTTGCTTTCAATCAGAGATTAAGGTTAATCTCCAGAACTACTGGTGCACATGCAGACACAGTGAAAAATGCAAATAATTCCACCAAGGAGGTACAGCGAAGAAAGCTCTTTCTTCACCAGAAATCTATTACACTACATTAAAATGCACCATCTGATTTACAGTCCCTGTTGGGTACTGAAGTACAGCTGGGAACAGGCAGAAGCTCTGAATGCAGCACCAAGATAGCAAATTACAAATGAGTGCACATGTAGCTGTGTCCAGTGGGCAAACACGGGCACATGCTTTGAGTGCTTGTTGATTACTGACCTAAACACACCTCATTTTCTGCCCATTGTGAGAGCTCTGCAATGAGCCTGAATGAATGCAGAAGGGTCCATTTATGAAGATACAGCCTTCATAGCACAAACAAGCAGTGACCACTTCCCAAGCCCTCCACGGAGTAGTTTGATTCCCTAGGGATGAGCAGGAAACCCCAGCAAGAGAATAAATGCTGCACACAAAAACATCACCTCCCAAGATTTCTGTGTGCTAGACACAGCTCCCCTGCACTGAAGGCAGCTGTCTGACCCCATAACAGCAGGAACTAGGGAGCCACCAGGATTGCATCAGTGTGTTCCTCATGAATGAGAGTGGCAGCTTTATTCCAGGGCTGGAGTCCACAGCACCATCCTTAACAAAAGCTACCCAAGGTGCAAGGTACTGCTGGGGGAAAAAAAAAAAAAGAAAAAAAAAAGAAAAAAAAGAGGTAAATTTAAAGTTTTAATTATTCCAATTATAAAATTGTCCCTAAGTCCTGTGACACAGAGACTGTATTGCAGTCCTTTCAAATGCAAGAGGTATTGGTCCTTAAAATGAATGAACATGATGTGTAACAGGTCAGATACACATGGTGAAGAACACACTAAGCCACTTCCATCCCTTAATGCCAAGCTTTTCTGTCCTGCCCCTCAACAGGTTTTCAGAGACCATCCTCAAAAACATTGCCTAGCTAGTCTGGCTTCAGCTGTGCCCTAAACTGTCCCGTCACCAGAGTCTGATGCTGCTGCCTATACCATTCCAAAGCTTTTTTCCTCCCTTATTCTCTTTCTCCTCACTTTTCTTTGCTTGGTTTTGTCTGTGCTTAACTAGACCATGACTTTACTGGCCACAACTGATCTGGCATTTCACTGACATGTTGGTCTATTTACAATTTTATTGCTGACAGAACCATACTTTCCTTTTAACTTGAATTTGCCCCTTGCAGACCTATTAACAGCCACAGGGAAGCTGGAAAATAATTGAGTTTACTGTGGAGTAATTCTCTATATCCCAAATTTTCTTTAAAGCTGGCTGTACCACTGCAGCACATCCACCTGAGCAGAAGCACACACAGAGTGGAGCAAACCCCATTTGAGACTGCATGAAAAAGACAATCTGGAAATGTGTCTGCAAGGAAAGCCTGAGGACACTATTTTTTAAAACGTGCCTGAAAGCTGTGGAAGGTCTGTCTTGTAGTTAAGACCTCATCATTAAAATTCAATCAAGAAAGGCAGTATAACCTTCTAAGTTAAAACACTAAATAAAAGGAGATCAAGATAAATAGCAGATATCATCTGAGCCAGTCATAAGAACGGATGTGCATCAATCTCCAAAAAAAGTCACTCAAGATTGATAACACCAAAAGGCAACATCTTGATAATCAGTTTTACAGTGATGGATTGAGGGAAAGTTTAATGAGTCAACTACCAGTCTGGAATTTCATTAGAGACTTTAAAAGAGCTAGAAAAACCTGTAAAAACATAAGAAAAATCTGCCTTGTAAAATACAATAGTGAATACATTTCTGTCCACACAGTGAATTATCACATACATTTGTGTCAGGAGGAGTTTGACTGGAATCTACTGCCGAAAATCCACTGCCTACTACTCTGTAATTTAGCAGTTGTGAGAGCTGATCTAACATAATGTAATTGTATTTTAATGTCTTCTCTGAGACAAAGACTCATTAGTCATCCCCTAAAGAGAAGCACAAGCTGAAGTCACATGTCATTATACCAGGGTGTGTGGTGCTCACCACTCTCTTCATACTAAACTGCAAGTCAGGCTCTGCAGGCAAATGCATTCTGATGGAAGGACCCTTAAGGATATGAAGCTGGATTTTAGCTTCAAACTAAAATAAAATGTGTTTCATCTTCCACATGATCATGGTTTAACACCAGCCAGGAGCTCAGCCCCACACAGCTGCTCACTATCCCCTCCTGAGTGGGACAGGGAGAGAATCAGAAGGGTGGAAGAAAATTCTTGTGTTGAAAAAAAGACAGTTTAATGGGTCAAAAAAAGCTTCACAAGAGCAAAGCAAAACAAGGCATTCATTACCCACTTCCTGTGGTCAGACGGGTGTTCATTCATCCCCAGGAAAGCAGAAATGTGAAATGGTGATTAGGGAGGGCAAACACCATTGCTCTGAACCTCACCCTCAGCTCTACCTGCTGAGCATGATGCCCTGTGGGCTGGCACATCCCTTGGGTCAGTTGGCATCAGCTGCTCCAGCTGTGTCTCCTCCCAGCTCCTTGTGCCCCCCAGCCTTCTCACTGGGGGGTGGGGAGAGGAGCAGCAAAGGCCTTGACTCTGTGTATGCACTGCCCAGCAAACAGCGAATTACCAGCACTCCTCCCAGCACAAAGCTAAAACCCAACTCCATGTTAGCTACCAGGAGGAATACTGACTAATCCAACCCAATTCAGCACAGTAGGGCTGGTAAAAAACGTCTTGGGTCAAATCCTCATTTTATTTAAAGCACCTTACCCTGGGTACAGCTGATGTCTAGATGACTTCACAGCCAAGAGCTGTGCTGGCATTGCATCAGTAGAGAAGCACCCATGTTTGTTAAAACAGCACTCTCCTCTTTATAGAACACACTGGTTGCACTCCTCCTCTGGATGCTTTGCTCCTCCATTTGTTAATCCATCTGGCCATTTGCCATGCTTGTCTGTGGGGTAGAAATCCAAATCCATGTCACACACGCTGCTTCAGGAGCTACAAGGCCAACATGGAGCTCAAAAACCTCAGAGAGTGCTGCAACATAACAAGAGGGTCCCAATTTGATTGTTTAAAGTAAAACTCTAAGTTTTTCAACTTTTAGTTTGAGAAAAGATAGTTTTCTCCCTGTTGTTGATCCAAATGCCATAAGCAATGTGAATGCTAATATCACAGACACATAGTGATTATCAAACTCTCTAGGTGCTGCATTAAATATGTTGCCAACAGCATGTTTCTCACTGGAAGGCAACTCACTTCATAAGATTTTCTTCTTTTATGGCTGAAAGATTTTTCCTTATTACATTAAAAGTGTATAATAATGATCCAGCAATGTGAGCATCATGAACAAGAGCATAACCCTGTACACAAGCTATCTGTGCAAATTAATGACATAGGCAAAAACACCAGGAGAAAAGTTCAACTATCAAAATAGCTATATAGCCCCTGAGACTACCTAGCAGTGATAAAATAGCTTATTATCCCTTTTGAAGGATAGCTATTTGTGGAAAAATTTACATTTTCATACCCTAGAAATGAATTATTAATAACAATGAGCACATCCTTGCCAACGGAGTGTAATCCTTGTGGAGAGACAGCACCGCAAGGTGCTGCAGCCTGGTGCAGCACTGACTGCAAGAGGGCAGAGCTTGGAGCTGAAGCCACCCCTGTGCTTCACCACAACAGACATCCTGCATATTGCAGTTTTAATCCAAGCTCCTACCCCAGGGAGGGCTGGGCAGTGCCTCAGGAGGCAGGGAGAGACCAAGCCCAGCCTGGCCAGGCAGGTAATGTGGTGTGAGCACCCTGGCAGTGGCTGCAGGGGCTCCTCATTCCTCAGACAGAGAGATCTCACTGCCACACAATTCAACCCTTTCCTCTCAGGCCTTAAATTCTTAGTTTTTATATTTTTCAGATCCTGTACTGCATTAGCATATAATTCTGAACTCCATACAGTATTAGTAAGCTCTCTTCACATTTTGGCCAGACAAAACAATCCTTCTGGGCCTGAGAACCAAGGACACCCTCTGCCTCAGGCTCTGAACAGTATGAACAAAAATTAATCAGGATTAAACTAAACTGGGGGAATATGACTCCTTACCTGAAGCTGTAATTGGAGAATTAACCCCTGATATGCAAATAGACCAAACTTATATCTGAAAAACTCATGTGCAGCAGTCAGCTGGTAAAACGTCCCGGCTAGCTGGCCAGCAACCCCTAGCAGCAGTGGGGCACTCGGCCCGGTAGCAGGGCTCCAGACAGCGCCTCAGGCAATCACCCAGAGGTACAGCTGGGGACGCTGCCAGATGAGGGACGAGGCTGACAAAGAGCTGCAAGCAGCAGAAAGAAGAGGGCGGACTCCAGCTGAGGTTAATCCAGGTTTAATAGAGCCCAGGGGAACCAGCACGTGGAGACAAAGGAGGCGGGGGGATTACACGAGGTTTTAAGGGTAGGAGATACAAGGGAGGAGCCGGTCCTTGGACCAATAGGGGCACAAAGGGGAGTGGGATCCAAGGGACTGACACCGGGAAAATACCAATAGGGACAATCCAGAGGAGGGGCCCGGCCCCCCAAGCCAATCACTCCGAGCCCTGGACAGAAATTTCTGGCAAGAAAGGTGGTGGCAGGGAGTGACTGGCAGGGCACCAAGGAGGGATCGAGGGAAGGACACCTTTGGTTTCTGGGGTAACCGGGGAGGGGAGCAAATGGATACAGTGGTGGTCATAGAAACTGGGGTGGGGTTTGGGTAGGAGAAGTTGGGACAGAACCATAACAAAGTGGGGGAAGACACAACAAACCACTCAACGGAACAGACAAAACTTGACACACCACAACACACATGGCCATTGTCCATCTTGGGTGCAACATCTGCAAGGCTTTGCACTGCCCAAGGTGTATCTATTGAAGGCCTTTAAGAAATATCCTTATAATATGGCTATATGATTTTTATGATATAAATTATACATAATTTTATATATAATATTAATATATCTTATCACTATAGAATTTTTATATATTGTATATAATATAATAAAAATTATATATATATATAATTTTTTCTCTTAACTCTGTCTGGCCTCTGTTCTAGGTAGCCTCTCCAGGCCTCACCCCCAGGGACATTGGCCACACCATGGAGCCCAGTTTGCAAGGACCACCAGCTCCTTCTCCCAAACTCAGTACAGTCAGAACTAAATGCAAGCAAACCTGTGCTGCTTTCTCCAGAAGCCAGAGCAGTGGCCATTTCTGCAGTTTCCATTTTAAAAAAGTCATATTCTGGCATGAGGAGAGGTCTCTGTGTCCCTTGCAGGGTTCCCACTGCCACCAGATCTGCCCAAAGGGTGAGTCCCAGGAAAAGCCTGTCAGAGCATCCCTGAGACACTCCCCAGCGAGAACAGGGCAGGAAATCTTCTTTAAACTGTGAAAAAATGAACATATTTAACAGATGTTGAAGTGAATACCTCTCTGGAAACCAAACTGGCAGACGTTTGGGTCTTCCTAAGTGGATAATTGATCACAAGGCTATGCCAGTGATGTTACAGCAACGAAACAAAGAGGGAACTGGGAATCAAGGATCTCAAATAAGCCTGTCAAAAACATGTAATAATACTGTCAGATCAATTTGCTGTCAAATACGGGTATGATGTGATAAAACCACAGAGTTTTTAGTATAGTATATTATTGAAGCAGTAATTTAAGAACACCTTCCAGGTAATAAATTACAATAAATCAAGATTTAAAACTTGAAAGCATGCACCAGAAGACACACGGTGTATGATATGAGAGACAAGTAAATTTAAGCCATATTCCCAAGCTGGAATAAAGCAAATTCAATTGCTTTAGAAAGATAATGATCAAAACCTATTTTTGTATTAAATCAATAAGTCTTGCAAAGTTCTAAAGCAAATCCTGCTAAATGCTTCTGCCCTTCACCCTCCTGTGTGTCTTAGTGCAGCATAAGCAAAGGTGATAAAGGAGTCCAAGAGAATGTCCTCAGAAAACACAGTGGTCAGTCATAAATACTGCACAAACACAGTGGGTGGCATTAACAAATAAGTTTTACATGAGAAAAGTCCAATTTCTCTGACTAACAGCGCTTCACCAAAAAGAAAAATATTTTAGAGGGGAAAAAACTTGGCTTTCATTTAAAAATTACTTATTTATCATTTAAAAAGAAAGGAGGGGGAGGGGAATGTTCATGAAAAGAATGTTAATGTCTTCCAATTCCCCCAAAAGTGAGTGTATCTACAGCTCATAGTCCATAATTCACTTATTTATGTCCTCTAGCACAACAAAAGGGCAAGAATTAAAATCTGAAGTCAGAGGTTGGACCAGACAGGAAAATACCATGGGGATGAGCACAAAAACACTGGTGCTTAAACAGCTTCAATAGGATGCAAGCACCCAGCAGGACAATGTCCTGTCTGATGCTGCCTTAGGGCCTGTCATGGTTTAACCCCAGCCTCTCAGAGGTGGGGTGAGGAGCAGAAGAGGCCTTGGCTCAGTGGAGGCTCTGCCCAGCAATAAAACCATCCCTGAGTTACCAGCACTGCTTCCAGCACTGATCCAAAGCACAAACCCATCCCAGCTACTATGGAGAAAATTCATCCCACTCCAGGCCAAAGCAGCTAGGTGAAAATGAAAGGAAAACAGTGATCAATTATTGGATTGGCAGCCAGGAGAGGTCAGGGAACAAATTAAATCATCTCTAGATCAGTGAAAAAAAAAATTAAAGTTCTGGCAACCTTCAGCAAAGACCTTACAGCAGCAGATGTTTCCTAAAATCTTATGAGCACATATTATACCCTGTGCTCATAAGTTATGAGGGTAGTGCTCATATGTTTTCCAAGTCAACCCATTTTGAAATTGGAGTAAATTTTAAATTCCAGAAGAAAAAAAAAAAAGAAGTTTCACACATGTATCCTCTCCTATTTCTTATTGCATTTAGTATCACACGGCATCTCTGCTACAGCCATTGGAGTTATGTGGAGAAAAAGAGCATTAAGGAGAGTATTTCATGTATTTTAATGTCTTTCAACACACTTCAGCACCTGGATTCCAGGATCCAGCAGGATATGGCCAGACAGCACTCTCCTCTGAAAAGGGATCATTTATTGCTTCACTCAAGGGAACATTCTTCCAGCACAGCAGGAGCACGAGCTGGAGCCTGGCAGCTAATGCTCCACTGCCCAGGGATCAGAATCAGCAAAATGTTTCCTCTTTTATATTTTACATAGGCTTTCTTGCAGAGAATATTGTATTTCTCTGCCTTTGATGAACCTCTTTTCCCAGCAATCATTTGCCTCAGGTTTTCCCTTTAGAATTTGGGTCATAAGAAGCTTTGCTGACTTAACTTTCTGGTGCAGTATATTTCCCTCTGAGAAGCAGAGCCCAAGAGCCAGGTCAGTGTTACAGCAGAGCTCCTCTTTCTGCTCCGAGCTGGAACTGCTCCACAAAGATGTTGGATACCCAATTTCTGTCTGGGCTTGCACTTAAAATGCACTGTCAGTTCTCATTTCTCACATTACCCTCTCAAATGGGCAGAAAAGGACAACTAACCTGGCAGTCAGCTTCCAAAAAGAGCAGGTCAGGCTGCACTATCTCACATGAGGAGCTGTTGGCTGCCATGAGGAGGCCAAAACAGCTGCAGCCAGCGGAGCAGCACGTTCCATGGGCTCCCTGGAGGAGCTCACACCTGGGCAGGCCATCCCAGGGGATGCAGCATGGAAAGCACAGCAGTGAAGTCACCCTCCAGCAGATCCAACCCCAGTGTGGGTCGTCTGCTTTGCTGACTTAAGTGATGCACAGAATCTCATGCAAACACCTCACCCAGGAGAAGGATTCCAGCTGTTTATTCCTAAAACTACACCAGAGATACCTGCCTGGCAGGCACTGAGGCAGCTGTCCCTGACCTGCCCATGGGACACTCCCAGAGCTGAAGGGCCCCAGGGAAGGGCATATGGGGGCACTGAACAGCACCAGGCAGAAACTACACCAGAGCACAGGGACACTCAAACCATATAGAAACTTCATCTGCATGAAAGGCACGGACATGACAGCCCTCCCTTGGCTTGGAGCACCCTCTCCAATGAATGAGGCACCCCTGTATCAGAGGCTGAGCTTCAACAAAGCCCCCAAGAAATGCTGGTAGTCAGCAACTTGGCAAGAGCAAGGAGTAAATTGGAAATAAACCCTTCCTTGTTCCTGGCTGGAAAGCATGATACAAAAACAATGTCTGCTTTGCCCAGCTGCTGACCACAGGGTTGGTCAGTGCCCTGTGCAGCACCACACAGCACATGGTGCAAGCTGGAGTAAGCTGAGCACTGTCACAAACTTCAGCACACATTCAGAGCTGGCACCTGTATCCCTTTCCCCACAGAAAGATGAATTGATACTGAACCAATTCCTTCTGCTGCTGCAACAAGATAAAGGTGAAAAGCCAGGAGCAAAGGAAACCATGGTGCTTTCACTGATTGTGATGGTTCCAGTTAAACAGGTTTTGCCTGTGGCCGTTGCCCCTGGAGCAGGTGCCAGGCAGGGGAAGCACTGCACTGCTCCAAACAATAACTTTTAGAAAATAGAAATCTGCACCTGTTTAATAGATGTTTCCAATTTCTTACATCACCATCAGTAGCTGTTTGTCACTTGGCAGGTTTTCTGTAGCTTCTTAGGTCCAAGCTGATTTCAAACCCAATTGGTAATGTCAATGTGACTTCAAGATTTAATGATTCATTATTTTTCAGGCCCGAGAGCAAGAGAATGTGTTAATTTTTTTTTGCCTGCATGGGCTCAATGAGTTTCCTTCTGGTTTATTCACTTATGCATCATTAAAAACAAAGGCTTATAAGAAAAAAAACCCTCAGTGACACATACCAAAAAGAGAGTTCTTTAGTTTAAAAAAATACTATAAACGTTCTACCTTTTATAACCTGCAGACAATTACAAGGGCAACCGTTCTCAATGCAAAACACTTGGAGATTCCTGGACAGCCAGGAATGCACACATATGCATTTGACACATGCTAGAAAGTTTTGAGCCTTCTCCTGCTTATTATAAAAGAGCAAGAGAAAAGCCAAGCCACCCCATACCACCAACACACACCTGAGATAACCAGAGAACACTGGGTGAGTTCTGTAATGATCTGTCCAACCAGGCTCTTCTTACAGCTTGTTCTAGACCTGCACAGCTCGCTGCATTTTAGCTACTATTTGTTGCTTACCCACAATTGCCAGAGCCTGGAGAGAGAATGAAGGTTGGAAGAATTCACTCAAGCTTTCCCTTTCTGCCCTAACTTTGCTGTTATGTATGGGAAAAGGAGATGTTAGGCACATAAAAAGAAGAATTAGAGGATCACAGCAACTCTGGAAAGGTGATGAATTTGCTTGTCACCATGCAGTCAATGCTGCCCTCTAAATAGCTGAGGCCTCTCAAGTTTCTCCAGGGCCGAGAAATCAACAGAAGTTGCAAAAGGGAAAAGTCAGAGGTCTTCAGGTGGGCATTCTGTTAATGTGGGGTCACAGCCAGCCCTACCCCCTGTGCCACTCACATGTGACTTCTGCCTCCTGCAAAAGGAGAGAGCAGACCTGGGGCTGGATCCCATGCAGAGGGCATAGGTCATGCCAGAGAAATGTTCTTCTTCTAAAGGGTTTATTTTCCAATCAACTCTTAACATTGGCTCCTTCATGATCAATGGCTTTGGGGTCTTGGCAGCAAAAACACAGCCACCACTAAAATGTCTGCAGTTTCCCCATCAATATCTCAACTTCTGCATGTCTCAGGAGCTGAGAAAGATTTTTTTCCTGCCACAGGAATCATGACTGGGACCTGAATGCACCAGGAGGAAGGTGAGTTATACACTGGATTGGGGCATACAGAAAGGGAAGAAGGAAAATATTTCAATCAAACCTTCCTAATTAGAAGGGAATGTGCTGGTTTCAGTGCATGTAGGGATGGACTTGGACTTGAGACAGGGCTGATGTTTCATTCATTGATTGCTTGTAGGAACTGAGAAAACACCCAGTGTCCAGCCCCAGAGGCACCCACCTGGTGCAAGAAACTGCCCCCGTTAGTGGGGCTGAGAGCAGCACTGGCTCTGGGGAAGGAACCTGCTCACAGAGACATTAACATGCTGAATACTCCTCAGCTAAATGGCCTCATTCAGCCCAGAATGAAGAAGCAGTTTCACAGAATTTAATGACTGATTAATATTCATTTAATAATTCTTGCCTAAAACTGCAGCAAATGATTTTAAATTATGCCATTTGGGAGACAGCAGACTCAATCCAGCAGGATCAGTGGCTCAGACTGCTGAAGTCACTCCCTGGATTATTTGGTTCTTCCTTCCCTTGCCAATGACTGCCATGTGTCTACCTTGCCTTTTTCTGCTTATTTCTGCCTTTTTCTCTCTCATTTTTTTTTTCCATGATTCTTTTATAATACATGCAGCTCTAACAGGACACACAGAGTAATGGCTACCAGAGTGAGGCAAGGGCCCTACTGTTCTCACAAACCTTTGGAGACAGCAGGCTGCTGCAGACCAAGAGGACAGGCCATGCTTGATCTGCTGCCAGCAGACTCCAAAGGGAGCAATAAGAGGAGCATGCAGGGTAGAAAGCAGATCTGAGCTAGCAAGCAGAGCAGCCTGGATCTGCTCCTGCTCTGTAGAAAGACTGGGAATTTAATCCAGAACAAAGTTAAAGTCTGATGGATCCCTGGCACCCACCACTCAACAGTCACAGCACGAAGTCCAGGGAAGAACAGGCAAGGGAGAACCACAAAATCCACATTATATTAGTTTGCCCTTGGGGAGCTGGGTAAGTGCATTGATTGTGCCAGGCAGGAAAGTCAGACTCTTCACAATAAACCCATAAAGCAGCAACTTCCAGCATCATCTGCACCTTCTAAAGCTCACACCGAGCACCAGCCCAGGCACGTGGAAGCAGTGTCCAAGGAGCATCTCTGGAGGGAAAGGATCCACAGCACTACAACTAGAGCCAAGGCACAGCAACATGAATTTTTGTAGTTGGAGATGCCCCAAACCCAACCTCACCCTCCCATCCAAGCAAAGCCCCAACAAGAGCCCTGGAACTGAGCAGTCTGTGCTGTTCCCACCTCTGCATCCAAGTGGAGGAAAGCCATCAAAATACAAAAGCAGTGGTGCAGTGGTGCCCACCAAATCCCAGAGAACTTAATTCCTTCTCCTACTGTATCCACAACCCCCTCCAGTGCAGACAGTATCACCTTTCCCTTGCTGTACTGTGCCCTGGGAGTGTGTTCCCTTTTTTCCAGAGCCAATCTCCCTCGTCATTCCCAGAGCCTGGCGCTGGCCTTGCTGGCACCTTCACTTTCTCTGAAGTACCTGCATCTAGACAACTACAGTTCTTCCCTTTTCAGTTTTTATTGATTTTTGAGGCACTCATTTCTGAGATGTATGGTATCATTGGATTATACCATTTAACAATTTATTTGTTTCTCTCTTTATGTTCTGGATTGATTCTTTTTTTCCACCGAGTCTCAACAAAGATGCTGCCACTGTTGTTATTTGGCTGTCACAACATCTCACGTAGCCCTGGACTATTAGGCATTGCTGTTCCAAGAAATTTTGTGCTGAGGTAATTTGGAGACTAAATCAGTTTTATCACTGAATGAGGTTAGTGGATATTAATGGGAAGGCAGGAGTTTGCACTGAATCATTAATGCGGATAAATGGAGAGTGCTTGTTTAATACTTTCTACAGCAAGTGCTAATAATGCCCTGAAATGGTGGGGAAATATTGCAAGTTGTATTTAAACACAGAGAAGGAGGCCTAATTTGACCTGTTCTGGTACATTAGCTGTGACCATACACTGGGACCCTCTGTTAGCCTCAGCCATCTCTGTGTGCTGCTCTGCTCTATCTCAGCATTCACATCCTCACTTTGAGCAATATTTCTGAACAAAAGAAATACAATTGGGGCTGGGACAATATGCATTTGAGGGAAATTACTGCAAACAAACATTTCCAGGAACCTGAAATTTAAAATAATTTTTGAAACAAAGAAAATTAACTTACAAAGAAATAACAATAAGAGCCACATGTGACTCCCAGAACCTGCTCATCAATGAAATGCAAATGCTTCCCACACAGGCTCATGTGTACACTGATTAAGTTGTTCAGAAGTGCTCAGAACAATTGTGACCTTTGTAAGGTGAGCATGAAGCAGCTGTCTGGGACATATGGCCTGACCGTGAGTCTGACATCCAGCACTTTCAGAAGCCTCTCTGAATGAATGCATGGAAAGAATGGACTTAGAGAGATGGACAAAGCCAGAGCACGCTTCTGCAACTATTTTAACAGACCAGAGCGATGCAGAACACAGACCATTCACACATTTCACATGCAGGAAGAAATTCAGTGGCAGTGGAACGATTTGCACTGCAGCTCTGGTGCTGTCAGAGTTTGCTAAAGGAGTCCTGCAGCAGCAGACACTTTCACCACCAAGCAATCACCAGGCAATTATTCCCTGGTAATTCACACTAAGCAAGCAAAGGGAAGGTTCATTACCAGAAGCAGACACACAGGTCTGAGGTCACCCACTTGGGTAAGGAACATGCAGTCTTTGTACACAGAAGACAGGTTGCAAGATGAGGGGATTATAGAGAAACACTGAAGTGTTCTCATGCTTGTAAAAGTAACACGGTATATTCTCTGTTTCCCAAGCAAAAGCAGCTGCTCAAAGCTTGCATTGACTCCATGTAACAGTAAGAATGAAGCTCAGCAGTACTCACTAGCTGAAGAGACAGACCACAGCCAGTTATAAAACAGCATCTGCTAGGCTGCTCTCCCACATATAAAAAGCAAGCCCTGGAAAAAGCAAACTAGGAGAAAAGACTCCAAGAAAAAGGAAGCTCTGCAGGGGGAGAGTTAAAAAAGGACTAGCAAGTCAAAGAGGTGCTGTTTGAATAGGGATGACCCATGCTGTTAGAAGAGCTTAGGTCCCCTTTTAAACAACTAAATGAAACGAATAATACTCTGAATAGGGCCCCTCCTGACCCAGCAGGAGCTGAAGACAGGGCTGTTTGTCACAATAAAATGTTTGCCATAGGTGAGTGGGGTGTGATCTGCCCTTCCCCAAACACAGCTGATAAATTAGATGATAAAAATTAGATAAGCGTCTGATAATTAGATAATAAAATGCCTCTCAGCATCACAGACCATGTGATTCCTTGTTGTCAAACTGGTCACAGAACTGCTGGTCAGTGCAGGTCCCTTTGGGGTTGTCCCAAGTGCTCCACTTCCTCCATGTCCTCAGCGCTTCCTTTTCTAGGCTGCATCTCCAATGAGCTGCAATGACACAACTGCTTTAGGGTTTCTGAAATTCTCCAGTGCCTGAAATGCCTTGGCAGGACACAAGAAGCCTCAGATACCTCCTGAGCACAGCTGGTGCTCTGCTCCTGCAGGCAAGGCAGGTGGATGCTGCACTCCATTTCCAAGGCACTCTTTTTCCAACCAATCTTCTGAGTGCACCAGCACTGCTTTGCAATAATTAGCATTCATTAGCCCAAGTGGGCATCAGTAAAGCAGTTAGTGTGAAGCTGATACGGTGGAAGTTTGGAGGATGTTCTTAAGGACAGGCAGTTTGTCTGTCACAATTGCAACTCAGGAGAGTTTTCATCTACCAAAAGAAGACATGGGTGAGCAGGCTTTCAGAGATACAGAGGCTGATGCTGGCTTTTGATTTTTCCTTTAGGAATTCAACTATATATTAAGTATCCCCCACATTTTGAATTATATTCCTTCCAGAGAGCTCCTTCCAGAGCTCTGCCTGGCCTGTGCAAATTGAACACCCTTGAGAGCCCTCAGGAGTGGAGAGCAGAGAGCTAAAACTGTGAGGCACCAGGGTGGCATCCTTTTCCAAGCAAGGAAGGGGACAAGCACAGAGCTCAGAGCAAGTCTGGCCTGCCCCATGCTCCCAACTGGTGTAGAAAACAATGAGGCTGTTCCAGGGAGACAAATAGGGAAGGAATACGTGCAAGCCACTTAATGTACATTGTGGCTGTTCCATCAGCTTTGGTTGGATAGCTGCAGTGGGACTGGCAAGGGATGTGATGGAAGTCCCTGACTCCCTGCAGGGAAATAGTGATCCCAGATGTGCAGAGAGCTGTGCAGTTAAAGGTCCTGGCTGTGAGCACCCCACAGCTGCAGCCACCCAGAGCCTTCTAGGAGAGCTGCTTCTCCTGCAAATCCATCAATTATTAGAAAATTCAAATTGAGTTTCTCCAAAATTTTCTCAGGAGTAAGGGGTTTAACCCAGTTGCAACTCACAGATCAAGCCATGCAGCTGAAAATTTACCACTTCATTGGCTTTTCCAAGTAATAAGCTCCTGATATCATCATATTTTGCTGAATGCATTTCACAGAGTGAATTTTGAAATGCAAAGTCAAAGCCCTGCTGCCAGTGTGCCATCACCAGCCTTGTCTAAGCTGACCCAAGTAATTCCCTCTCTAATTCTGATGGAGCAGAGCACTGCAGCCATTTGAGAGGAAAGCAGCTGTTTCAGGAAGGAATGACTAAGTTAAACCAAATTAAATTGTTCCTGTGACCTCAGTTGTTCTTTGCAGCTCTAAGTGCAATTGCAATTCATTCACTATTTACCAATAAATCCTTCTTGTTATTTCAGAAAGTCCAGTCTATTTTTGCTGATATATATTAACTGAAAGAGCACTGGCAAGTGCAGAAATTGAAGAGTTAAAATGATGCTAACAGCTACAGCAAAGAAAAACACATGGGAAATGGAACATCACATAGCAACGAAAGAACGATGATGAAGAAATTATTACAGTGTAGAAAGGGCACAAAAGAACAATATAAAAGCCTTAGTTATAAAAGAATTTTGTGTAAGGAGAAAATATACATAAGTAGGGAAGATGCAGAGAACTAAAGAAAATGCTTTTGAAACTCTGGAATCATTGGGTTAACAAAGAACTATATTATTTTACAATTTTTTGTTTTGCAGAAGTTTACACAGTTCCACAAATTTATGCAGATTGGGGAAGCAGATGTTTAGAGACCCTATAGAGAATCAAGGACAAAAGAGATACTTAATTTTTTTCTCTGATTTTCTTTCTAACAGGAGAAGGACTGGAATTTCACTTTGTGAGACTTTAGGAGACATCCCCTATTGATTTGAACAACCCACTGGTGGAAAATCTGCCACGTCTTCCTTCAAGGTGTTTCAATTATTAATTACAATCATAGTTAAAAAATTAATCTTATTTCCAATGCAAACTTTGATGCCCTTTTCTATTCTCTGCTCTGAAATAAGATTCAGCTTAAAACCGGGTAAGTGAAAATTTTTAAGGCACAAATTATTTTTTTTTAATTGCTCTCTGAATATCTTTTAAAAAACAAACACTGGAGCAATGGTCACAGTTTCCATTAATTCAATACCATTTTATATATTATGAGATTTTCTATCACATCTGCTTAGGAGGGCATGGAAGGGCATTGCTCATTTGCACAGCTTTTCAAAGCCTTTGGAACATCCCAGCAAGCTTTCAAGCACTTGGATTATCCAGTAGCCTGCTGCCTCTCAGGAATACAGGGTGAGACATGGTGAAGAAAAGTCACTTCTTGGCAAACTCCCACCATGCCAATCCCTGCATTCAGAGGCAATAGTTGGGGTGATAAAGTATTTTCTATGTGTTTTTCTGATTTCATTAAAGAGACCTCACTGCAGCTTGGTTATCTGATGAGACACCTGCTAGGAATCTGTCTTCTGGTTTCCTCTGTCTCATCTTAAATTCTTTCCCTCTTAGTGTGAAAAGAGAACAACTTATGCTTGGAAAGGCAGGGAACAGAGAGGTGGTTGTGGCGTTGCTGCTGGAAGATTTCCTGCTCTCAGACCCACAGGACACCAGGGAAACTCGGATTACTGCAAAGACAGGAGGGGCTGAAATCTGTCTGGAGACAGGCATCAGCCTCATGCTGGGACCTTCCCTTCAAATCCAAGCTTCAAAGGTTAGGCTGGATGGGTTCCAGAAGCTGAAGCCTTCCCTACAGAGGGGAATAGTGGCACAATGAGCCCCAGCAGCTCCACCTCTGCAAAGGACAGAATTTTCCTGAGAATGAGGTATTGAAAAGCCACAACAATCTCTTTAGTCCTAACTGCAAATGTACCAATTTCCAAGGCAATATTCTTGGACCTGGAAAGTCTCTCTCTCTTTTTCACAGGAAATAAATTCAAGCAGGAATGCTACAGGGAGTGGAGGGTGTGTGGGTGGGTAGGTGTGAAAGAAAATAATTATTTAGAAGTCTTAAAACCAGGGAGAGAAACTTATTTGGAAAATACACATATCTTCCAAAGCAAACATTACCCCTCCAGCAGCTCCCTTCAAATCATCCCTGAGCATGCTCAGGGTGACTGCAGAAATACTGCAAACACTGGGGTTGAAGAGTGACAGAACAAGAAATCACAGAGGGTCTACTGAACAATATAACTCTAAGATAAAAAAATCACATTTGCTTTGTGTATCCTGCTGAAGATGCAAGGGCTTTTTTCAAAGCAGCATGGCAGTCTATAAAAAGACGGAAGCACAAGGCTCACCCCTCTTAAAAAAGCACAATTCCCATCCTGCAGCCATATAACCCACATCAGCAGTGGCCATAAAACATTCTCCTATTATGGTCCAGGACATTGCTGCTACAAAAGGGTTCCTTTCAAACTCTGTCTTTTTTTTGTGCATCCTGCAGACAATTTTACCACTATGGCCTTAAACCAGAGGCAGTTCCAGGGGTGCAGTGGGACCTGTGCTGCTTATCAGGAACTGGGGGGATGCAAGAAGGGAGGACTTCCTGCAGGAGTGCAGCAGGCATGGTGGGTGTGGGAGCCTGATGAGACCTGGTCAGGATGGAAAACTGCCACAGGAATACTCCCAACTCCACACTTTTCCATGGAAAACTCAATTCCTGCTCCATTATTCCCAGTTCTCTGTGTTGCCACAGTTGCACCACAGGAAATCATCCTCAAAGGGATGGTTCTGCTACAGAGGGGATGGAGTGAGAAGGCATCTGAGAAAGGGGCTGCAAGAGGGGGGATCTGCCCTCACCAAGCAGGGAGAAGGCAGGGACAGACACAGAAACCCAGCTGAGCATAAAGAGGCCCATCCACAGCCACCATTTCATTTCCCTATTTTATTTCCCCACCTTGGGAGCGGCCTGCTTAACCTGTGCCTGCAGCCCTGCTGATGGGGCCTGTCTTGTGAACATGGCACTGAACAAGTCCTGCAGGGTGGCTTTTCCCTTGAGGAGTCAGGTGGGGAGCATTTCCAGGAGCTGAAGGCTGTGCTGAAATCAGTCAAGTTAAATGGTGGTATATGAGAATAGGAATGAATAAACCTCGAGGGATATCATTTGTCATTTGCTGTACTTGTTAAAAGTTACAAAACAGCAGTTCAGCAGAGGTTAGAGAAAGGACAGTGCAAGAACACAAACTTCCAACCCATTTCTAAAACTCCCTACAGCTCCAGTATTTTCCAGAAAGATGAAAATTACATAAAGAAGAAAATACTAAGGATTAAAAGGAAACTTATTTAATTGAAAAGTAATAAGCTGTTCAGATCTTTCAAATTGCCAGCAACCATTGCTTATAAGGTGAAAGATCCTGATCCAACCATCAAGAATTTTTGGACAATAAAATGTCCATGAACAAACACATGAAAATGATAATAAAGAAAACTGCACAGCCAGAGGTCAAACCTACTTTATACTAGAAGCTGAACTCTGATAATTCACAGTAGATTAAATTCAGCAGCAGTAGAAGCTTAGTAAGAAATTTGGATGTTAGGAAGATTTAAGCTGGGAATACGTCTTACTCTTATTTTACCAAAGGCCAGACACAGACTCATACATGTTTATGAGGAAAAAGGAAAAGTGACTGAATTTCAAAGAACAGGCTGTGTAGAAAATACTTTGGGCTTAGCAGGATCTTTGGAAAATGCTGTCAAAAGTTAGAGGGCAATAACTTAAATTTTCATCAGTGACTTTCAACTTTACTTCCAAATGTCAAAAGCCAAAACCCAGGGCCAGGAATACTAAGTACAAAATGGTTTTTGAGCAGACTTTTCATCTTCCAATGTGAAACAGAGAATTTTGAAAGAAAGCAAATGCTTACGATCACAATTTTTGATATTACTCAATATCAAGCTTTTGACTTCAAAACATTTTGAGGAATTTTTTTCATTCATTATGCTTTTAAGTCCAATCCCATTTCCTTTGGAAATAACACAATGTTTTTTATTATGGAGGGTGTAGGAATCTTCAGAGCAAAGCAGGAGGCTCAGTAGCTCAGGGCTGCACTGTGACACCTCTGGGTGGGCACCAAGGCCCATAGGCTGGGGACAAAGAGCAGCATCCTCCTGGATTTGCTCCAAAGCAAATATGACCACGTGTCCACCACTGCCTCCCATCCCCTGCCTTCATCTATCTGCAGTATTTATGTTATATGCTCTTCTCTGCACAAAATTTTCTTTTGGTAATTACAGACGTCACTTCAAAGAGTCCATCCTGGCATTTCCTTTGAAATAAGGTGATTTTTTGTAGGCCAAGAAGCCTCTTCCACGTGACAGAGCACTGCAGCCATTCCCTTATCTACTCATTGATGGTTCAGGGATTCTGGGGGAGGTTTCTGTGCAGAGGAATTGCAGGCTGGAATTTCTCAGTGACAGCACAGAAGGGAATTTGAAGGGCAGCAGGGCAAATCTGCCTGCCATTATTATTAGCAGGTGACTACTACTGTAGCTTCCTGTCAGAGTTAAATTACAGCCTGTGAGATCTTTAGCTATTCCTGTCCATAGTCTCTTTTTGAGAGTCAGTTGCCATTGAAGACAAGATATAATTTTGATACCCGCCTAATTTGTGTACCTAAATCCTGCCTGACAGAATGATTTCCCTGCCTTTATAAATGGAAGCGTGTTCCTCTCAATTGGCATTCAGTCCTCTGGCTGCATGAGCATCCATCTGTCCAAAATCTTTAGAGAAACAGTTCACAGAGAGCAGTTAACTATGATCTCTCTCAAAAAAATTAGTTCCTGTTTTCCCTCTGACAAATGAAGACATTGTTTCAACAATATTTTCCTTCTCCACTGACAGTGCTAAATATTTATAACCTGTGCCTCCTAGAAATGCTGGTCTCCTCATGAATAAACAGTAGGCTAACAAGGAGCAGCTTCCAAGAAGAATGCAGGGTGTAGCTGACCTATTCACACTCCTTCCCCTCTCCAATACCTGGTTCCCCATGGCAGCCATTTAAAATCAACACTGATCCTGACACCTGACCCAGATTTTTTTGTGTTTGCCAGAAAACATACTCGAATAGGCCCATCTGGGCAGTGTGTAACAAACAAGGCCAAGCCTTGCATTGCAAAATGTTACAATCCAAGCCCCATATTAAAAATGCACAAATAAAATCAACACATTTTCTGTAAACCTTGGTAAATGCATCCCACCTCTGCCAGCTCCCAATTCAGCGTGTGAGCAAGCATTGGTGTGGCATCCTTCTTTCCTCCCAGTCTTTGCAGGTTGATTTCTTTGGTGTGGAGGCTCTAATTCGAAGGGGAAGGCACCTCTCTAACCACCATGGCCTGAGCACATCCCTGTGAACATGGCTTCAAAACCTCCAGCATCCTCAACTTTCCAGCTGTCTTCTCACTGCTCAGCCTCCCAGATGAGGCAAAGCTGCTGAGCAACCCTGGCCAGCATTAACCCTTCCTCCCCAAAGCACAGATTTTACTCTCTTCTACATTTTTATTTCAAGTTGAAAAGAAGGAAAAAAGGAAGAAAGCAAAATTATGATGTCTAGTGATGTTATTTTCACCATTTACCTTTTTTATTCTTCTGCAGTTTGGGACTACCTCATGCACTGGAAACCAGGTGCATCAGCTCTGCTTGTGTCCAAAGCCCCTCTCTTCCCTAGGACTTCACCTACAGCAAGGCCATTTGCAAAGATGTCAAAATAATCACACAATTATAATATAAGGTTCCTCTGTTATAAAGGGTGTCAGAAAGGCAGACAGTTTAGAGCAGGGAAAGAGCTTTGTATTCTAATTGCTGCAAAATGGGACTCCAGCACTAATCAAATTAAATAGGCTTTCTTTTCTGGGACATGAGTGTATGAGTTGATGTAGAGATTTTTTTCCTTACATTAAGGCACTGGTTCAGCAAATGGATAAAGCTACAGCACTGCTCCCAAAAGGTGCAGTTCCATACTTTCTACTCATATGGCTATTTAGCATTATCCCCCGTTTTAGGACTGTTTTCCCTTTTGTTTGAGCTGTTGTTGTTGTTGTATTTATACAATCTCCTCTTTCCCCTTTCCTTCCCAAGCCTCCTGTGCCTGTTACGAGCCTTCATGGAGTTCCCAGCTCGTGTTTCTGCTGTTAACACGGCACTGCCCTCTCCTACCTGGCAGAGCTTTGCACTTCTCAATCCCAGTTCCCTCTGGAACAACTAAGCAGCCTGCAGCAATCTTTCCTTCAGCTTTAGCCCTCTTATTATCACACACACAACTCCCATTTGAAATTAGCCCATCAATATTTAACTTCCATCACTGCAGCTGGTATGGAGCATGCATGCTCCCATCCCTTGTTTGCTTGCTCCCACTGAGCACTGCTGAAAACAATGCCTGTGATGTCAGGGAACAAGCACAAGTGAGGTAAATAAAGTCCTACATAACTTCTCCTAGAAAATAACTGAAAAATTTCCCATCATTTCTGCACATATAATTACAATTCCTCTGCATGACTCCAGAGAAGCAGGGAGTTTCTGCTGCTAAAGACATTTCTACTCTATCTCTTTTACAGATGAACTAAACTATGAGTGAGCCAACCCCTCCTAAAAAATTTCTGGCAAACTGCATTGATAAAAGTAACCCAATTAATGGTATGACAAGTCCAAAGAGGAAGAGGCTTCCTATGGAAGCCCCCTTGCACCAAGCCCACAGCAGCTGCTCAATTCCTTTTAAGTTCCATTGAGTTCCATTTCTCAGTAATTCAGTACTGCCTTCCAGATGGAAAAGAAACTTAACAATTCATATTTAAATAATTGCTTTAATTGATTCCATGAATGCTTACTGAAAAAAAATAAAAAGCATCTTTTCTCTGGACAGAAAATTTTATCAGTATTTGCCTACTTTGCCAAGATCCCATCTGCATGACATTATTTGACTCTTAATAAAGAGGATTCCAGAAGCATCATTCCTAATAGTGTTTAGATCTCAAATAAAGATGCTTATTTATTTATTTTCTCAAAGATTAGCTTTTAAATCTTCACAATTGCCTGACTTTCCAAAAGCCTAGTAGGGTTTTTATTTTATTTAAAAGACTATCACCGCCTGTCAGTGCAGCATCAAGAAAACCCTGGAATGTGCCATTAGTTCAGAGCTTCAGTAGGACAGATGAGCTTTTTTAGTAGCTGTACTATATTAATGCCTTGTTAGGGGTTCTTATATGTCTCTTGATAATAGGAATTACTTCTGGAGCAATAGCAATTTATCCATACATCTAGCTCACCCTGCTTGTCAGAGATAGTAACAGTTGATAACCCTCTCAGGCTGCTTTTCATCTTCTGTGGAAGCAGTCTCATTCCAGAATACATTATTTTAACCTGTCAGCCTATGAACAGGACAATTACTTGGACCAATGTAGGCTGAAAGTGTTGATAACTAAAGTTAAATCCAGCATTGTCACTCTAATGTTTTCCTGCTAAGTCAAGCCCGATGAGGCAGCATGTCTTCTCAAATGAAAACATTTGTCAAACTCATTAATTCAAAATCGACCTAGTGCAGACCTTCATTTGCACTGCTTGCTGACAAGATGAGGAAAGCAGCAATTGAAACAGTGAACTGATTATTGGGGCAAAGAGAGAAAATTATCAAGCAGAAAAAATGAAGCCGGTTTGTGTCTGTGAGGGAAGAACTCAGCACACTCCAAGAACAACCCCTCCCATTGCACTCAGGTATTGTAAGACTTGCACAAAATCCAGGGCTGCTCTGCACTCCTGAGTGCAGCTTTGCGTCCACAAAAGCTGCTTTGCTGCTCTGCATCCTTCTCCAGCCTGTTTCCTACCAGCACACACAGCTGCATTAACAGCAACATCATTTTGCTCAACAGACCACCAGCAGCAGAGCTCCGGCCCATGCACTGCATGCAGTCACCTGTTCTTGCTGACCAATTTCTATGAAGCAAAAAGGCAAAAGATGTCAAAACCATTTCTTCCCTCCCTTTTCCCCCTCCCACAGTGCCTCTGTCTCGTTTATCCCATGGGCACATCATTTCCTGCTAAGCAGAGCCAATGGTGATGCTGCTCTCTAACCTTTCTGCTTTCTCCTTCAGGGACTGCCTCAGTGCTCTCTCTCAGATTTGACCTTATCTTCCTCCTCTCCTTGTCCAAACCAAACACAAACTCCCCTGAAATCACCCTCTCTGAAATCTCTGCTGACCAAACCTGGGGATTTGTTCTCCATCTGCAGCTTCCTCAAGCATTCTGCTCCTGTGTGCCGTTTTCCTGACTTGCATTCTGCACAGATATTCTACTTTCCTGTTTAGCCATTAGCCCCTGATACAGCCCTGGCCAGGCTGTGCTGAGACCTTGTCACTTCATCCTTCCTGACGCTTTGTAAAAAGTCCTTAAGGAAATGTAGATCCAAGTGCCTCCTCTCTGCCATATCCCACTGCTGCAAACAATCCCTGGGCTTGTGTGGTGCTCTCTGAGTGCTTCAGGGAGGAGAAAAGCAGCACTGAGGCAAAAAGGAACCTGAATACAGTTTGAGCAAAAACGTGATATCATGTGTATTTTTATATCAAATCTTCACAAGACAGTCCATATTGGCTAAAAATTTTATGCAGAGTTTCAGAGGAAGAGAAGGGCTGAGTTTCTCTGTCTCTCCAGGGTTAGCCACTGCAAACCAGCAGGATTGCTCATAATCCAGATCTAGGACCAAATTGAACTTGTTTTACCTTCTATGCTATGTCTAATTTTACATTAAAGTAGCTTGAAAGCCAGAAATGTAAACAACCCAGCTGCAAGTAAATTAATGTCATTGATTAAGTTCCTCTTTTACATTGTTGCCATAACACTTAGCCCAGTTTTCATTTCCCTGCCATTCTGTGAAGACAAATATTTGCTTACAGCGATCTGATAATTAGTATGAAGACTTTGAATTGAAAAGAATCCGTGTACTTATTCCTGTGTTCCTTCAATGCCCATCAATTATGAAAATTTATATGAAATTATATACCTTTCATTCTTTCATTTATGGCATTTTTAACTTTTTTCCAATTTTTTAGTTTTAGATTGACAACCAGGCTTTGTAAAACACTCACCATACCCTTCAATCTAAGGTTCAGAGGGTAACACATCTTTTTCTAACAGTTTGGGCAGGTAATTACAGAAATAGCCATATGTACAGTTTATTGTCTGCACCTCTGGGTAAGGCCTTTAACCCACGCTTTTCAGTAAGACTGTTGGAAAAACAAGAGTGGAAACTAATGAGCATATAATTTCTGTATGAAAACAGCTGGAAACAGGAGATCCCAAATAACATCCATCAAGGCAGAAGGACTAGGGTTCAGCACGAAGGGGAATGCAAAGCTGGCTGGGTCCCATTCAGTGTTAATTTTATCAGTACCCCTCCACTGATGAGACTGATGGAAAAGATATGATTTAATAACCCATGCTCCATTTAAAGTCTCAGGTTTATTAGATATAGTGGCTAGAAACATAAATGTTTAAAATGCAATCAGAGAAGTTATAGATGGCTTCATTGAATATTTCACCTGCCTGTGCCACAGAGAATGAGGAAATCTGTTGGAGTTTTCATACACTGCAGCTTCTTATTGCAAAGTAAGCCAAACACTTGACACACATGTTAATATATCCTTCCAGCTTCTCTTTTCACTGTCTATTCTTTACTTAAGCTTATTTTTGTGTCATTTCCTTTTCTAGTTTGTAAACACAGTTTCAATGTCTTAAATTTTTTCAAAGTCTTCGTTGACCTCTCTATGACATTCTATGGTTCTTTAAAAGGCCCAAGTCATTATTCATCACTCTGTTACTGTCTTAATATCTACAGGTGGTTCTTTCATACTATTTGTTTCTTTATTTTACTAGGGACTAAACCTAAAAGTATCTGTTTGAAAGGGACAGAATGTATTTTCCTCTGTGGCATTCTTCCCACTCCTTTGGGTGTCTCTAAAGGTCTCTATGATCTGTTTGAAATTACAGACAGCAGTTTAGCAAACAAGGAAATAATCCCCGTTCAACCTTTACAACCCTCCCATCTCCTGAACTGCAGACTGGAGGCCCACTGAGAGAAATAAATAAACGATGGACCTGTAAAAGAACTCACCACCATAGCACCACTGTCACTGTGCTGGGTAACTGTAAGAGGCACATTGTTCCTTAAACTAAAAGAATCCAGTTATTTCCACTTAGTTCACACTATCATGGGATAAAGTGACATTTTCTTCTTCATTTTCTCTTTTTACTATTGATGCTAGAACCAGAGGTATTTACTTATTTGAAAACATTGCTAGGACCAAACAGAGAGGGGCCTGAGACCTAAGCACTACTGAACATTGTACTGAAGGTCAGAAGCCTTACAATCTTATTTGGGTGTACCACAGGCAGTGCATTGAAGAACACAGGGCTGATAATTGCAATAATACCTTGAGCAAACCATCTCATTGTGACGTGATGGGGGAGTGAAAGTAGTTAAAAATGAGGGAAATGCCAATAAATGTCAAATGCAAAAGAGAGAAAGTTGGCAGCAATGCACTAGAAGCCAGGAATGACAAAGTTAATAAGGGAAGAAAAAGGACAACTGAAGAAATCAATGGTCAATAAAACTAAGGACAATAAAATGAAGTTTATAAACTGCGTTGTATCAAAGAGTATCTAACCAACAGCTACTGGTCCATTACCACTATGGAAATGATAATATTGTCAATAATACTGTAAGAAGGAACCATGTTCAATAAACACTTCTGTGTTTAGTTCTGTGTTTCAGCTAATGCCAGTGATGGAGCCATACAACAGATCAATGATGATTAAATACTGCATTTTCCAGTAGTCAATTAATAAAGATGTTACACACCGTTTCTTACAATCATCATCTTTAATTAGCAATACAGACAATTAATATCAAGGAGCTTAAAGCCTCTGGCTGAAGACTTCTTATGACCTTTTCTAGTTGGTCTTAAATATTCACAAAATTCCAGGCTCCAGTAAAGTTGCTCTTGTCATAGTATTTGAAATATTGAAAAAAAGTTAATGAATTGGTTGTCAGTTTCAAAGCAAGAAACCAAAATATACCAAGAAAAGAAAAAAAAAAAAGAACTCTGCAATTTAGCTTACAAAAATTTATAGAAAGTATTTTGAGCAAGCTCTAAGCAGAAGTTCAAGAACAAACACTTTCACTTTGTGTGCATAAGATTAGAGTTATTTAATACAGATCATAGCTCTGACTAAACCAGATTTCCCCTACCCCATTTGGCTTCCACAGCATTTTGGAAGAGAAAACGGAACATTCCAAATTTACTGAAACAGACATTAGGCATGTGTCAAAGAGATGGAACCACTGACTGGAGAAACTCTTGGGGCAGCCCAGCCAAGACAAACACTGCCCTGCCTGGACAGGTCACATTCTCCCATTCTCCACACCCAGCACTGCCCCACACAGACAACAAAAGCTGGGGATCACATCAAAGGAAATAATTTGATATCCAGATCAATGCAGTTAAAATACAGCGGGACCAAGAAAACATTCTCTGAGCAACACTGAATTTATGGGCAGGGGCACTGGCAAAGTAAGAACAGAGGCTTTGCTGTAGGACTTTGTGGATCGATGTACAAATTGTTATACTCATTGTTCAGTAGAACAATTACTAAAATCCATTTGCCGGTAAATGTGCCTTGTCTTGTAAATCATTGGGTCATTAACCTTAACAATGTCAGTGTGTTGTCACTATCCAATTCAATTAAATTACTGACCAAGGTAACACCTAAAAGCACATTTCAGACAAAGGGATCTACTATTATATCATTATCTGTGATGACACTTAGCATTATCTTAATTTTGTACCTGGAAATATGAATATATCCTAAAACTGAAATTATACACTAAAAGCCAGGTGAAGAGATGTTCAAACATCCCAAACAGAAAAAAATGGGTGTGGAAAGGTTAGGAAAAGGGGAAGAGAGAGGGAGAAAATGGAAAATTGCGCCAGTCACCTCCATGGGGTCATGTGTGCATTGTTATTTGCCATATTTCAATGTTCCATGAGGTCAGGAGACAGGGACACAGGATCTTCTCCCGCCCATCAATTATTAAACCTGGCAATGTGCCTTAGCAAATGTCCAGTGATGCAGTTTCTAAAAGGGGCACTCTCTCCACCGTGCCAGAGTGAGTAATACAGCAGCACACGGGAAGGGTGAGCAAGGAAAGTCTCCCATGACCTTCCCGGGCCAGCAGCGAAGCACAAGCCCAGCAGTCTGTTTAACTTGGAGGGGAAAAGCAGCCACTCATTTCCAGTTTCACTCGAAAAAACAAGTGTGTGTGCAATTCATGAGGGCTGGTGAGCTGCTTTCATCACACTAAAGAGTCTCATTTAGATGTTCTACATGTGCTTCCATGCAGATATTTTCATATTTCAGGCAGATTCTCAACCCACACTTCAGGGCAGTAAATTTTTTTTTTTTTCATCTCCCTTTGTTTCCCTCCAGTTTTTTCCTTGCTCCTAAAAAACCAGAAACTTTATGATGGAAGGCAAAAGCAGGCAGGCTCAGTGAGGTCACTTACTGCTATTGTTTATTGCTCTTGCTTTTCCATGGCCCGAGACCTCACTGTGTGAGGTGCTGTGGAAAGCACAAGAAGAAAGGATGGCCTGTGCCATCAGAGAGATGCCAGAGGGCTGTGGGCAGATGGCTGGAGAGTATGTGGAAGCCACTAGACCATTTTTACCAGTACATCAGGCAATAAAGAGCCTTGCTCCTGACAGTGTTTTTGTAAACCAGAGGGCAAACAAGCTTGCCTTACCCTGGGGTCTGTGGTCAAAGCATTGAATTGGAGAACTCGGTCCCATTTTTTAACCCTCCGCAGTCCTGTGGAGTGTCCTTGTAAGAGCATTGCTGGGGTACATCTGCTCAGGAGGAATGACTTGCTGTGAACATGCAGTCTCTGGATATCCCAGGTCCTGGAGGGCTTCCTAAGGGATGTCCTTGTGAAGCAACAACACAGAGTCACCACATTAAACCCAACAAGCTCAGCCAGGAGCAGCAGCCACTGGCTTTAGAACTGCTGATTCTGAGGCACTGAGGAAAACTGTGCTCCTCTCTCAGAGCTAGGTCACATTTTCTTCCTCTTTTGGAAGAAGACAATTTCAGGCTGAATTGAGAGCTTTATGCACCTTGGATGCACAGGGAGCCTTCAGTGCTGAATGGCACACAATGCCACATGTGCTCCTCACATTTTACAGAAAAGATATCTCAGCCCTCAGAGGTGGAGGGAGGAACACAGTGAAATAAAGCAGGAAAAAAAAAACAACTTCATGCTTTATATAAGGGAAAATTTTGACGGAATAAATGCATTTTACTTTACGTTTTACTCAGTACAAGTTTTATCTTGAATGGAAAAATGAAAATTATTCTATCAAATGTTTTCTGAAAAGTTATTTGGTCTACAAAGAAAGAAAATAGAACAGAGTGGAAATGAACTGAACTAAATCACCTGCAAAACTTCTCTTTTTATGGGAGACACAATGACAGGAATGGGCTTTAAGGATAACAGCATACACAAAAGGTAGAGAGCTGCTTTGTTAATGGAATTACACTGTGGATCCCGAGCCAAATGGATGCAATTTTATGTCAACTGCAAACACAAAAAATTCCCTCAATAAACATATGGAACATGAGGCTCCTTTTCCCCTTACTTTAACTAGGCAGCCGGGAAACATTATGACCAAAGAGTAGACATCAGTGCTAGAAAACTTATAGGGCTGCTTAAAAGGGAGTTCAAAATAAAATAGAAGGCAGACAAAATAATTGCTTGAGCGCCATAAGAGATTATTGTTTTCCTTATAGGTTTTTCTCTTCTTTCAGGATGTACAAACCCAGGCACACATACACATTTTTGGAATGTCATTTTTCTTTTAACAGCAGAAGTATCTCCTAGATATATGAAGAGAATAATGCAACCATATAGTCCATTACAAGAGCTTGAGGGCTTTGAGGAGGAAAATATATTTACAACAGATGAACATCTGAATAGACAGACACAAAGCAAGGCTTAAATAATGCTTTGTACTATCTAGTGATTTTTTTCAGGTAACAAACAATTAATTAGAAAACACTGACACTAACAACATTGGACTTGTATTACTTTCCCTGCTTTGGAATCTGGATTTGGCAGCACACTTAAGAGCTTTTCAGAAAGCTCCTGTTGATAAACTATTAGAGTGAAATCCACATCCCAATTGCTGTTTACTATCCTCATCAGATCATCTTTTAGTGGTCCCAGCTTGCATCCCTGCTGGCAGTGACTATTTGTTTTTAATAGAGCATCTCTTTTTAAAACTTACCTGACTCTAAGATGCTCATTATGTTTGAAATTATAGGAAAAAGGACAACAGTTCTGGACCCAAAAAACACTGGCTGTCAGTGCCATCCTGTTCCCCGGGGCCAGGTCTTGTAAGGATGATTGCAGTGCAATCTTTAAAACTGTTGTCTTCATCCCTCCAGCCTTGCAAGAAAAGATCTCAACAACACCCTAAAGCTTGCTAAGAGACAATAACTCATCCAAAGACAACTGCAGCAGCTTCCAGGGACAGATTTTCCTCACAAAAGTTACACAGATACTCCAAGTACTTTATTGCTGTTTGGGAAAAAAAAAATCCTCTTAGCTGCTGCAGTTTCCAAACCCTGCTTTTAGAATTCTCTGCAGAATCAATATTTTACTGCAAAACTCTTTGCTCTTTCCCAGCTCTGAGCCGCAATTTCAAATTATAGCATCTCAGAGGTCTGCCTGAAATGGCCTTGGGTTTGTTCCCTCCAGTCTGATGGCAAATGTCTTAAAACGTGCAAGACTTCCCAGTAGGGAATGTGAAGGGTGATACAAGTATGTAAAAGCCAATGTGCACAACCTGATAAACTGTCCAGACATGTAACAACATCATGATCCTGAAGAACAAACCTCGTGGTTCTATGATGCCTGTTTTCAAAACCTTTTCATTATTTAGAAGGCATTCTGGCTCACCAAGAGCTAATGCCTAGGGCCAACCAATTGGAAGTTATTGATTATTGCTGAAATCTCCAGGCTGCCAGTAGCTCTGACACACATGTGCCACGGAGCACGGCGTGAATACCAACAAATGTAATCTGCTGTGCTGATTCAAAGAGCTTTAATTGCAACAGACCACACAGACCTCACATACTTCATCATCCTGATAAGTTCTTATCACATGAATCATCGTATGGATTAGCTTTCACTGCTTGTTCTGGTCTTTGTTTCCCCCAGAGGCACAGCCACACTCTGCCACTCACTCACCAGCAGATTCCACACCCATTCCCCACCTTTCCTGAGGGTTTCAGAGTGATCAATGCTGATATCACTTCACTTACACCTGCCCCACTTTGCCTGTCATACCTGAGAAACTGTGCCACACCCTTAGGAAACTGGGATTCTCCAAAAACTCCAAAACAAGACTGGCTTTCCTCTGTTGCATACTCCTTCCTCAGAAGCACAGGGAAACTAGACAGAATTTTTAGTACACCTCAGCTTCTAAAAAAACTGTATGAGAAGTTCATACTTCACTAACCCACAGCAAGGCAAGTCTGCTAAATTTTTAATCATGGATAACCAGAAAAACACCCTGAAAACAATACAGGAAATCCTAACACAACCTTCAAACATTAGTGCCTGGACAGGTTGATTTGCTACAGTGAGGGAAGCCTTGAGGTTACTGAAATGCATTATCTTAGCTCAACCACAATTTCAGGGTGTTTCTGCAGGTCTTCTCTTACAGGAGAATAGCTTCTTCTCAGCAACATTTTTTTACTACGTAAAGGTGAGCAGCAAGTACTCCAAAATCCTATGTAAGGCATAAGCACAATGCAATCTCTGTGTCTAATTGTTGCAAAATAAATAATTTGCTCACCGTTTCAATGAAAATTTATTCAACTTGAGTAAAGATATTGTACAAAAGATGTAATGCAAGCATGCACAAGCAATTAGGAATGTTGCTCCATCTCCTAAATACATTGTAATTAAACAAATGTCAGCAGTTCAGCTTTATGAAGAGATGATTTGACAGTACTTGAGAATCTCAATTGTACAGTTCAAGACAGTTCAGGGGCCTTGTTATTGTTTGCAGTAATTTCTTTTCTTATATATTTTGCATGAAAACCTTTTAGCCAAATTATATTCATCTTTGATAAACATCAGTTCTAATTAGGTATGGATGCATCATTATAAAATTTGCTCTCCATTACAAGTGAAAAAAAGTAAGGTAATCCTGTTGACCACTTTCCAGATTTAGAAACTCAGAAGGAGCCATCATTCTGCAGATATTGAAATCAAGATTGAATCCTTCAGTGTCAGAGCCAGTGTCAGCTCCCTCTCAGGCAGCTCTGCTCCCAAGGGACAGCAGTCTTTGTTCAAATACCTTAAATTCTTTAGCTACCTGAAGCTGGCAGGAACTCCAACCAAAAGCCACATTTCAGTGCTAGGAGACATCAAGAGAGAAATTACCACAGCACTTTTCTTCAGTGTGACTCTCAGGTACACAGGAGGACCAGGTCTGTGTGAGTGTTAATGCAAGGCTTCACCCAGACCCCTCAGCAGAACAGCTGAAGACCACAAACACCATTCCCAGCAGAGCACAGCAACCAGCAGGATGCACTGCCTGGGAAGCTCAGACTCTGGAGAGCAGAAGGATGAGCAGGAAGAAGCCCAGAAAGCTCTGCCCACATCTGAGCTTTGCAGGCAGGACTTTATCTATTGCCAGCCAGGGGCTCTGTACAAACCATGAACGGGATGGGACTGATGGGAACGTGCCTTGAGCTGTTTGATTTTCCAGCATCAGTCTCATTACATGGTTATGACAATGGGAAGATGCCACCAGCTCACATCCCAGCAGCAGACCGAGAACTTAATGTTACAACTCACTTTATAAGTTTTTTGACCAATCACACAAAGCAAAAGCATATTGACAGTAGTTCTATCCAATCAGTATAAGCACACATAAACATTGGTTAAAACAATGCCTGCTTATTTCAAATGCAATGCCTGCTTGCCTTAAAACACAATGCACAGAGCTCCATTATTAAGCTTCAAACTTCCTAATATCTTGCTAGATAAACTTTTCTGTAGCTTAGAGAGTTATTCTAGACAAGCGTTACTACACAGAACATTGCTCTATTTTTCCTTGCTTTTCTACTTTTTAAATAATTTTTCTGCTGACAAATCTTATGGCTACCGCTTCAGTTCTGCTGTCTCTGAGGCCTGCCTTTTGCAGCTTTCCCAAAACCATCTGATTTTGTGGATTCCCTCTTGCTTTCTCCTGCTCAGAATCCCTACCCATGGACTGGAGGCAGAAGGCTGAGAAAGAAGAGACTGTCAGCTCCATTCCTGTGCTCACTGATTGCTAATTACAGGAGAATGTGAGTGATCCCTAGATATGCCTCACAGAAAAGACCATGCCCAAAGCTCCTTTATATCACAGTATTATGAAATCCTCAACAATAATGAGACATCCAGCAGAGAAAGGAGTTAGCATCCACTTTTGTCCAGGAACAAGAGAGTTAAATCACTGCAAGCACCTGGCAGCATTTCTTTCTGAGCAAGGGCTGAACATAACTATTACAGATTCTGGATACACAGGCAGCAGCAGAGCTCTGAGTGCTGTTCTATGGTGCCCATCATATTTGTCTCCTCCTGTGCTCAACTTTCTTGTGCTGACAAATGAACAGTTAGAAGCTCTTTGTTATATAAACGTCAGCAGAGGCAAACAGAGTGGAAATTTGGTGGTCAAGTGTAGGTGGCCAAATACCCATAAAAAAAAGATTAGGTAGCTGATAGGGAATGGTATTTACCAGCTGCATGAGGTGTCAGGTGTTGTGGAGAGACATTGTTTTCACAAGAAAAGCTTGAAATTGGTTCCTTTTGTTTCTCCCAGGCTTTTGTGCTCTCTGGAAGGGAACCCACTGATCTCCACAAGGTAGAGATGATCCTTGAAAATACTTGAATAGTATGGCTGCACCCCCTGGAACCTCTTCCACAGTGTTGCTGCACGGTGCCTTTGTGCTGAGATTGAAATCACAGCAATACAGCCTTCTCACAAGGAGTGGAATCAGCCACCACTGACTCAAACATCTTACCAAGCTCCTCAGTTTCTCTGAAGGAGATTTATCAAGTATTTGTAATTATAAGTCGCCTGTGCTGCCACTTGCTTCAGAGGACAGCGGAGTCAAATGCCTGCTCTCAATGTCACAAGTTTCCAATGAATTGCAAGAAACTTCAAGCACTTTCTGTGCAGACCTTCAGGCAGGATAAATTACAACTGTTCTCTCCAGCCAGTGGAGCTGTGCTGATTTACATCTTGGGAAGATCTGCTCTCTTGTGTGGGACAAGTTTAACGGGGGAAATAGATTGTGTCTTGTTTCTTCCTTATCTTTGTCTCAAGACTTCAGTTAAAATACATTCCTTCATTATATCAAGATGGATTTTAAATTTGTCATTCTTTGGTCCTGCCCTGTCCTCTGCCATGGGTGTGGAGGGATGGCAGACCCAGCTGCAGCACTGCTGCAGTGAGGGAGCAGGTGGGAGTTGCTGAGTGCTTCTGTGTATTGAGGCTTTGCTAAATACTCATTTTTCAGTATAACAGGGCACATTCTCACCTGCCTGTGACTCAGACCCAGAGCCAGGATAGCCTGGTGGGACAGCACCTCTTGATCAATGGGTCACATTTCTTCTTTACCTGACGTTTGATTCCTTACTAGGACTTGTGACTGCTTGAAATCCAATATAAAAAGAACTCGTGCATAAACATGAACACTCTAATAAGAACCTCAGTAACATCAGGCACCAGCTCCTCACCATGAGGAGAGCTGGTAACTAATTAAAAGCGTGAATGAACAGACGTGAGAGATAAACAAAGTTCCCATTTGGCTGCGGTGTGATGTGAAAACTCTGCTGAGCTGCCACTGACAAAGCTGAAGGTCTGGTCCTGCAGCGAGCCCTAATTCCATGGTGAACATATTTTAGCTGCTCTTTGTCACTGTTTTTATTTCAGTGATTCTTAAAGATCGTTGAAGTGTGACTCCTAAATTCAAGTGGCTGGTTTGGCAGCAGAGGACAGAGCACAGATTTTGGTGCATGCCTTATGAGCTTGGGCATCAACACTGCATGGCAGAAACCTGATCTGCTGCAGCTACACCACTTATTATAATTAGCAATCTGTGCCCTGTCTATACATACTAAAGAATCACATTTCACAGCAAAATGCAAACTTAACCCCTCTTAGAGTCCACCCAGGGATTTTGTACCAATTTTAATTAAAGCATTCTCCAGAACAATCTGACTACTTTCCTTGTGTAGGCATAACCCAGAAGAAAATGGATTATAAAATTTCTCACTCTCATATATTATCAATTTCACATTAACAATTGTTCTTCAAGTCTTAACTTCTGGAGTCGTGTTATTGTCTAGGAAATTCAGCTTACATATTTCTTCTAATCCTGTGTTTCAAAGGATGACGTGAAAAGATAACCTTGTGTCCCAGAACTACTTAAAAATTTGCATGCAAATTATCCTACATACATTGTTCTTCCTTTTAAATAGCAGTTATTTATATGCTGGTCCCACGCTGAGCAGGAGCTGTGCTCCAGATCTTTGAACCCATGAGTAAACAGAATGAAACTAGAACAAAAGTACTTCAGAGACTCTTAACTGAGACAGCTGACTGAGCTGCTAGCTCTACCATCTTCGAAACATCTGAGAAGATTCAGGAACCCCAAGAAGTGGTCCTGATCTCCACCATTTGGAGCACCTCTTGGTGGTACCTCTCTCTCCAGAGTCCTTGCAAAGCCCAGGGGTGCCCTGTGGAAGTCTGGCCATGAAGCAGGACAAATTCAGCCTCTGTGCATGCACAGCAGTGATCCTGCTCTGCTCCCTCTGCCAAAGGGGAGCCAGGACAGGGACTGCAGTGCCCACACCCCCAGCAGCCCTCACAGGAAGGCTCAAGTCCTTCCCTAAAATACGGTGAACAAAGACTGCTCTGGGCAGATCTGAGCTGCAATCACAGCTGCAGGTGCAGTTCCTCTGCAGCCCCAGGGACACCAGGACTGAGCCTGTAAAAGGTTCCTGCCTGCCCACTACTCCTGCAATTCCTCCTCCTCCTCCTGGCAGTCTGGCTCTCACCCCCATGACACCAATTCTGGAGCTGAAAGGAGGGACAGCCACCCTGCCAGACAGTGGTGAATCACCTGCCAGCCCACTCCAAAACTGCCAGCACAAAGGAGTTAACAGAATCTGTTTGAGCTGAAAGTATTTATGCTTCAGCAGTTCCATTAATAGGTATTAAATAACACTCCTTTAAGCTACAATGCTGCTTCTTAGGGTTTCAGCCTCATCTTTATGGATGCCTTGTCATAATTTCTAGAATTATAGAATTTCCAGCCACACACCTACAGATATCTGCAAAGTTACAAAATAGTCAAAGATTATTTTTTCTGCCCACAACTAGCAGAAATGACTTTTCATTAATCAAGATCAGATGAGCTGAAACTAAATCAATTCTTCTCCCTAAAGTCTGAGATGCACAGAGAGGGAGCAAACAACTCTCCTCAGCCCTCAGCTTGGGAGCTCTAGTGGAACTCCAGCTCTGGGTACATTGTCCCTGGGTGGAATTGTCACACCATGTGAGCACTTACAGCCTCTGCTGGCTGCTCCTCTCCACACACACACAAATGCTGCCTCAATTCCTGCTGGCTAAACACTTAGGGGACCCTCCCCTCTTTATGTTCTTGGATTATTCCCAAAAATTCAACCACAGCCTAACCCACATGTTCTCTCTTTGTACACTATACACTCCCATTAGGAATCATCTCCAAAAAGGACCTTCCAGGAGATACAATTCCCCATTCCTTCAAGCAATTCCAAATAGACTCAGAGGAAGTAGTGAGGCAATCTCCTACACGTGGCAAATTGTGTCAGAGAGTAAAAAGATACCAGGTATGGAAATGTAATTGTGCCTGAGAAGGAGAGAAGTAAATGGGCTTCATTGTAACAATGTAAAATTCAGATTGCAACTGACTCCGGGACCCCCTCTGGCCCAGAATCTGAGCTCAAGTCTCACATGCATCAGTTCTAGCTTTTTTATGTGTGAATGCATTCATTGCCTGGCAGGAGACTGGAGAAAAAGCAGGAGTCTGCTACTCTTCCTGCTGAAATCCATGGGTGTTTTGGTTAAAACCTCTCTGAGGATCCCTGAGCACAGAGAGATGCTCTTTGCATTCACAGACAGCGCTCCCCTGGACACAGCAAGCCTTGCTGAGCACCTCCCATCCCCATTTATCTCCACATGACATTGGTGGGAGGCTTTTCTTACTGACAGAGCCTCTTCTGCCCAACCCAAAAGCATCCAGAGCAGCTCTTAGAACCTTCTGCTCGATAAATGGGAAACTTAAAAAAAGCATGGGGGAGGCACATCAAAGTGCAGTAAAATGAGATGACATCCTCTGCTCTGCAGAGGCCCAGACAGATTTCTGACTACACTGTAGCAGCAAACCAGCATGATAAAAGAGCTAAAGCAAAAGGTTATGATATGCTTGAATCACTCCAGAGAAAGCAAGTGCTGTGTGTAACTAGGGAGATAAATAATCAGGCAGACAGTGTAGCACTGCCCCCTCACTCACTTAAATCAAAGCAGGTTCTTTTGCCACCTCTCCACCCACTTGGAACTGGCGTCAGGGGAGTTTAAAAGTTGTCACTGGCAGGAACAAATAGAGAAGTGCAGTTCTGGAGCTGAGATATAAACCCAGAGGCACCAGCAATGCCTCTTCAGCAGTGCTTCCACAATCCTGCTCCCCTCCATGGCAGCACCACAGCCAGGGCCACCCAAAGCTTGAAATATCCCCTGCCCTCACAAGGAGCTTGGGAATCAGCAAAGCTGGACTGCCATACCCAGCATAAATCCTGGCCAGCACATACCAGCCAAAATACAGCAGCAAATACACCCAGGCATGCTTGGCAGAAGCCCTTTTTTCTGAGATCCCAGTGGCATGTTGTCTGCTTGGTTGGCAGTGTCTGGCTCATGACTGACTGATGCTGCTGCTCAGCAGCTTGGATCTGACCCTCAGCAGGATTTACATTCTGCCTGAAGAGCCGTGCATTGAAATCAGAGGGCCATGGGAGTATGTCCAAGGTCAGCTTTTACTGTAATACCCTCCACCTCAAAAGCAGCTGCATGTTTCTGACAATTATTTGAGAAGGTAATTGAACTCAGCTGTTTCAAATGTGATTTCCATACAATGTGCACTGTACTTTGATCCTGAGTTGGGAAAAGGAATAAATAATCCTGTTTTAACCTTGACTTGACATGGCACTTACTAGGCAAACACCCTGCCTGCAGATCTCACAGCCCAAGGAGGAAAGAATGTGACATTCTAGCATGGGGGAAGAGCTACTATTTGATATTTCTGCCCTTTGGTTCACGGTGTCAAAAAGACATCTAAACTCAAAAAAAGGTAAAAAACTGTAAAGAAAAATCTGCTTTAGCCCCCCACTACATTCTTGAAAAGGGAAACTGAAAACTACACATCTTACAAGGAGCAGGTATTTGATGGTAGAAGGAAAATTTTCCATTCTCTTGCATTATCTTGGTAGTAGAGTATTTGTCATGCCTCAAATTAAGATATTCTTTTCCCCTAATGTAGGAAAAATGAAATAAAATCAAGCTTCCAAAATGCACCTTTCACATTACAAGCAAGGCTGAGGAGGACCAGCTGTGAGAGAGAATCACAGGTTTTCTTCACAGGCTCTGGCATGATTGCAGCAAGAATATCAAGGAACAGGAAAGAAGTCTCCATGCAGACTGGACTCCAGGGAGCAGCCTGCCTGTGTGACTGCACTCACAGGGCTCTCCCCAGCAGAGGGGCATGAGATTCAGTGAGCTTATTCTTGCAGCACCCCGAGGAGTTAGAGAAGTGACTTATTCTCCAGCTGGGAGCAAAGACAGAGGGAGTCCCAAGAAGATTTTGGTGGATCAGAGAGCTGACCCCAGCTCTGAGTGAGCTTGGCTATCCAAGCATCCTAGAGGAGGCCTGGTAAGAGTAGAGAGAGAGAAGAAAGCACCCTGACAAAGTTATGTGTGCACACCCATCCAGCCTCTTGGACCAAGGGGTAACTTCACACCTAAATTACAGTGCAAAAGCACACACCTCTCTGCATGCAAAAAGTCAGGCCCTGCCTAAGAAGATCTAACTTTTGGGGTGCAGAGTACAACTTCCCTTTCCCTGAGCTTCCCTTCTGTGAGACAAAAGGACGTTCCAGAACACACCAAGGTTTGGAAAGAAACACAGAAACGGGCAAAGAAATGCAACAAAATGTATGGGGAAAAAAGCAACATTATCGTTCCAAAAGAGTATGAGAGCACCAGCAACAGACTAGGGGCACAGGTTCCCTAGAAATGTATATCAAAGGAAAGCATACATGATTGCAGAAAATGAGGTGAGGCACCAGTCTGGCTCAGCAGCGTGGCAAATACTGACAGAAGGCACAGAGGCAGTGATGGGACAGTAACTCCCTGATATTTGCATGAACGTGTATTTAAACATCCAACAAGCTTTGATCTGCTACTCTTGCAAAGAAGCTGTTCTTAGGAGTCCTTCTGATCTAATCCCTGTAAGCTGCTCTGTTTACCCTGCTGACACCTCTGTACAAAGATGCATCAAATACAGCCACGCACGCCTGGGTGCGGGTGTGTGCAGGCATGCACAAGGATATGCACAGGGCATAGGAACGAAAAAAACTGGGCATGTCTTTTGTCTTTGCAACCAGACTGCTAACACAGGACAGAAACCAAATGCCCTTTTCATCCTCCACTGTGCCTGACTTCAGCAGAATTAAATACTGTTCATGGTGAGGGAGAACAGAAAATTCCATCTCCAAATATGTAACGATCCACTCAGAATACACCAAGGGATTCAGTGAGTCTCTACATATGCTTCCTCTCAGCATGCAGGTGTAAGATTTAAAAATCCATATTTTTCTCCAATAAACTTAAAAACAGCTATAATACCAAGTACCAAAAGCACCATCTGTGCTTCACATATAGTGGTGATGTTTTTTTCAGAGTTGGTGCTGTTTCTTAGTATAGCTCGATCTTATTTTGTCAACCGCATCGTGAAAAGTGCAAAGAACCCCTGTGGATCCAAATGTCTCTGAACAAGCTGCTTTAACAAGAGCATACAACATATTTCTGCTTCTTTAGGGCAACTATACTGTTGGCTCACATACTGAGTAACATTTAAATGTGTAGAAATATTCAGCCTGGACACCAAAGTGCTCCATACACCTTGGCAGTGACTGACTGGAGGTGGCTGTGGCCAGCACAAGACAAGGGTTTCTTGATGAAAAACAGAAGCTGAAAAATGCAAGTGCTCACCAAGATTTGTTTTCCTTGCTGTGCAGGCAGCACCTCCTCGCTGTCCATCTCCCCTTTACATCCACCACTTACACCCCTCCAAGAAAGTCCAGCCCAAGCACTGCCCTCTTGTGCACCTACCAAGTGCCAAAGCTTTTCTGAAGTCCACTGAGGACCTTGCTGTCTAAAGATGGCTGCAACAGCCAGCAGGCAGAGGCCTCAGTGATGGACACACGTATCAAACTCAAAGACAGAGCACAGGCAAGATAAGTTTGACCAACTCCTGTCTGGTCTTCCCCTCCTTCACTTTTCCTCAGCTGCAAACTGCAATTTAAGCCTGGATCTGCTGTCTCTCCTCAGAGCTGTGTTAATGCCATTTCCATTAACCTGCTCTGTTCAGGGCCATGTCAGCACCCACCATCCTTCTCAGAGGTACTGCAGGGATTTCTCACCATATCCAAATGTGGATGTGGGTGTCTACTTTAAACATACAGTTACCAGTTTGACATTTGGTATTTCACTTGACTCAGAATCATAGAATCATTAAGGTTGGAAAAGAGCTCCAAGATGATTCGGTCCAACCTTTGATCAAACACTAACATACCAACCAATCCTCAGCAGGAAGTGTTAGGTGCAGATCCTGCTGCGCTCTGTACCTTGGTACAGCACTTGTCTTTGTTCCTTCTCCAAGGCCTTTTTTCTCTCAGTTTCTTTAATTCCTTCTTTTGTGTCTTGTAATGTCAACAGACAGAAACATTACTAATTGTTTCTTTACAGGAGTCTTCAGCATGGTACTGAGACAGCATTTAACAGAAAAGCTCCCCAGTAAATTCCTGGAAAGAAACATCAACTTTGAGCTATTTTCCTCAGTGATGTCAGACTGATTTCCCTTGTCATCCTTTGGTTGTTTTATTCTCCTTCCTCACTTTTGTCTTTCCAGTGGAGCACAGCTTCATGTCTGCCACCTTCTCTCCAGCAGGAATAGGTCTCAGCAAGGCCCTGCTCTGTGCATCACCTCCTCTAGCACCTGTACCATTTTAGATGAGGATGAACCAGGTGGCTGCCACCACACAATCAGGTACCACACCAAGGGAGCACCTCTTAGGAGTATATCCTGACTGGCCTTCTCACTGTGCCTTCCTACTGAGCTCAGCATGCTCAGTGAGGAAAAAAATCACAGTATTTCATCTACCATCTAATAGCACACACGGCTTTTGAGAGTTCAGATGGATTCCTTTTGACCCAAACCCTTTTGTGCAAGTTCCCTTGTGCTGTGCTGCAGGGGATCCTCCAGATGGATCCTCCTCCAAGCAAGCAATGTCATACAAAGTAAGGATATGATGTCAGATATCAAACTTCATTCTCTGATGGTGATAATCAGGGTAGTTTCACCCATAGTTTGCCTGTTTATAACAACACCAAATACATCCCTGCATTTCTTCTCAGCCTGTCACTTTTTAATCAGTTGGGATGACAATCACTCTATTCAGATTTGCTGGAGCTGACAGCCACTACTCAGAACCATTGCTTGAATGCTGATTTTTTTATAACATTCTTTGTAATATATCTAATTCTTTCATAATTCTTTGCAAACATAAAAAAATAAAAGAGAATATAAATGATTTACTAGTGAAGCAGTGAAGCATATTAACATTTAAAACCAATGGCCAATTAGAGATTTGAAAACATCTGAATAGGCCTACTATTGAAAATGCCATCTGGTCTCCTGATTATTCCTTCCATGTACTTCTTCATGACAACAACAAAAAAGATGATTTGGACCAAAAAAAAATTCTTTAATAAAAAAAAAATAAAATCACTTTTACTGTACTTAGCTGCTGTCAGCATCAGGCAGGGCAAACAATCAGCCTCCAAACAAAAAATGCTCAGAGATTACTGACAAAGACTTTGCTTCCTCTACTTTCTTTTTGTGCAGTTTCCAACCAACACCTATTGACTTAGAGAGAAAAGCAGCAAGCCTACCTAAAGCTGTGCTCTAAATTCACCCCCATTACCTTTGTGTTGACACCTCCTCCTAGAAGATATATGCTGAGCTCCAGGTAGATCATTTGTAACCTTTATAATGATGATGGCAACAAATACAGCACAGTGCCCTCCAACTGACACGGAATGGATACTCAGTGCTTCACTATTCTGCAATGAATAAATTACTTGTCAACACACGTGCACTAGCAGTTTTTCCCCCAATTTAATGATCACACAGCCATGACACAGCAGATATCCAAGTATTAGAATGATCAGGAAAGTCTGATTGAAAGATTTAGAAAGTCAATTTCAAGCCAAAGTTGCCACTGTCCTGGAAAGCAGCAGTATGAATTAATTTCTGGGTTGGAGTGATGTGGCGCAGCAGTTTCACCTTGCATAGGGGTGACCTTCATTAAAATCTAGTTCCTTTGTCAGAGCAATAAAAGCTCTCTCCTATGAAGCACATTGTCATGGACTGCAAGGTGCAATACCTGTGTCTGTCCATAAATTGGGCATTTGTCCTGGCAGCTGGGTGACTGAGCACCTAACTGTGTACATGGTCATTATATTGAGAGCAGAGGTGCACTGAGGTACCCAAAGGCCATGCTGTAGCAGATAGGTTGACGTAAAAATTGTGAGCCACTTCCCTTCTTCTACACAAGTTTTCTACAGGAAAACAATCTGTCTAGGTCTGCATAGGCAGACAGAGACCTCCTGCACTGGGAGCATCTGTATCTTGGGAGCAGGATTCTTCTGTGGACACTGGGAAGTACAGAATCTCTCTGGAAAAGTGAACGTGACCGAATCCACATCCCCACTGGACACCAGGAGAGCCCTCACTCAGATGCTGAGCTCCCTGCAAGGAGTCAACGCTGCTGTCTCAGCCATGCTGCATTTCACGACATTCAGCAAGATTTCTTTCAGAAAGAAGTAGAGGGTTTGACATTAAAATTCCCAGTGATGGTTCCTCCCTCTGTAATGAATTTGTCTTTATTTCTTCCAGGTATCCAATCACAACTCTGTTTTTTTTGTTTGGGGTTTTTTTTCCCCCAGCTGATCTGAGAACACTCAATCTTTGCAGACAAATAAACACCTCCAGATTTCAGGTGTCTATTTGCAGTTCTACTGTTTCAGCAAAGTGTAGACTATTTCTTATTGAAAAAATATAAATTTCCATAGGAAAAACTAGACACCACTAATGAGTTCCCAGCATGTACAGATCCATCTAGCACAGAAGCACATTGCTCATGACCCTCCAGCAACACCTTCAGCATGAGGGGATTGTTTGATCCCACTCTGCTTCTGACTGGAATTAGCAAAACAGAGAGGAAAGTGGCCCCTTATTGATGTTCACAATCTTCATTTTAAATTTACAGTATGGCTCCTTTAAAAATTCACGGAAATTGTTATACTTCAAACACTGAAGTAAAAAAATTACATTGCAATGGACTGATAATTATAAATTATTTATTAAATTTAAGACTAACCCCTGCACAAAAGGCACAATTGTTTTAATTTAGGGATAGAAAATGTTTGTGATGAAAGTTATCAACTGAATTATTATCCTGCCCCATTCATCTTGTCAGCTGTCAAAGGGGAGAAACTACTTTAAAATTGAAGGGGTTTTTCCTTCATTTTGCTAAACTTTAGGCATTTTCAATGTTTTCCAGCTCCCCAGATTATGCCTACATACACATGGCACACACCATGCAATTTAAGCACTGAAAAGCAACACTTGCTTTTACTACTTTCTTTACCTCTTTCTGCTTTACATTGTTAAAAGTGAGACTTTCACCTCTGGGGTTCTCATTTCCTCTTCTTAATTATTTCCAGGCAGGAAAAAGTCAAGCAAGTGAGGATAAGTCATTTTCACCTTTAGTTCTACAGTGGGAGAAAACCCAAGGACTCTAGATGTGCTCTGGAGTATAACAATTAGCATAGCAATTAATTATGGTCTCCTCTACCAATGAAAATTTGGTTCAGTGCAACAGCAACACCACGCGACTCTGCCTCACATTCTGAGTATGTTTATTTCTTCCTAAATTACACATGTAGGCCTAGAAATGTCTCACTTTTTTAATTAGCATCATACCAGATGGGATGACTAAGAGCCTGAGTTTAAAATTCATGTGCAAAGCTTCTCTTCTGCAGAGGCCTATGATGTCATTTAGTGACACAGGTGCCGCCTCAGTCATGGGACAGCAATCCTCCAGGACATAAATGGTCACTGCAGAAACAACTCTGGAGACCTCCAGACAATGTTCAGGACCTTCACAGAATCATCATAAAGTCAGAAAGGTTTGGGTTAGAAGGGATTTTTGAAGATCGTCCAGTTCCAAGCCCCTGCCATGGGCAGAAATGCCATTTAACAGACCAGGTTGCTCAAGGATCTCCCATCCAACCTGGCCTTGAACAGCTCCAGGAATGGGCACCCAGAACCTTCCTGGGCAACCTCACAACTGTTCCAGCCTCATCACCCTCACAATGATTTCTTCCTAACATCTGATTTAAATCATCAAAGCCATTACCCCTTGTCCTATTTCTCCATATTTTTTTAGAAGTCCCTCTCTGGCTCTCCTGCAGCCCTTTTTACTGGAAGGCGCTACATGGTCTCCCCTGAAGCCTTCTCTTCTCCATGCTGGACACTCCCAACCCTCTCAAGCTGTCTCCACAGGAGTGGTGCTCCAGCCCTGTGATCACCTTCATGGCCCTCACCTTCCAGCAGTGGAGCCTTCGCTTGGATTCTGCATTCCATGGGCAACTTGAATTCATGGCACAACTCAAAAAGAACACTCTGGGTTCAGACCAACTCCTTTGCACATCCCTGCATCAAAGGCCAGCTCTCCATGCCCCAGGCAGTAGTGCTGATAAAGGCAGATCAACACAAGGCAGGACAAGCCACTTGCAGCTGTCAGGCCAGGGTGTGAATGGACATGGGAAGTTACAGCCACCCTCCTCTTCCTCCCTCACTGTGCTCCAAGGGGCAGCTCAGCAGCTGCTCTGCAGATTTTCTGCCTTAGCTGTGGCAGGCAGTCTTTGAAACTGCTTGCAGCTGTTATTATATTTCTGTGCTTTTTAAAATTACACATTTCCCTTTAACTACAGTATTTGATTCAAATATTTGGAGAATGCAAATTTCTTTATTTACACATGCCTGAAAAGAAAAAAACCAAAAAAAAACCCCTCTGACTGCTGTGTTCCCTGGTTAATTCAGGAATTCTCACCAGCCTCCTTTCAGTTAATTACTCTGTGAGACTGCCTGGTGAAAAATGAATCCTGCCTGATTCCCCTCCTGAAAAACATGCAGCAAGTGGCAAGTCAGACCAATTCTTGCTGCAAGAGAGCTGTGCACACAGCAAACACAGCATGTGAAACAAATCAATACTGTAATCACCAATGCAACCTATCAAACCCAACTCCAGGGTCAATCAATACTGTATCTTCCCAGATGACAACTGGGGAACAGAAGCTTTTAATACCTTCCCAAGATAAATCTCTTCCTTTACAATGTGAGACACAATTTTCCAGTATGTTCTGTAGTAAGGGGAGGATTTTCCTAGAAATTAGCCAGATCTTAGATTAAAGCAGCCAAAGCTTTCTGCATTTAGGAGACTTCCCATACACCTCCCCACTCAGAGACCCCATTTATTTTCAGCAGTAACCCTTCCTGTTCCTGTGCTACGCGCCAAGCAATGCAAACCCTCCCATTTTGCCTCTTCAGGAGAGCAGATCATTTCATGACTGAATTGTGTCTGCCAAATTAAACGCTTAATAGCCCAGAAACTCTTCTACACCACCATCCAACTGTGCTTTCAGAGACCAGTTGATGTAAATCCCAGACACCAAGGTGTTAACGCCAGCTTTATGCGACCCTGGTCTGTAGATGTAGTTCTGGGAATGAAACCCATCTGTCTGAGCACTGAGCAATGATTAATGGGTTTTTATCCCACGCTACCTCCATGATGCAGTGGGCTATTAGACCCCCTGACAGACCTGAGGCACAGGAGATTAAGGGGCCAGCCTGCACGGGGGGGTGCAGGCAGACACACAGACACAGCCTGTGCTGGCTGCATGGGGCTCTCCTTGGGCCTGGGAGCCACAAGCAGCTGCTGGGCTGGGGCCATGCTCAGCTGAGCCCTTTCTCTGGCTCAGCACCGTGCCCGTGGCTCCCAGGCAGGAGGAGCTGCCTCAGGAGCAGAGAGCACAGGGCTGTCCACAGGGACACTGACTGACGGTACAGATGAAAGCTTGACAAGAAAGTCTCACGGATATGGGTGCTTAGCAGAAAGATTTTTAAATGAAGAGTCTGATGAAGGAATAGAGATGGAAGCAAGTTTTGATATAGAAGAAAAGAATTGCTGGGCCAGTTCCCACCACACCAATGAGGCAAAGGGTGTGTTAGTTAGAAGGGTTTTTATGACTTAGAGCAAAGGATAAACCCACCCCAAACAAGAAGATGTTTTTACCAAGCAGAAAGACAGCACAGGCAAACAAGTCAGCAAAGTTGCAAGTAGAAAAAAAGTCTCAGAACTTTCTACTGCAAGAAAACTGAATAACTTCTAGCTTAAACTGTAATGTACTAACTTTTAGTGAGTGGAGAATAGTAACATGAATATGGTAATTATAATAGTTATAATAAGCTATAGGTAAAAGCTAAGGTATAGATTGGTTCTGCTGTATTAAGATGCTCAGCAAAGAAAAGTATATAATGTAACATAACCAAAACCAAAGGGTCTCCAGGGCTGCCTGTGGCTGGAGCTGACAGCTGTGGGCACAGCTCTGTCACCCACTACCCTGGACTGCTGTAACATCTTGGATGGAATAAAACTGCATTTTGGAGAGCCCCTGGAGTCCCACATCCCTCATTTTGGCTCTTACACACAGCTCTGTCTGCAGCCAGCCCTGGGGACACCTCTGCAGCGACAGGGACACCGGCTGAGGGCACAGCTCTGTCTGCAGCCAGCCCTGGGGACACCTCTGCAGGAACAGGGACACCGGCTGAGGGCACAGCTCTGTCTGCAGCCAGCCCTGGACACATTTGCAGGGACACGGATCCTGATCAGGGACATGCCCTGACCAAGGGCACCCAGCAGTAGCAGTGGAGTGGTGAACAAGGCTGAGGCCTGAGTAGCCAATTCACAAGATCAGGACTTGAGGGAATGGCCTGGGTTTGTGTCAGGGGAGGTTTAGGCTGGATAATAGACAAAGGTTCTTCACCCAGAGGGTGGCTGGGCACTGAACAGGCTCCTCAGGGAAGTGGTCCCAGCTCCAAGCGTGACAGAGTTCAAGAAGCATTTGGACAATGCTCTCAGGGACATGGGGGGATGCCTGGGGATGGTCCTGTGCAGGGTCAGGAGTTGGATTTGATGATCCTGATGGGTCCCTTCCAGCTCAGCACATTCTGTGATTCTGTGACTGTTCCTATCCTTCACCTGATAAGCTGCAAATTAGGCACACTAACTGCAAAGCAGTACCTCAGAGAAGAGAAGAGTGAGAGAACCTTTAGAGAACCTTTAGAGGGTGCTCCTTCCATCCCAGAGATGGGAACAGGGCCCAGGAAATCAAGGGGATCAGCCACTGGAGCACAGCAAATTATGCACATGCTTGCAGCAAGGGATCTTCCATTTCACTGCTTTTCATTTCAGCAGAAAAGCCCTTCTGGCAGCTCCAGGAACATATCATAGCTGGGAATGACTGCTATTATTGCCCATTTTAAAAACATACTAGGAAAAAAATAAACAACAACATATTTCTCTCTATTTAGGATGGCTCAGCTTGAGATTAATTTAGTAAAAATCCTTAAAATACACCTGCAAATGCCCAGCCACGATTCTGGCACACACTCCATGCATCAAAGCTTGTGCCTTGTGGAGATCTCCCCTCTGGAGAGCCAAGAGGCACACAAAGAGCATGAACTACTTATTGAATAGAAACCTGTTTATAACAGCTCTCATTAGAAAAGGAAATGGGAGCACCCTTGGAAAGAAGCAACTGAATGATTAGTTCTTTGATTAATTGATTTTCAGGCCATTAAGGACCATTTTGGTCCTCTCACTCATTCTCCTGTGTCAAAACTCAGGGGATTTTCCCAGAGACTGCCAGGGCTCTGCTGGATTTGATGAGGTGTCTGTGGGGACAACCATGTGCCCAAGCACTGCCAGCTCCAGATCAGTGCCTCAGTCTAGCAAGGGCCAAATTTCACAGCCTGCAGACATTTCATTTTCCATTTGGCATCCTGCTGATTTCATCAGAAGTGTTAACTGAGAAAAGACTGCTCGTGGACCCTAAACCAGAACCTGGAACAGACAGCAATTTTTTTAAATGCATTTCCCTCAGCCTCTTAAACAGCATGTCGAGCGCTGTGGTTCCCTCTGCCCCTGGGACATTGTACCAAAACTTCTTTTCCTTAGGAAGCCTTTCCAAGCCTCTGATGTGCATATTTTATAGAGAGAATCCTAAAATGAAGATGACAGTCTTGTGCACTACTCTGTTTCTTAGCATTTTCCTCTCTTCTTTAACTTTCCACTTCAGCAAGCGAAGTTTAACAGAATCAATTTCTCTCTGTGCTCAGTAAAATCCTCAGTGGGAGCCACTGCTCCATGGGCTTCTTTTAGTTATTTATTGCCTACCTCCTGCATATGTTAAGAGATGTGCTACCAGCTTAGAAAACAATTAATCCTATTACCGTTTGGAACATGCACGCTGCAGAAGCAGTAACAGCACCAAGGTTAACTATGCAGAAGGACTCAAATAAAAATAATCAGTTCCAGGGTGTGGAAATACTTCACCTCGTGCACAGCACTGTTGCCAATATTTTGACTTCCCAAAGCTTGGCTGTTTACACAAAACATGACATATTCGGGTTACACTCACCTGCCAGACCATCAGCTACAAGCAGGAGCTCCAAAATCCTCTCCCTGGAGGAGCCCTCCCTGAACTGAGCCCATTCCTGCTGCCCATTATCATTCTAACACATCTACAGGTGTCAGCAGCAGTATTTTTTCCTAAACTCAGTCATTTTGAATCCAAGTGTCTCTCACTTCCACTGACCTTCTAACAGAAAAGTTGTTCTGAACATGGAGATGAAGACAGGTCTCAGTGTGACAATTTGGATGACACAGGTCTGCCCTAGCTCACCCTGACCAGGCATGTTGGTGCTGCCACAGCTACTGCTTTTCAGAGGACATAAACAAGATTCCAGCCCCGGGGCCAGGAGAGATCCCTGAGCACTTTGCACTCGGGCAGCTGCATGGGCAGCGCGCCCTGGCTGAGCTCCACGCCGCTGTCAGAGCTGACCACTCACCACACAGGGCACCTGCAAAGGCAGCTTGCTTTGAAAGATAAAACCTGCACAGCACAGGAGCCATCAGGCTCTGAGGAGGGGAGGCTGTTGTACAGCAATAGCCAGGAAAAACTGCCTCAGACCCAGCACAGACCCCCGAGTGTGTCACCAGCAGTGCCAGCCTGCTGGTGACACACTGCCTCAAAGACAAACATCAAGTGTTTGGTGGATGTGTTGGGCAAAGGGCTGGCTCTTGCTCCTCTGGTGCATTTTGCTTCCAGGTTTGCAGAGAGGATGGGACTGTGACCATTTTTCACTCAGTCTCACTAAATCAATTTATCTGCAGGGTAAACTGATTCATCTCTCTTTGTCATCATTTCTACATCTAGAAAACGGGGATAGAATCAGTAGCCTTCCTCTTCAGCAAAGCACTTTGGGATCATGATGAGCATGATATGAGAACTCAGGTTTATTATACAGTGGCAGTTATATTATGCCACAACTCTAACTCCAAATGAAGGCAGCAGTGCTATGAAAAATTTCAGAAATCACAATTTTGTAATCAATCAAGACAAAACAATATATCAGATGTGAGAATCCCTTTCCCCTCTTGGGCTCCACAGCCCAGGTTCTGCCTGTTGTGGATTCCTGTACCACACAGAGCAAGTCCCTCTGGCTCCCTCCAAGAACAGCAACCTCTCTGGGCAAAGGGACACCTAGGGGGGCTCCAGCTCCACCTGAGGGACCCTGTGACAGCCCATGGTTCAATGGCCAGAAAAAAAAAAAATAAAATCTTTGTCAAATTTGCATGACCTGAAGACAATTCACATCAAACTTTCCCACAGAAACCCCATATTCCCCTCGGAACACTTGCAGTGAGGAACCAGGGTACAGAATACCTCTCAACTGCTCTGGTCCAGGCTGTCACAGCCCCTGTACATATCTGGGCATCCAAACTTCATGAATTTGTCTTCCTCTACTTTCAAGTCCAGGACTTCTTTTTTTTTTTTTTCCTGCTTGTTGGGGTGGCAATTGCTCCTGCTAGAATTTCATGGCATGTGGCAGATAATGGCACCATTCATTGCTGGTACTTGTCAGGCTGACAGAGCCCTGCAGCTGAGCACCAGCGTTGATCCCTGGCAGGTCAGACACTGCTGGATCTTCTCTGTCAGGGCAAGGCTGCAGCTCCAGACACGCTGAGCCAGCCAAGGCTGATGTGCTGCTGTGAACACCTCTGCCCTCAGATACTTTCTGTGAAATTCTGTGAACAAGTTCGCTGCCACCAGTGCCTCTATGCCAGGGACAAATAAAAAAGCAACCCCAAAAACCCATCCACACTCCAAATCCTCCTTCTTGCAAGAGAAGTGAGCCATTCCTGTGCAGTCCAACAGATCTCTGAAGGAGACTCCTGGACTGCAGTTTCCTGGCTAAAAGCTCTGCTCCATCTGATTGCTGCTCTCACATTTGAATTACTTAAGATTTCCTGGGCAGACTAGTGCCCTTCTCCCAGACTGCACACCCCTCCTGCTCTGGGCAGAACCACAAGTATTCTCTCTGATATTCTTCACCATCTCTCTCTCTTTATTCCCTCATCCTACCTCCTGCTATTTTGCCCATGTTTGTAAAGAGCTTTTGTTCCCAGCCCCAGCTCTCAGTCCCCTGGGAGCAGGGAGTTCAGCAGCCCTTCAGGTGTCAGGGACAGCTGTGACACATTCTGCCACTCACAGAGCCCAAAAGAGAGCCTGGCCCCCACAGCTGGAGCTTCCCCCCCCTCTGCACATGAGCCAGGGACAAGCAGCTCCTCCTTTGCAGCTCAGGCTCCAGGGAAATGTTTTCACAACTAAAACGTAATTCTGTCTAAACATCAGAAGCCAGAAAGCAGTGAAACAGAAATTTCAAAATAATGAAACAGCCTGGTAACGCAATTCTCCACCCTGAAGTCCTCCAAAACAGCAATTCACTGCTTGAATAATGGACAGAAGTGATTGCTGAGCAAATCTGACCACTGCTACCAGAAAGGGAAATAAAGCCTCTCTCTAGTTTTACCTTCAGCACCAGAAAATTCAGGTGAACAAGGGGAAAAAGCAATGCAGGAGAGCAAAGGGAAGATCCCCAGCTAGGAACTAATTGTGCCTTGGTTTCAAGCTTCACTCCTGGGCATTTGTGATTTTGACACACTTTAATAATTGCTAATGTTTACAAGTCTCCTGTTGATTCTGTTTATTTATTGGTAAACTATATATAGCTCTTATCCTAAGAGAAAAGATTATTAAAGTCAATAGGAGTTTTTCTATGGGCTTTTAATTCTATTCCCTAACTGCAAATAAAAAAAATCTGTCCAAGCCAATTTTAACAAAGCACCACCAGAACATTTACAGGACAGTTTTACTTGAGAATTTCTATTGTGTGCTTACAGAACACCAGACATGAAATGAGAGTTTCCCATAGTAAGGGATTGCTCTAGAAATACAACATACTGCTTCTACTTTGACAGGACCAGGACCAACCCCGACAACAAACACCAAAAATCAGCAGCTGGTACAGGCAGCCAATGCCATCCACAGGTGTGCTTTCACTGCTTGGGAGGCCTGAATTTGGCCAGGAATTTTCACATCCACCAAATGGAGTGGTCTGTCCCTGCTGCTGCTCCCTGATTCTGCACCCACAGTCATTTACATCACCGTGTGAGGAATAACTTCCATTTAAACCTGGAGCTTTATTAGCTCTGTTACAGGGGCTCCTGCCACCCTGAGAAACCTGCCTGGCACCAAGCTCCCACTGGTGATTTCCTGGGTGGGTTACTACAGATAGAAGAATACCGCCAATACTCAGTGCAATTTTCAAAGCATTATTAAAGCAATATTTTTTATATTATTACCTAAGTCTAATACTGTTTTGAATTTGCAGTTTTGGAGTTCATTTTAAAGCACTTAATTATACTTTGAGAAGAAAGAGTCTTATAGCACAAGTCATTTTTTTCAAGTACACTTGAAGAAAGGATAGTCCATGGCTCAGTAAATACAACAGTCTGAAAAGTTATGAGCTATCAGCCTAAGCTGAATTGACTTACTGATATTACCTGCAATGAATGAGTTTTAGATAGCCTCTCATAAATAGGCAGCTACTGAGCCTACAATTTTATGGATGTCTTGTACTTATCAATATAGATGAGAAATGATGCTGTCAGGCTTTTGAGGGGATACTAGGTGAACCACACCACTGTCAATTTAATTTTTATGATTAAATATTTGGTGCTGTTAAAGGTTATTTAACATTTAATATAGCTGCTCTTCTACATAGCTGATAACTGTCATCTTTACATAATGCTGAAGCTGAAAATGGATGGGGAAGGCATATTTTTTAGAAGGTACCAATTTTTTTTTCCAATTTACTGTTAGATGTGTTCCAGTAATAGAATAATATTAGGTGAGTTTAAAAGGTTTTCAATATTCAGATGTACAAAAATTTAGTCTTAATGACAGCTGCAGCTGAGCTCAACATTTGATACAGAGGTTGCTGAATTTTCATCTGTGATAGAAAAACCACTCCCAGGATGTTGGGGGATGGCAGCTCATCCCACAGTGGGATCCTCAGGGCTCATATCCAGGCTTATCAGTTTTTATATCTTTAAGAGAGATGTCATCAATTTAAACATCACATTCCTGTTTTATTATTTTTTTTTTATTTTCACTTGTTAAGGTTAGTGTAGCTGAGAGAAATGAAAGATAATACTATTTTTATGTGTTTTGCAGAAACCACATTTTGTGCAGTGACAGAATTCTGCCTGGGCAGACGCGTGGTCCCCACACAACCACCCAATCTTTAAGGGGTTAAGAGGAAAATGAGATACTCAGCCCTTGGTAAGGCAAGTCACATGTGTAAAGGTGGGTACACAGGCATTGTTTCCAGAGCTCTTGCATACAACAGCACACAGAGGAAAAAAAAAAAAAAAAAAGACAATTCTTAAAACCAAAGAAATTGTCAGTAATCTGCACAGACTTAATGGAAAGATTTGGTGCTTACACCACTCTCCACTATTTTTTTTTCTTTCAACAGCTGAACGTGTTAGCTGTGTTCCCTAAGCAGAGTCCAAAGCAATTCTTTGTTTCTTCTGCACCCACACATCAAAACACTGCAATTTTAAAAACACCTAGAGGCAGAAAATGTTTCCATAATTAAAAATAAAACCAAAATGTATAAGCAAAACCAACCACACAACTAGAGTACAGAACAGGTCAGTTCAGGTCCTGATCTCAATTACATTTTCTGTCAAGTGGATCCCTTTGTGGAACTGAGACTTTGTATTTTCTTCAGTAACACTTACTACAGTACATTTACAAAGAAATCTTTATTGCTTTTCAGTGATGGAATTATATTTTTCTGTAATAAAAGCCTTTATGTGGACTTCCATTACTGAAGCACTAAAGTAAAAGTGCAAGCCTTTTTAATCTCCAGAAGGTACCACTCAATTTTTCTACAGTTTTTGAATGTACTGTCCTGTGTCCTGGCTCAGGTCCCACCAGCTGGTTCTGGGCTTCAGCAAGGCACCCCAAAGACAGACACAAATCATTGTTTTTCAGGCTGAAATGTCTTTCCTGTAACAACACCCATTAACTGGGATTGTTGAAAAACAGGGAAACCAGAGCAAATATCACTTATCACTGATGTCACTGATCAGTGGCACTAAAAATGCTCCTGAGGGCTGTTGTAGGAAAACACAGACAAACAGCAGAGCACCAAGGCACTGAGGGTCAGTGCAGAGAGCCCTGGGCAGAGCCATGGACAGCCCTGCCCAGCCACGTTGCTGCTCACAGACCTTCCCTTGGTACAATGTACTGGGGGCTGTGCTGGCCAGGAGCTGCTGCTGGTCCTGGGCAGGCTGATCAGGCTGCTCTCAGGCACACCACGCTGTCGCAGACATTCTTTTTATTAAAAATCCTTCTTGGGATTTTTCTCCCTTCTGAGGAGCTGAGGCCTCAGAAACAAAAGTAAACAATGGTTATCTGCTGCTGTGGAATGTAACAGGTGCACCTGTGATTGGCCCATCTTGGATGTTTTCAATTAAGGGCCAATCAAGGATGAAGCTCTCAGACAGAGTCCAGGAGAGCTGCTTTTATTGATCATTCTTTTCTATTCTATTCTTAGCTTAGCCTTCTGAGGAACCTTTCTCCTTCTATTTCTTTTTAGCATAGTTTTAATGTAACATATATATCATAAAATAATAAATCAAGCCTTCTGATCATGGAGTCAACATTCTTGTCTCTGCTTCACCCTGAAAACCCCTGTGACCACCATCACACCACGCTTCCAAGCTCTGCTTCACACTATGAGCATCAACCATGTAAATTGAAATATCAAGCCAAGAAGGTGGTGCAATCACACACGCACAAGTTTGGGCCCAGAACATCACCTTTGAGTGCTGCTGTCTCACAGATGGGGTTGTGCTCATTGCTTCATCTCCTCTCGTACAAAACACTTAAGGGGAAATCAGATTTTAACTACTCTGAACTGCAGTGATCATGTGCAACCTCTTCATGTATAATTTTAGAGTCAAGCAGTCTCTGAACATGTGGATCACTGAATTAAGGATTTTTGGGGGGAAGCGTTTTTCAAATGAAACCTCTAATATGCCTAGTGCTCCCATTCAGTGCAGCAGAGCAAATTCAGATATTAAATTAAATAGACACGGTTTCAGATATTCAAATTAAGTTTCCACATCCCCCAGTGAAGTATATTCCATTATTTCAGGTCAAACCTGCAAATACATAGGGCAGAAATACAGATTTTCCATATTAAAAAAAAGAACTGAGAAATTTTTAGCAAAAATTCTCAAACACTTGAAAGGCCTCTTCTATCTCTTTGCAACAGAGGTAGGAAGGGCAGAAAATTATGACACAGTAATTATTATGATGGATGTTGAGCCAGTCCTTTATATTAGATACACTGCTTGTGCAGGAAGCAGCACTACAGATTGCACACTTCACTAAGCAGGACACTCGAGATTATAATAGGCAATACAGATTAACAACATTAGGTTAAAGCAGGATAATTCTTCTTCTTTCTCATTTCTATTCCTTTCCCATGGAACAGCTTCTGCTTCACATTTCTGTGCTCCTTGCTCCCAAGCCTTAATCTACACATCAAGCAGGCATTTTTCCATTTCAGCAGGTACAAATCTCCAGTAATTGGATAGAAATTTATAAAATTGCACTGGTGTAAAATTCAGCTATGACTTAACCTGTCTGTTCTGAATTAAAGGTGGTGATGTCTTTGCTTTTGCCATCTCATGCAAACAGCAGGAAAGATTCATCTTATTCAAAAGCAGCATGAGAATTTAAGAGAAAGACTTGTCTTGGCACAGTGTAAATAATCAGCTTGGTGTTATAAAAGGGTTGATTTATAATTTCAGTGTCTGTGAAACCAGAGCAGTGTAACACTTTTAACATAGGTAGGAGCTGAACACTTTTCTGTGCTCATCCCTCAGATTTGGGGGTGCCGCCAAGAAAAAGCCAAACTGTGCCTCAGTAATGATTGTCCCCCGGTGTAGCCTCACTCCTGCTGTTCAAGAGGAATAAGATAAATACCTTGGAGAGCTCTGGCTCAGACCCTTGTCCCAGCAGCCCAGAGCTGAGCAGGGGCTGCCTGCACACAGCACCTACCCAGCCCCTCTTCTCCTTGGCCCTGGGTCAGTGCAGCTGCACTGGGAGCCTTCTCCAATTGGGTCAACGAGCTTGAAGATAAATTAGCCTGCAGATTCATGGTGACACCAGGGACTGCAAAGCAGATGTGACTTTCATTCCTTTGGCCCTAATTCATTCCCTTCTCTGGTGACTCAGCATTTCAGGTCCTAAACTTTACCCAGGAAGGGTCTAAGGTGTCATAGGTGCTGGATGGGTGCAGCTCCTCTCCATTTCCAGCCAGGGACAGGGACACTGAGCAGCACTGCTCCCCTTTCCACAGGATAATGCAGCAACTACTCCTTGCTTTTAAGCCTCATATTACAGCCATACTCTGTCATGACCAACACACACAAAAAAAAAATGATACAGAAGTCCCCAGCACATGACACATTCATTCCCAGCTACCCAGTACAGCTCCCACAATGGCAGGCTGCTTGCTGTTCCTTGTGCTGAGCAATCGCCCATGCCTCTCTCCACAGGTAATTCCAGGCAGAGCATGGAGGAAGCCAGAACATGGCTTGGGTTCTTAATGAACTTCTGCACTCTCTTGTGCATCCTTAGGGAGTCCTGGGCATGGGATGCCAAGGCTCCCCTTCTCAGCAGGCTGCACCTCCTGGCAGGCCTTCCAGCCAGTTGCATTCCCACTGCTGGCTCTACACTGATTCCTGAAGGACCCCTTCACCATGGGTCAGTGGCCCCCCCAGCATGTACAGGGCTGGATTCCAGTCTGGCTCATGAGGAGAGCTCTTAAATGTTTAATGTTAGCTGCAGTGGAGAAATGCTGTAAACATTCCTGTAATTGGTCTGCTTTAAAAAATTGATGTTGTGTGAAACAGCAAAGGAAGTTCACACTGCACTTTGTGGCTCAGAAGTGCTTGCAAGGCCTAAGAGGTAAAATCAGAGGGAAGACGTTGTCTTGGCAGCACTTCTCTTTCAGCTGGTCTGGAGAGCAAATGTGCCTGTCCCCAGCTGTGTGCATGGTGCTGCCCTCAGCCAGAGCCACCAGGGGAGGAAGGAAGGGCTGGGGGCTACACTGAGCTGCTGGAGCAGCTTCAGGCATCTCCTGCTTCTCCTGTGCTCAGCTCAGGGCTGCAAGGATGGACACAAAGGCAGCAAACATCTGCAGGAGGGGAAAAGTAAAGCCCGAGCATAAAGAAGGGAACTCTGTGACTCAGGTGACAAAGACTGAAAGGACTGGAGATTACTTGTGCTGTGCCTTATCAGTCCTAAGGACTGGTGATAGCAGAGATAATACAAAAGCAAGCTTACAGTGAATTTATGAATTGGTAAGTCACATTGTTGTAACAGCCCTCAGTAAATCATTGTTTGTTCCTGCATTTCTGTAATGCCTTCTGTTACACATTCCCTACCTGTTCTCTGACTTTATCTCAGTTTGCTTCTTATTTGTCAGACAAAGAATTCAAGATTCTCCTAAATCACCGCAGCAAAACTGACATTTTCACTCCTCTTGGTTCTCAGAAAAATGAGGGGGAAAGTGGTTCATTGTTTCAAGTCCTCATTCATCTGGCTGCAAGTTCTGCAGAGTTGGGTTAGTCATTTTCTTACAGAGAAACCAGGCTGGCACCACTGGATCTCTGGGTCAGAGGTGGGGAAAGGCTCAGTGAGCATGACCTGAACACACAGGAATGCTTTGCTCAGCTCCTGGCTCTGTGGGTCAGTTTTTGGGTAAGGACACAGAGCCTCCTCCCTCTGCTCACAGCTCCTGAGCAGTGAAGGCATTTCCCTGCATTCAGCCCCTCACTATTTCAGCTTCTGTCCTTCCAGGGAGAGCATTACCTGTTTACAGTAAACTTTCTACTCCTGTAAATATACTTTGTCTTTGATCCTGTCCAGCTTGGAGCATCTCAGTGCTACCAAGCAGAGGCTTGAATGTCCCTCTGCTTTCCAGGATTTACCAGCCTGGAGTGGGTATTAACTGATGGTTCTGTTCATTTTGCTATGCAGGATTTTCCCATGGTATTATCACCATGACATGGAAGAGTTTTCTTGCTTATAGGGGACTATGCTATATCCCTTTTCTATCCTTTGAACATTGGCAGTATCACCTATATCTCTGTAGAAAAACAAAACCAAAAACACACACAAAAACTACCTATCCTCTTCACTAAAGAGTTTGTGCTGTGTTCCCACTCATTCCCTATGTGTGCCTGTCACTTCCCCTTATTACTTACACAAGAAAATAATTTGTCCTGTCAAAAGTTCTGTTGCTCCTTTAATAAGGAGTAATTACATATGGAAATAAACAATCTCTCTATTTTCCTGCAGGCACAGAGATTGATGGCTCATTCTTTAGCTGCATGTACTAGACTGTTGCCTGCATGTGTGCAAAGGAGCAGGTGTGTGTGCAAAAAGCAAGGGAAAGAAGGAATTAATGAGGGAAACACTGCTTAAAGAAATCAGATTTGCATTTAGATTGATTTCTGTCCTGAAGCCAGATTACCAGATTAGTGTAATTTGAGTAAGATCAAGGTTGCCAGAAGTGACTTATGAGGTTCCACACACAATCTGAGGCAATCCCATGGCATCCACAATCCCACACCCATCAAAAAAAACCCAAACAACCGTTGCTCTTAATGCTGGCATTAAAGCCACTATGTTCAAAAGTCATTATTCAACTTCATGCTAGCAGAGTTTATGAAGTGTGCAAAGAACAACCTCACAAACACAAAACATTGTCTTGAAAGGAGAGAACTATTCACATCAATCAGGCCTGTCTGGACAGTCTCCCCAAAATTAAATCAGTTCTGATATCTCACAGAGAAATTAAATAATTAAGCAGTCTCAATTAAAAGGAGTAGGATATTTTGTAAGACAATCTTATGCATGCCATATTATGATCTATTTCCAATACATTGCAAAAAAAAAAAGTGCCAACTTCCCCTCAATTTCTAAAATGTTATTTTAACTTACACTTCCAAGAAAGTTTCAGAAAGCTTTTCTTTGGACAAAAAAGGAAGGAACACACGCACTGAAATTAAAACATTTTCTGAAAAATAAACTCACAAGATCAATTCATTGCTACTTCCTATATAGCAGGAACTCAATAACAGTCATAGTCCACTCTTGCCTGGTGTAATATATCAAAGAAAATGCTCTGGCTTTTAACAATCATTGTCTTCAAGCTGTTTTTCCCCTTGGAGGTTATTAAACCTTCAGGCACTATTAATTCTCTTACAATGACCCTTTTGTTGTCAGAGGATGGGGCATTCCACAAGGAAATGTAATACTGAGGATGAGTAGGTGCCTATTCTTGACTATAGGTCAAGAATATTCAAGAGATTTTGTAAATTAAGCTGCTGAAGAAAGGAATAATTACGTGGCCCAAGGATTCTTGTGCTGCTGCAGAAAAAGGCCTTTTCTTGTTGGATTTCTTGGTTTTCATCACCACTTGCTGCAGGGATTAGGGTAAGCTCTTTTCGCTTACAAGTGGAGTTGCTCAGGAAAAGAGGAGCTTTCTTTCCTTTTCTTAGATAAAAGCCCAAGCTTTGTGTGCTTTTAAATAAAATTCTAAAGAAAACACCTCCCAGATTTCTCCACACAAGGAGCAGCCAGTGCACCTTTGGCTCTCTCCTCCAAGACACGTTTCAAACATTCCCAACTCTTTGGTAAAATGGGAATGATATAAGCACACTATACTAAACTAATAAATAGCAATAGGTATGTCCTGCAGCTGGGTGTGGGAACACCAGACAGCTCTTGAAGAAGAGTTGGCAGTGGTGGTGAGCTGGGGTATCAGCAGTGCCAAGAGGAACAGGAGGGAAGCCCAGGAGACAAAACTAAACCTACAAGGAGACACGATGCTGCAGACCCCAGAAAAGCTGCTTGTCCCAGATGCAAGACAAGAGAGAGCAAGCAGCCAACAATGTAGTTGAGAAAAATACTTGAGATGAAAGCATTTATTCTAGAAAATTCCTCTGAGCTGAAATGCTGAATGTGTGAAGCAGGATCAGCAGCAATATTCTTTACAACACAACTGAGTGATGCCTTTAGGAAGATTAGAGCTGCAGGATTGCTTAAAATCTAAAAACAAGAGCTGCCTAGAAATTGGTATTATTAGGAAACTAAGAAATTGCAGACAAAAAGGCAAGGCATTCATGGGAGGCATGGGAGCTATTTACTAAACCATAGGAGTAGCTCAGAAGAAACTCACTTGCTGCTTATTCTTTCAAAAAAATCAAAAAAATTGGTGATGTGGTCAAACAGGATAAAAAATAAAGAAAACAGGCTAATAAGAGGTCCTTGTTTAAAAGTTCAACTCAGAAAAATTAGATAGGGGGGTTTAAATGGTAGGCAAAACTGCATCAAATGAACAAAGACAAATCAACGTGCCAAAGTCACAAAAAGTAAACAGCAAAAAATTTTTCAATCCACAAGTCAAAAAGGAATCCTACCAAAGAATTTGCAGAGCTGATAAGAAATCAAGCTGTAAAGAAAAACTGAAAGAAGATAAAACCATTGCAAAAATAAAATAAAATAAGGGAGGGAGAATAATCCAGGCATAACTACATTTTTTTGCATCAGATTTCTTGATGGAAGAGATTAAGGATGCTCTGATATTAGAGAGGATTTTTGTGGGGTTTTGTCAGGGTTTTTTTTTCCCCTCTTCTGCACAGGAAATATGTCTGAGAAATTGTGTCAAACTGAAATGTCAGTAAGAGACATTTCAGAATAAATGAATAAAATTACTAGTAACAAGTTACCAGCACCAACATAGAGCTGGACATGAAATTGCCAAAGCACTTACAGTGGCATGTACCCCATCGTTTACCTTCCCTTCAGCATTAAAGACAGGAAGATATGAAAAAAAAATTACAGCAATTTTTAACAGGCTTTTCAGAAGACTAAAAGAGCTAGGTCCATTAAATCTGACTGGTTGGCTAAAACTGCAACAAAGAAAAGAATTAGCAGGCCCTTAAATAAATACAGTGCTGTGAGAATGCACCAACATGGCTGCTGAAAGCATCTTGGCTCACAAACAGACTGGATGAATGACCTTGGTGATTTTACCTCCACTTCAGAAAAGCTGACCCAAATATGGGTCATATTCCTCATGCAAAGCTCTTCAAGAGCTCCAGGTGTCCTGGGATGATGTTCTGAGCCCACTAACAGAGCCAGAGGCAGCAAACTCAACATAGGAAGGAGCCATGTGTCCCATGGGATGTGCTCACTGCATTCGCAGTGACAGGAAAACTGATGGGAATCCTCCAGCAGCCAACACTAATGAACACACAAAACTGCTCCAGATACCTCAGACAATACAAAACTGCTCCAGATACCTCACAGACAATTCAGGTTCTGAGCATGTCACACATAAAACAACAGGGTGATAAAATGGCAGATGAAACTCAATGCCAAGACAGGAAAGTCTTTCAGAGGAAACACAAGCATATCTATACACACACATGGATTGCTACAGCTCACCATCCTGAAATGTCTTCTCTTTGCCATTCAGTACCGGAAAAACAAAAGAGTGATACACAAAATCCATTCCAATTTTGAAAATTATATTAATTTGTGTGTGCTCATCAACCAGGTCACACAGCAGAGAAAACATGGAAAACAGCCTGACAAAATGAAGATACAAACTCTTCCTTAGAAGTTAAAGTGAACCAGATCCTACTATGGTTTATTTGAAATTAAGGTCCAAGAATCCACCAACACTGAACTATGACAATCAGGTTCTTGAGCTGCTTCTTGCAGCAAGCACCAGCTCTGTGTTTGCTCTGGAGAAATCACAGCCTCCATTGTGCAGCCTTTTTCAGGCTGTGTTCTGTAATGCATCACCAGGCTTGTTTGAGAGACACAGCCACGTTTGGTGCCTCCAGCTTGTGATTTTTCCTTCAGTTTGTACAAGTCACTTCCAGAGTAATTCTCTCTTACGTGGGCAGGAGTAAAATGCCACAGAACAAAGCCTGCTGAGCTCCCGAGGGGCAGGAGTGATGTGGAGGAGCAGGGGGACAGTGCACCCCTGCTGGAAAAGCTGCTGATCTTGATCGCTGAGGACAATGACCAAATTGCATAGCAAACCTAGAGTACACAAGCATAATTCAGTCCTGAGAGTCATACCACAGCCTTTCCAACAGAACTGGAATTTAAGCCCTATTTTGAGTGCCCTAGCTCAAGTCACTGAAGGGAACTTCAAATCCAGCATTTCAAAAGGCCCTGAGTTCCTTGCAATGGTCTGCAATCCACAGCAAAGCCAAGATATATTACCTGAAAAATATCCTCTTAAATAACTTCCCACAAGTTAGGAAAGATGAGTCCAGGCAAACCCTTTCCTTTTATTCTGTTCTAGACACAAAAGCAAAAGTACAAACCTTGCCATTTGCATTTTTAGGGTTTTCAAGCTGTACAAGTTGTGCCATATTACACAGACTTGCTGAAATGCTCCTAATTCTAGTGGCAAGTAATAAGGAATGTATGCTGGAGTTTTAACTTGGTTTGGATTAAGCATCTCTTCATTTTTTACCATTAATTATGTTTATCATTGACTGTCAGCTTTATGTCAAATTGTTACAGGTATGTAAATCATGAATTGTCTAAAAAGCAGATAAACATAAGATATCTGCATTTATATTTCCCAAGAATACAGCATATTAGTCTCATTTAATATTTTGCCTCAGTTAATTTCATTTCAAAATGGAAAAAAACCTTTAATTGCTCTGAGATTTCAAATATTCATACCCTCCTCCTGTGTACAGGGAATATTTTTGCAAAAAGCAAAATTTGTTCTTAAACAGCAGCTGTATAAATCAGCTCCTTTCAGTGAATGAGCCTAACCTGTTTGTCTCCTTCTTTCCTAGGACTTCAAGGTACACCTCTTGACCCCAGTCTTGACTTTCACCCTGTGCTGTTTGTGTGGAAGTGATCAATGAAAAACATGTTAAGGAGATGGAAGGGACTTGTCTTGCTCAACCTGAAATACTTGTTGGGGGATTTCTGTAAAATTCATTTTGGATTGATCCAGAGCATTTCATTTGACCAAAAGAAAATAATCCTAGCTTCACTATATGGATTATTTAATTTATATTTCTTTTAACCTTGAAATTCAGGTCACACTATTTCATGAGCAATGCTTCTTTGTAACAACAGGTTGAAAAGTTTTTCTTGATCCAGTGTGGCTGTGAATGCCAAAGTGAAATGTTTCATTTGATTACTTGGGGAAGAGCACATGAGGATGCTGCACTGGGGTGAGACTCAGGCCACATCACAGCTCTGAGCCCCCATCATGGGCTTGGCAGGGCCTGCAGGAGGAGAGAGGATTTCAGCCACCTGTGAAAGAGAGCTCTGACATATTCTAAATTTCTGTCCCGCTTTTATTTTGAGTTACTGAGAGAACTCCATCTAAATTTGTAAATGGCATACATCACACCATCAAAATCTTCATTTCTCAGCATGCACACTCTCTACCAAAATAGCATCAGTTCCTTCCAAACCTTCTGGACACATGAACAAGACACACCTGAAACAAGTTTGCACTCCATAGTTTTGCATCCCAGTGAAGTCCCGCTCCTCCCCAGCCGCTCTGCCCATCAGCAGCATTTTCCTGGGACCCTTCCCTGCTGGACCTGGGGCTGTGTTCCCAGAAAACCTGGGCAGCCACAGCCCTCAGCTGCCTGAGCTTACCCACCCATTTCCATCCACAAAACCTTGCACAAGCTACAAGTGGCAGTACTTCATACACATCCCAAAATTTTCCATCCTTCGCTGTGCCCCACCCCAACCACAAATCCCAGGAGGCAGCAGCACGGCTCTCACACCAAATTGCAGACAATTCACATTGCACATTAATAATGCTGGGAAATTTAAGTACTATGGGGAAAACCAACCCTTCCTCCACCAAAACACTGTCCTACTCTTCAGCAGAAAGCCACATTCTGTGACAACAATATGAGTTTAAATGTCTCTGTTTCCACCCATTTATACCTGAGCAACTGTGAATCAAGGAGTTAGAGCCCACTTATCCCCCATGTCTCCAAGAGTTTTTAAGAAGTAATTTCAGCCAAGAAAAGGATCTGGTTTTGCACGTTTACATTTTTTCTACTCTCAGCCCTCACCCCTCTTTTGAATCTCATTTACAAGTGACAGCCCTGAAGAAAGTGCTTTTAACACAGTGTACTAATAAATTATGAAAAAACAGATTTACAATCTAATCTCCTCATGTGCAGTGATGTGTATTAAATAAATTGCTAACATCAGAAACCACAGTAAATTTGGTGTATGCCTAAGAAATTATAATCCATATTATCAACAGCAAAAGTTGTGGTTTTTCCTCAGTCCTGCTACTTAGATAAACTGGGAGCAGTCTTATTGTAAGAAAATATAATTTTCTGAGCATGCTCTTCATTATTCAAAGAAGCAACAGTTCACTCAATAAAATAAAAGTTAATTTTTTGTTGATTTTACTGAGTTGTGTCTACTCTTTAGTCATTAGCTAGCAAAATGTTTACTCCTATAAAAATATCCATTTCCTAGGGCTTGTTAATTACATTTTATTGAGAAACAATCAGTTATTTAGTTGAGTTACCCACCCCTTTAGAAAATTAAAAGCTGAGATATTCATTTTTGCAATGAATATCTATCCAGTAATTACCATATTTACTTTTCATTTATGGGGGAATAATCTGTTTTAATTAAGCCTAACTGAAGAACTTTTATCAGATGTAATTATCCCTTTCGATAAATATGTCTCTAGTAATTACAGTTAACCATGGGATTTATAGCTCTTAAGTCATTTGGTGGGAAACATAATAAATCTTTAGTAATACATGCTAAATTACTATAAATTAATTCAGATCATTAACATAATAAACAAATTAGGAAAATTTCACTTAATTAGTTTGGGTGGTTAACTCAAAATCCCTTGTAAAGCTTCATAGTAATCAAAATTTTACCAGTATTTTTAGAGATAATTTTTTCTCTAACAAACCTGTTTGAATATTTACACAGAAAATCAGATCACTGCTGGAACCCAGAACACACATATTCCTTTTAGATCATAGAGCCCTTAGGAATTGATGCTGGGTAACATTTTAAATGTAATTAATTGTGCCTCACAGGTTTTCAGGTCTGTACCATTGCACAGTGAAGAACCTGCATGGTGGTAAAGGAAGATTTTAGAAGTAAAGGTTCTTCCTCTCTCCTTCCCTTTCTTCATTTCTGTGGATCCTCAAAAAGGCAGGGACAGGGAAAGGTAACAGCTGAGCACTCGGAGAGCAGGAGCAAGGGATCCCACAGGGAAAACAAAGCACCTGAGCAGGCAGGGGTGGGTGCCAGCCTGGATTAACCCCATGCACCAGGAGTGAGGCACTGGGGGACCAGAGCTGGGCTGAAACCCACAGGGACAATCCTGCAGCCTTGCCCCCGGCACATCCCAACCAGTTCTGCCAATCCAGACATGCAGCTGTCTCTTTGTAAATAACTCATTCCCTGTTCCACGTTTGTTCCATGCCCAGAGAGCCCAAGAACAGTGGTGGGGCAGAGAACTGAGATCTGGCACATGAGGTAATGACTCTCACAAATCCCTTTGCCGTCTTCTTCTTGAACGGAGCTCTCAGTGTATCCACCAAAGGCTTCCTGAGTGGATCCTGCTACACCAGCATTGCTCTCCTGTGCATGGAGCAGGGAGACAAACCCCACAGAATGTCACTGTGCTGCCACACACACAGCTCACAGCTCCTGCTGACACACACACACCATCCCAGCACTGCTTCCACCTCCTGCTGGCTGGAGATAAGTCTTGAGCTTAGTTCAGCCAAGTCAAAGCCCATCTCTATATTTATATCCAAACCACTCATCAGATTACATGTTCAAGGTGAGGAATACAGATGAACACAGATGAGCTTTTTAGTCATGAACTTTTGGAGTTTAATCTTCTTAGATTAAACTCAGACAAGGAAAGAGCTTCCCTGCAGGCAAAATATCCTTCATAAATAGAGAACAAAGCATGCACCAAAACTTACTATTAAAAGAACATTTTAAATCCTTTTTTTCCCCGAAGCATTATTGGATCTTCCTGGTGGGAATGACCCCTTTATTCCATGCTGTCCAACTTTGCTGTGGGGATCTGAGAGGGACAGGGGCTATTTGGCTTAGGCTGGCTGATTTTTCTGCTCTTTAGGTGCAGTATAGGTGAAGGACATAGGAAAGAGAAACCTTCCATGTCCCAGCTTCAGGCCTGAGACTATTCTTTGCACGTAAAGAAAAATGAGAAAGCCATTTTGGGGGATCTCAATTCAATTTTTATGTACTAATTTTCCCTACTCCCTCCCTGCCTAGCACCAGTCTTTTGGCTCTCTGTAAGAACTTTTTCTTCTGGCCTCCATGGGCAGTCCTGCCCATAGTGATCCAAGGTCCAGAGAATATCTCCTCTGCCTCTCCTTGCTCCAGTCCCAGGAGGGGGGCAGGCAGGAAGGGCAGAAATCACAACATTGTCACAGAAGCTCTCAGGAGCACAGGGTAGCAAAAGGAAAAAGAAAGAAAATCAAAGTCATTACTTCAAACAGGTCTTTGTTTCACCCAGGAGCCCTGGCAGGACTCAGCAGCCCTTCTCCGTGGAAGCTGGGCAAGCTGGTCAGGTGATAGGCAGTGGTATTTAAATTGTCCTAAGCCAGAAGAGTGCCCAACAGACCCCTCAGGGGAGGCAGAGCAGATCCTCCCTTCCCTGAAGGCGTTGACTTTCAGGGTTCAAACTCTTTGGGAAAAACTCCCTCCTACATCCTACAGAATCCCAGGACCAGGGCAATACAAAGCATGCATCATGCGCAGAGTTGGAGCTGTCCATCTGCAAATGAATGAATTTCACTCTGAACTGAACCTTTCAATACATCAGAAATGGTCCATCTTCATGTTTTATTTTCTAAAGATGGATGGTGCAGCTGTTTTATTTGACTTAGTGCTGGGAAACTCAAAATCCTATTTGTATTTCCAAACTGCCATGTTAACTTTCCTCTCATTTTTACTTAACTCATTTTTTACCTTAGTCATATTAATGGTTATATAATAATATTAGACAACGTTTGCTAACCATTAACTCCAAAAATAATGGTTGTGCTAAATCAGAGCTAATTAGTGTGTCACAAACTCCAGTCCTAGCACAGGGTGATGACTGAACAAAAAGAATGTAATGTCACTTCACCAAGAATTACATATACAATTTTAAGAGGTATTTTAAATATTTTTCTTAATAGCTGTCAGCAGAAACGATGGGATGTGATTCTTTAGAGAGCATTGCTCTTTACTAAGTACAGGCAAGTGAGTCATCACCAGCCTTACACTGGCTGCAGAAAACAGATTTAATATTAATTTATGAATAGCTGAACTTTTTCTCTTTAACGTCTAACAGTGAATTATGCTCTAAAGCCTTTATATTTCACTGCACATCAGCAAGGTTGTCAGGAGCAAAAGATCAGGATAACATAATTCTTATGGCTTGTTCTCACGCACCCCTCATTTACTCCTAAAGCAGCCTGAATCATCCTGAAAGTAAGATGCATGGGGTGGCAAAATCTAAATGTGAAAGGAGTTGCTCTTTAAGGGCCATCAAGTTTTTAAAAGCATAACTTCCAGCTGAAACCGTGGGAGTGGGATTTGTTCTCTCAGACAGACACCGAGTCATTCACATTCATTTCCAGCGCCCGCGAGCAAAGGAAGGTCAGGCCACTGGCTGTGCCTATGTACCTGCATCCCAGCTCACAGCAGAGGCAGGAGGAAAATGCAGATGGCAAAGCCTCTCAAGGCCCAGGATTTTCACCTTTTCAAATCTTCTCTCTAATTCACTTAATGGTATGAAGCAATGTGCAGCTACACCAGTTCCTCGGTGCCTCAGGGGTCACAGAGCAGGCTGCCAAAAGAGTAACTTCTGCCATTGTAACCAACAGATCACAGCATTTCATGGATTCCATACATTTTTAAGTCTCCAACGTCTTTGCAACATAGAGCTTATACCTCAGATTTCCACACAGAGCAGAAAACTACGTGATACATTTGGTAGTCTCCACAACCAGACTCTTAAACCCAAATTGCACAACTGCGTAGGCAAAGACGCTTTAAACATGCTCATGGCACACTGCAGAACTACAGTATTAACACTGGGTTTCACTTTTAACTTTTTCTTGCTTTTCACATTTATGAAACATCTACAAACATACATAAGATCAGATACTGCCAGTGAGAAGATGAAAAAAAAACAGACCTAAAGGATCTATTTATAGAAGATGTCTCGGCAGAATTTGTTTCTTCTTTCCTTTCAAATGTAAAGTCATTGCCAAGGGCTTCTCAAGACCAGCAGAAAGCGTGATTCTGTCACCACACAGTGCAGGGTCTTGGCAAAGCCCTACTCAGCTTTCCCCCAATGCTTCCTGTGCAACATGGGATAAGGAGCAACGCTAAAAAAACCCACGCAAAATTCATTGATGTCACATCAGGCTGAGCTTTTTATATTAACTTTGAGAGATGACAGCCCTATTCCCCTTCCTTTCCTTTCTTGATATTCCATCTTTGATCTCCACAGATGTCAGCTCCTACCCTGCCTTAGGATTCCCAGAAAGCACTGACATAACAACCTTGGTCTTTAAGCCCTTCAGTGCAAAGGATTACCAAAAACCTCAAGAGTACACAGCCACAAATTGCCCTCCTGCTGCTTCTATCCTGGTATGCTTGGACACAAGCACAAAAGAACTTTGATTTTTCTGCTACTCAAAGTAAGATATGAAAATGCAACAATTAATTATAATTTATTTTGAAATGGGCTAAAAGCTGCTAATTACAGGCTGCTGGAAGTCTGGGCATCATTTTAGTATTGCCAGTAAGTGTGGAAAGAAGAGGCTTCAAGCTCTAGGGAGCAGGTTCCAGTTTAGCTGCGCTCAAAAAGCTAACTTAGACCAAGGTGTAAAGACATCAAATACCCGGTACAATGTTCAAAGACACGTGGGCTGCAGCAGTGTAACTTTCACTGCTGAGCTCTGACAGATGAACTGCATTTCTCTAACATTTCAGAAACCTGAGATCCTTCGATTAGACCCTGCGAGACTCTCTAACACCTGATGGAGGAGAAGGCTTCGGTTAAGGATCTGACCTCTGGTATTATGATGATTTAGGAGGACAGCAAGTCCTCCACAGGAACATCCACAGGACACTTAATGGAACACTATTCCCTTACCGAGCAGACAAAGGAAGAAAGAAGGTGAAAGCTTTTGTGTAGGACTCTATTATTACCACTCCTGCCTGGGTGTTCTGTCTGCTCGAACAATCTCTGTGATCTCTCAGGTATGGTGAAACACTGACTAATACTGGACATAAAATTGGTTAGCCCTGATGATCTTAGTAACTCTCAACACTTCCTGAGCAGTGAAATCTCAACAGGCAGCTGCTCTCCTCCCCAGGCTGCTTTCTCTGTGACAGTAAATACATCCAGCACTACTGCTGTCTCACACCTCCAAGTGCTGCTGGTACAAACCATCAATTATAATTTTATAATGCCACAGAGGCTGGTTGTTATATTAGGTAATCATGGGACAGTTACAGAACTACGCAAGGAAAGTGAAGCCTCAGGCTGTTACGGTAGCTAACAAACCTGTCATTAATTACTGAGAAAAAAACCTTCTGCCTTTTAAATTATTTATATAGCTGGATCTACAGTAGCAAAAGATTAAACCTAATTAAAATGGAATCTTGAAATTCCAAGGGAAAGGCTGACCCCTGGACTTGGCCACCACCAGCAGAGCACAGATAAGGACCAGGGCTAATGACGATCCTGCCCCCAGGCTGGCACACAGCACTTCCAGCTCCTGCTCTGGGCTGGGATTCCCTCTATGAAATCATTTCAGACAAAGATGAAGGCCTGCTAATCTCAAGTTTGCACATTGGATGCCTTGCTTAAGCACTTTATCCCTATGACCAGCGTGTCTTTGGAAGGGTTTCTTTGTTTTGGTCTTTGAGGTTTAGTGAAGAGTAATGTAATCTTCCAACAGGGTTACTGCACTCCTAGGTCTCAATTTAATTGGGCTGTGCTGTAGTTCAATTCCTATGTACACTCAAAAAAATCTTGGGGTGAATTCAATCCATATATATATTATAGCCCCCTGGTATGCAAAGCAGTGTGCTAATGCACTCCAAACTCATTTGCATTCTTCTTTCACAGGGAGCAGTTTTTATTATACTGTATTTTAAAATGAAGTAAAACATGGCAAAATATTAATCTCATCATTATGCTTCCTTACAGCAGTCCTTGCTGTATCTCCTGTTATATCTGAAAATAGATCAGTACTGCCCCAGTTTCCTGAACTCCAAAGCTTACTGAGAGGACTCTTTTCCAGGCTGGTTAATTCAGGTATTAGCATCAACAAGTTTTCAGATCAAATGCTTTCAAAGGTCTTGCACACTCTGGCTTTCCAGAGTTTTAAAGATCTGTCCTTCTAGCATAACATGGGAAAAATCTGCATACACATATATTTATAAGTATATATACATACTTGTTCATACATACACTGTATGTCCCATCACTGTTACAGGACATAACTGTGCTAATCCCCAACCTGAGCAGTCCATCCCTTGGGCATCCCAATCAGCAGAAATAACTCCTAGCTATGCTGGGGCTTTAGGATCTGGGGTTTAATTATTCATTTTAATAGTACTTCAAAGCATTCCATTCCATTCTATTATCTCTGATTAGAAGCTAAGAGACCTTTCTTCAGTGCAGATTGATGTCTTTTTGTACATATCCAATATCTTATTTTGAAATGAAAATTGTTGCACCACTACTTTATTTGTGTGCAGGCTCCAGTCAATACCTGTGTTGCTTTATCTCTCTACACAGAGGGACAACATCACACAGTATATATTTTTCACTACTACAGTGGTCTTCCTTAAAACTACCAACCAGTTAAACTTTTTTATTACTTTTCAGTGTTAAGGTTATCTGAAAAATGTTATTTGACATTAGCATCCACCCATTATACTGAGCATTCCCTAAATCACATTTGTTAACCTAGACTAACCTCCATAAAGTTAAATTAGCCTTTCATGTCTAATTATGCCCTGTGATGGGATATATTAGTTCCAATCCTCACAGTCACAAGGGACCTGTAGTTTCAAGTGACCTCTATACTTGGAGAGTAATCCAAATAAAAAGAGACATGAAAGCAGGATCAAGGCCTAGACATGAAGGATTTTGTACTATTTCCCAAGGTCAGTTTAAAGATTTGAAGACTCTTGGCACTTTTCTAATTAAGAGCTCCTGGAAAATTAACCTGGTTCAAAACCAACAGCAGAAAAGAGTAAAGAACCTCTGTGGGCATAAATTAACTTTTTATCACATGTTTGTATCCTGACAGATTCATGCGCTCTCCTCAGCTCCCTGTGCTAGCAATTCACATCCTGTATTGGAGAACACACAGAAGCACTTTGGAATGAGCTAATGGTTTTACCTGAATGATAAACTGTCATTATCTAATTGTTTCACAACAATCAAAGTAGGTTTTGATGCTCTGCTAATTTATTGTTTTGCAAGCAAAGATCTTCCCATCCATTTACTGTCCTTATTTATTTAGCCTAATTCTGATATAATTTGAGTGTTTGGTAATTTTGCTAAACCATTCAATTTGCATTTAAAACCTGCTGAATGTAAGTTAATACAATTGTGTCAACTAATCAGTAAGGAAATTTTAAATTAGTACAAAATAAGCCTTACTTAAAGCAGATCTCAGAAGAAAAGACAATTGCTTTGCAGACTGGACAAAGCTGTTCAGACTGAAAAGTTCACAGAGCCAAGGAGAAGAGCTATACGGAATTGAGTCCTAAGTTATTGCTGTTAATAAATCTTCATTGACAACTTAAATATATTAAAATAAAATAAAAAGCATGTGGGTCTTAGCGTTACTTTTTTTCTCACATGGCAACTGCTCCTCACTGCATTCCTCTTAAGGCCACATTTCAGTTGTGCAACTGTGCATGAGCCGGATGAAAGAGATGTGCCAGGAATACTCAGCCAAAAATGAAGGCATCTTGTGTCCTTATGCTCCATATCCCCAGCCCAAAACTGGCTGAACTTTGCCCAGCACCTGAAGCAGCTTCTCTCTAGCAGGCTTGTGGACTCTGAGGGCATGTCAGGTGGAGGAAGAAAATATCACTGCCAGATGATCTTCACAAAATAACTTGTGGCTGTAGCAGAGAACTGAAGCTTGAAGTTCATTTTTTCTGGTTGTTTAGATACCTAGAGAGACATCTGGAAAAATGGGAGGTTTGCACTGGCTTCACTAAGGTGAGGATATTGCCCTTCAGTCAGAAGTCCTTCTGAGCCTGCAGTGAGCCCCAAAGAGAGCCTTTGCTCAAGCAGATCAGCAACTTTCCCCTCCTCATACATTGTTCATGCTGACCTGGCCTTTTGCTAACTTCCCTGCAGGGACATCAACTCAGCAACAAGGACATCCATGGGGTGTCCTTACTTTGTGCAATCTCCATCTCATCCAAGTACTTTTGGCCCTTGTAAAATGTTTTGTTGCTGTTTAGCACAACGTGGGGGTTTTATTCACCTCCTCACTCCCTTTCCTCCTCTAGGTTCAGCTGTCACAGACAGCAACAGGAGGTTTTTGTTTATCAGTTCTGCCTCCCCAGTGGTGCACTGAGGGCACAGCAGCACTGCTCTCACAGCTGGCACTCAACAGGTTTGCACATCCACCATTCCCTCAGGCTCCTCTCTGCACCTCACTTTCCTCTCACACAGCTGAGAGTCCCTGCCCCAGTCCACAGCCCAAACCCCTCTCATGTTGGATGGTCACCTGGCTGAGGAATGCAGGGCTGCCTGTGCCATGGGAGGCTCTCACCTGCCCTGCAAGGACACAATCCGACAAAAAACACCCCAGGGCAGGAAACAGAGCATGCCTGAGCAACCCCAGCCTGTCATGTTGGCTTACATCAAGGGACACCTTCCCCCAGGCAGCCCTCCAGGTCACCTTCTGCCATCTCCAGCCCAGGAATGAAAATGCAAAATGACAAACCCTGGTCCTGTGGGTCTTCCCCAGCGCATTAACATTTCCCATACAGTCACTTCTACCACGGACTCCACAGAAAGGACAAAACCCACAAAGTTCAATTTTTTTTCCCAGCTCAATGGCAAGGCTTCTGGCAGTTACTCAGCAACACAGTTCTATCCTACACTCCTGTAGGACAGGAAAGACACTGAAAATCCATGAAGTTGTTCTAGGTGTCATGAATGGAGGACCTAGGCCGCTGTAGTTTACAAGGCCCGGCCATGGATCAAAACACTACAAATATTTAGGGTCCGTAAAGAGCTAAAGCTAATGGAACATTCATATCAGGCAGGAAAAAAAGTGCCCAAAAGCAGAGAAGATGTAATTATGTTCTATAATTTCCTAAAGTACTTTCAGCACCCACATCTCAGTGTATGACTTTTATTATTAATGACTTAACTGCATAAGTAACAAAGGACTGTGCTACCATTTGCAGTTCATAATTATGCCACATTTGCCTGCCACCACTGATTCACTAATACTAATTTTGTTTAACATACACTGTTGAGAACAGTGCAATAAATCTTGTGACATAAAATAGCAACCACTCCAGCCTTGTCTGCATGATTTCTCTCATTCAACCCAGAGTAATCTTTTTCATAGTCTCTATGCACTTTTTAAAGAATTAATAGCAATAAATGCATGGTTTTGTTGCATGAAATGTGAATTTGAGTGGAATTTGTTGAAAGGTCAGTGCTAAAAGCATCTCACTGAACATAGTACATCAGCTGGGAATCGAAGGTCTAGAAAGTATAAAATATATTACCAGTGGAGTCAGAACACAATCTAATTTGGCATTCTTTTCCAATAGACACCACTATGAAAATACTTTATTTGTCAGTGCATTTCTCCATGTGACACAGATATTTTCTTTAAAGTTATATTGGTACACTCCAATTGGTACCATTGGTTCTCATTGTAGCCCTTTAGCCACATTCTTCAGTGCTGTATATCTGAATAATGGGACTAGATTTTATATTCATTTCACAACAGCCCACCATATTATTTCATTACAGGTCTTTGTAGCTAAAATCAATAATCAAAGTTATTTTTATATTTTGCATGAAGTTTCCATATTTCTATTCTGCAACTAGAGTGTGCATAGTTTGTATTATTCAAAGTTCCTACAGAAACCCCATGAATATTATTATAATATTGCAAAATTAACTTTTATGTGCATTTTCTGCAAGACAGACAAGCAAAAAATATAAAGACAGTCAAGTTCAGACATAGTAACTTCTGAACGAGTTTTGGAGACAGCCAAAATGTTATCTATCTGGGAAGTAAATCAATAAAATGGAAAAAAATTGTTTTACAAAGTACTTGGCTTACAGAAACCTTTAATAAATACTCTCAGTAGAGGATTAAAATTCAGTGCTGATTCACTGCAAGGCATTGGAATTTCTTACCAACTTTGCTTTAGCTTTTCAAGAAACTGAGGACTAAAAATAATTCAGAATTTGTGAGCCACAATGCCCATTAGTGCAAATGTTATGGATTTGTTTGGAGATAATATGGATGATATTCTATCTAATGCAATTGATTTTGATCTGACCAGGATTATTTGTTATCTATGGAGGAAAGGAGTGCTCCTGTCCAGTTCTTGCAAAACTTTACCCATTATTCTCCAAATGTCACCAAAATATCAAACAATCTACTCTGAAACATCATCCTGAACTAGTAGGCAAACCAGTTACAGGAGGTAATAATTCTCTTTACATCTTCATTTTCCCTTTCCTTACCATCTTTACCAGTACAATTGTATGCATAAGGCAGGACACCATGGACAAGTAGGATTTAAGTTAGGATTTAATAATCCTAACAAGTAGGATTTTAAAATCAAGTAGGATTTAGGTCACTAAAAACTCAGAAGTAGAATGTGGCTGACACTTCACCTGCTGTTTGTTTCCTCTAGTTCAAACCCAGGAAGGCAGTGTTCAGCAGTGTTCAGCTCTGGCTTTGCTCACAGTAATATCAGAAGCAAATGCTTGACTTGGATCCTGTCAGTGCTCCCGTCCTGGACTTGCTCACTGCCTGGGTGCAGATGCTTTCCAGAGCAATGTCTTCATGTCAGTTGTTAAGATTCATTTGCCCAGATTTAATGGACCAACTCCAGACCCCTTTCTTAGCAATGTCAGCTGAGGGTCACTTGAGACATCTGCACATTATGGGCAGGACAATGCCCAGACTTGTGGCAGCCACACAGCCTGATCTACCAACTCCACCTACACTGACTGACAAGCTCCTGCTCATACAGGCAGCCCCTTCCCCCAGAAGCAGCAGCAAGGGGAGTTATGACAGCTCTGTCCTGCAGTCAGTGCTGGAAAGGTCAGCCACATGCAAAAGTTTCATCTCATATTCTACAATAAAGATCAAACAAGATCATATTACTTGGTCCAAACAGTATCTCTTCTTGTAAATGGACCTTTCTCTACTGTTTTGAATACCTTATGTCTTTTATGAAGAAATGTACAGTAAAATCAGGGCTAATCTCCTACCTAAAAGACCTGTGGGCAATCAGCTTTATGATTAAGGTGTATCATTTCCATAGCCTTTCAGAAAATGAGCAATAAAAAAATAAAACCTGGTTATATAAATAATCTCTCTGATGCCAAAAATCCAGCCTTAAACCATCTCCTATCTCCCACGAGGGAGCACCAATTATCTGTCCTTACTCGAGATGCAGTGTTTGATCCATATTGCAGAGGCAGAACAGCGCATTTAGATTGTATCACACAGGCAATACAAAGCTCAACACCAAAAGTATTTTGCACAGAAATCTCTGCCATCACTGCTTGCTATACTTTACAAGATACTAGAGAAGTACTCTGTGCTGGAGGAAAAAAGAATATTATTTAATTTGTGTATCAAAGTGTAAAAGCCCAAATAAGGAATATTTGGAAGCTGACCACATCCTGCACTGAATTCCAGCCACACCAGGACACTGTAATGTGCTCTAGCTGGAATCTGCTTCTTTATATGCTCTGACTTTCTCAGCTACATAATTACAGTCTTAATTCTTAGGGGAGGGAAAAATGTATATACAGTTATCCATTAAATAATTTTCCATTATTAAATGGGAAATTAGGAAGAAAGATGGAAGTCTTTATCCTTTACAAAACCAGAAGGGCCTTAACTGCATACCTTGGTATTTGACTTTCAGTACAATATTTCTGTAACCACAGAGTTTCCACTAATGAAACTCCTGCCATTACACAACCATGCTGCTCCCTTGATAGAATTTAGCACTAGATGAACTGAGAAATCTAAACTTTTCATAATGATGTTATTAACTGCCTATGCAGTGGAAAAGTTCTGAAACACTTGTGAAAACTCTGCACAAAGTACAGAAATTCTGAATTATACTTCAGCATTTTACCATTAATTCCTAATTCCAACCAAATATGAATTCATATAAGTCCTTAGAGAATGGGAAAATAAAAATCTAGTCTGGAAACAAGGGAATATCAGATTTATTCAATAAGTGAGAACCTGGAAAAACTAAATTCTGCAGTGCCCCAGCTCCTGTCAGATGGACTCCTGAACATAATGCAAAGGTGGGAAAACAGCAGCTGGAGGATAATCCCTTCTTGGGAAGAAGCCATTTAGGTAGTGGCACTATTTTCAGACATCGGCAAACACAGAGACAGCAAAGGAACCCCCTTCACTCCTAAGTCACTGACAAACCTGGTTCACATAAGAGCCACGGCAAAGCCACTCCCTGGGCAGCCATGGGTGAAACAGAAATTCTGCACTCTGCTCCTGGCAAATGAGTTACTGGAAAGTGAAAACTATGGCCATAACCTGGGTCCTTTCCCTTCTAGTGACAAGCTCTAGAATGAAATGAATGCCATGAAATGTAACCAGTTTCTTGTTCAGCTGTCATGACTTTGGCCCTGGAGACCCTTTGTTCAGTCCCCTGATACACGTTCACTGCCTAGGAGTATGTGGCTGCACTGTGCTGCAGGTGGATTTCCACTGCAAGGCTTGTCATCCCACACTGCTCACAAAATAACAATGCTTTTCCCCCTGATGACTGCTTCATTGCTTTGACTCTGATGATGAATGAGCAGTAAACATACCACAAAATTAATTCAACCCTATGGCAGATTATCGTTAGAAGCTGAAAATTACAAAAATAGACTCATTCCTATTACAGCTTTAAGACTGATAGGTAAATCTCATTCACAAAAGGAAACTATAATGACACTAACATAAATGTTAATGTGAGGTTCAAATGCAATTTTAAATATTTATCTTGCAGAGGTAAACAGCCACAGTGAATATCTGAAGAGTAAACACATATTAAATCAATTCAAGTGCTTGCAAACTAATCTATTCTCAAATGCATTTACTTAAAGGCAAAGAGTCTACATTGCCAAGAACCCAGACATTCCCTGATGTCAACATACTTGAAAAGCATCAGTCTCTTGTGTGCAGCCTTCTCAGCAGGTCAGCTCTCTGCCCAGCAATCACATGTCCTGGACTCTCTCATCACAAATTCTCAGGACTGTTTTGTGAGCTTTAAAGGGAAGATTGAACATTTTTCCAAAAGGTGCACACAGGTGTCAAAAAAACCAAAACCCTCCAAACACCTCCCTGCTGTCTTTGAGATGGAAGAGTTTAAAAATCCAAAAGATGGATCCACATGTGTATACCACTTCCATTTCATTGTCAAAATCCTGGACTAGCACCCAATTGCAGCAGCAGAGCTAAAGCCCAGGAAACTCCCATGGGGTCACCTTCACACTGTGTGGAATTCTTGACTTTTCAATAGTTTTGAATAAGTTTATTTTGATGGTTGATGTTCTAACATCCCACAACTCACAGCTTTGGAAACATGAATGTTTGCCTTAGCTTCTTCTGAACCATAGTTCTGCCATGCAGATGCCAGAACAAAGGAGGGTGCATGAACTGTGGTGCTCTTCTCTTTTAGCATTGCTGGCTCATGCAGGGAAGATCCACCACTGAAGGAGACAGTTACTCCTTCTGAAACCTTCATCCTTCTTAACAATTGCCATGATACCCTTAGAATGCAATACCAATTGCCAGGTTCAGGGAAATGAGCCATAGGGGAAACTAACATCTCTTCACAAGGTAATGACTATATTTCCACATAATAAAGCCAACAAGGTAAGCTTGTACCAAGACACACACACAAAAAAGAAAAAACAATTAGGAACTGTCAGATTGCTCCCTCCACATTATACATAAAATGGTTCAGTATCAGTAATTAAAACTACAACATAGGAAAGTGAAGTCTCAATAACTCTCCATTTTAAACAAACACTTGGTCTGGACTTTTTAACACATACACTTTTAAGATTTCAGAATATCTCAGGACAGTAATTTCACACATTGCCAGAGCACGACATTACCTACAAAACAGTAATTATGATATTTAATGAAGAGCAGTTAAAAAGTCAGAGCTCTTTGTAGCTTGATGACAGCATACCAACAAAGAGTTGGATATAAGGATATCTAATTTTTTCTGCATAATGTAACTAATTATGCAACAATTCACAGATTAAACAAACATTGTATAAACATAATGCCTTCATTTGTAGGAATTCCCTCAGTTTAGTTAAGCAATTGCTTTTCTAATTCTTGAGGTATCATTAAAACCTTCCTAATTTGAATAGACACAGATGTGTACCATAACACCATTTCCAAATGTAACTCTTGATACTTCCATAAATAAATGAAGGAATGTATTTTTCTCATGTACTACTAATTACTTGGTGTAAGAGGAAAAAGCAATTGCTAATGACAAAATTGAGGGTTTCAAGATGTAATTCTATTAGGTTTTTGCTTACAGGAATATTTCTCAAGGTGATTTCCAATTGACATGGGGCATAATTTATTTTTAAAGGAGAAGAATCTAAACCTCTAGTACATTATTTAAACTTGGTCACTTCTCTAAAACAACAGGCAATTCCTTGGCTATAACACTAAATGATGGCTGGATATGGAGACTACTGGCAGCTTGAGCCAAAGAGGAAGGCAGTTAATGGACCAACATCAGATGTCCTTAGATTATAGAGGTGCTTATTTTACTGGATGTTATTATGCTAATATGTTGTAAAAGAGTTTACAAGTACCTGGCTTTAATGTGTTCACCCCTGAAGGCAATCCAAAATCTGCTTTCTAGGCAACGCTCATGAATTCTTACAAATTTAAAAAACTACTTCTGTGGTATCATCTATTTCAGCTTTCAGGCTGTACGTGCAGCAAAAAGAATGAGCAATCTAGTAGAAGGGAGATCACTTACAGACAGAGAATACAGTAATATAAGATTGATTAAATCAAGTTAGGTACAATTAAAACCAGATAAATTAGATGGACACTTTCTCAAACACACACACACAGAAGAAATGAGGCTTATTTGTCCAGGAACTGCAGAATATTTCATGAGCATTGGGTTGAACATTAGGCACCAAAGTTCACATCAAATTCAGTGAGCCACTTTTCCCCCATTACTGCCAGCATCTCACAGCAGCTGTTCCGTACCTGGGAGCCTCTAGCAGTGCCATCTACCTTTTCCCTTCCCAGCTGTTCTTCTTGCATGTGAGGAAAGGAAAACAGACTAAGATAGACAGACCAGCCCAGGCTGGCACCATCTCTGGAGAAACCCATCCAAACCAAACCTCTTTGCATCTGTTTACCAGGTCCCTCATGGCAATGAATCTCACTTGAAGACACCTGCCTGAAGACACGGAGTATTCACTCTGTGGCACGTCCTGCGCCTCCTTAGGCAGACATATGCTCCCCATTCTTCTGCCACATTACTCTTAATTTCAGAGGTACAAGTCTCATCAGGCACTGAAAGGTGGCGCACACAGGCAGCAGGTAACTGCTGGTAGAAAATGCTGTGTTTTATTTAGAAACCAGTCCAAGGGTATCTCATGACCTCACTGCTGCAGCAGCGACTGAATCTGAACGGTTGCACTTGGCAGTAGGGCAGGTCTTGATATAGCATTGTTAGGCACAATTTATGGCTATAATTTAAAAATTAAACTAAGACAAAGCACTGAACTGAAAAGAGCTCAATTAACATGCAGGAGGCCAAACTTCCTGCTGATATAATTTCTCCAACTTCAATGGAACCGGAACAGAAGCAAATCTGGCTCATTATTTCCTATTCTTCTGAAGAGAGAGATGATACTATCTGTTATACTGTTATCACAGCATGGAAGGAGTTCTGCAATAGTGACCACTAATGCTGAATGCTGGGGAGAAGATAAATGCTATTTCTTGCTTCCAAACAATGAATAGAAAGATTGAATCTGGTCTCAAATAAGCCAATATTCAGTGTAAGCCCTTATACTGTACCCTGATAGCTGCCACACTCTGGCTAAAAAAGAAGAAAGCCATGGATGCAGACTTTTGAACAAGCAAATTAAAAATTTTAAATACTGTTCTCAGGCAAAAGTAAGGAAATACAGAACCTAGTCCAAACCCCTCTGCAAATGTGGGTGATCTCAGTGCTGGGAGCAGAGGGGCTTTTTTCCTCAGAGTTCAGACTTTACCCAGTTATGGAGTTGTGTCTCAAACATAATTTTATCTTTTTTGTTTCTAATTTCAAAACTGTAGCCTGTTTTGCCTATCCTAGAGTTGGGATTTACACATTTTGGTTTTGGTACACTGGCATTTGCAAAGCTCTGTGCTGGGCTTTGAAAACAGAGATTGACTTGTCCCATTAGCTCTTTTTATGCATAGACTTCCAGTCTGCCCGTAGGTTCCCTGTACTGCCCTACAAACTATGGGTCACAAAAAAACATTTGCTGTGGAATGGGATGCCAGAAAAATATGAAGGCCCTGTGCTTTTTATCTTCAAGCATTTTCCTTTTTTTACATATGCAAACATTGCCACATAGCGCTAACCTAGGAACAAACACTGTATTTAGCCAGGCTTGGTGTCTTTCTAGCACTTAGTCCTTTTCAGCAATAGCAACCCAAGAGATTTCATTAGTCTCATTCTACTCTAGTCAAACATTTCCACTGAGGAACGGCAACTAATTAAGCACATCAAGATTAATGAAAAATATAAGAAGCAAAGATACTGCAGTTGTTAAATCTAAAATACCTCTTGTGCCAGTACTCTAAAAATTATATATCAAATTTCATTAGTCTCATTTGAAGAAATGCTAGGAATTAATATTAACAGCAAATCTTCATTTCTTAGCTAGTCACTAGCAGTTACAAGGCCAGATTCCAGCAGTGGGATATCTTCCTTTATTTGCATGAAAAATTAAACACAGTTACATGCTGGACCAGAAAGATAAGAGAATGCCTCAAGAACTTCCCTGAGAAAACAGGCACTGTTAGGAGGTCCCTGTGGGTCAGATTTCACAGGTAGGCCATGTTCTGCCATCTGCTAATGCTATCACAGAGCATTATCAACTGAGACAGTGTGCACCCTTGCCTGGTGAGATACTGGACAGGTCTACAGCTGCTTTGGAAGAATTAGCCAGGACACATCAATTTGGTAACTTTACTGTAATGAAATGATAAATGGCCAGCTGGTGGGAAAGGCCACGGATTCCTGGACCCATGCAGCATTACCTTCTGAATCAAAGCTGACACCAAGACAGGGACATCTCTTCTCAGGTGGAACAAGCCTTCAAGGAAATCAAGGCTCTTGAAAGAAAAATATAAGCTTAAGCTTAGGAGAAACTGAACTGCAAAGAAAAGCATTGTGTTTAAGGAGTCCAACATGTCCTGAAATTGTTCTTCCTACAGCTTTTTGACAGCTGAAGCTGTCTTTTGCTAAAAGTGGCTTAGAAGAGGAAAGATTTGCTTATGATAAAATGCACCACTGTCCTATGAGTAACAGCATTTACATAAATAAGTTGCAATGACTATTGCACTCCTGTCTTGGAAATGAGTTCAATGTATATTTCCGTGTGTATTCCTGCACAGATTTAAAACATTTTTGCCATGGCCAAGGGTGCTACCTCATTTTTGCACTTGTTTTTTATTCATCTTTTCATCAGCTTCCTAATTCCCTCATGCTGCATTTTGACGTAAAACTGAAGGCCAGCCTTACGTAAATATTCTGTTAATTTCCAGCCTTCAGATTTCAGCTTTCCTGAAGCCAGAAGTTTGGCATTGAATTCTGGATCAGGCCATGGCTTTGCCACGGGATCCAAGGTGCAACTCTAGATTCCATCATGTTTTCCTTGAGCCTTTACCAGCATTTAGCTTCTGGTGTGGCTGATAACACACCAGCAAGAATTCTCTGCTATTTGTTATCCCCACCAGATGTATCAATATCCCAATGAATTAAGCTGCAATTATTTTTCTCACACCTTTGGAATATGCTACAACCAATACATGAACAGCTTGCTTCCTTGTTTTATATTTCAGCCCAAATATGCTCACATTAAAACCCCTATTTGCTCATCATTGGGAGGGGCAGTGTCTGACCCTAATTCTCCTGGGACACAGAGGGCTGCCTTGGCAGATGTAGCCACACACAAGTGCCACAGATATTGCTTTCATAGAATGTTCAAGGCTGCTGCTCAGATATTTTTTGCAGCAAGCCCATAAAACTGCCCATGATGTTTCTGGCTAAGTGGGTAAGAAAAAAAGAATGCTTCCTGCATGAGCTAAAAATGAAAAGGGCTAATTAAATCAGCTCTGAAATAATACTGAAACAATGCAGTAAAGGTTCCTCTCTCTCACGCAAATGCATAAAGTTCAGCCTGGTCTGACCCGATTACTGCAGCCCAGGATGACAAAAGCAATGACCCAGTGGAAGAAGAAATCTCTCTGGGTACTTGCTGGCATGTGGTTCTGAACCATGGGAAAATGCTGACATGCTGTAGTCTGTGGGGTAGGTGCCACAAACCCACGAGTCACATCCCATTCAAGGCTCTGAAACCTGCTTGTTGTGAAAAGTTTACAAAGTTTACAGTTTCCTTTGGGGGCTGATGGGTGGGTAATGCCGAGAGTGGATCTGCATGCAGCGTTGCTGGAGCAACCATAAGAAACCACTGCTCACAACTGGCCTGAAAGAAGAGAATGGCCAATTTTCAATTTTTTTTTTTCCTGGCAGACAGAAGGACAAACTCCTAAAGCCATTCATGCACAGCCATGGAGAACATTGAGCTGCCGTGATGTTCATCAAACACTTCTCTGGGCTTCAGCTAAGCTTTTTCCTCTACTCAGAAGAATGACAGCAAAAATAGCAGTTTACCTATTTTGGAACATATTTTACCCTGCACTCAATGAGGTCAGTAACAAACCTGTCCCTTCAGCAAACTTTATTTGGCTTCTTCACATCTCCTTCTTACAGTATAAAAGACCATGAATTGTTACTGTCCAAATTCTAAGCTCTCAGTTTCCTTCTGATAAACCAGCAGCAGGAGAATCACCCGGCATCCCAGAACTCCAACTGGCCTTGTCATTCTAGACTCTAGAGGACTAACAACATTTACACTTGCTGCTGCCAAAACCAGGACAGAGCAGCCATAAACCAAACAAAAGGCTGTTGATCTTCAACAACTGTTTTCCAGATTAAAAGTTCAATCCTGCAGGTGTTACACCTGTGGTGCAGAGGTGTAGTATTTCAGGCAATATGACTTATTTAGGAAGATTTTTCTTGTCTCCCACCAAAGTAGGAGGAAAAAAAAAAAAGGGAAAAAAGCAAAACAGCACACACTCAGAAAAAGAAAACTCAAACCTTTCACTAATTTTTCAGCTACACAAGAACCACACTGTATTTTTTATCTGTAGCTTGTTCAGATTTATCCTTTCTATATTGATATAAACATGCTGCTTACTGATGCTGTTGTTTGCATACAGACTTATGTTACTTTCTTAGGGAGGAGAAAAATTACCAACAAATGTGCACTCCAGCAGACGGTACATGCCGTGTGCTCGTTAGCAAGGTATCTTTATAATAGCAAAGCAGTTAAATATTGATCATGAAGTTGAGCAAGGGCACAAATGCTTTATCTAAATTACCTTGAGGTTTGAGGAGGTTGCTGAAGATAAAGCAGTCTACAGGGCTTACAAGAAATCAGCCCACACACGCATCTGCTGTGGAACTATCAGCAAAACTGTTCCAAGACAGATTGCAGTCTGACAGCCCGGGACTCACGTACTCTGTAACTGCTCTATCACACACCACCAAGGAATGCTGCCAGTGGCCCTTTATTCACGGGGGAAAAGAGCTGGAGCCAGCTTACCTTGCTGAATTCTGTAGGATAATAAAGAGAAAAGGAGTGGACATGGGATCCTGAAGTAATGTCACAGCAGGAATTCAGCTTTGATCATTATGAGGGAAAATAAAGGCTGTGCAGAGATATTCCGTCTGGTGTGGGTATCCACACCAAGAGATTTCCAGACACCAGATAAAACAGGGATATATTGCAATTTCTCCATTCAGCAGAAGACTTTAAATAAATTAATTTGATTCCATTTTTTCCAGATCTAATGTTTTCCTACCCATGTCCACACATCTTCCCTGTATATACATCAGGGCCAGACCAGCAGAAAGGGAGGGCAGACACAAAGAGGTTTGAGGAGGTTTCACCTACAGCACCCAGAAGTATCTCACTTCTAATCCACAAACTCAGCACCAAGTTTAGACACCAGCATGATTTGCAGAGGTGAGATTTTAAAAAGAAGGACCAAGAGAGCACACTGAGCCAAGCTGAAAGCCCAGAACCCTCTCAGTGGTGTCCCAGGAGATCAGCCCCAGAGTGGCCTGGCCTCTGCTCTGCTCCAGCCCCCAGCACTCATGGAATGGTGGGGAAAGCAGAGAGCTTCAGTTACCATGACATCCCAGACAGCAGCCCTCCAAGTCTTACACTAATGAGTCTGGATTCTGCTGTTTACATGCCTCGTTTAAAAGTATAATGATTTAGGAGTCAGCAGGATTAAATCAGAGTAAGAGAAAAGCATTTTGCCTCGAGGCTTTCTTTAGAAATTAGACAGATCACTTTCAAACGTGCCCAGTAGCATTTTAGCGTACCTTTGAGAGGTTTCAGCTCTGGTATGGCATCTCAAAAGCGCAGGAAGAAGAAAATAAAGGTCTTCAACATCTAGACTGTACGAGGAGAGGGGAGGTTGGTGTCCCCAAGGAAGCAGTTCAGGGCTTATGTATGGAATCACTTTGTAATTCAGACTTTCTAATAAGACTCTCACAAAAAAGAGTCTGAAATCTCCATGCCTTTTCACTGATAAAGTAGGAGTACCCCTGGGCAGAACGAGGACAGCAGCAAACATGCTTTAAATTAAAGGGAAAACAAGATGAGCAAGATGTGACCCAAATATCTGTGTGCCGGCATACAGGCAACATTTCTTGTCCTTGCCTCAGGGAATTCACAAGGCACTGCTCAACTACTGCTGCTCCAGCACTACACAGACACCCCAGAACAAGTGTTCACAGCCACATTCTTGTGTATTTTTGCTCAGCACCTCTCACTGTAGCACTGAGCCAGACAGACAAAACAGACCAAGTAGAAGAAACAAAAATTGCAGTTACAGTTGACGGTGCTTAAGGGTCTAATTTTCACCCTTATGGGGCTTCAACTTTTTAAAAATAAGTCTCCCATAATTATTTCAGTATTTTGGCCTAATTCTGAGGCTTTAATGGGACTCATTTTGACAAGAAATAGGATATTGTCCCAATGGAGTCTCATTTGGATACGGGCCACCTGCAATTACCAATGAGCAGAGCTATGCAAGATTAAAAGCACAGGCAGTGTAATTTCTACCTTGTGTCCCAGGCTCTGTGGATTTGTTACTCATACAGCCTGTCCATCTGGGGAGCAAACAGCATGTACTCCTTGATGAGAAACTCTGGCCAACCGACCAGCTGTGAAAAAAATAGATTACTCTTGTCATTTTTTTTCTCCTAGGTAATTTGCTGGGAATAAAAATATAATTTCTTTGAAGGTTTGCAGTTAGAAGAAGATCCAAAGGATGGGTCTTATTTGTGTTTAAAGTCCACCACACTTTGATTTGCTACATGCAGTTTTGAAGATATAATGCTGATTAAACAGTTTTCCCTGTCATATGGAACATTGGAAAAGTGAATTTCTATTATTCAGAGTACACCAAAACCAAATTACTGTTAAAGACAAAAGTCTCTTTTAAAAGCAATACTACACTCTCTGAGAGAAAGAAGATTTTTTTTTCTTATCATTTTCTCAATATCTTTCATAATCATATGTTCTTGCTACACCCAGGAAACTGAACAGACAGTTTTTGTCTTATTCAAGAGGGTTTTGGGCAAAATTCCATGGTAGTTTTGAAATTAAAAGTTAAGAACAAGTCTGTGACCTAGAACTGCTCTTAAAAGACAGATTGCAAGTGACAGACTAAATGACATTGTAATATGAAAATTATTCTTTTTTAGCTTTAATTCCATTGTAGTCACAGCAGTTCACACATCATGCTTGCTGACAGATTCACTGCTTGAGCTAACAAGGCAGAGGGTTTTGCCACAGATTCTACCATTTTCTCCAGAACACATCACAAGAGGGTGCCAGAAAACCCACTTTTCTGAAAACAAAGAATGAGAAATCAAGCAGGTCCAGATAGTACTTTGGCTTTTAGATGTATTCAACCAATTTGTGCTCTGTATTTCTTAAACCTTGTATCTGATGAGCCAAGACTACTGCTTTTAAAATGTTCACATATGTTCCCAACTACCAGCTCATTTTAGGAAGTTTTTGGTGATTAGCACAACAGCAGGACCTACTACTCAGCACCTGTCCTAAACTGCACTCAGCAGTTGTAGATTTAGGTGTATCAGTTCAGCAATCACCCTTTCAGGGACAGTAGTTCTGTGGGAGTAAATCGTGTAAACTTAAAAGCAGTGAACATAGTATGGCCAAACTGCATCATGAGAAGTGAAATGCTTTATATCACCCTGTCCTTTCCCACCGCCTGCTACAGTTCTAAAATTAGAAAAGTAAATACTATTACTTTTTTATACCTAAAGGAGTATAAGAATAGCAGAAAAGTAGTCTGAAATAGAGAAAATACTGTTCTCCTTTATGATTCCCCCATTATCTCTGTTCCACACGATAGAAATACCTCTCCATGCATGCTGCACTTCCAATATTAGGTAATGGAAAGAGATGGATCTCAGTAATTAGGAAGAGAGGAAGTCACAACAGGGGAATCAGTGCTTGCTGTGTCTGATGCAGCAATTGCTAACCTGACCTGACTGGCAGAGGTCATGCACAACGTACAACTCCAGTGCTGTCTGATGCCTCTGACTTTACCCACCAAACTCCCCCAGAACAGGCAGAGCTGGTGAGAGCAGCATCTTCAATGTTAAAAGGAGAGAGAACAGATGTGTTCCCCCAATTGCAAAAACTCTCTGCTAACAGATGAGCTGTGGAAAGAAGATAATGGCAGGGAATCTGCACTACAAGCAACTGTACAGACTTCACTATGATGTCAAAGACAGAGTATCTCCATGGACAGAACTTGTCCAGCACCTGCAGCACTAAAACACCGAGAGAGGTGCTTTAGCAGACACAACCTCAAGAAATTAAACTGCTCCTCATTCTTGTATTGAAAATTTGATCCAAGGAAATAAGAAAAACTTGCCAGAAAGCAAAATTTTTTTTGCCTTTATCATTTGTATATTTCCATTTATCATAAAGGAAAGAAGTGACTATGCTCTCAGTGGGTTATGAGTGCAGAGCAAGTCAGATGAACCAGTTCACCTTGTAAGACTCAACCAGTCTTAAGTAAACCCTCAGAGACAACAATGAAAAACACCTGCCAAGGACTTAGTAGAAAAGAGTTGTAAAAATTCTACCATTTTCAAACACTTTTCACCCTAAACTTATCCTATTCTTCTACTTTTCCATGAGGGTGTGTATAAAAACAGCATGGATGCACACAAAGGTACACATTGAAGTAGTCACATTCAGTATTTGGCCTTTCTTTCTTATGTATTAATAAGTAGTCAATCCAATGGAAGTTATTCCAAATAAATGTTTACAACAGTTTTATTTTAAAAAGACCATATATATCAAAAAAAGATACTACTGTTTTTGTCCTGAAGCACCAAAATTCACAAGTGCGGTCACTTAATTATAAATATATTCCACACTACACACAGAGGGATAAATATTTTAAACATATCTGCATAGACAACATATATGTATTTTCAACACAATATTTCAAGTGCATTCTAATCAATGATTTACCATAAATAGAAGACAGACTGTTCTCCATTCATGATGCAGACAGCTGTGGTGAACATTATAAAATATGACTCAATGCACATTTGTTTTGTTTTGACTGCACTGAAATCTATCTAGTAGTGAATATCCCCACTGCAAAGAGAGCCTGACACTGAATTAGGAGCCATTTAAGTCTGAGGAATTAGTCTTTATCAGACCCGTGCACAGAACTAAGTTTCACATAATGAAGGCAACACGATTCAACTGCGCAAGGCTGTGTTTTAAATAAAATGGACAGAAGGCAACATGCCCAAAACCTACAGCGTTCTGCTGCTACATGAAATGAAAAGATATTTGGCCAAATAATCTGCTGGCATATGCCCATGCACTTGGAGTCAAAGCAGTCATTGTAGTAGAGAATCTGCTAACAATTGTCCATATTCTCACACAGAAATGCATTGACATGAATCCACACACACACAGGCTTATTCCTCATGCAGTTTCCAGATCACTCATCTTGTGGGTACAAAAAGATACATGCTCATATTTTATACAGTACATTTGAAGCCTGAGCTACAAAAAGATTTCTGCATGTAAACGTATGGGAACATTTCCTCCGGGTGGAGAGGGACGTCAGGAGAATCTGATCTCACAGCCAGATCTGCAGCAACCACCCCCCGAGATAACCTCAGAGGCAGCTTCACAGCCAGCTGTTCTGAGTTCACAAAGAATTCAGGCAGGAAGCCAGAGCCAAGCCCAGATGCTGCTATTGGGAACTTTCCAAAGCTTTACATCTGGATCCTGCTTCTGCCAAATGCCCCATCTGCCTGCAAGGTGATAAATTCCACCTCTCGGAGGACAAGAAGCAAGAGAACACAGCAGGGAAGGAGAGCACCAACAGCATCAAATCAATACAAGGGATAGTTAACATTTGGTTAGAATTTAATAAAGTATTTTCTCAATATTCTCCTGCTCCACATTCCTACATCAGCTTTCCACAGAATGCCTAAGTCCTGCTTTTCCATCATTTTCAGCTACTGGAACACTTCATATCCAGGAGACCTAAAGGAACAAGCCATATGCCAAATGTGCAAGGACAATACAAATGGTTTGTGGGGGGATTTTTTTCTTCCCCAAGATACCAAGAGATGGCTCAGATAGGTCTGAAGAGTGCAAGTATTTAAAACACTCCAAACACAGAAGCCTCAATATGACTGCCCAGAGGCAGGACTGTCCTTGGGAAGGGTTGTAGGTTTTCAAAAGGCTGATCAGGAGACATAATTAGTACTGTGAGAGTTAAAAACGTATCCCCTTATGCTCCTGAACAGCAGGGAGGAAGAGAAAACTGCACAGGAAAAAAATATACTCCTACTAGTGGGGCAACATATCTTATTTTTGCAACTGAGGACAGTATCAGAACAGTCAAAAAAAGAAGAATTCAGTCCAAGAGAAGTCACAAAGGATATTCTGTATCCAGAATTGTAAAGCAAGGAGAGATGAAAAAAAAAAAAAAAAAAAAAAAAAAGACAACAAACACTGTGGAAGTGGTTTCATGTGCTTTAGGGTTTCTATTGCCCCCCTTTTTCGTACTTTCTCTTTTAAAACCAGCAGTAGCTCAAGCCCCTCTGAATACCACGGAGCTGTGAGCTCTTCTCTCACACTGAATTGCAGAAATCTCAGCTTGGGGTGGGACCCTCCGTGAAAAGAACTTCTCTGAAAAAAAAAATCCATAGCATTCTATAGCTCAAAGCCTTTGTAACATCACTATTCTTAACAGCACTGGCTTGTACACTGCCCTACAAAAGAGCAATTCTTCAATAGGGCTAAGCATTTGAGGAAAGCTTACATTGCATCCACACTTAAAACAGATTTAAGGGCCAAGCTAGAAAACTGCAGAGCTGTAGCACAGGCAAAGATCCTAAACTCAGTGATCAGGCAAAGAACAGAAGACTATTCAGGCAGGCTGCATAGCCTGGTCCAAAAGGCTTTTAAAGGGGAGTTTATGTTCAGCAAAACTTTTGTGAGCACAGCAATGAAAAGCTGTTGGGACCCAAGCTAGAAATTCAAAGTACTGGAATTAAAAGGTCCAGGAATGCTTTTTAGACCATAGTGTATAATGCTAGTATATAAAGATTAATAAGTACAGCAATGATGGCACAATTCATGGACAGGAAAGAAGCTCAGTGCTACACCTAAGTTCAGTGATTAGCAATAGATGGGTTCAACTTGGAAAGAGGGAGAAGTGAATTGTGCTGCAATCTGGTTTTGTACAGGACCCAATTAAAAAATACATAACAGCACTGTGGAGGAAGCAACTGAGCTTACTTCCTACCTATACATTCATAGCTGGCCAAAGCCTCTATCAATCCTGGAAAAACAACAGAAAAAAAACTTCTACAATTTAAAGACAAAGGTAATTTGCAAGCCAATGACTTACCCATAGTAATATTTTAACATTAAACATAACAGGGAACATAATGCTGTTTAGAGACCTATCAAGCTGGTAACCTTGTACAAAGTACCATGTAAACAGAATAAATTCCACCCCCCACTTCAAAGCCTTATGAAATAGAAAGTACATGATGCAGCTTTGACACTTCAAGATAAAAACCTAATGGCAAACATGCTAAAGAATCCACAAGGAAAGCAGTCCAGAGAACAAAGACAAACAAGAAATGGAAACCAAACAAGGGTCTGGCAGTGAGAAGTCACAGAATCAACCAAGACTGACAACAAGCAATCCAAAGAAACCTCCTCAGAAGGTCCTGCAAAAGAGGTAAAAAAGGTTCAAAAGACAAGAGCTAGAACAGACAAGATCCAGGTATGCATAGACATACACATGTGTATATTGACACATATAAAATGACAAAGGGATGAGACCTTCCTGGAACTGCAACAGAGGTGGGAGCTCACAGAGGCTGTAGTTGAGGACAGTGAAGGAAATAGAAGAATAGAACTGGACTTTCAGCACCAAATTGTGGCTTTTACTGTTGCTTTTTACTATTTAGTACAGCTACATCCCCTCAAGTCCTTTGGTTTGAGGAACTAATATAGGAGATTGGGGGTCCTTCTAGGTCTAGAGTGACCTGCACTATTTTCCAGTGTTGAAAGCCAGAGATGTATGTACACTCGTGAAAAGGCAGAATCTTTTATGACAAGGCAAGAACACAGCATGTTGCCAAAAGAGCAGAGCCTCTTACTGGCAGGAATGGAACATTTCTGCAAAGGACTGGGCACATTTTGATTTAACAGAAGAGCAATGCTGCATTTCTGTCTATCAGCCAGTGTAAGATTAATGCCTTCTGATGTGAGACTACTGCACACCAGAGAGAGCTGACTGACAGAAGCATTAACTAATGTTTGTAACATGATGGTTTTACAATCACTACCCTCATATCTTTTTAACTAAGGGCTCCTATAAAGCAGGAGGCGACACCACATGTCACTTTAATAAATCTCTAGAAGCTAAATTCAAAATCTAGCTGTTTGTGCATAGATAAATACATATGTGTGCATGTGCACAAATATGTCCACTCCATGATATTTCTTTTAAGATTAGTACCTATAATTACTGGTACAGAATTGCACAAGCTGAAAAGAATTGCTCCTTTTTAAAGGAAAAAAAATCCCAGCACTGTTGAATTAGAGTATTTCTAAATTTTAGGGAGAATATTTTTGGCCCTAAAGGTACTCCTCTGAAAACTCTAGTTTATTTATGTCATTTTCTATCAGGACACATTAGGTTGGCACAAAAATCCTATCACATTGCCAACCAAGTAGTCAAGTGGATTTACAGCAAACTTCAATGTGGCTTACAAGGGGGAAGCCCAAATTCCAGGTTTGACTTTACTGCAAAACTGATATTGAGCAATTTTAGAGTTAGAGATGAAAGAAAAAGTGCTCGTAGACTCAGGCTTCATTCTAAGAAAAAGCAAAACAAAGAACAGGATTAGTATTCTGAAGCCTCTGGTTAACTCTACTGAGCTGGAGACTTCTCATTTATCCATTGCTGGTGTGCAAAATTTAAGACAGGTCCCCAGCTTCAGTAGGACTAAAATCAAAACTATTTCTACTTTTCCTCATCACTAATGCAGATTAATTCATTAAGAACTACGCAAAGACCATCAATCAAGCTTCCAGGTAATCAATAATAAAAGTCCTATAGGTTCAGATTGACCCATCTCTATTTTCACTGGGAAACAATTAGCAGGCTGAGTGTTATTAGAGTATATTGGACCAATTCCAATAGAGATGTAATGAATGGAATTAAACTGATTTCATTAACACCTGCATACTGAAATACATACAGAACAGGCTTGGTGAGAAACCAACAAGAAATGTGAAATGTGATCCCAACCTGAATCTTCTCTTCAAACTGCTCTCCAGAAACAGACAACCCAGCTCTATTGACTAAGTCAATGCTTCAGACAGATTTTTTTTAGTTAATTTCTCATTCCCATCCAGTTGTCCTCTTCTTTTACTTGTACATGAATAATAAAGCAGGATTAAAAAAATAAAAATAGAGAAGGATCGTTTGACAGCAATGCATTCATTCTTCTTTAACTCAAAACACTGACAACTACAGCAGCTACCTCATATCTCCAGGTTCCAGCAGACTACTGGAAGGATTGATAACCAGACTGCAAATAATTTCTATGTCTCTGAACACATTAAATACAGATTGTTTCTCTTTTATGCTGAAGAATCTCTGTATCATCATCCTGGTTCTCCTTAAGACATTTCTATCGCTGCTTTTATGTTTCACTTAGGGTAGGGAGAAAAAATTAAAAGATCTCTGTTAATCTTTTCTTGGCAGGTACAGTTTAGAAGTGGCAGTGGAGCAGGTAACGAGTTTGACCTTGTGGGCGTGGTGGGAGCCTCAGGGTACCCTGCTCTCATGCTCTCTTCCTTTCTTTGGGACCCTGCAAGCAATGGACAGAGGCTTATGAGGAGATGAAAAGATTCCTTTTCAGTTGCTGTTGAAATTAACTGATCAGACTGCCATCTGTAGGGTCCTGCTCTTCCTTTTCTTGTATTCTCCCTGCTGTGGGAATGAAACTGCAAAGAGAACAAAAGTGCCACTCAATTCAGCTAAAAGGAGTTCTCTGAAATGGCAAGCTGTTAATGTACATACTAAAGATCAGCTCCCATTGTGCTTGTCAACCAGTTTGCTCATCATTTAAGCTAACACTATCTCTTTGCTTTATCTTGAAAGTCCATGAGTTGCCATGACAAGTCTGGAAAAAAAAATCTTAAACGTTTCTTCAGATAATTGATGAGATGTTAAGCTTGGGTTAATAAAGGCTAAGTATCAATTCCTGTCCATTTCAGTAAGGTAGGGATATTTCAGAAAAGAGCTCTGCAGACTTCACACAAAATCCAGCTACCAAAGAAGAGCTAAGGAAGTCTCCAGAAGTTTGCATCTGGGATACTCTCACTGGGGAGCAATGCCTGGGATGCTACAGCAGCAGGAGATAAACCTAAGGACAACATTCCCAAATAACTCATTTTGATAATGGGATCAAAACCCAAATGATACATCCACTGCAGAACAGAGTTATCCAAGAGGGACAGACTAGTTTTCCAGTACAAAGACGAAGCAGACAAACATAAAAAGTGAAGACTGTCAATGTTCTGCATAAGGGTCATCATTTTTAGGTGCAACTCCTGAAAGGACAGAGATCTGACCTTGTATTAGGCTTTGCAGGCAAAACTCAGCACATAATCAGCCTTCATAGTTAAATGTTTGCATTGAGAGACTTTTGGTTAAGTCAGTAGTGACTCAAGGATAGTCTTATAATGGAGAAGTAGTTTCAGGATGGAATAAGTGTGATTTTCTGAAGGAAAAGAGCTGGAGGCAAGAAGAAACAAAGCTAAAAACAGCTGATAAGCTAAATCTCCATGGGGAAAAAAACTATTACTATAATTTTTAATTTTTTTTAAAATCTCAAGATCACCATTAGAAATTAATGCTTGCCATGCAAAGGTGCAATGCAGCATAAATTTGGTGAAGACCATGGTTAGATCAATATTCCTTTAGCTTGTAAAAAGGTGTCATGACCTAAAAAGCTCTAAAATACCTGCTGTCAATACAGCAAAGTACATTTGCAAACTCTCTGGTTACATTATCTAGTACCTGATGCAAAAATGTTTATAGGAGCTCTCTACAATGTTTGGGAATTTCTGCTATCTTTCTGTTAAATTTGGGAGTTGAGTTACAGTACTTGAACACAATGTACATTGTTTGTGCAAGCAGCTTTCAAGCTGAGGGAATTTTAGGACACTGGAAATTCTTTGTGCTTCCTGTTCATATGTGCATACACTCAATTACCTGGAAACCAGATGCTTTGAAAGTGCTGGGACTCCTCTGTAAGTAAGGCAGAAATTTTCTAGTAAGAGTTTCTAGCTTTTTAGAGAACACCTTACTTTAAATTATCTCTTCTCTCTTTCATCAAGATCATTAACTGCATGTGTATTTGCAGTGCTATCTGAGACAGGTGTCACATATCTTTGCCCAACTCATTTGATTAATTGCCTCCAAAGCCTGCCTCTGGCTAAGGGGCATGCCACCTTTTACTACAATCCCTGCCAGTCACCAGCAATTTATTTGTCACATGTGCATACACAGCCTTAGCTAAGAACAGTAAGAACTCATGTTACCATGCCCATCTCATTCAATTAATTGCTTCAGTGGCAAGCCCCTGGCCAGGACAAATTTGGGTAACTGTAGTGTTAAATCACCCATACAAACATTTTCTACATCTATACTAAATCCATTTACTGGATTTACCACTTGCCCATTTTCTGTCACCATTTACCCCAGTCCTTGCCACTCATTTGAAGGTTAAATATCACATGCACAAGCTCAGCTCCAGCTGTTGATCTTGACTCTGCCTGCCCTTTGCTCCATATTCTGGATTTAGAACACACAGCTGAGATGTTGTTTCTCCCACATCCAAATATATATTACTAGGTAGAAAGTGTCAGCATTAAGAAGGCAGGTGGTGTGAAATTCACATAATGTCACATTTGTATTTTGCAGAATTTATCCATATCCCTTGTTGTTTCACAATGCCCAGAGAGCTGCAGTTTGTACCAGGTGTGCAATGACCAGGAACTTACACACCCTGAGGAGGAAATAACAGTCAGAATGGGGAATTCCAGAATGCCCAGCTCAATAAACAGCACGTCATTCAGGCCAACAAAAGTATTAGATCAGGGTACACACATCCATAGATTTTGATGGAGAGAAAAAACAGAAAAAAACAAATGAGATCCCTTCAGCAAAGTCCAAACTTCACAAAAATCAGTGGAGGACATGCAACTGTCATTACCTACAGCAGGACTCCATCTTAGTCTGGCACTCATAGCTGATTTCACAAAGTCAGAATTACAACTGACACACATTACTTCTAATTTCTTTGTAATAATGATTAATCACTAAACTCTTCCTCCCTCAAAAGTTACCCAGTAATGAAAAAGCACCATGAAAACAGGATTATAAATGTGTCTGGTAAACAATGCAGCCTGACTTCTTGTCATTTTGTCATGGTTTAAAACCCCAACCAGCAGCCAAACACCACACAGCCACTCACTCCCCCAACAGAAGGACTGGGAGAGAACTGGAAGGGTAAAAGCCAGAAAACTTTTGGCTCATGGGTCGAGACAAAGACAGTTTAAAAGGGAGAGGAAAAGCCATGCACAAAGCAAAGCAAAACAAGGAATGAATTCACTGCTTCCCATGGGCATGCAGGAGTTCATCCATCTCCAGGAAAGCAGGGCCCCATCATGAGTGTCATTGAATTGGGAAGACAAACACCATCACTCCAAACATCTCTTCCTCCTTCTTCCCCCCACTCTATATATTGAGCAGAAATATCCTGTTATATATCTGTATATGTGGTCTGGAATATCCCTTTGGTCAGCTAGGGTCACCTGTCCTGGCTGTGCCTCCTCCTGACCTCCTAAAGTCCCCATTTCCTTGCCAGCATGGCAGTGTGGAAAGGAGAAAAGGCCTCAGCTCTGTGTAAGCCCTGCTCAGCAGGAACAAAATCACCTCTGTTATCACCATCACTGTGTGCAGCACAAATCCAAAACACAGCCCCACGGTCACCAGGAAGAAAAATAACCCTACCCCAGCCAACACCAGCATAATATTATTTAACTTCAACCTCCACAATAAAAGTGAGTGAAAACCATCTGAAGTATTAGAGAAAGTAATTTATGGTGGCAGAAAGTAAAAATTCAGAAAAGAAACAATACTGGAAAGATCTTGCTGTTCTGGCACGGGTGAGCTGGTTCTGACAAACAGGCACCTGCTGTGATGAACCCTTCACATGCCACAGTCACACCCTGCACGTGATCCATCATGAAAGCACAAATTCTACCCTCAGACTGAATCAGAAAGAAGCTACATGACAAGCAGTTATCCTCCAGGTTCACAAAATTACACAAAAGGTCACATCTACCCTGGCCATTCTTCATTTAAGTGTCACCCACACAGCCATGTGTTCACAGGAGATTTATACACCAGTTAAGGAGCTGCTGTTCATTCTGGATGCAGGACAATGCTCAGAACAGCTACTGCAGTACAGCTGTATGCATTGGGAATGCTAGTATGATTTCTTTGGATATTGTCCACATTTATGGAGCCTTATTTATTGATCTAGCAAAGGTTTCTGATACAGCTGACCGCACATTTTTGTTACAGCAATTTAAGCATGACACAGATTTTACTGTGGCTTGGTTTAGCAGCAATATAATTGGTCACCGGGTATTATGGGGAAGCTGGCACTGCAACAGCTCTGCTGTGTCCCTACAACAAAGGAAGGACATTCCATTCCCCCAGACTGTTGGCCGAGCACCTTCTCCAAGTATGGCACATTCAATCTCCACAACTTACAGGAGTCCACTGAAAAGTCTGCGACAAACACTCAGTTTTCTTCTCCAATGGAACCTGCCCACATCTGGCAGCCTGGATAGATCAAGAGACAACAATTTTAAATACCCTCTCTGCTCCTCAGAAGAGCAACGTCCAAACTCAAAAGCTTCCAGGCTTTCCCCAAATTCTGCAATTTAGTATCACTTTCTCTAACCCTCATCCTAGCAGATGTCAAATTCTTGGCTTGCAGAAGAATGTGTAAAATCCCTTACAAGCTGCAGTAAGTGATTTCACTTCAGCTGACAGCAATTTATTTTAATAAGTATGCTGTTTTCCAAAAAGTACAAATGCGAAGATAAATAGTTAATTCTGAGAAAATAAGTGCTTCCTGCTTTATTTACTGTGCTTCTCATGTACCTCAGAAAGCACAGAAATACACAGGAGAATCTCAGCTGCAGGAAGTCTGCATGGTGGGACAGGAGTTTGGAGGAAACAGGGCAGCTCTGGTCTCAGAGGTCTGGCAGGATGAAGGCAGAGGGGAGAAGACACAGCAGGGCCAGTACAACTCCAGCATCCAGAGAAGCAATAAAGTCACCATTGCTGGCATCATAAAACACCAGAACTTTAACTAAAGAAAAGGGTTTGAACGCACTACTCAGCCTGGAAAGGGAAGGGAAGAGCAGGAGCAAATCCAGGAATGCCCCTGGGCAGGCCCTTTAGCCACAAGGCACAGCAGGCAACAGCAGCTCTTGATTTTCCTCAATACTTTCAACTTTTGAAAAATTATTGTAATCAGCTCTTTCATTTCAGGGGCTGATCATCTGCCAGAGCTAACAAAGAATTTGTTTTCCTCCCAGTTGAGCAGATGCACTTGAGTTCTTTAGGTTTCTCCACCTCCAGCCCTAAAGCATCAGAGCACCCATGTGTTCCTGGGTGCTGCAGGCACAGGGGGGAGGCATATCCTGCTTTTCTGCCTGTGACACATCTGCTTTTTCCAAAGGCTAAACACTTCAGTCTGACTAAAAACACTGGGTTAACAGTGCAGGCATCTGTGAGGGGTAATTATCTCTGTTATATAAAATTGACTTAATATTTAAGATGATAGTGTGTCCTCATGTCACCTTTAACCCTATGATGACAGTATCTTAAGTACACATAGCTGATTCTTCTTGATGTTCAGCAGGAAATATCACATCATCTCTAAACTGAGCAATTAATTCACTTTTTCTTACAGAACATAAAATAAATTGAACTTTGAATGATATACAGCACCTAAGATTATGGCTCAGATTGCCTTTCTCAAAATTCCTCAGCAGAAGCAATGAATTGTCCAAAGAGCCAATCACTGGAGGGAGGAAGGCAGAAAACATTCCTCCACAAAGCCAAGAATATAGGGAGATGGTTTCTCTTATCCCAGAGGATCCTGGCATGCACAGCAAGGTCCTTGATAGAGCTTCAGACACATATGCAATATTTAAGTGTTACAATATGAGCACACACAGCCAGGAGCTCTCACATCCTCACAGGTGTTGTTTGCCCCATGGAAATAGCTGCTGAAATCCCCTCATACCCTGAAGGAAACTGAAGAGTTTCCACTCCGTAGTATCCTTTCTTTCTATTCCAGCTCATCTCAGGTGCTGTTTCCATACCTTATGTGAAACAGCAAAGCTGATCTCTCTTTGACATTCTGATTAAAGGTACTGGAGTGCATTCCCTGTACACTTACACACAAAATGGCTCAGGTCCCATTCCAAATTATATGCACTTACTGAAATGGGATCCAAAAATGGATAGAACTTGAGATCACACATTTATATTAATTTTCATGTTCTCAAGATTAGTCAGAATTTTTTAAGCAAATCATTCATTTACTTGAATCTCTGTTTCACATTAGAGAGGATAGTTGTACTGAGATTTTAAATCAATTTTGGAGTCCTTTTCTACTGAGGATTAAGCTTGATGATTAAAGGGACTTCATGTTAATTTCAATAAAATTTTGCTTCCCCTTTCATTTACTATTTCATCAATTCAGTAAGAGAATTTTGCAATCCCAGAGCTCATCTCTTGATAGGCTACCAACAGTTTCTTGGTAGGCTGTTCTTTCTCCCTTTCCCACTGACCGTGATAGAGCCTAACAATGGTCTCTCTCCCCTTTGACAGTGACCTGCTGGAAGACTCCTAATGCTCTCCTCACACCCCACTGTTCCCACTAAATGTATTTTGACAGAAGATCAAAAAGAGGAATGACCAGCACATCCCTGTGGCTACTCTGGGTTACCCCCACAGGTTGTAAAGAGAACAAATATAAATCAATCTGTGTGCAAAAAGCCAAGAATAACTCACAGGCAGCACTGCTGGTGCCCTAAGAAAGCTTTCCTCCCAATTATGAAAATCCCAGAAACTGCGAGACAACATGAGGCCAACAAGCCAACAGAAAATATCAGTCCCATCTACAGTCTGTGTTATGGAAGCCCCAAAAGCCCCAGACTAAAAACCACACAAGGAAAGGCAGGAAAAGGCTCCAGGTTCATCAAACCCGTTCTCTGTCCCAGCTGTTCCTCTGAAGTATTTGCCTGTTAACAACTCTGTCCCCTCTCTCCAGGTCTGCAGAGCTGAAAAAGAGCCACAGCAGCATCATCAGGAGTTCCCCTGGGAAGGAACAGTCCTCCAGCACACACATCCCCAACACTCCACCCCAGGGGTCATGGGCTCAAATGGGACCTCTGTTCCATATTCTTGTGCAATGAATCTAATCTAAAATCAAAACAAGCAGTGATTGCATCTGACAGAATAGAGAAATTTTCTCTGCATTGTGGCAATAGTAATTTTTCCACCAATTTTCTTAAAGATTAGATTTTTCTAATTGAAGAAAATATTTTTCTAATTTCTAAGAGAAATATTCCCAACCATACAAAATTTCATTTTATTGTCCCCATTGAAAAAAAGAATCCTTTCAATAAACGCTGATGGATTTTCAAATTCCAAAGTCCTTGTCACTGCAAGTTCCTTTTATTCCAAGTACACCTACCAAGTCCATAAAATATTGTCCAATTCCAGACCTGATATCAGCTTTGCAGACAAAGTACTCAAGGTCAACCCAGATGTCAAATAGCTCAACAAATGGTGAGGCTAGGAAACATACTCTCAGCTGCATGACCACCTCCACAGCACCTTGCTCCAGTGCCATCTTATCCCTCTCAGCTCTGTACTTGTATTAAGAAAAGCTACATAACTGACACCACCTACATACTGTCCAGGGCTATTTTTAACACTTCAAATCTGTTGCAAGTCTCTCCCTTATCCCTTTTTAAAGTAAACCTATCAAAGAAGTAAGTCCTTCTCTCTAAAGAACATGGATATTTTTTCCTCCCGGGAGACAGGATAAATTTAAGACCCAACACTTAATGACTGAGCAGAGATGGAAGAAGGAAATGTTCAGCTGTGAAAAGGGAAGAATTTCAACTTTTTACTCTGAAAAGCATACCATTTCCTTCTTCCCTAAGTGTTCCCAATAAAAGTATGCCTAGATAAGAGATTTGAAATCATTTTTAAGGGGTTTTATTCTCCACTGAGCCCTGTGCATTTGGGCTCATAACAGCACTACAGAAAGGTTACAGCGGATTCCAGTCATTCATTTTCCACCACACACCTTTCAAATTCACCAAACAGGAGTGCTTTTCTCTTCTTGCTTCCAATGGAAATTACCAAGCAACATCCCCAATGCTTTTTCCCATAGGTTGAGGACTGGTTTTGCCATTGTAAATAGTTTTTTTAGGTCTACTACCTCAGATCGTAGATCTCTCAACAAATGTTTGTGCCAACCTTTCTCCCAAAGTGTGGGTTTACTGGTATCTCAAACAAGACCACCTGGGCCCGTGTCTTGTTATTCCTCAGGCTTTACCCAAGACCTTTTCCCCACTCATTTCTCCTGTCAAGGGAGCAGCTCCCTCCAAGGCACTGGCACAGGCTGCCCAGAGAAGCTGTGGCAGTGTTCAAGGCCAGGCTGGATGGGGCTTTGAGCAAACTTGTCTAGTGGAAGAGCTGCCCTGCCTGTGGCAGGGGCTTGGAACTAAAAGATCTTTAAGGCATCTCCCAACTCAAACCATTCTGTGATTCCTCATCCTTACTGACAAACAGGCAGAAGCTCCCAAGCATGAACAACCTCAGTGTACCCTTACAAAATTCTTCTCCTTAGAATTAAATCTGGAGAGTGCTGTGCTAATCTGCTACTTAGTCCTACTCTCCAATTCCCTCTCAGGCTACAAAAAAGGGTACAGAAGCTGTGTTGCCCTGTCCTTTAGATAAGCAACCCTTCTTGTATTGCTTTCAGCAGTTTGATTAACACAGCTACTGCTCAGTACAGACTCCAGAGCTCCTTTTGGGAGACATTTAGGCAAAAGGTTTGATTGAGAAAGTCACAAGAATCAGCCTGGGTTTAAGAAAGTAGTTTAGCACACCAGTGTCACTATTAAATGCACAGAAGCTTATGGCTTCCTTGCAGCTGTGAATGCAGAGCTGTTAGAGACCATCTTTATTATAACAAATATATAGAAATCCTTTGTGTTCATCCGGGGTTTTGAGCTGAGCCCAGGCTGCAGCCGACAGCATCTATTTCATGGTACAGAGTTCTCAAGATGCCTCTGAAGCTTTTATCAGATACTTCAGCGCACAGGTATTGAGCACAGGTGACAAAATACAAGAGTGCTTCCACCTCTGTCTGCACTCCACGATGGAAGAAAACAGGTTCTCTGCTCTGTGCCACTGCTGCCATCCAGAGCCAGGATGAATGGCTGGTTTTTTGGGAGTCTGACTCCAGCAGGAGGATATCTGCTAGAATTTCATTCTGCAGCATTGCTATGTTTTATTTGCTGCATTTGCAAAGCCATCCTTCTTCCCCTTTAAACAAATTGACTGTTAGAGCACATCACAGAGTGAAAACAGCTCTGAGAGTGCTGGCACTTTGAATGTTCTGCTGGAGTATAGGAAATTTGTATCTTTTGATGGAACAAAGTCAGTGGCTTTACTTTGCTGTCGCATTTTGTTAAGCCTGTGTCCAGTTTCATTTACATGGCTGTTAACATCCCTTTCTCCTTGCTTAGAAACATTGAGGCCAATAACACAGAGCTCACACTCTCTGGAAATGGAAATACAAGAATGCATCTCTCTATTTATACACTCACAACCATAATGTCAGAGCCAGAGGCAGCAAGAAGAAAAATACCAGTGCATCTTACCTATGACAGCCAGGTAAATCTCAAATTCCTGAATTTGATGCCCAAAATATGCATGTTTAGTTTTCTAATTAAACAAAGCTTTATTTGCCATGTGCTGAGAGCTTTTTTTTTGTTGTTCTTCAGACTGTTGTAGGGATGTGGAAAAGGTGAGGCATGCATCCTGCATCTTACTGCTAGATGCTTTCATATGAGTCTGTCCACTACATTATGTTTTCTTCTACTTTCCCAATTAAAACAGCTTCACAGCAAGCTCTTTGGCATAAAATTTCCTGCCAGCTAATGCCAGAAGTACACAGAATGTTACAGTTTTTCATGTTGGATTTAGCTCCCAAAGGTGTCAGAGCCATACTTGTGACAAGAGCGGACACTGGTCTTGGCATTTGTAAAGCTGTGCATGTAGCAAAGGATGATCACCAAACAAACCAGCCCCTTCAGGCTAACCCTGCACCAGGTAGAAAAGGGGTAAGGGAAGGGCATGAGTAGATTTAAACACAACAGAAAGGTCTTTCTATATGTGATATGATGCATAAACATACAAGATAACATGCAAGGGGTGCTGGACTGCATATACCAGGTGTTGTCATGGAGCACCTGACATCACCCAGGACATTCCTTGGGAGCAGGAGCTCATTTCAGCTACACAGACTCTCAACAGCACTGCCCTGCATATTTCATCCCATTAAAAGGGCCAGGAGCATTTAAAGACATTAATTATTAATAAGGTGGGTAGAATTCAGCCTATACTGGCTTCAGAAAAGTGAAGTGGTTCCAGGCAGCATGGGGGCTGTTCTATCAAGCTGCTAAATGCAGCAAAGGCATTCACTGACTTCCACAAAATGACTGCCTGTCTCAGTCAGTTCAGACTCATTTGACAGTGCTCTTGGTAGAATCAAATATTTCTAAATTTAGAAATTCAACAGGGAATCTCTCTTTTGTCTGAAACTAGAGAACATTGGCATCTTCTAGACAAGTTACTACTAGCACTGCAATTCAAATTTTATTTCTTCTTATATTTCAGTACCAATAATTGTGAAAAATGCATCAGGCCAATTTAACAACAGACAAACCCATTTTTGATATAACTTCCAAGGGCTTTGCCTTATGACACACTTAGTGAAACAAGTCTTATGCTCTGAAGATGAATATCTAATTTGATTTTTTAAACCATGTCATACCCTGTGTTCTACATAAGAAACAGGCAGGTTATGCGCCCGTGCCTTAATCAAAACCAACACCATTTCATTAAGACTCACTTTCCCTTTGAGAAGAAAGGTGTTAGGCTGGGATTCAGCAGGTGGCACTGTTACACATAATTTAACACTTTTACAGGCTAGACATACTTTTTGATATGGAGATGGATTATGCCTTTGTTAGGTTTTTCAGAGAAGTTCCTTTCTGGGGAGCAGGGAAGAAAAAGGACAGGTCTTCCATAGTGTAGGAGGCTCTCTCTCCATTTTAATCTCTCTCACAAGAGTCAGAAGTTGAAACAGAAGTCAAGGTGTACATTGGAAAAGCCGGGAGACATGATTCATTTAAATTTGACACTATTTTTCTTTCAGGAACCAGTTGAACATTTAAATAAATCTCACATCACTTTGAAGAGAGCCATTATCCATATGACTCTGCTTTTAACAGGGAGTCAACTCGCAAAAATTCCTGAGGTGCAAAACCTTAACACTGAGAATGCTCACAATATTTAGCAGCAGTTATATTAAAAAAAATAAAAATTAGTACCAAATGCTTTTTCTTACACTTAATGTTACTTTATTGTACTGAAATTGGTTGTCCCCTCTATGTGAGCACCCCAGGTCTACTGGGGTCACCAGGGGAAGAAATCTGGGTACAATACTTCAACTTCACTCTCTTTTCCTGTTGTTTTTTTTCTGGGTTAAATGCAGCCCAGGTCCTTGGCTTGGTGCCCTCTATCATAATTATTCCCACCACTAGAAGCTCCCAGATGAGAGGCACTGACTTGTAGTTCCACACCAAGGAAGAGCTGAACATAGAGAAGCCTTCTAGCAGCCAGGAAAACAAGCTGGCTGCTGAGTCTACTCCTCAAGATCACCAACCACCTCCCAGCAATGTGCACTCCAATTATGAATTTGTCTTGATGGCAGAAAGCTTTTCCCAGGCTCCAAACTTGTTTTCCTAGATGTCCCTCACTCACCCACTTCCACTGTCACTCACTGGCCTGCTCCCTCTCCACTTCCCACAACACAGCAGGGTCCACCTCTGACTGTCCATCAACTCTTCACAGTAAGTTTTGAAATGGGACTTCAGTTTCAAAGAAGTGATTCTTTATCACCTTTGGTAGTATTGCAAGGAATGAGATATCAATTGCTGCCTTTTCCTGCACAGCCAATGATGGTAGCCAACACCTTTGAATCAGATCTAGTGTTGTTACTTGTTTTGTCTGGGGTTTTTTCCTATCTACTTGCATGGAATTCACCAAACATGAAATAAAGTACTTTCTTCTTGGTGATTTTTAAGGGGGTTTTGTTTGTTGGGTTTTTTTTAAATCATATCGTTTAAACCAATTTGTGCCAGCATCAAAAGCTTTGAACTTTTATCTAGGAGGTTGAGCAGAGCAAGTAATTGATATTGCTGCCTGAGCTTTGGGGAAAAAGCAAGGATGTGGAAGCATCAGGAAAGATTTATGAGAGAGGAGTTCAGTATCTTTTGAGGCAAATCTATACTGAGATTACAACAGCTTTTAAAACAGATGTTTGAGCCAGGAAACCACAGGTGGGGAGAGTTAGATGGCATCTTCTTAGAAAGACTAAAGGACTCTGGAGAGAAGATCTATAAGAGGCAGACTAGTATCCATTACAAACTCTGAAGCAAGCAGCCTTACTGGCAGATGATGTGCAGGAAAAAATATGGGGAAGATGTAAAAAAAGGAAAGGAAATTATCAGATCATTCTACTCTACTTGTGAGCATGCTTATTTTTTGTCAAGATGGTGGTCAAACACTGGGACAGGTGTCCAAGAACGATGCTGCTGCCCCAAGCCTGTCAGTGCTTAAGGAGCATTTGGACAATAGCCTTAGGAAACATGCTTTAAGTCTTGGCCAGACAAGTTATCCCTTGAGTGGGAATGATTCAAATATAATTTGTTCCTGGATACTAGACAAGGAGACTGTACTTCCAAAGACATGCTGCTGCTTTGAATTTGCATTTGCCTTTGAACTCATGTCCATTTGTAAAGTTAGGGCTTTGGCACCAAGAAAAGCATCAATGCTGTACAAAAGCTGCCTATTTGGGAATGAATTTTTCAGTGACCTTCACAGGACATGGCCAATTTCCATGCCTGCAAGTTATTCCGATAGGAAACTAATATATGCAATTTGAAGACAATGCTGAGGAAACCAGCAGAGAAAAAACTCAGAGACCAGTATCAGATGGGCTCAAAGAGACTTTTAATATGGCAGGACACGCTGGGCTATTCTCTCTGTAAAACAATACCATCTGCCTTCCCCCTTTAAAAATTAAAATTCAAATAGAAGCATAATTCTGACTGTTTCAGCCTTTATCAAACTCAACTGTTCAGCACAGCATTAAATAGTATGAAATAAGGACTCTTGGAGGACTGTGCATGCTGCATGAAAGCATTCATTAAGTCTAAGTTATGGTTACTTCTGCTGTCAAGTCAACAATGCACAATCAGTGGTGGCTAAAATTTTAGGCTGGTATGTTAGACTAACAAATAGCTTTTGAGTCATATAAATTCTGTTTCCTGCTAATGAGGACAAATTATATGTCACCACAGAATTAATTTCTTTCTTCGCACTAAACAAAATAACAGGAAGAAACTTCTTGCAGATACAACTTTGTAAAACTTGTTATTTTTGCCAGAAGCAGCACTTCTGTTTTCTGCATAAGTGCATACAAAGATGAGGCAAAGGGGAAAAACATTTGAGTTCAGACTTTTAAGAAAAAGAACAGAAAATAAATTGGAAATTACACCTATAAATGATTCTGCAAGTTCCCCATGCTGTCAAAAATATTTCAATTCATGTGAAAATGAAGCATCTCTGAAGTTCAGGCTGTACTGAATCCAAACACAAACTTTATGACCAGGACCATCATTATTTAGGATGGCATCCTACAGTATCACAGACCACCAACCAGAGCTACTAAATTTTATTGAACGCTCTTCCAAAAGTTCCCAGGCTGCTCCTTGCTGGCTTGCCAAATGCCAACTCAGAGTCATTCAAATCAGCACCACAAAGCAACATCCCCAGCTCATTTCCCTCTGACTGTATCAACAGCATTTCCTATAAACCACAAAACCTTGTCATAGACCTATTGAATGGTCTGGATTGAAAAGGATCTTAGAGATCATTTATCTATAAAACCTTATGTCATGTAGAGTAGGACTGGAAATAACACCACTGGCCACACCATCATGGATTGCATTAAGAGCATGTAACCCCTATAGAGATCAAAGCTTATGCCTCAGGGTCAAAACAGGAATTACAGAAGCATTCTACAGCTACTGTACTTCTTCAGGATCACTAAAACAAAAGATTAAGTGTTTTGCAGTCCAGACCATGGAGCTGAATCAAGATAAAATGGCCCACAGTTCTGTAGAGCTCTATCCATCCAGCAAAGAGCCCCAGAAAGCAAGCACTGTATAGGAGCTACAAGGTGCACAAACTGAACTTATGGCAAATAAAAGGACTGGTTTGTCCATATAAACATGGTAAAGCCTGCTATAGATGGTTCAGAAGAAAACACAAATAAGACTCTAAACCTACCTTAACCTTGTGATGGACTGGAACAAAGGGGAAGACTCACACAAAGCAGCCCAACACCAATAGCTTCAAATTTCATCCCGAGGCACAAAGAATCCACCTCCCCCAAAACACCTGAAGGCATTTATTTGGTAATTGCTCCTCAGCCCAGGTGCTCCTGGGAAGTGCAATTCAAGGTCATTTAATGACAAAACCTGTGCATCTGAGGGAATTACAGACTGTGAGTTCACAGAATTGTGTATTTGTATGCAAGAGAAATCAGCAACCCCTTGATTATAGAAGACTAAATCAAGTGTTTTCAGGTGAAAAGACCTAAATCTTTGGGTCAGTGCAAGAGGTTAAATTTATTCTATAAAGTCACATTAACAGCATCTCAGTCAAGGGAGTTGGGATAGAGTTATCCTAGGAAAATATTCCATAAACATTGATGTACTCCTTGTTATATTTGATAGGAGGTTCTAAAAGCTTAAATGTTTTGTATGAAGTCTGCTAAGATTTTTAACTAAAAGAGATCTTTTTAACCAATTTTTCCATTTCTCCAAGAGTAAGCCTGACAGTCACAATTGATCCCTGTTTCCCAGTACCTCACAAGGATGTCATCCCTTTCTTTTTAAACCAAATCCTTTCTAGCATTTCAGAAGACAGAAATAAAATCATCTGCTCTCAGTTTCAGCTATAATAGTTCTGAATAATTTATATGTAGGAAGAGAAGGAGAAGAGATGTACAGCATATGACTGATCATATTAGTGTAGAACAGCCTGATAAACTGTTTTCCAGAGGAATGTCAGTCTAGTTGAATCTTTATAAATAATACACTGAAAACTAAACAAGAAGCCACTTCCAAAACGTAAATATTTCTAATGAAATTGTTGCATGTAAGAATAGCTTCCTCTATCTTATTGCATGCTTTCTTTTTTTTTTTTATTTTATAAAGGCATATAATTATTTGACTATCAAAATTCCTATTAGATTAGGAGAGGGTGCACTGAGGTATAGGCCTGAGAAGCAGGAATTCAGGTCTCATCTATCCATTAACTGTTCTTTCAGAGGCAGTGATGGATGGAGGATCTTGCTGAAAGGCAAAAGGCAAGTTCTGTTCCCAGCTCTGCCAAGGGATCCCAGACAAGACACTTGTCCTGTTACAATACTAAGGTCTTTGCAATATCGCAATAGACTTCTGTGACTTCTTTCTTTTAAGGTCCACAAGACATAAAAATTTGCCAAGTCTAATGAGATCAAAAAATAAAAGGAACCTTGGTGCTTGTTCTAATGTGAAAGAATTACTGAATTGTCCAAATAATTAGCTATAATTACACACTCCAGTTAGCAAAACACACAAACTCACACAAAAAACCCCCATAACTCTCAGTCCAATTGGTCTACTTCCATGTGCATTTGTAGGCTGGCATCCACATTAGAACTAGAAATTTTCCAGTATATGCCAAATAAAGGCCTTACTAGGAGGTGAGTAGGTCCCTGGGTATAAGAATAGTCCTTTGCTCTTCCAGCACAGCCATACAGAATTAATGAAATGGAACATTCAGAATTTAACAGGCTCAGCAGATGATGAAATTTCACCCTTTTTCTCTCCACAGTATTCCCTGATTGTATCATTAGCAGAACAGCTCCCACCAGGAAAGAAGAAAAAGTGGGTGTGAGAGAGAAAGACTTTATGTACTATACATATACAGAAAAGTACACAGAAAGAAGATGATGTGAAAAAAAAAAATTAGTCAAATGACTGAAACAAGACAAGGAGAACACAAGCAGAACCACTCCATAGGTTGCTGTGTGCCCCTCTGCTCCCTAAAAGGATCAATCATGATGGTGATTACTGTGTAGATGGTAGGAACATATTTACATATTTTAAAATCCCTTTTTACCATTGGGTCAGACTCCTGAGAGGGGAAATAGCACAAGAGCCACTTGACCAATTCTGTAGAAGGTTAAAGCATTGCCTTTTAAATTTAGACCAAAGTGACTGCTCTTCTTTTTCTGGCTGTCTATTCTGAAGCTGCTCGCTGAGAAGTGACAGCTTCCCCACCTCATCCCGGGCCCTACTTACAAAGTGGATTCTGGCAGGGAAAAAAAGAGGTGTTCTGCTCCTGTTTGGACAGGGCTGCTGTGTGCTGGTAACCCAGTACAGCCAACAAAGCATTTGTGTCAGTGTCACAGCTTAGCCGGGTTCTTGTTAGCATACTGACCGTGGAAAAGAGGGCAACATTCTGCTTTCTCTTGTAACAGAAAAAAAAACAAGTTAAACTTAATAAATCACCAGTAAAAGTGCTTCTCAAATTGATATTCAACTTTTGAGAGACATTTTACATCCAGGGAGGTATTTTCTAATCATCTCTGATACTTCTTATTTTCCAGGCATCCTAGACACTGCTATGAGGAAACAGGTAATTGATTGAGGCCTCCAGATTTAATGTATTCACTGAACCTTGGTCTACTAACAGCTCATATTCATCTCAATAACAATTGAATCAGCAGGTCACACCATGCCACCAGGATAATTACAGAGAGAATGCATGAGATTTTTAAAATCCACTATTTTTGTGTAGCTTTAGTTTATATCAAGCATGAATGACAAGGAAGGTCCAAAAGGTTAAAGCAAATGCTTAGCACAAGAATCAGACAGCTGTGATATTCTGTGATATTCGGAACCAAACCTGCTATGTTTAGGAAGGTAAAACACAGTTATTTTCACTTGGAAGATTGTTTTTTCAAAGGTTTTGGGTTTGGTTTTTTTCCCAAATAACATTTGGCCTTATTCACATCTGAACTTAAAGGCACTTCATTACAATTTATAGTGAAACCCAGAGTGCAAATATGCATTTAAAAGTATTTATAAAAGCAATCACTTCTACAGTCCACAATTTCCACACTTAAATTTGGATCTTATTTCTTCACATTTTGTTAGTTACACAGTAATTTCTGCTTATCCAAGAATGCCCTGCTCAGATGTAATATCGCGCTTTCAGCAAGGCCCTGCTTTTTACCCAATTTTTCACAGCTAAATTCACTGGAGTAGAAGAAGGTCAATAAGCAACTCTCTCAAGAGTCTTAATATATAATCCAATTATTTTATGCATTTTTTTAACTTGACAATGTGAAGGGTTGATAAATTGAGAGTTAGTCAGACACACTGGAAACAGATGTTGGAGGCAAACTCTTCTGGCTCCCTGGTCTCTGGGTCCTGGCCATCAGCCAGATTATGAGACTCCTGCTCATCCGTACCAAGAACACTTCATTTAGAAAGCACTTACACCTACCAGCTGCATCTCAAGGCTAATGACTCTCCAGGCTAATGTCAGAATTGGGTACCTACACGATTTTGCTGAATTGTGACCAGCACCAACTTTGCAGCAGCTCTTGTGGAGCTGCAGGTAAGCGCTGACATTTCCATTGCGAGTTTCGGGAGTGTACAGGTGGGAGAGATGGCACTACCAGGGCATTAGGAGCAGACAGAGACTTCTAATATTTCCAGGTACTCTTAGGTATCACAGAAAAAGATTTTATCCCTGAAATAATATTTTACATAGGAGATTTCAGTGTAGGCAGGCAAAATAGTGCTTAGCAATGGGCCAGATGACCAGAGGTATATCCTACAAGAATGTGATGCTGCCAACAAAGAAGCTGGTAGTTCCTCTTGGAATGACCAAGGAATGTCTTACTGGTGTGTTGATGTGGGAAGGCAGGTGTAGTAAGTGGGACAGTATGGGAGGGATTTGGAGATTGACTCAAGGACAGAATTCACTTGTAATTGCCTCAGATTAGATGACAGCAATGGCTGTTTCCACCTGAGAACTATGCCAGTGGAATAAGGGCTGTGTAATAAGATGGGATCTATGGTGCTCTGACTGCCATAAAAAGTAAATAAGCCTATTACAAATAATATTTCATAAATAATTATTATATACATAAAAATAGAGCAGCAAGCTTAATAACTGGGCAATTGGAAGTCTTTCAAATGACTGAAAGAAATTAGCACATTTAATTAAAAAATTCATTTAATACTGATAAATTATTTTCAGATAGGGAAATTTCAGGCCATTATGCTGCAACTTGCTGTTTGAAAGATTCAGGATGCAAATGTGCTTAACTTGGTCTCAATAGCCTGGCTCAGTTAATCATTGCCAAAGTAACTGAAGTGTTATTGAAATTACCATCATAACACTTAGGACTCACAGTCAGGCATTGCAAGTCCTGTATATTAAAAAGACAGAACAGAAAGACAGTACCTGCTGTGAGCAGCTTACAGACCGGTTTGTCATGTGAGACAACAGCAGAATGGATACAAACAAGCAGGAGAAAACACACACTGGCAATGCAGAAAGCTCACAGCAGAATGCCCTGCAGAGACCCCCCCCAAGTTTGTTGCTACGTTCACACCAGAAAATAGAACCATGTAAATGAGGTCCTACTGCTTGAGCACCTGCAAGAGCCTACAGTCATGCAGGCTGAACTGTGTTTTGGTCAGTAGAAGCCAAGGCTCCAGCAGAAGGTAACAGTTCCCATTCCCTGCAGGAAGAGAGGACCTCTCTCACAAAGTGAAATTCATCTGAACTGCTGCCAGCAGTTCAAACTCAGCCCACCTCCCTTTGATACAAATGCTGCAATTGCTAGCACATGCCCTTGGCTGCCACCAGTAAATGAGTTGAATCATTACAGTTTGTTGCTATAATTTCTTTTTCTATGATATTTTAAACAGTTTCTATCCTAAAGGTTGTCCATTCCATCGTTATATTGTAATTTTGGGAAGTCTGCTCTAAAATTGTCATGTTATGGAGCACTACAGTGGGTGCTGGTGATTAAAGATAAACAAACTCCATGTATGGTTCAAAAGTTCAGCTCCAGTTTGAAGGATCTGGAATAGAAAGCAATAAAAGAGGAGAGAAAATGAAGGGAGAAAATATAGGATAAAAAAAGTAGTTGAGAAGAGGAACTTGAAATTTGAAAATAAGAATAGAAGCAATTTAATTACTATATACAGAACACTTGTCAAATGCTACATTTCTCTGCTTTAACACCTGATCTACAGAGAAAAGCTGTTTGCCGCTCCTTTAGAGGCAGTTTGGTTTTGCTTTATTGATTCAGCAGATACCATTGAATCCTCTCTCTTGACCTCTGCCAAATGTAGCCCAGAGAATTTCACCGGTGGAGTTCAAATTTTCACAGGGTGAGTTGTTTCAATTATTAATTTCCCTTGCTTTTTAAAAAAATGACTTTATTTCCCATTTGAATTTGCCAACCTTTGTTCTAACAGTCACAGGTTTGTACCCTGATGACAGCTCATCTATCAGTTCAGCATTACACAATTCATATGTGCCAACAATCCTGTCTTTGGAAGGACTTTCCTTTAGAGGGAGCAAGAAAAACAACCTTTAATAAAAACTCCTCAGCAAGAAAAACAGCCTTTAATAAAATCTCCTCTGTAACTAAAGAGTGAATCAGAAACTCCAGGGGGAAACAATACAGGGATCAATCAGTAATGGCTCTAGAAGAGAGAGTGACAAGCTTGGATGTTACAGCCTGAGAGCCTGCTGCCGATGCAAAACTAGAACACCTTCTCAATGATTTTTTAATGACTCAGTGGTTCACATTGAACTCTGCAAATCATCTCTAAAATGGAATGAAATTTTGGTGCCCAAAATTTGTCTATCTTTATCACCCAGACAGAGGCACTGTAGCAAAAAGTTACCATAGTTACATCTTAACAACAGCAAAAGGAGGTTTCAGAGTTGAGCACTGCTGCTGCTTTTAACTCCTCTCCAATATTTGTGGCTATTCACAAATATCCAAATATCACTACATCAACACCAGCTGCCCAAAGCAGAGAAGTGCCAGGAGCAGAGAAGGGTCCTGGTAGCACTGTTCCCTGTAGCCCCAGTGAATGGAACTCAGCTGGCTGAGGAAATCAGCTGTGTGACCCTGGTGTAGGGCTAACCCACCAAAGGCAAAGGGCTTTGCCAAGGAACATGATATTGCCAAGGCTGGCTTTGCAGAACATGCAGTTTTGACTGAAATGCACGGTCTTCAGGGACACAAATTACTGTTTCATGTATAGGGACCTTCTGCCAAATTCCAAAAAGAGAAGAGAACAGAGAAGTAGACAGAAATAACTAAAATCACAGTTTTTATAAGTAGTATTAAGTAGTCAGGCACACAGTAATACTGGCCAGATGGAGATTTGTATTAAAGCAGCAAAATCTTGCCTATATCCTCTAGTATCTCTCCACCTAGTTTTACCCAGTTCTCTGTTAGCAGGTGTTCTATGTACTTTCCTAAAACCCAAAAGCTGAAATCCATGCACCCATCAATTTACTCACTTGCAAGCTCCACATTATTTTTCTCTTTCTATTACTGTATATAGACACACATTTGCAAACATAGCTATGTCCAGTATGCATCTGTGTAGGTCCAAGTTTAATTGTAGTCAACACAGCACTTACATTTCACCACAAAAGAATTATTTCTTACATTATGTATCTTACTCACATTCCTTTATCTCATCTCCATTTGAGTTATTTCAAGTCCTTTTTTTCTGGCTACCATTGTTTTATGTTATATAGGTGGACATGTGAGGCAAACCAAAGGAGTGGAATTGTATCACCATCTGACCTAATCTCAACCAACATTTCCTACATATTCCCCAATTCTGACATTCTCAATCTGAGAGATGTAAATGCACTCATGAGATGGAACAACACTCTGACCTTGCATAGAGAACAGACATAGAAGAAGTGATTTTCAGCCAAAACAGTTTGCTTTTTGCTCTGTGTATCAGGCATGAAATTAAAAATCATCAGAGCCATGTCTTAGTAACTAAGTTTAAGTTTTCTTGCAGGCATCTACAACTTTGTCTATGAGAGACCAGCAGGTAGATCACTGAGCACTGGAAGGGTTTGAATCAATATATGCTTCTGACTGACACATGCTCAACCGCTGTGAAGGAAACTTCCCTGTCTGTCAGTCCTGGAGCCACTCTGGCAGCCACATCCACACCACCTGAGCTGGGACTGAGGCCCCTTAAGAGCTACAAACCCTACAGTCAAATAGTCAGACAGAGTTGAGCAGAAAGTTTCCCTCTCTGCTCAATCCAAGATTTCCCATAGCAGAACCTCAGATGTCTCAATTTTAAAATAATTGAATCATGCTGCATCAACAAAATAACACCTCGAGCTCAAGTTGGGTGCCTCTAAGGAGGGACCCTGAACAAAAGAAGCCATAGATTTTATACTCTTACAGTCTGAGCACACAGAAGTCTGGGGTCATCACCTCCTGTTGTGTCTCTGAGTGCCCAGTCACAGTTCCCAGCCTCCTGCCTGGGGCTCCAGTCACCCAGAGCTCAACCTGCAGCTACCTGCTGGGATGTATTCCTCAACAGGACTCAGTACAAAACTACTCCACAAGGAGCCTCCTGGGTGCTGTACCAAAGCAGCTAAGCAGATATCCAGGTTAGTGTGGAAAAACAAAGTGGGAAAGTCTAATGTCAAAAACCAATAGCCAATAGTGAATAGCCAATTACTGCTCTCTCTTCTCTAGAAATCCTCTCCAAAAGCTTTGGTAGACCACACAGGACATGCTGGATTGCAAGCAGACTATTGACTGTCCCTGTGAGGGACACCAAAGGAGGCCTCCTGATTACAGCTACCACAAGGCATGGGAAGTTCCCTAGAAGGCCACCCCAGTTAATAAATTGGAGAAAATGCAGCAAGATTTTTTTGTCTATGCATTGTAACCACAGATCCTGTAACTAGAGAAAGACAGGAAAAGTTTCAATGCAGTAAGATTTTCTTAGCTGCCTGAGAGCAGTTGCCTGGTGGAACAACCACAGAGGTCTGGGTGACAGGAATATCTTTATGCCCTTTTTGAAAGTCCTGAGCCAGAACCACTTGCCTCCCCACAGCAGCTAAGAATGTCATCTTGTGTTACTGTCCTTCAGTTCCAGTTCTACACCCCCTTATTTCAGCCCCATCCCTCCCTATTTTCTATGGCTGATACTTTAATAAGAATTGAACCTACTCACACTTTTCTGATGTTAACTTTAATTTCAGTTTCTGCAGAACAGGTGTCATGAGGAATTAGTACCATTGCATTTAGCAATTCAATTAATGAAAGTATATTAAAATTACAGTGGTAATGAGTAAAAAACTATTCAAACCATTAGCAGTGTCAGAACTCCCAAATTTCAGTAAAAGTATGCAACCCTGATGAATTTAATGTTAACTCTCAAGCCTGAGAACAAAATTTGAACTCCTTGCCATCCAATCACATCTCTACTCTTGGCCTAACCAGTTCTTAATAATTTCTCTGTGGTGATGAGGGCTATTTTGCAATTTTATTTCATCAATTTCTAGTAGAGCAAAGAGGACATGTAGTTTGTTTCCATTTTTCATTTCTAAAGACATGCGTAAATTTGAGTTTCTGACATTTAAATAAATCATTTTCTCCTATAGAAATGACACTAAACAAAAGTCAAACTCTTATTGATCTTCATTCCACATTTGCCACACTGAATCATAGAATTGGCATCCAGAACCTGAGTGTATAATAGATATTTTTTAGCATTATAATTGTAGAGGAAAGCCTGACTTTTGACAGCAAAAAAGCATATGTCACTGCTGCCTGTCAGCATATGTGGACAGCTTGGATAAAGCTCTAGAGGTGTCAGCTGCTCTCCTCTTCTCCCTGACAGCCAGGTAGACCCCACCGCTCTGCAGCTGTAGCACATGTCAATTAGCCAACATCCAAATGCAATCTTTTCCTTATGAGATTTGCCCTGCCCCAGCAAGATGTGACATGACTTCCTGCCAGACCCACTAGTACTCACTTCAGCTTTCCATCTTGCAGAGAGAGAGGCTGGGAACAACTTGAGGATGAGCTGAGAGGCAATGCAGCAGGCAGGAGGATTGCTGCTAAAGCAATCTGCAAATGATCACATGTGAAAAAAGGGAGATTCTATGTTGGGTTGCTCAAAGAGCACAATTATAGGAGAAGAATCATGAAATTCTGCAAACCATTACAGGCAACCCAATCTGCAAAAATAATGACTGACAGAAACAATCCTTTACACATTTAGTGACATCTATTATTCTCAAATATATGACTGTAGATGTGCAGGCTTTGGTGACACCACAAAAAGAGTGAGAATGACAAACATACCCGGCTAAGAGTACAACTTAAGGGAGTAAAACATTCTGGAATTACTAATATCTAATGTAGGATTGGATGTTGAATAAATTGATCCAATTTTTCCAGAGATCTTCAGTGAACATAGCAGTCACACATGAATGGATTACAGGAGCTGATTAATTTATGTATTCACTTCAAGATTTTAAAAATATAGATTAAAACCACTTTGAATAAAAATGTAAAATTACATCTCATTACAAAGCCCTAGTAGTGATAAATGAAAGTGGTGGAAAGTGTGTTTTTGAATATTTCTCCACACCCTCACAGTTTTTGGACTACATAGGACAAAAACATCTATTTTCTATCTATTTAACTTGGAAATCAATAGAAAAAAAGTGGTCAGGATTTAAAACATTATTCTAATTAAAGCTCAGCATTTCCAGAGTACAGAAAATGTTTCGCACACAATCAGCTATATTCATTTCAGTAGGAAATTTCCCACAGATAGTTACGGAAGCAAGACTGACTCCTGAATTACAGAGAACATTTGCATTCTTCATTTCAGTAATTGCTCAAAGTTCTGTTTGACTAAGTGGCCACAAAGAGCCACGAGAATGTGATGACCAAAGAGCTGATGCCAGGGAGGCCTGGCACAGACACAGGCGACTGCCATTCCTGTCACACACAGCCAGCAAAGCTGCCAGCCATGTCAGGCTCCCTCCTCTTCCCCTCAAAAGCTATAAAATCTTCTTAAATACTCAAGAAGTATTGGCTAGTAAGCCAAGGCAGCTGAATGATATCTGGAACCAGATTTTTAGCTACATAAAACAGCTGTCATGAGTCAAAGTCAAGATGTGTTGAGGCAAGACTCCCCCGGAGGGACAGAGTTTTGTGCAGGGAAGGAAGAAGCACCCACAGAGAACTGCATGGGCACTGTGTGCAACAGCATTCCTGAGCTGGGGGGACTCATTCATGCATGTGCCATTTAGCAGTCTAAAATGTGAACAAAGCTTTGCCCACCATCAGAGGCATTGTCCTTTCACAGGGCTTATGTTCTGTAAATACTGTGGACCCTCAGTGAGAATTCCAGGACACTATTTTCCTCAAAACTCTTCATAACTTCACCCAGGTATCACCCAGCAATTAGTTTTCTTAAGCAGTTTTATAACGACAGTGCCATGACCTTACTCCAATGAAATTAATTCTATAGCCCTTTTTAACTTAATCCAACAAAAACCTACTCATCTCAACACAGACTCATGAATCATTTTAATATATACATTTATACTAGTACAATTAGTGTTATTAATATAAATGAAATGAGAACCCTAACATTATTTTACACAGAGTAGTGCTAGAATTATTAATGCCAGTGAGTATTAGGACAGTATTGAATATTAAATATGCTGTAGGTCATAGGTGCTTTTAAAGTACATGATCAGAGCAAATTTGTTCACTTAAAAAAATGTAGGGTTTTTTTTTCATTTCATATAAATGATTCTTTATCTACACAAGTTAAACACATACATAGAGAATGATTTACACAATATCCCAATGTTAAATCCCTCCAGTGAAAATGAAAATCCTTAACAGTAGACACTTCCTTAACCTACTTCTGTACCTGCATGTCTTCATTCAGGCACTACCTCTTCTGATGGGAATTAGTGTATGTTTTTCTTACTGTGAGAGACCTCCAGCAGAACATTCTGTGTCATTAGAAACATGAAAATATGAGAAGAAAGACCTGCTTTGTCCTGTATTTAATGCCCACTCAATTAACATATTGTTGAATTCTTTTTCAGCCATATCCCTCTTCTCTGGAGAAGCTTCACTCAATTTTTCCAGGGTCTCCAAAGCTCATGTCTACAAAAGACAAGCTATTTTTATCTGGATTTTTTCCCCTTTTATTTAAGGGACAACCATTCCTTTGTCACCTGTCCTCCAATCACTATTCTTCATGTAGACCCTTCCTTCTCCAGAACACCAGCTGAGAGCCACCTCCTGCTTTAACAGCAACAAGAGCAGTAGATCACCAGCAATGAGGAAAGATGGACCTTCTTTATAGAAGAGGATATTGCCAAATAATATCCTCAACATCTTTACGTTTCAACAAGCACAAGTGCAAATCATTTTCCAAAAAGTGGAAAACCATCACTTATTCCAAACAAAAATTCAAGAAGTATAAAATCATTAACTTCATGCAGCCTGAGAAGTTCAGAGTATTCTGCCTGGCAAAAAAGGTCTGAAACTAGACACTAAATATTATTAAAAATACATTTTCATTTCATGTTAATTCCCAAAATGATGATGGATTTATTTTAATGAGTATCCAGATAAATTATCACTGCATTTTCTGTATAAGATAAATGCTGAAGTCTTCTCTAAACCATGTGCAGACCCTAACTACAGAATCACCACCAGAGCTTCTGGAAATCCATATGGACATCTCTTCTGGTGTGGAAAGACACACACTATTACACTAAAATCAGCAGGGCCAAGAAACTTTTTCTGCATTTGAAACAGCTTTCTGCACAAAGTATGACATCTTTGTAAGAGATGTGCATAGAATAGACCTTAATCTTAAAGCTTTTGCTGAGAGAAATGAAGTTTAAGGAGTGTGATTTCGTTAAACCAAAAAGCAAGTGCAAATATCTAATAAGGGATATACCAGAGGTGCATGAACAGAATGAAGGTTGCCTTGTCAAGTGTTGTAGAAAATGATATCTATGTTCATACTAGGGACAGACACCTCAGGAAAAAAGAAAACAAAAAAAAGGAGCATTTGATTTCATGAGTAGAAAACATTCATCTGACAGATTAATTATTTTTGAAGCAACAGCAGCAATGAACTGATTAATACATCGAGCTCTCTATCTCCATGCTCGTATAACCATCACATTAAATAAATTCCATTTCCCTGAAAAGATTCTGACTTACTGAAAGGTCTTTATGCACTTATAAATGTGTCAACAAGCGACAAGGAGGTAATAGTTTCCAGGAGGTGCTACTGCAATGTATACTTGATAATGAAATTTGCTGGGTAAATTAGCCAAAGAAAAAGTATAAAGGTCTAATGGGCTTAGTCTACCATTCAATGAAGCACGCACTGCTGGCTGTAGCAAAGATGTGATGGATGCTTTCTGCCATGGAGTATCACAACCAGCCAGGACAGAGATTAATTTATCTGTTTGCAAGGAAGATATTTTTACAGATAAATCTGGCCATGAGAACAAAGTCTTTTTTTGACAAACCAACCCCCATTATCATAGTTACCAGTTTACCAGAAAAAAAATCTATCTTTTGTCTAGATCATTGCAACTTGCCCACTCCAGGAATCCTTTAGTGGATATCCACTGAGGGTCACTGATCATTTAAATCAAAGATATCACTGCTGTTCTGATCCCTAAACAGATTGTTCAAGTTAGAAAGTGATAAACAGCAAACCAGCAGGTCCATTCTGGACATTTGGATGCTTTCAATTTGCACTTAAGTTAATATTTTTAGATTTGCAATATAAAGTGAAGATTCAGAGACTTCAGGGAGCTGTTCAGAGAGCACACACTGGGAATTGAATGCCCCAAAAAATTAATATAAATCAAACTCAAAGCTTGTACTCTACCAAAATAACTTAAAATCACTCTTGTTAATAGTTGATTAGCCATACCAGCTAAACAGGGCAATGAGTGCTACTTATTACACTGGAGAGAAAAGCTGCCTGAAAGCAGAAATCAAAATCTCAAAGCTTTAAAGATGCAGAGCACTGAGGAAGCCATTTGACCAGCACTCAGTCATACACTCACATTATATGATGAGTGGCTTATAAGAAAGGATTCAAGTGTCAGAAATGTGTCATGTGCTATCATGGAATGCAATTCAATATATACATCACTTTTGTCACTTCAGCCCATTGTTTAAGAAAAGGAAAAACCTAGTGGGATGTAGTAAAATGGCAATGGTATATTTATGCAAATGCATCCTTCTCATAAAGCTTCTCATCAAACAAGATGAATTACAGTTCATCCTCAACTTGAGACAAATTATAAAATATCAGAATATTTTACAGTTATGCAAGTATTATCACCTGGAAGAGCCCAGTCTAAAGGGATGATGTGATGCAGTGGGGAGCTCTGGGACCAGATTTGCTTAAGTAAATACATCCCATATTTCTGTAGAGAAAAAATTCACATTGCAGAGTTCTATATTAATATAGAATCATGAAAAAAATTGTAAAAGTATACTGGTATGTTTATGGAATAGGTCTTCCATATAGGAGCCAGATTCATTTTTCTTCTTATGAAATGCAACAAGTCCTTTCACATTCTTTCTGAAGTGAAAAGAATTAATGCTCATTTCTGGAAGTGTGAGAAATTATGTTTTATCTGTAAATATAATATCTTTACAGATTCTAGTGTGAAATTAATACATTGCTACTACAAAAAATGTGTAATTCATGTACTGATAGCCAGTCAGATGTAGCAGCCATGAAAACAGGCTTTTGCAAATCATCGGCATACATCTGCAAAACAAGTGTTGGCAACAATCCTCTAAAAGTGGACTATGTGGGGAGGTTTAAGTACCAAATTTTCACTGCCTGTTACCTTTGCAAGTTAAGATGCAAAAATGGAAATTAAACTTAGAAAAGAAGACTTTTTTGGTTCGTGTTTGTGTGTTTGTTTGTTGTTTGTTTCAAATCATTATGTATAAGTAGGAAGAGAATGAGTTGTTTTAGACTCTAGAAGACAAACACCAATACACAATGAATATAACTGGGGCAAGAGCTCTAGGAGAATAGTAGGGGCATATATTGAAACAATGATGTAGCTTGTAAGTGTTGCTGAGAGCAGGATTTGGGAAGCACAGTGAGCAAATCAGGAGCTAGTGACACAGAACATAGGCAGACCTTCACAAACTCCCATTTACTTTGAGTCCTTCTCTGTTGTGGACCAGAGTGTGAAGGATTCTCCCCAGAAGGTCACAGATCTCTGATAAAGTCACTGTGAGCAGATTGCAGGGGACACCAAGGAACACATAACACGTACCACAGAAGTTAATAAAAAGAAATGTGCAAAGTTGTGGATTAGCTTGTCAGTAATTTAAACAATGAAAAGGTAGATATCCTGAATATAAATTTATATACCAAGAAACAAAAAAATATCTCAAAGAAGCCAGAATCTGTACAACATATTTACTGAGAGAAAGAACCAAGTGGATTTGAGAGTACGCATAATAGGTACTCAGTGTCTGATGTAGTGGATATCACAGCCACAGAGTGAAAATGAGGGAACAAAATGCCATGCATCTGCCATGGCTGCAGTGCCAGAGTATAGGGATCACAGCAGGAAACCCAGTGCAAAATGCCTCATTTCTGTAGCTCTTTACAGGGACCTCTTTCACATTTCAAGTCAGTGCCAATGCCCCCCCCCCCCCCCCCACCAAAATATGGCCTGAAAGACAGTTGACTTTGTTGTCTGAACCTCAGAGTATTCCCCCAAAGCATTCCTACTCATCCTTATGGGAAAATGCTGACAGGATTTGCAGGACCTTGCAGAGAAGCCACAGGAGACAGAGGCCTCATTCTCCTCTCAATCACCCAAGGCTATACAAGAAGATCCCTCTCCCCACTGAGCCTGATTCTGCTTTGCTTGCCAGCTGCCATTCATTGTTCTAATGGCTTCAAGCAGCCCCAAAGCCCATTAGCCACTCACTGGCAAGAAACTGAACATTTCCAAAGCATCCCAAATGTGCTTCAGCCCTAAGCTGTCAGCACAGCCTCCACAGACACTGGCAGAGAAATGAAGGGAGGAGAGCTTTCACCAGAAGTGCAGCAGAAGCTGGTAGAAGCTTCAGGGTACTTGTGGCATAAAGATGGACATTAAGTCACCTTCATATGGAGCCACAAATGAGGGTCTGGCTCTTTGCACGGGACTAAAACATGAAAAGAATCTTTTAAAAGGATACAAGAGCAAAGAAACATTTTGTACTGGCTAGTTCTGTTCTCCCTGCTGTGATCTCCACACATTGGCATGCTGGCCTTGACAGATGCAAAGCATTTTTTGTTCTTTCACTCTCATTTTGCAGTGGTGGCACAACTACAAGAAGCACAGTGAATCCATTAATCAATTACTCTCAAATATCCAACTCCTCCTCAGTCCAAACAGATGTCCCACAAACTTGTCACTGCATGTCTCAGGGTGCCTTTGTGAAAAAAGGCCTTTAGTTTGTTTTACTTATATTAAATAAAGAATTAGCAGAAGAAGCTATGTGTAAAGTTTGAGGAATAAGCAGAACTTGGTATCACAGAATCATAGAATGGTTTGGGTTGGAAGGGACCTTAAAATCTTCTTGTTCCAACTCCCCCACCATGGGGGCGGGGACACAGGGGCATCTTCTACCAGATCAGGTTGCTCAGGTCTCCATCCAACCTGGTCTTGAACACTTCCAGGGATGGGATATCCACAATTTCTCTGACTAACCTGATCCTGTTTCTGACCACTTCTTAGTAAAGAACTTCTTCCTAAAATATTATCTGTTAATTTAATTTCTTTGCCCCTACAATTCTCATGGGAAAACTGTTCCAGAATTTTACTTCATCAACAAGTAAAAATGTCCTTCTAGTTTCCAAATTTAATTGTATTTATGATTGCTTTATGCTCATTTGTCCTTTTGCCAACACTGCTCTTTAGCTTCAGCACTTATGCTTCCTCAGTCATTTCCCATACACAAGCTTGCAACTTACTTGTCTCCAAATGCATGACCTTGCTTCACACAGCAGTGAATTTCATCTGATTTTCACTACTCCAGGCCTTAAGTTCATCCACTTCTTCCTAGCTGACAGACTGCTCCTGTCGAGAGTTCTTTCATCTGTATATTTCACAGGTACACATCTCCTTTTTGGGAAAATTATGTGAACAAAATACCAAAAAATTAGTCAGAAGACTAGTCCTTAAAAATTGTACAGTAACCTAGTCTTTCAATTAAAATTTTCTAGTGTCTCGTGTAGCTCTCAAACCCTCACATGATTTTTTACTTGCTTTGCAACTTTCTTTCTGAGGAGTATTATCTCTAATCTCCCTAGGAAATGCCAGATCACATATACAACTACAGTCCAGCTAGAGAAGTCCAATTGCATTTTCCTATATAGAAAATGAGTTATCTTATCAACGCGGTCTCTATAGATTTATCCTCAATGTATTCCATCAAATCAGTGCTGAGCAGTGGCCAAAAGGACAAGTTACTGAAAGATTGTTTGCAAAAGTGCCAGGTGCTGTATATTTTATCCAGCACAGTTCACCTTCATTTCTCATAACCCAAACCTTTATTAGTGGCTAATGTGACACCAGTGCCAATGTTTGCCCCTGTGCAGCTGAACCAAATTCCATCATGCCTGGGACCTGAGTATCCTTATTTATCTCAGCAGCCATCCCAGGGCACAGTCTTCCCTGTTTTAGACTCCTGTTGTACCAAGGTGCAGTATAGTCTGCAGCAGCCTGTGGCACAAAGCTCCACCTCTAGCAGAAAGCTCCAAAAAGAACAGAAAGTTCAGTCAGGGAAGGGACAAGACAAAAATGGGATCTCTTCTCCCAGATTCATGACATTCATGAAAAACTGAGCCAATGAACACAGTTTCACATCATCATGATGGCTCTGATGTGCAGGACTCCTGAATTATGCCAGTTTGATTAGCATCCCAAACTTCTCCAGAAGCGAAGGGTAACACGACATAAATTGAAGAGACTGAAAAACTTTCTCTGTTTTGCAATTCCCTAAAGCCTATTAGTCCACACCTACTTTGCATCTGGCTTTATTCATAAGATCTAAGGATGAAAGCATTCAAACTATATTAGCAGAGTTCTGTGAAAGCTCAGACCACCAGTGCACACAAAAGCACTGTGTGCTTTCACACACATGTATTGCCTCTGGCAATACATCCTGGTAAGAAGTAAATAAATGTACCACTCCATAAACTATCCTCTGTGAGGGTGGCTGCTGCTCCACAGGCAACCCCCAGAACTTGGTTCATTAATTTAAAATGAAAGTCAGATAATTCATATCTTATACTTTAAGAGGAATCAGTTAAAGTCATACAGAATTCATGCTTTGGAAGGGAGCAATGCATTTATATCACATTGCCTACTACCAAGTCTTTGTAGTAGTACCAAGCAAGAATATAAATGTATAAAAGGAAAATCATATTCATTTTGGTAGGTTTAAAATTGTTCATGCCCTCCTCATGACAGAAGAATTTGTAAGCTCCCTCTAAGAAATATATAGAAACATTTGTTTTGAGTTGTTTAAAATGAACTTCCCACAAAATTATCTAAGATATGGCTCCCCACCTTTTCCATCTGCTTACAACAGAAAATAAAAGCTGGCTGTATCTGAAAGAGGAATGCAGCTTTAACCTCCACCAATCTTGGAGGTTTTGACAACCAGCTACTCAGTCAAAACACAGTAAATATTGATTTACATTTCAGATCACAGATATGAACAAAAGACCAAAGACAGTCAACTTTCAGAATACACTGTATAACATAGAAATGTAAGGCATTAGGTCAAGTACTCCAAATCTTCCTCTTGAAATTGGTGACATTTTTTAGTCTTACTTCATATGGAATATCCTGAAACATTAAGCTCCTGAAAGGTTGATGAGAATCCACAGCAGGATGCAGAACAGATGTTATTGATGCTGCCATTAGTGAAAGGTGGGAAGAAATGAAGTCACTACTCATTTGCTTTGGCAGCAGCCAGGCTGACAGGCACTCCCTGGCTGTCCACTCAGCACAGCTCCTCTTGGACACACCACAGCACAGACTTTCTGTTCTGGCTGCTGAGCAGAAAAAACACAGAAAGGAGCTTGGACATCTGGGAACTCTGCACTGCAGGAAGCGTTTTAGGAAAGCAGAAACTGGTCAAGATACAAGATAAATGGCCAGGGATGTAGAAGTGTGAAAACATAAAAGAAAAAGGAAAAACAAGTGAGATTGTTATCTTAAGGGAGTTATGAGAGACAGAGGAAATTGAGATTGTTAGACAGGAGGAACTCAGGACACAAAACTGCATGACATCTGTCTTTGTGAAGACTTTTTTTCAGAGAACAATTTTGTAAGAGCCAAAATTAAGAATGTTGCATGGAATCCAGTGACTCAGTCCAAAGAAATTCATTGAAAACTGCAGATGCTCTTTATTTCTCAAAATCTGTATTTGTATGTTTATTTATATTCTAAATGTGCAAAGAATTTTATTTAAAAGTGCTTGTATTTCAGAAAAAAACCCTTTAACTTTAAAAAGTTAATTTAAAAGATAACACAACAGAGGCATTTATATGAAGTGCCTACCATGAGAAACCTTAAACCCTAACAATGTGAACAATAATTGCATGAAAAAGAAGTATCAAAACACTAAACAAAAATCTGACAAGTTGGATGAGCAACATCAAACTATATACTGACTTCTCTTTTTTTCTTGTCAGTAAAAATAAAATCAAAGGTGGAGAGAAAGGAAAATAAGCCTCACCATTATCAGAACAAATAAAGGCTGTGTTTATCCCATCTCAGCACAAAAGAACACAGGAAATGTCAGAATAGAAGATTCCATTTTGACCCATTGCAACCAATATCCTTCTTTCTAATATTTTATGCTGCTTCAAAGGAAAAACTCCGTGGCATTCTCGTTCTTTTTACAAACTATGTGATGGAGAGATGAGGAAATTCCTCTGTGAGTCTAGAGAGCCATGCATTTTAACAGCGGATAACGATGCTGCTCCTGAAATTCCAATTCTTGTCTAGGCAATTTACTAAATTCCAATTCTTATTCTTGTCTAGGCAAGTTACTAAAACTTTTTAGATACTATAAACTATCTGCCTTAAGAAGGTCCCAATAATAGTAAATTACAGTGGTTACATTCTTTTGTATAGACACACTACAATCAATGGGATAAAGACCATAGCTCCATTTCAGAGGCAAAACTCTGTGCAGAACTAGACTGGTGTGGAGATGGTTTCATTCTGAGAACAGCTTGAAGATTGTTTTATTCCAAACTGAGAACATTTTTCTCCAATTCACAATAGATAATGTGCTGAGTGCATAATACAGAAAATGTGCAACGATTTCTTAAGAAATCGTTGGCACCTTAATTGTGTTATAAAAATCAATAGTTTATCATTTAATGGATTTACTGGACAGAGAAGAGTGGCTATGCTATTTAAAGTTCCCACCAGTCATCCAGAGGCTGGTTTTCTTTAATCCTATTCAAAAATTCTCTGAATCAAAGAAGCATGACCGAACTACAAAAGGCATTACAAAAAATATCCTTCTGCACTGCAAAGCTGAAATGAAACAACCAATAGATTGGCATAGTTTGGGGTATGTGAAGACTAACTCCTGTAAATCACAGCAGCAGGTGCAACGAGAACCTGCAAATGTTTTTTACTCCAACATAACTTGCCAAACTTAAGCACAGATTGCTTCCATACTAAGGCAAACCATGGCAGGTTTTCACTTTTCCTGTATGCTTTCCTTGTTATTACATAGCTTTAATGAACTATCCTGAGGTAAAGAAGGGGATTAGCACATACACTGCATAAAGCTGATGGATCTTTCAGTTACAGCAATTCACTGCCTTTCTTCAGATGATACCACATTTTTTTTAATCTGTAAACAGATACCAGTTGCCTCAAAATAAACCAAACAAAACATAAAAGAGGAATAAATTAATAATATTTTTAACCCTGTGCTAATTGTCTTTCTACATCCATGAATGCTGGCTAACTAGTTAGGCATCCTCATTAAATATACCTTTGTGATTTAAGGTTTTAATTGCCTGCTCTGAACTGAAATGTGGCCAACTGGTCACATGGGTGGATTCCTCTAAAGCCAGACCAGACATAAGCAGTTTCAAGACATATCAGTTTCAAGTATTACTGTCTGAGGACTCAATGCTTTCTGGAGTGGCAATACACTCCAACACTATTTATTTTACAGAAACACTACAAATTTTTCCATGCTTTGTCAACAGAATTAGTCTGGTGACAGAGAATTGTCTTTGCTCTCAACTCACCACTGTCCAGTGTGGTGTAATGAACAGAGATGCAGAGGGAATGTCTCTACAACTTTTCCCTACCTGCTGCAGCTGTGTCTATCCCCTTGTCAGTCCTCTTGACCATGACCCTTCTGGAGTCTCCTTCTGTATTTGAGCATCAGGACTACACATCAGTGAGAGAAAACCTCGTGAAAGTCTAATCTTGAAAGTAGACACCACAGAAATTGGCCCAACTGTGTTTTGTCATAACTATCCACAACCCTCAAATAAGGATTCTTACAGAATGTCCATAATTATTTAATATTTGTGGGGCTTTGGAAAATAGGTTGCAAACTGCTTCTCAATTTTAACATATTTACCCAAGAAGAGTCTTCTGCAAACTGCTGTTTTATGAATCAAAGGTGTTTCTCCATCCTTCTAAAAACAAAGACTTAAGATGATGGAGAGATTATATGCATCTTTCACAGAATTTATTTTGCTCTACAAGATCAAAGAGACAGTCATGCTAATTAATGAATTTCACCTCTTTATCTATTTGAACAGTAATTCTATCAAAAGACCAAGGTACAAATAAAAATGAGACAAAATTCAGAGCTTGTGGACATGGGTGAAGAAGGAGGAAGCATTCTGCTGGAAATTGTTCAGAGAGCCACAAATAGTAGTGGATACAATGGTGACTGGGCAGTTAAACTTCCCTGCATGATGTAATCTTGGCAAACATACTCCTGGGAAGGTGACTGGCTGAGCAGGAATGTTCAGAGGAAATGCAGAGTGGCCTGGCACTGGGGCAAGCACGCCTTGGCTCCATGGCAGCTGTCACCAAGTGAAGGCTAAGCAGGCAGCAACTCATATCGTGTCTCTCTTCCCTGCACATCAAGAATGGCAAGAAGGAACTACAGAAAATTTCATAGGGTGCCTGGATGTCTTCTTTTTTTTAGCTTAAATAGCATTTATAATATCTATAGATCTCAAGATAAAACATAGCATTTTACAAAATACAGTATGAACTAGAAGGACAAGAGATCTCCAGACCACATGAACTGATAGTCTTAAAAAGCACAAACCAAACCAATTCAGAAGAGTACTGTACTGAACTGACTGGCAAATGGTCATTAGAGCTGAAATGGAGCTTTACAGAGGAAAGGGAGACTGCCCCAAGTGTGAGAAATGATACGTAATAAGGCTAAGTCAGGAAAGGATGAAGGAAAATACAGAACTATTCCTATGAATATAAACCCAAGCTATGTCAGTGGGGGTCCTTTAAAAATGGCTGGGTTTAATATCACACATCAGATATCTAATGCGCATTGAATACTCTCCTAAATTAAATCAATTCATTTCCCAGCATGATGCTCCCAACTTCTCAGTATTTTAATTTAAGACAGGAGACCTAACCACACCTTACTCTTGGGTTATTTATGAGAAGAAAGGACGTTCATGTGTTCCATTTTCCTAGTCCAAGACACAATAGAAATCTCTTCACTGAAATATGTTCGAACATGTAAGGGGTGAAGATAAATGTATTTGAGTTCTCACAGGTTTTCCCGAATTATTACCCAGGCACTTTCTGAACACTCTGCCTTTCCAGGGCTTTAGTAGTTGTACACTGCACAGAGGCTTCAAATATTTAGCCAAAGAAAAGTGCATAACCCAGTAGCTCAGGTACCAACTGCAGCCAACCTACAGGTGTCATCTCAAAGAATTAGTCATAACACCTTGATTGTCTCATCACTATTTTTACAATGTTTCCCACATTAGCATAATTCCGAAACAGACTATGGAAGTATGATATGCTCAGGCTATGGAGGGACCAGATTTTATGACACGAGATTCCTTGCCAGTCTTACATTACCTGCAATTTTTGGGTCACAAGGTATGAGGTTTTTTCTGTAAAACTGGAAAAAAAAAACAGGGGAAAGAAATTTCCCTCACAGTATGCCTAAAAGCAGTTTCCAGTGGCAGCTGGCAAAGGGTGCTTGGGCAGCCCAGTTTCGTCCCCAGCAGGCAGGTAGCTCTTTACACCTTACACTCACAGCTGCTTCATAAAACATTTCGAATTTAGGTTCTTCAGCCCAAATCTCAGTTTTTAACTGGAATTTCTAAACTACTCAGGCCTTAGCATAACTCCTATCAGAAAGGGTGCAGGGTTTTTAGATACAGTGCTATGTGTAATTAATTTCAGAACAACTTCAGGTTAAACCGTATGTAATGAACTATGTAGTTTCTGTTGGGTACAGAACTCCACAATGGTTTTTTAACCTTTCTTTTCCTATCATCGTCTCTCTTCTGTCCTTGCTCTATTAACTGTTTTCATTTAATAACCTGTAGCTCTGCTTTAGTATTATTGTTTTCCTTATCTCCAATACCTAAGAACTCTAATCAGTGTAATCCAGTGCATGATAAAACAACATCGGATTTCTTTGAAAATCCTAAGGTAAAATGAGAAAGCTAAATACATCCTAAAACTGATTTAACTCATTCCCTTCCTTGGCAAAACCAGGACGGTACCTTCAGGATGAAAAGCGAGGGAGGTGAGCAGAGCAGTGGTGAGCTGAGCACAGCAGGTCCCATCGGGTCTCAGCCCTTCAGTTCATCTACTTCATTATGCCATGATGGTTACAAGGTTCTTAATAATTGCTCTTCATAGAAACATTAAGACTCACTTTGAGGAAGAAAACGGTATTCCAGTTCTTTTCTGTGAAAAGGCTACAAAGTTTCATGAAGAAATGATGTGATCAAAAAAAGCAGTCACTTCAAGGGAAGATCTTCTTTGACTAATATCTCATTATAAGACCCCAGATCAAATTGGTTCCCCATAACCTTGTTCCCAGAGGTCTTTGAAGCCATCGGGAGGTGTTTGCTTGTACTTGTCAGCGATGTTAAACTAATGGGGGTGTCCTTCTCGCTTCCCTCTCGCAGGGAAAAATGCCAGACCTCCGAGGCCGCTGTAATTCCTTAAAATCCAAGGACTTTGATGTGGCTGCTGTAGCTCGCCCTTCATCCCTCTCAAAAAAAAAAAAAAAAAAAAAAAAAAAAAAAAAAAAAAAAAAAAAAAAAGTAAAAATTGAGAATGTAGTCTTAAGGGGAAAGGGAAAATATGTTTCATGAGTTGACATGTCAACGACATTTGCACTGGGTGACACGGCGTCATTTCCCACACGCTTGGGGGCACCTGTGAGGGGCCAGCACAGGCTCTGCGACAGCCTCGGCCATTTGTGAGTGGCTTGGTGCGGGACCGGGGACCGCGGGCAGCGCAGCCCCCACGGGCCGCCAGCAGCCCGCAGCCCGGAGCGGCCGCCGCTGCTCCCGAGCCGGTACCGGCCCTCAGGGGCCGCGCCGCCCGCGCCGCCATCTTCAACGGCCCCGCCGCCCTCACCCAGGTGAGACCCGGCGGGGACGGGGCGCCCCGGCCCCGATCCTGACCCCGACCCCGATCCCCGATCGCGGCCCCGGCTCCGGCAGAGGGGCGGGGGAGCCGCGGCCGTGCCGCTGTAGCTGCGCAGCGAAGGGGGAGCCGCAGGTGGTCGCGGTCTTGTGTCAAAGCGTTTTGCGGTCCAGTTTTTATAAAGCGAAAGCCTCGGTTTTGAGTTATTTTTCCCCTTAATTCTGCGCTTTGTGCATAAAAGCTTTGCCCGATGGAGCGCCAGTAGTCTTGCAATAGCTTATTAATGGTCTTTCTGCTCATTTATTATGGTAACTTGTGTTTTGAGAAAATATATGGTGGTGTTACAAACTCAGCTTTAAATATTTAATATGTGGAATTCATTTGTCTGGGAGATACTAAAACCCTTCATCAGTGATGAACTGCTCTCCCTGGCGTGTCCCAGGCACCATAAATCAGTTCTGGCTTTGGGCCCATGATGGTGAGTTATATGTATGAACAGTCTCGGGTCTAAGCCTGTATGCCCTGCCAAAAATAGTGTATTCGTGTCATTTTTCAATGCAAATTACTAGTATGTGCAAATTCACTTTATTTTGCTTCACAGATACGACTTTGGAATAAAAAATCTCAAATAAACATTGCTTTTCCAACACTGGGATATTGATCAGGAGTTTGTAGTCTTCTACTCATGTAAATAGTGCCTTTTAAGATAAGGGACTAACCATGACTATGAAGGGTTTTAGTCTGTGTGAGTCTGTCCATCCCTGTCTGTCCTGGATTTAGAGCAGTGCTTAGTACTAATTGGATTAAGAAAGCATGAAGGTCTGTTTGCATTTGCTGTTTGTGAAATACTCTTTTTTGCTTGTTACTTTCAAAGGACCAATTGTTGGAATCCAGGACTACATAAACACCAAATATTATTGAAATATACATGCGAATCTGTCACAGGATGGAGATATTTTTGCAGAGTCCTGAGTGGCTTGGGTGAATGGAAGGCATAAGGGTGCCTTTGGATACTGCTACTTTATTGTTGATGTAAGAAGCATGGTGAAAATAGTGATCAAATTCACTGCACAAACCAAGACATCACAAGGTAAATTCGGATGGGAATCTATTCAAAGATAAATATCTTTAATTGTTGCTTAACTTTATAAATTACATTCTTGATTATTTGTCATTGACTGATATGACAGACCTGTGTTTCCAGTTGGACAGACATACATAGTACATGGTTCAGGGCACTAAAACAATAATTTTGATCTGTGACTGAAAAATGAGAAAGCTCCTAATTTATGGCATTCTGCAAAGATGTCATATTTTATTTGATAACTATGCATAAAAATTGAGGACTTGCATTTCAAATTGCTGGTGATTTTTTTTTAAATAGTCCCTCTGGACTTTAAGTATTCTTGAATTTTAGGCTTTCTGGAGGGACTGGGAAGAGGAAAGGTGAAAAGAGGAAAAATACAACTATCAATTTTCCAGACCGTTCTCTCCTTTAAGAATGGCTTACTATAATTAAAGACAATAATACTTGATGCATAATAGAAGCACTTTTTAACATTACCTCAGTAATTACATGACAAATATGTCATTCATTTAATGGTTTTAGTGGCTACCAATCTTAATAGCAGAGGTAATTTCTAGTCTTCATTTGTAGTAATGAAATTTAGTAAGTTATAATTAAGCAATATAGGAGCAAAGATGTATTGCAGTGTCACTTGCAGTATTTTTCGTGCCTGAATGAAAAACAAACTGACATTTCGCTGATTTCACAGAGGTGTTTACAATGATCAGCTTTGTAGCTGAATGACTTGTCCAAACACAGATGCTTGTAAACTTTGGGTTTACAAGTTTACCTTCCACTGAAGTTAGGAAGAGTCACCTGGTTCTGAATTTGAGCATTCTGATGCAGTTGATACTCAGAAAAGTACTTTATAATAATGTTCACATATTTTAAAATATGGCTGGAGTGCCATTATAGGAATTTTTTCATGTCAAATCCTACATAAAGTTGTTTTTTGTTTTTCAGCATAGCTTGCAAGTGTCTTTACTGATTGAGGAGCTAAAATTATTTTCTGCCTATGAAAGCTGGAAAAATGTTCAGAAACCATTATCAGGTAAAACAGAAATAATTCTAATCTTTAACCATTTTCATTTCATCTCTGTGAGAGCTCAATTAAAATAGCTTATCCTGAGATGCAAAAAATCCAGCTACAGAAGTGTTTTGGAGTGTTTCATAATTCAGTATTTTTGTAGAAGTGTTATGAAGTAGTGGGTAGCTGTCAGGTCTAGAATGGGCACAACATGAGTTTGCCAATGGCTTTTGTTCTTTACCCTTGTGGGTCAGGGGAGGCACATCTGCTTCCATGCAGTCATGGAAGGAGTCCCAGCTCCTAAGGTGTGGTCAGAAAAGGGGGATGGTTTATTCCCTTGGTCCAGCACAAGCATGTGACAATAGCAATCACATTATCTGGGGCTTCATTATCCCTTTTACTCTTTCCTGGCCTCTCTTTCCACCACATTTTGCCCTCCCTTCCTCTGCACCAGTCCCATCCCTACAGAACAGCCCAACCCCAACTACATTTTCCCCAACTGGACCTAGAATTTCTACTTCTACCCAAAACTGATATTTCTGATGCTGTTCCCTAGGCTGTCTGAGCTTTCCATGGAATTTCTGATGCCTAGCTGCCACTGGCTTTGCCGGATTGTGCTCCCAAAGATGCCCCATACTCCCCTCCAGTTGATTGTGGAGTTTGTGGTTTCTTGCCTAACTTCACTGGGGCCCCTCGTGAGACCTAACAATCCTCCACAGCACCAAGTAACTTTTGTCAGCAAAAGTAGCATCACTGTTTGTTTGACATTTTTTCATGTCATGTCTGGTATTTTTCCATGTCCTGTTCAGTTTAACCTCAAATCAGGGCCAACTCAAGGGCTGTGCTATTAACAAAATGTATTTGTAAGGATGGAAGAAAAAGGCACTTGTTCAAGGTTTGCTGCAAGCACATACAGCTTGGCAGTTAAAAATCTTTTAACTTTTTCAGAGCTTGATCCTGTAGTCCTTAAATAAGTCAGGTAACTTGAAAATTGATAGTATATCATATTAAAAATCCATCCATTGTAAGTTTAAAAATATTTTGAGTGCAGTTTATGGAATGCCATTTTGAATTTCCTTAGAATTTACTAAGTCCAGTCACTGGATCAGCCATGTGGCTGGGGCTGCCAGGTGTGTGTGGGCAGAGGAAAATACCTAATTCATATACAGTGCAGAGTTGATGTTCTCTGAAAAACTAATCTGAGGAGCACTTCTTTTGCTTGCCCCTCTTGCTCATTCTGACTTGCGGGCAATTGCTTGGGCAGCTGAGCATAAAGAGAATTGGGGAGTGCAGGCAACTAGAAATGAGAAGGGAATGGCAGAGTTGTAATGATTGATTAGGTCAACCATGCTGCTGAAAAATGCTTAGCAAACTGTAGGCTCAGTGCATCAGATGTCACAAAAAATGCGACATCAAATGGCAAAAATCTAGAAGCAAGTAATTCCCTAAGCAGAGGTGATGAAGCCTGTGTTTGGATTCCTTGAGGTCCAGTAGGCACATGCTCTGTGTCAGGAGTTTTCACCTGACAGGGACATCCATAATAATCTTTTTCCAGTAGTAATTCTCTGTTCCCTCATGAAGACTGTAGCCCTTTTCATGGTGATACTGCCTGGAACAGATCTACTCCCAGGCTGCTTAAGTTGGCCCAGAAAAGTTAATAAGGTTTTGTTTGGTCAAATCAGGTTGAAATTTGGTAAGTAGCAGTTACTGCAAAATTTGTAGGCAGAGCCATTCACATATGCAGACAAATGGTGTAAACTTCATTTCCTTTGGAAATCAGAAAAAATATCCAATCTGCAACACCTTTTATTTTTAGCAGCATGTTTTAAAACCCACTACATTTGGCAAACTGAAGAAATAAATCTTATCCAAATATAAATTCATCATCTCTTGCATGGTTTTTGAATATCTACAATAATTTTCTTTTTAGAAAGTGATATAATAGATAAAATAATTTTAAAATACTCCTTCAATTTTATCTTCTAATCCTCTAGTAAAGCCAAATATTGACTACATGAATTGATATGCTATAGTAGTCTAGAAGTTGTTATTGATATTCTGCTGTCTGACTGATCAGTAGTACATACTGTGGTAACAACAAGATACAGAGGGATTCTTAGGTTCTCATCTTGACCCTTGATAATTTAGTGCTGAGCATTTGACTGGCTGATGTATCCTTAAACCTTTTTATCATAGGGGGGGCCGGTTTGTTGAAATATTCAGTGCTCAAGGCAAGAACCCAGGAGCAAAATGGAAGATTTTTGGCAACCCATCAGCTATATCAAAAGTAAGTTTTTAAAGAAATCTATAAAACCTAGAGTATAAACCAGAAAAATGTGAATGAAGCTTAAAATTAGAAGGTAATGAGGGCTTTGACCTGACAGTGGAGTTGTCACTTGCAGTTCTATCATTTTGGCAGACTAAATGACTACTTAAATTACTTCTGTATGCCTGCTTGCAGACTGAGTTGGTCACAGTGTAATTTTACAGTTTAAATATTGAGAAAGTAATTTTGGCACTCTGGTAACCAGTGAATTGAGCTTTGCTCACTGAATCCTGAATCCTATTTGTCAGCAATATTTGTTCATAAAACACACAAGTAAAGGACATATTTGTATGGATTATATTTTTGCCATCAAATGTGAGCCAGTCATACTTGCAGTGCCATCTGCATTTTCTGATATGTTACTAACATGGTTGGTTGACAGGAGAATTCTATCAGGATGCTTATGTTTGTTGTTCCTTTCTGTAGGAATACGACAAAGAATTAAAAGGCTTTGTTTTTGTACTTGAAGGAAACAGTCTAATCAACAAAATGAAGCTACCAAGGGAAACCAAACAAACTTGTGAGTATCAAAGAATTCAGTGTCTGTGATGCTGTTCTGATTATTACATCAATCTTATATTGGAATGCTAAACATTATTCTCCCTTAGTTCAGACATAATTCAGCATGGAAAAGTTTTTTTAACTTTTTAGCAAGTCAGTTACAAATAAGTAAAACTTACAGAAATGCCAAAAGTGCTGTAGGGAAGATCTAATGTGTCCTGGTGCTGCCAAGGTCGCTTTGTACCTGATCCTGCTACAGACCAGTGTCTGATAAATAACCTCTGACTCCATTCAGCACTTACTAAAGTCAGTAATTCTACTGGCATTAATGAATGTAAACAAGGTTCTTGTCCCCTTTCTTATTTTACTTTTTAAAGAATTTTTGGTTTTGTATCAAATAAGCGCTAGCAGTACAAGAAATTTATACCCAAATTTCCACTGTGTTTATGTAATCAGTGTTTAAGAGTACTGTGGAGTGTTTTCCCAGGATGCCTGTTTAACCACAGTAATCCAGAATCCAAGCAGTCTGCAATACAGACTTCTGCAATACAGAAGTCATCATAAACTCCATGACAGGGTGCTGTACCTTATAAGGCCTGTAGGAGTGACTTGAGCTGGCTTAGAATTAACTGCTTGCTTTTGAAGAAAAATTGAGATGGTGATTTTAAACAAACGGAGTGGGAATCTTCCAGTGTACTTCTAATGTAGGGTATACAGTAAGACATAACTTTTTTCCAATAAACACCAAAAAAGAGAAAAGAATAAATTCTATGGGCTGGTGACTCTGTGAGGCCTTTAAGTTTAGTCTGATTTTCATAAAAAAAAATTGGCTCTTCATTAAAGTTAATATTAATGCAATGTATATTTTTGAGAAACCAAACTAATTTATTTTCAATGGTACAATAAACTAATATAGCAAACAGTAAACAATTAAAAGCAGTTGCTAACTGCTGCTAAATATTAAAATGAGGATTAAGAATTTATTGTGTGGGTAATCACTGCTAAAAATAGTTTGGTTTTAAACTTTCTTTAGCTAATGCTGCAATACTGCAGTCAGGTTTCCATCTGTTACCATTCTGTTTCCTTCTGTCTTGTTCTCTTCCTCTCACGAGGTGTATATACCTCAAGTATTTAATTAATCAAGTATATGGTCTCCCAGTTGCACTGGAACTTTGTATACTCTTCCAAAATAAAACCTACTATATATGCAAATCTAATTTGAAGTTTTAAGGTGTCATTTGGCCCTCAAAAAAGAAAGTTCTGATGTGTCATCCTTTAGAGGAGGAGCCAGTGTTGCTGTTCAGGCTTGTGAAGTCAATGAAAAGCAGCCTGTGTCATCCCTTACGGAATATCTGAGAAAACAACATATGGTTCAATTCAGACAGCTTTGTACTGTTTTCCCTTGATAGGGAGCTACCTGAATATTTTTGTTTCCTCCCTCAGTCAGACTCCTTTGTTATTATTCTAAAAATCAGAAGCCTCCACTGAGAGGCATTGTCATGATCTGAATTGCATTCTTACCCGAGAGTTTTGTTGAAGTTGCTTAGCAAGGTGTAAATTGTCACCAACATGAGTGCAAGTTTAACATCACTATAAGATAATCTTGATAGGACAGTATTACTTCATTTTATATTTCTTATGGGATATTTATTGTCTTCATGCTCTTGGAGCACAAAACTTGTAAGCCAAAAAAAAAGGTTCCATTTGCTGTCATGAGAATTCCACCAAAGCCACAGATGGACTTTTCAAACAATACTTTTATTGCAGTTTGAATTGGATTTCTTCAGGTTTTTCTCGTGTTCATATGTTGTGTGAACCTTGGGAAATAGTGTTTTAGGAGCATAGCATATGGTACGAAATTGAAATGCTGGATAGTGAAATGTGCATCTGCATGCACACAGCACTTTTTTTTTTTTTCCTGTTTCTAGTGGGACTGGTGCAGCAATATCTGACACTTCAGATTTTTGTGCCATTGGGAAAAGACTTCTCCACTGAGTTACTGTAAGATGCATAAAATTTCTTTGAATACTTAAAGTGAATTCTTGATTGCGGTCATTAATTGTGGTGGCATATTTTGCATTAAAGCCTGGTGACTTGTCAAGTCAATAAAAAGTAATTAAGCTAATGAGATCATTATTTCTTAGATGTTTTAAATACTGACATTCCTTTGAAGACAGAGCAAACTCCAAAAAATCCTGAATGAAGATGAAAAATCCGAAGAAATGGAGCACAAATTTGTCAAACATATGAAAATACTGGTGCATGAGGACTGCCTGAAAATTCATAAGAGACTTATTCATAATTCATAAGAGAGGGCCCTTTGGTCCAGGGCAAAAAGAAATATATATTCTAATAACTGGAAGAGAAAAACACAACCAAACAAATGCTAAAAAAAATAGAAAAACAAATGGAGTGCTCGATTGGTATAATTTGTTCCACACTGTGAAGAAAGAGAGATACAGCAGAAACAGATATTTTATTAGTTAGGTGTGAAATGATTTAATAGAGTTTTAAACTTGGGCAGTTGTCAGGCTTTGGACAACATTTCTCCCTCAGTGACACCATCTGTTTATACTATATATAAACAGCACAACTCACTCAGCTTTGTAGCCCATGGAATATCTGAGATTGGACTGAGAAAAGAAATATTAGGCCATTAGAAGCCCTGCAAGAAAAGATGGGTTGAATGATATCAATTAAATTAGCAATTAAATCATGTAAAGTGAAAGAAGGATTTCATTTTTGTTTGACTTTCTGTAAGTTTTCATTTAAAGGGACAAAACAAACAGAATATGTCATGCAGCACACAGAAACCAAACACCAAGTACCAACTCAAAACCAAGATTTTTTTTCTCATGTTCATTCTGTAGGTAGGGGCAGAGACTTAATGACAGGTGCAGGAATTCAGATTTTTTGTAGCGTCATCTTCAGTTTGATCCTTTTGGGTATTTGTCACCTTCTTAACAATAACCTCTTTTCTACTTCTACTAATTTTATTTTTCTCCTTGCTTGCTTTTTTTGGTAAAAACATTTTCTGTCACCTCTCCTGTAGCCGTAGGCCGTGGTCTCAATTGTAGTCATATCCTGAGTAGTCATATCCATTGTAGTCTCATACCTTCTCGGGGGTTCCTCGTGGCCCGGTCTTCATCTCGCTGACTCCATCCTCGGCAGGCTGTTCCTGCTTCTTCAAGGCTGCCTCAGGGTTCTGCCTGATTGGGAAACCCAGCCCCCTTTTATCCCAGCTATCCCTGCTGGCCACAGCTGCACCCAATTAAGGACATTGCAGCTGCAAGCCATTCAGAATCAACTGGGACTCCTTGGGGCAAGGCCCATATACAGATATTTAGATATGATATATATTTTACTCAAAGGCCATCTCTACTACACTCTCCCACCCTCATTTGCTTTTTCTCTTTCCAGCTTATATTTAGACTTCACATTTTTTTTCATCTTTCTACTTCCTGTTCCCATCTTTACTATGTCCCTCTTATAAAAGCAAATATATGTTCTATTATATTCTTAGGTACTTTTATAGATTTAAATACATGTATATTGTATTTGCTATATATATATATTTTATGTAACGTATACTATATTGCTATATAACACATATAATATAAACCATATTAACTATATTTTCTCTGGAGCTCCAGTTACTTTGAATGAAGGTGTTTATGTCTTAAAAGTACAATATCAGTTGTTCCCCACTTAGTGCAACTGTATTAAAAAGTTAATAAAAGTTCTTTAAAAACAGTTTTAATGCTGAGTTTTGTATTTGAAATCAACTGTAACTTACTTTTACCCATAAAGTCCTTCAAGACTTCCAGAACAGACAGTGCATTGTTTTATCCTAGCAGACTTAAGATAATCCAGTAAATACTTCTTGCCATGTGACTGCTGTTCAGTTCCCTTCTTTCCAGATGTTTTGAAAGAAATCTCTTGCTTGTTTGCAGAGAGAGTGTTGATGGTGTTGTTGCTTTCTGAAGTTTAATGTTCAAAGATGGTTTCTTACACAACCTGAACACTTAGTGCTGAATCTTTGAGCGGCTTCAAGTGAAAACTGATAGCACGCCATGCTATGAAATTTACTTCATGTAAAAATCACTCACAAGTTTTGTAATAGCTGGGCATGAAGCTTTATGTTGCATTTCTTGCTCTCCCATTCTGCAGAGAGATGGAAATAGGAATTTAGTTTGAGCCTCATCTTCTTTTGCTTTCTGTTCAGTGATTGATTTGGTCAGCAAACAAGAATTTCTTCAAGACCATCCATCCCTGCTGGCATCAGCAGAGCTAAACTTTCTAACTTGCTGCTGTCAACCAGTCATTCGAGATTCCTGCCATAAATACTGAAATGTGCAAACCATATATTAGCTGGTTTGTCTTTTCTTCAGGGGAAATCTTAATAGAATTTTAGATACTTTTTAATGTGGCATGATTAGATGAATACCACCACATTAACAGTCAATGTATTGATCTGTGTAAAAATGTGTAAAATAGATTGTGGATGAAAAATTTGATGAAGCATAATAAAATCACAGCTAAGGTAGAGAGCATGTAATTTATGCAGGTTCTTTGGAGCAAATAATAGCAAAGCTATTAGTAATGCTGAACATAGCTGTCTGCTGCAAATGCACTAGCCAGTTGTTAAATCTTCAGTGTTATGGGTTTTGCTACTTTTCTGAAAAAGCAAAGGTAACTCAATGTTTGAAAAAATATTTGCATGTAAAAGAAAACAGCATCTGGCTTGTGTTGTCATTTTTGCTTTAATTCCAAATACATGGACATGTGGGTGTTAGTACTTCTGCTTGGCATTTTGACAAGCACTCAAACGTTTATTCTTAAACAGCTGTAATGCCAGTCATGGTCATACTTAGTTTCTGATATGTTTTTTCTCAGTGTTTGGTATCAGATGAAATTAGCACATCTTGTAATGGAAAGTTTTACAGCCAATGAGTAGACCAGTTGATGTAAGGAAACAGACCTTGAAATTGTACCATGGCATTAAAAAAAAAAAACAAAACACCAAAACAAAAAGAGTAGACTGGTCTGATGTAAGAACAAGGATGAGATGCTCAGTTCCTGGTTAGGTACTGAAACATTTTGTGGTCTTGTATGAGTCCCTGTGTATTGTTCAATCTTTTTTTCCCCAGTTCAGGCATGGTTCTTACTCATCCATTGCTGCAGCTCTGAAGTCATGCTGCCTCTCTCACTGATGCCCAAATCATGCTGCTTCAAACTTGTTTAAATTTTGCCTTGGTAAACAGCTGTAAAACATGTGGCACAACTTGTAGCTGGGGAAGTCTGAGTTCTGTTAAGAGCTCCCCTCAGCTCTGCCGTGAAAACCTGCAGAGCAAACTTGCCCACTGTCACTGGGAGCTGCTGCTGCTGCTGCTGCTGCCCCCAAGCCCAGACATGGTGCTCGGTATTAACGTGCTGTGGGGCTCTGCTGTGCTGCCCCTTCCTAGAATCACTCAGTACCTCATGGACCATCTTTCCAGCCAGAATGTGCTGATTCACATGATTGTTCATTCACTCTAATGGTGCCTATGTCTCTTAATTTCTTAATTCTTCCTCATTTTCTAACCTCAGCCTTTCAACCTTTGCTCAGCTGGCAAAGCACTTATCAACAGGTTGGCTCAGTTTCTATCCCACTGTTCATAGTCAAATTAGCTTTGCTTGCCACTAGCTTTAGCCAACTCCAGAAGGCATCAGCTCTTGTTTTATTCTGAATTAATGCAAACTCTGTGAGAGTTTCAAACTCTGGAACATACCTGATAAGTTTTCTGTTGAAGCTAGTCATGTATGAAGGAATCTGTAGGGAAAAAGGGGTTAAAATCTCTTTATTCCTGAAGTAGTGCTTGCTGATAAGAAATCTTATTGCAAGGCCTGTGAACAGTACAGTGGAATATATATTTTGGTACCATATTTCCTGTTTTCAAACAGTTGTTTCTATAAATATAAGCTTATTACTTTGAGATTTTTAATAACCACAACATAATAGGTTTTACAAGCATAGCTAATTTATTCATAGATACCATAACAGTTTGAATTTATGTGAATTAGATGCTATCATAATCAGTCATCATTTTAGCTGTGCTGACAGAGATATCATAAATTATTCATGTTAACCTAAAAACCCAGCATGTTTTCAGATACAGAACAATATGAATCTTGGTTCGTCTTGTAAAACTTAGACCAACCTCTTAAAATTCAAAGCAGGACATAGATACTAATTCTATCATGTACATCTGAAATTACTGAAAGATTTTAGATAGAGAATGAAGGTAAACTTTATTAAATAGATTCAGCTGTGAGATTATTTGAAATTCTGGTATTTAGTAGCATGAGATATGTTCCTTCATTTTTTGTGAAGCAAGAGTGAAATACAGAAATATTCCTCGAAGTATTAGAGTATTTTAAATTTCATAAGTTACAAAGGAGATTTTAACTCATACATTTGAAAATAAAAAAAATTAGTAACTCTCCCAGTCATCACATCTTTTAGAACTTTAGATGGAAACACTAGTAAGTACTAAAGTACTAATTAGTTATATTTTCGATGGGAGAGGTCAGGATTTGCCATTTCTTCATAACTGCTCATATTTTGAAAGATTTTCATTCTAAAAACCAGATTTGATGATTTTTGTTTTGTGCCTGCCACTTGTGTTACTCCTTCTTTATGGATACTGGTTAAGGGCACTTTGTGGGGTTTTTTTCTTAATGCTCTCCAGAAAAAAACACTATCAACAGGAAATTCCACTATACAGTACAACTTGCTCTCTAGGTCTGGGTGACATATCAGTCTTCCAGATCTCTTATTTTGTAGAGATTTGATGATTTTCAATGTAACTACTTCTGTTTTTATGGGGGCAGGATACATTGTTCTGGATTGCAGATCATCAGGCAGCCACTTCAGTAATGAATGATCTCCTACAAGACCAATTTGCAAGTAGCATATAAAATAAAATGTATGTGAAGTATGCCTGCGAATAAGGAAATTTGAGAATCTGAAAGCATGGCAAATCAGCTGACAATTGCTATTCCTTTGTTTTCTGTCTTTAAAATGGAGGTGATGATGATAATGATGTAACCATGTAATGTTTAGGAAGCACATGCTTTTAAGGGAGAAAATGGCACTACAGTTGTTAAGTTCTAATGTACTGATAGTGAAGCATTAGCAGAGAATTCTCTCTGGATTTTGACCAGGATACAAAGAGACTTCTGTAAGTATTAAATTGCATGGGAGCTTAGCAACATCGATGAAATACCTGCTTTGATGTTTGGTAAACTTCCAGGTTACATCATTTATAAAGAGAAAAACACTTTCATTTGAAGACCAAGTGATCCTGACAAATGAAGCATCCCTTCAATAGTTCAGTATTGTTTTTTCCTAAGTTCATTTTTAGCCTTGAATTGAACATTTAACAAATGGTTATAAATTATTATCCATTTATCCATACAGAAGCAAAGTGAATAGGCAATCTGAGCAGATGAGTCTATCTCTGCTCTTGGGCAGTTGCTACCATTCACTTGCAATCTCACTATAGTTACCATTGTGAGGAAAACAGTCAATCAAATTTGAAGATGTAAAATAAAATTGAAAATTGAATTGGAAGGTAATTTTACTTTCAAATGGCTTGCAAATGTAGATGTTAAGTGTGAAATGAATGCAGTTAATGACCATAGCTGGAAGAGTTATGCACCTGCTGATCACAGGAATATTATTATAAATGAGGTTGATTTTCTTGTTGACCACCTCATTTTTCTCAACATGGTCTCATTACTTTTCTATCACATCTGACCCTTAGATATAAATACTCAAGCACAGACATAATAAAAATACATTAACTCCCATATAGATTTTTTTCATTCATCTTTGAAAATCAAGATGTGTGCTGCAGATGCTTCTTGCTATTGTATGTTTAACATAAGTTCTACTCTTGGATAGCATTGGGGAATGTCAAGGTTGTGCTGCTGCTGTGGTTGCACCCCTGGAAGCAGCTGAGCCAGAGCAGCCCCTGTCCCTCCTGGGGAAGAGAATGCACAAGGGTAAAAGTGCAAAACCTTGTGCCCTGAGATAAAGATAATTTGATGGGGGGAGCAAAAGCTGCACATGGAACCACAATCTAAACAAGGCATTAGTTCCTTGCCATGGGCCTGCAGGTGTTCAGCCATCTCCGGGAGCTCAGGGTTTCATGCTGTGTAATGGCTGCATGGGAAAACAACACAGCTCTGAGCTTCCCCCATTCCTTCTCCTCCCCACAGTTCTTTCTGCTGAGCATGGCTCTGTGTTGTCTGAAACATCCCCTGGGTCAGGAGGTATCTCCTGTCCTGACTGTGTCCCCTCCCAGCTCCTCATACATCCCCAGCCTCCTGCCTGGTGAGATGAGGCGAGGAGTAGAAAAGGTCTTGGCTCTGTGTAAGCAGTGCCCAGCAGCAGTGAAAACGTCCCCAAGTTACCAACACTCGACACTGCTTCCAGCACAAACCCAAAGCATAGAACTCTCCAAGCTGCCCTCAAGAAATTTAACAGGCTCCCAGCCAAAACCAGTACAGCTGCTAACGAGACTTCAAGAAAACAGAACATAAAAATTACTCTCTTTATCAGTTTAAGGGAAACCTTTTTTTTTGTGACCATGGCTGTAGTCTGAATTTATTAGAAATGTTGAAATTTAGTGTCCTTGGTATCATTGTGAGATGACCTGAATAGTGAGCAATAAACTTCTGCATTATAACTCACCTTTGAAGATAAGTCCTTGTGAAGTAAAACAGATAGACAATGTATTCTGTTTACCTTTAAGCTGAAAAAAATCTATATGCACTGACAGAGGCATTTTAGGAAAAGAAAGCAAATAACGTTTTTCTAGTTAGCAGGCCCCAAGATAAGACAAGCTTAAGGGGCCAAATACTTGTGATTATTAAAGGCTACTGGGTTCTTAGTTCATACAAATTGAATTCTTTCATACGTTGAAGGGCTGTGGAAATCTAGCAAAGAGTGTGGACTGTTGAAATGAAATTAGCATGTAAAGTGATTTTATATATGCAGGGATATAGCCACAAAGTTTGAATTGGAGAAAGAAATCTCATTATCATCTTGTAAAAGAATTTTTTAATTCCATATTTGTTGTCACTGACATAAAGGTTCTGCACATGAACAGGTTTTTTATGATTTCACAAAGATACTGGATTATTGAATTGACAAAGATCTGTTCCATTCTCTCCTGACTTTTCTTTTATAGGATAACTGATTTTGACAACATTAAAAGAAGATTGTATTTGTCAACGGTCCACAAGGAGTTGTCTGTAACCCCTCTGCATGCCAAAATTCCTCTGTTTATGATCAAGCGCAAAATTGTAGGTACCTTGGGAATGTTACTTGGACTGAGGTTGAAAATCTGAACTATTTTGTGTATATTATGAACTTTTTGAAATTATTACTTGTTTAGAACTCAGCTCCTACTGATTGAAGATACTTGTGTATGTCTCCTTTACCAGATGGCAGCAGAACCCCTTAGTGCTGCACCTCTTCTATCCTTCTTCTTATATAAGGAATTCATTCTCATTTTACAAAATTACTGCTCTTTGTGATGTTTCTTCACCCCTCCTGTTGATCCAGCCTCTGTAAAATTCTCCGTGTCCCTGATACTTCTTCATGATAGTGCTCCTGCTCACATGTCCCTTCTCCTGTAGTGACCTCTGATGACATTCCCTGCAGGTAGGCTGTAGCTGATGGCTGCATTCACGTTCCTCAGGTTCTTCCAAATATAGAACAATCTATGTGTCAAACTGATGAGAACAAAATAAAAACAATTTTCCTCTCCTCATTCCCCTCTCCCAGCCACAACATATGGTCATAGCTGACATGATACAAAGCCTGATGGTTACTGTATAACCATGTAAGGATTGGAGTCTCAAATACTGCTTTAGAAAAGAAACTTGATATGAGAATAGTTAGATTTCAAATATTTTAAAATGAGTATTTGCATGAAGAGAACTAGATAACAGTATACTAAGCAGTTGTGAATTTAAGGCTAGATATGAGAGAGAATATTTTACACAAAAACCTCTGAATTTATGACTTTTTTTGAGATAGGTTAAGTGAAAGCAACTGTGGTAACTTAAAATTGAGAAGTTTTCTGCTTTTGGGAAGAAGTAGTTGGATTTTCTTTTAATGAATATGTATCAGATCATACCCTTGAAGTTCCTGTTAATTCAAAATCCAATGAAATTAAATTATTTTTCTTCAGTGTAATTTCAGTTAGTTGGTCAGACTAGTGCAGGTATTTCAGGATTAACGTGTGCATTAATGTACACCAAGTTAAATTCAAGCAGAAGATGAACTTCAGTTATGAATTTTAATTTAGATAATAAAGCATGAATCAGATATGTCTAGATGCTCTGATCATTTATAATGACAAAATATTTTAATAACCTTAATGCTTGACCAAACTTAAGGAGTAGATCTATATTCCTTAGTGTATCTGAATACATATCTCTCTCCCTTAAATGCTTCTCTGCCTTTTTATCATTGCTTTTGCTTAAAGGAGGGAGCATGCTGCTTTCAGTGGTTAGATAGATCTTTTACATGGCTCTGATAGTTCAACTTACTGTATACACAAGCTGATTGTTATTATCAGCATGAGGGGTTGTGAATCAGGATGTATAATAAGTTGTTTGTTCCATCAGCAGAACAGAGTTTGTATTTTCACATGCTAGATTTCTGTATTGTAATCCTACAAATTATTCTATGTTTCAACCTGTCATGGTTTGACACTGGCAACCATGCCAATGCCCCATGAAAAATGCACTGTCCCTGGTGTCTGCTGTGAGATTTTGACCAGGAATAAGAAAAAACAGGCTCTTACTTAAAAAGAAAAAAATGTTTATTAACTACACTACAAAGACAATAACTAAGCTACATACAAAAGGGAAAAAAAAACACACAAGGAAAATGAAAACCTTACAAAACATTTCCCTCCTCCTCCCCTCAAATTCCCAATACAATGCACTTCCCAATCATCTCTTCCCAACTCTCAGTCCATCAACACTCTGTAGATAATCAATTCTCAATTCATCAAGAGGAGAGGAGTCCTTCTTGTGCCAGGATGACCTCTTCCTTTTTCCAGGCGCAGCGCTCTCACCACTGGCATGGAAAAGAGCTGCTTCTAGGGTTGTCTTTTAAGGATATTTTGTCCCATTCCAAAAAGACCACAGTCACAACTTTGGGACACCTGTCCCCCCCATATTTCACCCCCTGGGGCTGAGGGGCACTAACCACTGAATCTTCTTGGGTCTGGGGCATTTCTCCCCCTGGACTCAGTCTCTGTATCACAAGGGAACATGGCTCTGTCCATGGCTATACAAAAAGAGTCCAGCAAAAGCCACTCCAGTCATCTCTCTTCCCACCAAGATTCTTCTCTATCCCAAATCATCTCTCACTTGCTCAGATCCTAATCTCACTTGCTCATTTCTTTCTTCTTCTTAACACTCTAACTGCTTTCTGGGAAAGGTTAATGTTCTGTAAGTTTTCATTGTCCAAAAAAGGGTTAAAAGGTTCAGTCTCTCTCTCTCTCGAACTCCCACGGCTGCCCTGCTGCTGCTCTGCGGCCCTTTCACCCGCACCCGCCCCTTCTCCTTCTCAGCCGGCCGCTATCAAAATTCCGACGCCGGCTCTCTCTCTCTCTCTCTGCCGGGGGGTGGGGGGGCTCTCAGGGTCTTTTTGGGGTTCTCCATCTCTCCACCCTTCCATGCTCAGGGCATCCTCACTCCCAACCTCGGTCTGGGCCCAGCCTACCGCGTGGCTGCCCCTCCCCGCCCAGCAAAAGCACTGGGTGAGGGAGGCATCTTCTCTCTCTGCCGCCCAGTCCCAAGGGGAAGTGCTTGGAGAGACAGCCCTGCTTTTAAAGTGTTCTCAGAGTTGACTCAAATTCCCAGAAATCCCATTTCCGGGTCAAACCATCACACAACCTCATCACTAGAAGTATCAGTTATAATTAAATACTGAATTTTTCAGTCCATTGCTTGGTATCTTCAAAACAAGTATTACTTTCCTTCCAAACTTTCAGATTTAAGACCTGAACAGTAATGTAATGCACCTAAGTTTTTTCTCAAAAACATTTGCTATTTGTCAATTGGAAGCTAATATTTCTACCTTGACTTTATAAGGAAATTAGCATGTACAATCATTCTGTTTTTACTTTTCCCTTAAAATTTCAACCATTGCTCAGCTAAATTTTACACATGAGTAATCATATAAAATGTATTACAGTTCTGCAAATTAAATGAAAATTGCTGCGTTTCTGCTCAAGGCCATCTGGTTTATTTGTATAGAAGGTGTGTTGGCCTCAGCTCATGGGTTTTACTAAAGAATATTGTTTCTCTTTTCTAGTGGTGCAATATGTGTATTGACTTGGTAACATTTACCTATGAAATATTCAGAGGAGCTCTCTTCCAGTCCTTGGATGGAATTACTATTTCAGCCAACTGTAAGCTAAGAAAGGTCTTCACTTTAAAATTCAAGCCTCAAGTTACAGCTGAGGAAGATGGTGTGTTTTAATTACTGTCTAGTCTTAATCATAACTGTTCATGTTATAAAATCAAAAGCTTCTTATTCATCAGATTGGCAATTTGAAGGATTACATGATTTCATAAAAATTAAAGTGGTGGTACAGCATATTAAGTCTGCTAGTGTTGGACTTAGGGCAACTAATTAAATATGTGTGTACTCCTGTGTTTTAAACACTGAATTCCTTAGAAGTATTTTATTGAAAAAATTCTGGCAAGATTTATCAAGTAGAGAGCTTGTTTTAATGAGGGTGTCTTATGCTGATAGAAATCTGATTTTTGCCAGGAACAGAGTATCTGAGAGGAAAGAGAAGTACTGAAAACAGCAGCATTTGCTGTTTGCTTTCTTAATTTTGGATGTTAGCAGCTGATGAAAGATTTCATTTTGAAATAATGCAGACGAAATTGTAACAAAACATTATATGAATCAGAGCTATGAAACTATAATAAACACCTCAGATCATGTCCAGTTATCCTAATGTGGCCTTGTTTATTGGGAAAGTAATCTTTGTGGTGAGCTGAAAAGTAACAGGGTTTTTTTGACCAGGATATTGGTCAAGTTTTCCAGTCTTCAGACTCGCATCACAATCCTGAATCATCATTTTCCAAAGAGAGAACTTCATTCCTCACTGGTATTTCCAGTAATACAGGAGAAATTTCAAAAGCACAGCTGGCACTTTCTTATTTTAAAGGCACCCCTAGGAATAACTCAGCTTCTATTTCATTCAAATTTTCACTTTTCAGCTTTTAAGGAACGTACCTGAAAAACATTTTTGGTTTCAGAAGGAGGGGTAGTTAACAGTATTGTAAGTGAAGCAAATTTTGCTTCCATTTGGCCACACTCAACCAATAGGGGAGAGTAGGCAAACCTTGTGATTACTCCTCTGATTTTTTGTTGGTAAGACTGGAAAAAATACTAATTAAAAATGTCTACAGAGAGAATATGGTAAATTCTCAGCAGGAAACTGCAGTTCAAGCTCTCACTGGCATTCATTTAATTTAATTCCATTGGTGCATTGTTTTTTCCCTTCCATTCTAAACAGCTTCTGAAATGTACTTAAATATTCTAAATGAGTTCCAAAATTCTAAAATGCAGCTAACATAATGAGTCAACAGCTTTAATAAACTGTAAGCATACTAAAATATTGCACTTTTAATTACTTCATTATCAATTCTATGATTATTACACAGCTGGTGGGCATTAGTACTTTCTGTATGCTTTTGAATTTCCTTATCTAGGCAAGAATATAGAAATAGAAATAGAATATAGAATATAGGAATGGAATCAGAATCATGGAATTGTTTAGTTTGGAAAAGACCTTTAAGGTGTTTTGTGTCCAACTGTTAAGCCAGCGCTGCCAAGGCCACCATTAAGCCATGTCCCTAAGATCCCCACCCACATGGCTTTTAAATACCACCAGGAATGGTGACTCCACCACCCTGGGCAGTCTGTATCCAGGGCTTGACAACCCTTTGATGAAGAAAGTGTTTCTATTATCCAATCTAAACATCCTCTGGCACAACCTGGGGCTCTTTCCTCTCGTGTTGCTGCTTGTTGCCTGGGAGAAGACACCAACACCTACCTCTGTACAAGGTCTCCCTTCAGCCTCCTTTTCTCCAGTCTGAACAACCCCTGTTCACTCAGCATATCCTCTAAATTTGTTCTCTAGACCCATCTTAAATTTTCATTACAGATGAAGATTTGGCTGAATTAAAATGATTCTACACTTCATACCAAATTAAAGAAAAAACAATTGTAATTTTTTTTTATTATTAATTAAGTTTCAGATAACAATTACTCTTTAATAAAGCTTTTTTCCCTCTCAGAATGACTGGACCAGTTGGCTGAGCCCCACTGAATGCAGTGACATTGTATTGAGAGTTGTTGTGCTTTAACCTTAGCCAGCACCTAAGCACCACACAGCCCCTCCTCTCAGTGGGATGGGGGAAAGAAGCAAAAGGGTGAAAGTAGGAAAATGTATGAGTTGAGATAAGAACACCTTAATAATGCTAAATTGTAATTACAAGGGGAAAAAAAAGGTAAATAAAACCCAAGAAGGACAATTGGTTTTTATTTGCAGGATTTGTTCACCACCAGCAGCTCCCCCCTGTCAGCTTTCCCTGCAGTTGATGTGCTGAGCACACTGCCACGTGCTCTGGGATATCCCTGGGTCAGCTGGGGCCAGCTGTCCTGGCTGTGTCCCCTCCAGCTCCTTGTGCCCTCTGCCATCTGCTCCCTGACAGGGCAGCTCGGGCAGCTGAACAACAGCTCACACTCCAGTGTGTCACATGCCAGATCCAACACACAGCCCTCTACCAGCTACTGGGACAAAAATTAAATCTTTCCCATCAGAAACCAGGACAAGGGTTGCGCTCTTTGCTTCCAACTCCTTGGTGTGGTGGAAGAACTGATTTCAAGGTGCAATGAGTGTGCTACTCTTTTCAAGCAGCAAGTATACAGTATGTTTTGAATTTTTAAAATGACAGTAAATGCAAAGGAGAAACCACACATATGGAGAAATTATTTCTATATGAGATTATTGAGATAGAAGTGGAAATACTTTATCTTTTCTGCCTCATGACACTGAAGCATACAAGCATAAACTATACCTAGTGTCTTGTTTCCATAGTGATACAGAACTGCATGGGACATTTGATTTTTTTATTTGAATCTCAGTACTTGATCCCTTATTCATGTTTGGGTTTCAGGTTGTGTTTTCCTCTTCTTTTCTTTGGAAAATGTCAAACCATGATAAAAGGCTAATTCATTTGCTTATTATATTCCAGTCTCTAAAATTTGCAATGAATTTGTATTGTAACATCAGGAATGGTTCTGACATGGATTCCTTTCTTTGCAGAGAGCAGCTTTCATAAACTCAGTCTATATTGGTTATCAAAGGGAAAGCAGAGATAATCAGCTCACATTCTGCTAGTGCCTGGTGTCACAAGAATACATACGCTGACAGCTTTTTAGTTTATTATGAAAGCATAATGGAGTCCAAAGTTTTGAATTAAAGCTTGTTAAATTCTTTATTTGCATATATGGGACTTCTTTGCTCCTTCAGTCCCACAGATATGAATACCATATTTAGCTGTTCATTTTATCTGAAAATCACTGTATCAGTGTTACAAATAAAGCTGAATTGTAATAAAAACTAACAAAATATATTTAATGATTGTTTTGTTTGCTCTCTTGACAAATCAAAGTTGATTCTCTATGGCTACTCCAGCCATTCGTGTTCATTTCTTTAACTGTATTCAAAACTTTTGGCCTAAAAGTATACACAATATCATTTTAAAATTTGTAATAAAAAGTGATCAATTGCAGCAAATTTTTCAAATTACCATAATCTATTTAGTTTTTATAGTCATATGAACTAAAGCATATGTAATCTACCAAATAATGTAAGTCCAGTTGAATTCCATAGTGTCCTGAAGTAAAGCCCATGTTTTCTGATTCTAGGTACATCCATTGTTACACCTGGGCCATATGAGGCCTCAGATGATATTCCTCCAACCTGCCAGCTCAATTCTGATGTCCCACAAGTTACACAACTGTTGGATCTAAATGAAATTCACAAGCCAAAAATAAAATGTAGGGAAAAGGCAGTGCAAGAAACAGGTATTCTGTTGTATTAAAATATTGTGAGTACAATCCATGCAGTGTGTATACAAACAAACGATTGTTTTGTAAATGTCCATGTTTAGATTTCCAATGTCTTAAAATGAAACATGACAACTCCTGCACACCTGTAGTGCCTCAAGAACACAGACACATGTGTGTTCTATAGTTTGAGATCTGTGTGGAGCCTGAACAGTTCCAATTCAAACATGAGATTTATAACAATATTTGAGATGTCATATGAATGTACATTGAAGCATTTTGCAGTGAAGTTGTTACACTTCTTTTTAAAGTATGTTCACATCAATGAAACTTGGCTGGCAATATGAGCATGCAGGGTCCTCAGCTTATATTCTGAAATGGGAAATCTTGTCTTATTTCTTATTTAAGCTACAAAATAATAAACCATATAATTTAGACTTTAGCAGCATTGTACTGAAGAGATTTATTAAAGAAGCTGGGCAGTGGTGTGCTACAAATACAAGCTATTGACTTGGATAAGAGCTAAGAGAAAGTAAAGAAAGGATTAAATTTAAAATTATTGTTACAGCTGAAGGCTAACAGCAGGAGACCTAAAAGGTTTTTGTTCTACTCTCTGTATTGCTTATCATAGTTATGAATAATCTCAACAGAGAAGCAAATAACAGGGGAGCAAAATTTTGTTATGATACAGATACTGGTTTAATAAAGAGTGGGACTTCAGAAAGTTTTAAGCTTGTTAGATTGGAAATCCCACGTTTACTTTTCCCTGAAAAACAAAGCAGGTAACATGCAGGAAATACCAGTTTTCAAAACAAGGTTTTCAGTTTTCTGGTTTTATGTCTTGCGGCCACTGTGCTGAAAAATTATGGTCTAGGGATCACTGTATGGGGTAAATGTGAAACATGACATCACATAAGATCTAGCTTTGCTAAATGCAAAGGATTCTACACTGTGGAGGAATGATAACTACAGTTAAGCTTTAAAGGATCAAAATTAAATGAATCAAGGCTGGCAGGTTATCATCACCAGAGATACAGCTCAGTAGAACTTTCAGATTTTAATATGTTTTAAAAAACTAAGTCACAGGAAATTCAAATTCATAGGAAATGAAAAAGGTATCAAACCTTTAAATCATTTTTGCATTATTATCTGAAATACTTTATACATTATCAGCTAAACCATCTCAGAAAATATCTTACAGACCAAGAAGTGATTCAGGGAGAAGCAGCGTGAATGATAATCTCTCACATAAAACATGCTGAAAACATTAAAAATTTACATAGGGGCATTTAAAAAGTAACCAGTGATACAAAGGATGTTCAATAAAAGCTGTTTTTCTTATCTCATGGCACAAAAACAAGACATCATTTGATGTGATGTTGCAGTTGAAAATTACAAACTCATAAAAGAAAATGACATGTTACACAGAATATTATTAAAATGTGGAATCTACTGCTAAAAGAGGCTGGTAAAGAAATTGGTATGATTCCAAAATCAGTTGCCACTTTATATAGGTAACGGTAATGTTGTATTTAGCAGCAGTAAAAATGTGAAGAGAAAATTCAGTTTTGTACTTCCAAGTATTTCCAACCTTACACTAAGAACTGTGTTGAAGGCAGATGATTTCAAAAGTCCATACTCAATTATCTTGTGCTATTTGTAAAGTTTTGGGTTTGGCCTTTGGAACTGAATGTTAGAGAGATTATTGGCCTGTTCTAGACCAGCATTTCCTGTGTTTTTATGTTTAAGTTGGCATGTGTGCTTCAGTAAGATCTGTAAGCCAACAATCAGAAGAAACTGAATTGTAGATACAAATGCCAAGATGTGAAGCTGCTTAAACAGACTTGGGTCAGACAATTGAGGGCTTTTTAGTAAAGCTGCTGTTTTGCTTTAAAACTCGGTATTGCTTCCTACCTGCAGTAAAGTCAACAGCAGAATTTCACCAAGGCAAATGTATTTCCAGTCCTTATTGTCTTGATTCAAAGTACTGATTATCTCTTTAAAGCAATTTTGTAAACAGATAGATCATCATTAAAAACCAGCAGTATAGATAAATGTAGATTATTTATGTTCATTATTGGAAATCTGGAGTTGTAAAATTATTCGTAAGTGGTGGTGGTCTTCAGTCCCACCTTATACACATAGCATGTGTCCTTCCAGACACGTTTTTTAAATTTCAGAAGTTGGCCTGCTTGAAATTGGAAGCTTTGATATGTTTAGGTACATTTTAATTGGAAAATCTTCCTTTAATCCACTAAACTTTTTTGTTTATTTGATAATCAAAAGCCCAAATTATTTTTAGTATCATCCACTTTTAATTACACATATTATTTCATTATGTCATCAACACACTGTTATGTGTAGTTGTAGGTAATTAATTGCAGTCAATTAATGTGGACATTTTAATGCAAATCAGCTTTTCTAATTGGAGCTAACAACATCCCAAGGTAGCCAGTAAAAAAGAAATTGATGTTAAACCAAGACAGGTCATCTGATCTTGTGAAATGGCAGCTGTTAACAGCAACCAAATGTCACATCAGGAAAAGAGTCAGGAAATGGCAGTGAGGAGCTTCTTCTGTGCTTATTAGTAGAGTAAATGATGATATTGGTGGCTAATGGATGATCTGTTTTTCATTTCCTTGATGACACTGTAAATAAAGCTGATCTTGAAATAAGGTTATGAAAAATGCTCAGGGGAATCGGCAGAATATTTTGTTTCTACTTTATTGCTTTATGAAGGTGTCAAATCTCTAAAGCGAGATAGCAATTTAATACAAGTTGTAGCAAGAAAGTATCTTTGGACATTGTAAATATTAAATATAAATTAATGTGAAGATACCATTTCTATCAGCTCTGGAAAGGAGAATTCACTGACAATACTGGAGAATTTTAAAAGGAAAATAGATAGTACGTGCAGCTCTACAACCCTGATGGTAAAATTTATGTGTAACCATTTTACTGTCCTTCCTTTTTAAATTTTTTGGAGAACATTCACCTGCATTCCATGTTTACTTTTTGTCGTGAAGACTGGTTGGCAATTTCCATGCTTTAAAAGACTTACAAAAATAAATCTACAGTGCATTTGCAACATTAGGGCTCAGCCCTGGTAATAGAGTAGATTCAGTAATTTCAAAAAGCAGGGTACATGTAAATAGTTCTCTGAGCTGTGACTGATACCTTGACAGTCTTGCCTTTGGGTTTTTTGCGTTATTATTTATTTATTCTGTTATTTATTAATTAGAGTTCTTTTTTCTTCCTGTCAGAAGTTAGGTTTTCATTGAAGTTCTAAAGAAATCCTGCAAACCTTTTTTTTTTGTTTATAAATAACCCGCTTTTAAATAAATCTTTAAAGCAAGAAGATTAGAATTATGTATCTATAATAGACCAAAAGTTTCTTGCTGATATGTTGACACACTTTTATAAAATGTGCATTTGCTATTCCTATATTTCTAGGGAGTGCACTTTAAAGGAAGTAACTCTTATATATGTTTAGCATTCATAATTCTTTTCTTTTAGTTGATTCTAAAACACAAGCTACTTTTTATTGTTTGTAAGTACTGTAATTGTTTTTTAAATCCTAATTTTCTTAACTTAGGTATTTTGGGTAATAGAGGCCAAGGCAACATATGCAATGGTAAAACTCAGGATGTATCACATATTGCATTTGGGTCAAAGATCCTTGGGCCACCTCCATCTTCAAACAGAAGAACCAATGCAAAGGTACCTGGAAAGGTAAGAAGGGCTAAATTCCAACAACACCATTGGCCCTTTTGCAAAGGAAGATATTGATAAGCAGAGGAGTTAACTACAGGTTTATTCCAAAGGCTGCCTCCAGAGAACTGGGATAGGTCTCAGTGCCAGAGATCCTAGTACATCCCAAGGAGGGCAAGGGAAATGCATGGGTGGCTCAGCACAGGGCATGGGTTTATGAGCCCACAGGAGAGAAGGCTAAGGGGAAATCCAGTTGCTATTTTCAATGAATGTAGGGCTGTAGAGAGGCCAGATTCTTCTAAGCCAAGGGCAGCAGGCCCTAATTGCAGGGAGGCTCTGACTAAATACAACAAAGAAGTGGTTCAGTGCTGCAACTGAGCCCCAAGAGAGTGGAGAATTTCACAACTTCAATGAAACAGGCTGATTCAGCATCAGACATCAAGATGCCTCTTTCTACTGAAATTACTCTTACCATTCTTTTCTGAATTTTTTTCCTAGACTGCTGAAATTTCTCTCTGTGTGTGTGTGTGTGTGTGTGTGTAAATATTTTGCCTTATGATGAGAGCTATAATGCAGAGCAGAAATTACATTTCAGGATGCTCTGACAGTCAGCCTTACAGTAGCTCCTGTGATGCTGTCAATTATAATGCCAGGGAAAACACCTGATCCCAGGCTGCCAGCAACAAATATGCAGGGTTTTGGAATCTGATCAGGACTGCAGTTTTCAGTTTAACACCAAGAAGAAGGGATCCAGCCAACTCTTGTGTAGGAAGTCACTTGAAAGTCAGGTTGTAAAATGATATTCCTTTCTTCAAAGAAGAAAAGACTCCTGAGGTCTAGAATAACTACAAGTTTTAGTCTTTTTATTCTGATAGTGAATTCTAATTTTTTCCCTTTTCTTTGCATTGTTTCATTCACTCAGTGAAAAAAAACCCCTCTGCTTGCTACTTGACTGTAAAGATTGAAGATACCACACTGAATAGAGCCTACCATGAGGTTTTGAGAAAAGATAGTGTTTTAAAAAAGAGTTGGAAATATATATTTGGGGAAAAAGTGTAATTCATAATCTGTGTTTTACCTTTGAGTATTTTGAAAGCTGTTATATTTTTGTCTTTCATCAAGAAATAATGTCTTTCAAGGTAACAAAGACCTTGGGTAGCAAAACATCATGCCAACTTCAAAATTCAGGAATGCCAACTGAAACCATACCAGAAAATGAGAGACTGGAGCTACCACTGTGGCCATGCAATGATACTTTAGATCAAGGAGGCAAAAGAAGTACTCTCCAAACAACTGCAAATGAATATCAAAATGGTAAGAGCGTAAAGCAAAGAATATGTAGGCTTTTCAAACTGCCAAATTTTTGCATGATTGTGCCTTTGAATCTAGGACTTAATTCTTTGTTTTTCTAATCCTTTATCTACTTAATTAATTACTGAAGATATATTCATTAAATCATGATTTATTCTCCTGTATGAGGGTGAATAAATGCTCATTCTCTCTGCAGCTATTTGTGTTGTGAGTGATTGAGCCGGGGATCATCACCTGCTGGCAGTACCCACAATTTATACACATGCTCCTCTTTCCTCATGCTGTGAAAATAACCAAGCTGCTACACTGGTTCTTGATTGTTTTGCAGACTTTTGCAAGCCTGGTTTTTATAATTACTATGGTTTGCCCTTCTTCCAACCCTTGTGTTAAATTTTTCCTTCCTTGTGGCTGCCCTGTTCCTGCTGCCCTGCAAGATTCCCGTGCTGTTTAGATGTTTGCATCCCAGTGCTATGTCCCACATGTACACAATATGAGTCTTCACAGGCATTTCATTTCTGCATTGCATTTCAGACCCTGAAATTCAGACTCAGAGAACATCTGTAAGTGGAGAAGCAGATTTTCAGCTCACCTCACCACAAGTACCATCACCAGACAAGGACAGTCATATAAGATTATCTCTAAAAAATGCAGCCAAATCCACATGGGAGATAACCAATGGTATGGTACTCATTTTATGTTATTTTACATTTCAGTTCTATGTGGTCTGAAGGAATGTTGTAAATTTCAAAGGGCCCAAAAGCAGTTCATATAAAAAATAAACATCTGTGTTGTGGGGGATTATGGAAATCAAGCACCCTGCAACAGAATTGCTTTAGAGCATTGATAAAGATTTGCAGGATTAAGCAGAGTACCAGAGCAGTGAATGAATATCAAAATTCCATGCTCTCATGATTAAAGGAAAAGAACTAAAAATAATTTATTCTTTAAATCCCTAATAAATTTAACACTGAAGACTCCAAATATGAAATGTACAAGAAATTTTACTTGTCCTAGATAAGAGTTTAGAATATTAACTACAGTACCTATGTAATATTGGGAGGGGAGGGAGGAAAGGAGGGCGAAGGGGTTGTTTTGTTTATAGAGTTCAGTGGTGATTTATTTCTTTTGTTATTCACAGAAAGACAGCTCAGCTTACATTTTGAGTTTTTTCCCTTTCTCACTTCTCTGCCAAAAATGTGGATTTCTTTTGTCATACGTTGTCAATCAACTTCCTTTGCATGAGTCTGGGAATTGCATTCTTGGGGCAAAAGTATCCCTTGTCTCTATGAAAAAGTAGTATTACATTTTATTAGAAGGCATAGTCACCAATTTGAAAAGTGGTTGGACAATTCAAATGTGCTCAAAATTGACCAATGAGATTTTCCTTCATATTGTGAGTTTATTCTTTGTGTTTATTCTTTGGGGGTTGTCATGGTTTGACACTGGCACTAGGCCAATGCCCCATGAAGATACACTGTCCCTGGTGTCTGCTGTGAGATTTTGACCAGGAATAAGAAAGCAAGCAGGCTCTTACTTAACAAGGGAAAAAAAAAAAAACATTTATTAACTAAACTACAAAAACAATAACTACACTACACACAAAAGAGAAAGGAACACACAAGGAAAATGAAAACCCCACAAAACATTTCCCTCCTCCTCCCCTAAAATTCCCAATACAATGCACTTCCCAATCATCAATTCTCAGTCCATCAACACTCTGTAGATAATCAATTCTCAATTCGTCAAGAGGAGAGGAGTCCTTCTTGTGCCAGGATGACCTCTTCCTTCTTGTTATGATGCTCTCACCACCGAAACAAGATCAGGGCTGCTTTCCAGGGTTGTCTTTTAAGGATATTTTGTCCCATTCCAAAAAGAGCACAGTCACACCTTTTGGGACACCTGTCCCCCCCATATTTCACCCCCTGGGGCCGAGGGGCTAAAAACCACATAATCTTCTTGTATCTGGGACATTTCCCCCTGGACTCAGTCTCTGTATCATAAGGAAGCAGGGCTCTGTCCATGGCTATACAAAAAGAGTCCAGCAAAAGCCACTCCAATCATCTCTCTTCCCACCAAAATTCTTCTCTTTCAGCCACCATCTCTCTCTCACTTTCCCATTTCCATTCTCTCAATCACTCTAACTCCTTTTCTGGGAAAGGTTAATGCTCTGTAAGTTTTCATTGTCCAAAAAAACGAAAGGCTCTTAAAAGCGGCAGGACTCCTTCACAGTGCCTTCTTCCCCCCCCTTCTTCTCCACAGACCAGGCATGCGGGCAGCCCATATCAAATTTCAAGATAACAGTCCCGTCTGAAATACCAGGTCTCTCTCTCGCTCTCTCCGTCTCCAAAGGGGGGGGGGGGGGGGGGGGGGACTTCCCAGCAGCTCCTGGGGTCTCTTTCGCTTCCACCCTTGGGGGGGAAGGCCAGGCCTACCTCTGCTCTCCCAGGCCGGACCGCATGGCCTTCCCCTCCCCCTTCTCCGCCCGCAGCAGCACACTGGTATCGAATTTCAAAGCAAGAGTCCCAGAACATTCGCTCTCTCTCTCTCTCTCTGCCAGGGATGGGGGGGGAGAGGGGGCTGCCCGTTTGGGGATCTCCATCTCTCCACCCTTCCATACTCAGGGCATCCTCTCTCCCAACCTCGGTCTGGGCCCAGCCTACCGCATGGCCTTTCCCTCCCTCGCCCAGCAAAAGCACTGGGCGAGGGAGGCATCTTCTCTCTCTGCGCCCAGTCCCAAGAGGAAGTGCCTGCACAGATATCCCTGCTTTTAAGGTGATCTCAGAAGGTGACTCATATTCCCAGAAATCCCATTTCCGGGTCAAACCATCACAACTGCAAAGTGTTGAGATAAGAAAAAATACAAAAAGTTTCTGAGCTAGGTAACTTTTGAAGGTTTGTTTGTTTTGATAAATGCAGCAAGCAAAAGTTTTAATATTTTTGCTTTAGGAAAAAGGGTAAACATCATTTTAGACTTAGCAACCAAAACGGCTGGGAAAAAGATTCTTCATATCCGTAAGAGTTGTCTTGTTGAGGTTTGGGGATAAGTAATATTTTTGTGTCATTTCTGTATAGCACTTTCTGGAGTTGTAAACAAGGCATCTCCAGGTCCTAAGACTCTCAAAATCATCTCAGTCCTGATGGGCCAGATTCCTACAGGATAAATAATTGAACTATTGAAAATACTGATTTAGTGTGACAGAGTTTTTCAATCATGTTAGGTCACAGAATCAGATGGGGGAAAAACAGTTCCTGAGTTTTCGTTCTTGAAAATCCAAATACTGTGTTCAGCCTCACTTGAAAAGCTCATGAAAATATACCTCTTCTCATTTCATTTTTATAGGGGAAATAGTAGCTTAATAAAGGTAGCTTATATAGATATAAAGTATACCAAAAGCATAAAATCTGAGAAATGTTCATGACTGTGTTTTCCCTTATGATTTCAGTTGTTTTATTTGTGTAACACCCTTCACATGTAATTCCAATTGCCTATAAAAATGCTTTATCAGAGGAGCATGACACAATCTTGTATGATAGTAGACTGGAGAATTCAGCTCCAATACTCTCCTTTGAAGAACCTGTGGTTATAGATACAGAACTAAAAGTCATTTGGTTTACTCATTGAAGGGTGTTTCCTAAAAGTTTTGAGTAGTCACACTCATTTGTTGATGCTCTTAGAAAAACTAGTCAAAAATATTTATAAAATAAATGGAATCACTTGCATGTTCATCTTTCAAGGCTTATGATAATTAAAAGCAGAATCTACTACATTGTTTGAAACCAGAACGATTTTCTAATAGAATAAGAGATTACTTGAAAAGCCTTGGGGGTTCTTACTAAAGATGGTCTTCATGAAGGGATTGAAAAATCATCTTTTCTGGAACAAGAAGGTGCAAGCCATGGTCATACAAGATACATCAAGTCCCAACCTTTCACTGGTTCCTGGATATTAACTGGAGTTTGGTAGCTCTACTGTCTCTCTTCAGCTAACTGGAAAAAATCACAGCAACCCAGTAAGAAGACAGCTGTTTCTCCTGGCATCTCAGTTTTCTTTCTTTTGCCTTCATTTATGGTGATTCAGACTTTCTCCCACCCTCTCACTCCTCCCAAGCTGCTGAATGTGCCTGAAGTGGTAATTCTAACAAAACTAAAAGTAAAATATCACTGTAAAGCACAAAATATCTTTCTAAACTTACTGTCTTCTGTGGTGGCAAGCATTTTATTATTGCAATGCTACTTTATTATTACATTTTTAATATATTTTCATTGGGTTTTTTTAATATGGTTGATGGTAACTTTGTTTTATGGAGCTGGAAAGTTTCAATATCTAGTGAATAATCCACACCACACTACCTTTAATGAAGATAAGGGAGTATTGCATACTTGAGCAATTTTCCTTTTCTTAGATGCTATTTGAGATTGGTTGTAATCAATCAAATTGACATTTTTTTCTATACCATCATTCCAAACAGTAAAATATAAGTTAACAATAAAAACATAAAAATGGTCTTTTCATGTGTATCTTTTGCACTCAATCTTTAAATCCATTTCTGTAGTTTATTGTTTGTTTTAAAACTGTCAGATTAGTTGTGGCTGTATTCAGGGAAACCTGGTGAAACAGATATCTTTATACATTTTTCATGTCACACTTTTTTATCAGAACAGTAGTTTGAAATTGAGATTTAAACCATAAGTTCTGAATGTAAAAGTGTGGAATTTCAGCTGTAAAGAAGGAGCAGATTGTAATATTATGAACTTCTCACCAATGTGTTGTTATTTTTTAAATGTCAGATGCAAAAAATGCCTTTAGGAAAAGATCAACGGCCATATTAAATAAACTTATGCTCTCCTAGAATAAAATTCAGTTGTGGATTTCAAATCTTGATGGCTAAACAGTTTCAGGTTTGCAAATGGCAGGTTTACATGTCCTGTACCAAAGCCTGTATACTTTTTGAGCTCTATTTAGAAATTTTATTAACTTTACACTTTGAAAGCAACCTGATCTTTTTCATTGCATCCTCATTCCTCTTATTGTTCTTTGATAGGCAAAATATTTCTGTATTAGAAAAACTTACTCTGCTCTACAGCTTTCTGAGAAAATGAGAATGATCACAGTAGCTGACAATTTACGTATTTTGGCATTGAAATTGTGTGTTTCAGATACATGGGTGTTTCCAGAGAGGTTCACTGAGAGCATTCAGCTGGATAGGAAGGAGTACTTTGAAGCTACTGGAAGTTCAGCCCGCTGTAATTTATCCTCAGCCCAGAATGCCTCTGTTGAACATCCCAACAGGGAAACAGCTGATCATCAAAGCAGTAAGAAAGAGGTTTTCACATTTTCATCCAAACCTCGATCAGCTCCTTATGGAACATCTCCCAGTATATCCCCAGAAAGTTCCATTTCCCCATTGGAGTTGGAGCCCGACAATAACGGAGAACATGAGCAAACCAAAACTGAAGATAGCTCTGAAGGAGCTGACAGCAGTGAGGAGGTAGGACACTTTGTGCATGTAACTCTTGATACAGAAGTCCTCATCCTCAAATTCCTAGGATGAGATTCTGTCTTCAAGGCAGACAGAGAGGATAAATCATCTTTTCCCCATGTAACAATGGGTAGATTTGTCTCTGTCAGGTTGCTGTGTCTAACCAGATAGAGGACTCAGAGCAGCTGTACCCCTGTGTAACAAGTTGACAAAAGAAACCTAACTCTGTCATCCCCTAAGCTAACAGAGAGAAACCAGAACTGTGCATCATTATTACAGGAAACAAAAAAAAGCCTGCATCATAGATTTGAGGGAGATCCCAGTCCTTTCTGGTTGTTCAAGACTTCAGTAAATAAAAGTTCATTGTGTCTTTTAAAACTACAAATGAAGACTGGTTTTGCTCATTGGCATTGTTGAAAGTGAAATACAAAATTCCAGCTTTTGAATGTTACTTGATTATTGGTATTTCTGCTGCATATTCTGTCTGAGCATCACCAACTTTAATTCCTTTGCAATGTGGAAATATTCCAGCAATGAAATTAATGAAAGAAAACAAACAAATTTTTAGTATATCTGTCTAGTATCATTTGATACTATATAAAAATTTGCTGAATTGTCAATGTATGCAATAATTTCATTATGTCATTACAGTAACTGCTAAAGTTCCTACTTTTATGAATGTTCTAGTATATTTCACTTTTAACTATAAAATCTGTTTCTTAGCATCTGAATCTGTAGCTCACAGCAGAGAAATAAAATGTAACTGAGTTGCATAATAGCAAGATGGACTGAATTTAACTGTTACAAAATAACTGGGGGGATCAAACTATAAATTTCCAAAATGTGTACCATTAATAAAAGTGAGGGATTATCTTCTTGAACGTACATTTCATGCTGTGTAATCCTGGACTCACTGAAGTCAGTAACAATCTTGGATCACTTTCATGTGCAGCAAGATTGCACCTCAGCTGTGAGAGGCACTGCAGGTGATACTGCCTGACAACCTCTGTGGGAACATATGGCAGAGGAGCAGATCATGAGATGAGGATGAGGCTGCTCTCATCCTCTCATGCTTTCTTTCTTGGGAATAAGAACACTGAAGCAAACACTAGATGCACTCCTGCATTGTTTCTCTTTTCATCTCTTCAATCCTGCTGATTGCTGTTGAGATGGGGTATGAGTGAACATCATACACTTGATTTATGGGATATTTTGCAGAGACTTTGTTAGAAGCATGGATATAAGGTTAATAAACTAACCTCTAAAATTCTTAAATTGTATTGAAATGGTAATGAATATGATATCCAGTACCATATGATTACCGGAGCAGAGCAAAATTATCTCAGCAGGAGGTACTGCTTCTACATTTAAGTTGAAGATGCAGTGTGAAAATATGGAATATTAATAATTCAATGGAAAAACACCATCATGGACACATTGCTTAGTTTTGGTTTACAGCTGTAATAAATTCTATTGAAATTATAAATGTCAGGTAAGACACAGGTCATGGACGTTACCAGTATTCAAAATCTGGCCTGACATTTTGAAAAGTGTCATCAGCTTCAGATGTAAGAATATGTTTATGGTATAGTCAGTGTATTTGCCAGGAAAAGCAGCTGTTTTTCAGAATCCTTGTAAATTTAGAAACAGGAGGCAGAGATTAAAGAGAGATTTTGAAGTGTTAAGGTTATGTAAAACTGAACTGTGTAATGATGAGAGGGAACCAACCACACTTGCTTTGTTTCCTAAATTTAGGATGACAACAGCGAACTCATCCAGAGTGCTGAGAACATTGAGAACAGCCACAGTAGACAAGAAACACCTGATTCAGCAGTTTTTAAAGAGATCTCATTAAATAAGATGTCACCAGGAAATGAATACTGGAAGAATAAGGAACACAGCAAATATAACTTCGAAGAGGCCGTCTTATCAAAACCACAGAGTTCCACCATGAGAAAAACAGAATCTATTAGCTTTCAGAGGAGTTTAAAGCCTATCCGTTCTCTTTCTCCAATTCAAAGTAAATCCAAATCCTTTAGAGTAATTAGAAATGTATCTGAAGAAACTGAAAGCTATGAAGGAGTTTCAGATCAATTCGAAAGATCTGTCAGTAAAATATCTCTCAAGAAAGTTTCAAATGGAAATTCATGTCTGACAGCACAGACTTGTGTAAGTGATTTTTACTTTGAAATTGAATTACTAGATTGTATAGAGAAGCTATATTAGATATACCCATTTGCATGAAGTGATTAATAGTACATCTTTCATTCTGATATATTCTGGATTCATCATAACTGCATTTACTGTGCTCAGTCTGTTGAAAGTTGATTTTGTAGGGGTTTGTGGAACACAAAATCATACTCCAAATATAACAGAAATCACAAAGGTTTGTAGATAAAAAGATGTGTCACTGAGCAACTCACATTTCAGAAATAAATTAGTTAGAAAATAGTTTGGGGCTGAAAGGTTACCGAGGAAAATTGGCAGATTTTAAATTGCTGTGTTAACGAATGACCACAGCAGGAGTGTTAATTTGGGTACTTCATGGTCTCTCCATGTCAGCCCTGAGCAATGATAAATTATGTGCCTGAGAGCCAGGCAGCTTCTGTCCAGCAGTCAGCCCTAGATGGCTGGAGAGAATAACAGGGCAAGGACAGGGAAAGCACCCAGGGTACCTCAGCAGCAGGGCCCTGCAGGCTTCCTTCCAGCAGTCCTTAGCTTTGCCATTTCTTCAGGAAAGGTGGTGAATAACTGGTGGTGGAGGGTTTTTTTGCATCTATATGCCTTTGCCTTGTGACAGTGAATTTCAAAATTCAACTGCTATTTGTGGAAAAAATATGTATCTTCATTTTTTTAGTGCATTGTCTCATTCCTGGTGCTTTCTTATTCTTCTCTTTGTTATAAAAAAGCAATTTTTTTTTACTTAATATTCTTTCCTGTGCCACTTCCTAACTCATGGCTGTGTATCAGATTCCCTTGCAGGGGTCTCTTTTACAGGTCTAGGAGTGGTATGGTACTTAGTCCCAGGATAGCTGTTTTGTGAATTTTTTTGGATAATTTTACCCAGGGATGTTGAATTGAACTCATGATCATTATTGTAAGCATGGTCATTATTGTAAGCATGGGGTTTGTTTTCTAATGTCTTGGATATATCTTGACTTTCTTACAATATCATTGGTCTCCAGGTATTGCACACTTCTGGGGGAAAAGAATAGGCTCTTCTCTTTACAGGGGCTCTCAGCTTTTCTGTGTGTCCTTGATGGGGAAATGCTCATCCTGCCCTGGCACAGATTCATTTTTGTGAAATGAGTTTCTTTTAGTGCTGGTGCAAGGCTGGGGTTTAGGTGTCTCTCAGTGCTGTGAAGTTGTCTTTCAGACTGGGGATTCTAGAAATCTCTTCCTGTATCCTGCAAGTAGTTTATTGGATTGGTGAAGGCCCTGCACTTTTCCTGATGAAAACAGAGCATCCTTTTCCATGAAGGTTGTAGAGACTGGTTTCCTTCGGGAAAGAAGGAGATTAGGGGGAAGGAAGGGGAATGAAACACAGCAGTGCAAGTGAAAATCAGAAGCAGTGCTGAGACTTTATCATGAGAAGTATCGGTGACTGGTGATTTTAAAGACTATGAAAAGCAAAAAAAAAAATTAAAAAGCAAAGAAAATCCTTTCAATAGCAGCATATGTTCTATGTATTTATGATCTGGAAAAGACATTAGAATTGCCACTAGTGATGTAGAAAATGTGGAAGAAAGCAATGCATGTGTTCATTTCTATTTGGAAAGAAGATAATGTTTCTGTAATTTTCAGTGATAGGAAAAGCCCCAGTTGATACCAATAATCTGATTCTCTTTTTCTTAGAGATGGTAATATGCAGTGTATGATAAAATTTGTTTATATTTTTCTTTCCCTTACCCTCCTATTACAGTTTAGAAATTATAGAAATTTAATCCTTCTTTTTTCCAGTAGCTATTTACATCTTTGCAATTAAATGTATTCCTTGTTTCCAGATACTTTCAAGTTTTAGAAAATTGTTCCAAGTACAGTTCAATTATGTTTATTACTTATCATAACTGTAACCTATTTGTCCATAATAAATGAAATTATACATGTATTACCTTCCTTAAAGATATTATCTGTGTTTAATGCAGTCATCAGCTTTGTCCTGTAGAACACAGCTAAATGTAGCCTCTCTGGGAAGATTTCAGTAGTTGATTACTAATTTAAACAATAATGTTTTTACCATACTGCAGTTGTAGCTGTAAATGTATTGCACATATGATTTTTTCCTTGTATGTTTTTTCAAGAACAAATCCTATTATTAATGTACAGAAACTCATTAGCTACAGATCTTGTTTTATTGCTACAAAACATGAAATTAAACTATCTGGCAAATCTAGGTCTTACACTTGATCAAGTCTTAAAATTTTAGGGAAGCCCTTCTTTGGACTTCTTTGACATTTCTTTTTGTGCTCATACAAGGGACCAGTAAAGGAAAAAAGTGCTTAACCAAGTCTTCTGCAATTGATTTGCCTGCCGCTTAATATGCTTTAAGGACCTGGTTTCTTGCAATGTTTTATTCATGTTTTAATAGAGTTCTCTATTATTAAGTTCAAATATTTTTAATTAAGAAAGAAGTATAGCCCTCTGGGAAATATTGCAAGCATGTAGATAGCTGGTAATTAAAGTTTTCCACACGTACAACTGCATTCAAACAATTCTGAATAAATCATTTGAACCTAGAAGAAGGCAAATGTCATTATATATGAAAAAAATCCTTTAAACAACAGGTTTTAGCAATCTAGCAAAAGTTTTAAGTGCTTAATAAAAATACTTTATTGTAAGGGAAGGATATTCAAATAGACAAGATAAGCTTTTAATTACTAAATGAAATATTCATTTTAGACAAATTTAGGAGTATTGCAAAATTACTTCTTACATCAAAAGATTCTCCTAAATTACAAAGTTAACTTAATTTCAAATTCAGTTTTCAAATTCTCTCTTTGAAAACCAACAAAGACAATATAAAATTTTTGAAGAGGCTTTTTGGTAGTAGTCATCTGAACTTGAAGAATAAATATTTCAAACTATTTCTCCTTCATTAGTTTATTTTAGGGGATGTTTAACACAGAAAATGGTCATAGCATCTCTTCTCCTTCCTGAGTGTGATATTTTCAGAGCGAGACCATTAGAGGAAAAGAAAACAGAATGACAATTTGAAATAAGGGGGAGGGGGAACAGCAGATGTTTAGAATTATGCTGTAATAACTCCACAAATCTATGCATCTTTCTTCATAGATGTAAAGGAAAAGACAAACAAGTTTGGGCAACTTTTTGTGCTTTTTTTAAAAAGAGAATGAGAAAAAAAGTTCTTTCAATAGTTAGCGCTTTTATTCTGCAGAGCACCAGTTCATTCTGTCAATTTAATGACTGCATACCAATTATATGAAGGAAGAAAGATAAGCCAAAGCTTCTCTTATAATAATCAAATAACTGCAGAAGGTTTATATATAGGAAAATTAACAGGAAATCAGCATGTTCAATAAGATCAATAGAAGTTACAGCAGCTGCAGATCTGGTAGAATATTGATACATTAGAGCAAAGCAGGCTTCCCAAACACAACAAATAGCTTTGGGTGAGGTGAACAAATTACTAATAGTCCCTGAGCTAGTAACAGGCATTCAGAAAGGGTCTAGAGAAAACATCTCATATTATTTTAGGATTAAAAATGGTAGCAGTCATCACAATATTCAGGAATTAAGCTTCGACCTCATTAGTGAGGTTTGTAAAAAAGGAATAGTAAATGTGCAAACAGCTTCTGTCCTCTTATGCTTTGTATCTTCTATCCTCTTCTTGTACTTTGTATCTTATACACATAGGAAGAAAGCAAAGGAGTTATAATTTCACTGTGAATTCTGCTTTAAGGTGACTTCTGTACCTCTCAAAGATACACTAAAACATTGCACATTTCATAGCAAGAAAAGTTGTACTGCTGCCTTGTGTGTGTTCTTGAGGTCTTCGATTACCCAGTGCCTTCTCACAGCAAAAGAGACTGAGATCCTCCCTTCTGCCACAAATGTGATACATTCCTGGTCTAAAAGCTCCATTCTCTAGAACCAAAGCTCTGTCCCTGTTTGGGATGGTGTTATACAGGGTCTCACAGGCCATTGGCCAATACTCCAGTGATCTAAATCCGTTCAAGTCCTGCTCACTGCCTGGATTCACTTTTCAACTTAGAACCAAATCTATGTCTCAAGTATTTGACTTTTTCCTTTGTGAAAGACCAATCTATGTGGACCCTTTAAAAGGGGGAAAGCTTTTCTTAAATGAGGGGTTCTTTAAACAAAGATAGTGCCAGCAGCAAGTTGGGTAACTTTAAACTATTTTATCTTAAGGTTTTGAGCGAAGCTTAAGTATCAACTGCAAAATGGTTAGTATGTTTGCAGATTTTGGCAAGTTGGGTATAACAATTAGGGGTTATTCACCAGTGGATTTAAAGAAAAGTGAAAAGACATTGACGTTTACTTGAAAATTCATACACTAGCAAACTGCCAGAATAACCTCTGAAATCTAGTGTTGACAGGGCTTTCCAGATAAATTTTATGCTGTGCTTGACCAATAACTAAATGTTACACTGATGGTGTTGATGATACTGTGATAACTGAGGGATTAGCTTTAATTCAAGATTTGCAGTTAACAGCTGATGGATTTTTGAACTTCTTAAGGCCTGTTTTTATCTTCTGTTTTGAATTGCAGTGGAACAGCAACTTCACCAAACACCCTGGATCAAAACTGCAGTTCATTACAGTGCTTGTGGTGTTCTTCCTTTCTGTAACTGTTTATAAATATGCTCGATCTTCATAGATTAACAGAAATCTTTTAACTAATTTTTTCTAGTAAACATTTTGTTTCTTTTTCAGTATTGAAGCTTTTTGAAGATCCTCTGAGAGATTCTCCAAGGTCTCTCTGGGTTTCATCCATCTATTCTGTTCGGTGATCCTGTCTAGATTGTTGACTTTTCCATTTTATTTCACAGGAGTATGACAGGAAAAAGTACCAGTCAAATAGACTGAGTTCATCTGAACTACAGATGCTGGCCAGCATGAAGAGACAACAAAATGAAGAATTATGGAATGCTGGGATTTCCCATGGGCTGAGTGCCACACAGATCCATTGCTGCAATGTCAGCCTAAGTATGAGCAGTGATGATGATACAGCAACCTGGAACTCTTGTTTCTCACCAGTAAGTCTAAACTCCCAGTATTTTCTCAGGGGTCTTGAATACTAAATTTTCTTTGAGTAGAGTTGAAATTTAAGGTATCATTACCAAGGGCTCTTAGAACTTATCAAGGACAACATTTAACCAAGACATAAGCACTTCCAGCATGTTCTCTAGTGCCACCATGGAAAAAGAGCAAATCTATTATATATATTCCTTCCTAGAATTCTGAATAATCATGTAGGCTGTACATTTCATCACAATAGTGGCTGAAAACCTGCAGGTGTGTGATATAGTACTTAAAAATAGTTCCAAAATGAATGAAACCCAGATATACCAGTCAGCAGCTGCATTACAGTGTGAGTAATGAAAAATAATTGCTTCTTACAATGATAAAGTCTCATTGCTGAAAAGCTAAATGTTTAAAGAACTGAAGCAGGAGAAAGCAGCAAAAAGCTGCAGTAGTTCTGAGCACTTAGTATGTGATCATTATGTGTTTTACACCTTGGATCATTATTTGTCCTGGTACAAAGTGGTACAGAAGCACACACAGCTGCACTATGGACAGTACTGCTATAAGAAGCAGAGTATTTGTTGCATTCCACCAAAAAGTATTGAATGTATGAAAGCACAGAATAACATTTCAGGAACTATATAAAGGTGCTAGCAGGAACTGCTGTAAAACTAGATAACCTGATACTCCATATATATATCAGCAATATAGCTGTTATTTTATTACAGTTGAGGCAATAATAAACAATGAATGTGGCTTAAGTAAAGCACACAGCACAGCTCTGAGGCAAATCCAATGTTAGGAAACTAAACACAGCTGTGTTGCCCCAATATAAAGTATTTCAGAGTAAATGCTCTAAAATGTTAGGTGCAAATTAGCTTCAAGGGTCTACAGGGTCCAAATAGAGGCCTGGAGCAGCAACTTTCCACAGTGAATGATCAACACAGTGCTGGAACTTTCGAGTACCCTGCTAAATGAAGGTTTCAGATGAGAAGAAATGTGTTGATAAGTGGGTAATTGTACAAATAAGAACTTGATTTACAGAGGAGTATTTTGCAGGACTTCAGAGAAACATTAGTTGGTATTAACTGTTTGATATACATCTCCATTAGGCATTTTGTTAATTTAATATTTCCAATGTGTTTTCTCCCTACTCATTAAATAGGCTCAAACATGGTACAAATCTGCAAGACCAGACAAATGGAACTCAATTAGATATAGAGAATAGCAGTCTCATTATTTTTTTAGTAGTTTAATTATAAGGAAATTGATAAGAATATTTAGACATGTCAGGTTCGGTTATTACAAATTACATGACTAAAACAAAATGAACTTTTAAAGTAAAATGTACTGCTGCAGTATTAAGTGAAGCACAATGTGATTGCAAAGACTATTCTTTGATCTTACTGCCTTGATCAACTTCTGTAGCTTCAATCTAAAATAGTGTTTAGATATATTAGGTTAGTAATATAAATTGCAATTTAATATAGTTGTAGTTTTTCATAACAGCCCTTTATGGCTATCTTTCTCTACATAATTCAAGCATAAAAAATAAGATTTTGTCTTTGAGAGAGTTCTTCACATTTCATTGAGCTGACTGAAGAGTTTGGTGTGCCTTACACATTCAGCCTTGCCAGGTTTCTCCTCTGCATTTTGCGAGGTGGACATTGAGGATTCAAGATACAATGGCAAGAACCGCATTTCCAAGGAGGCATAACTTAGGAAAGAAACCTAAACTTTCTCAGATAAAGACTAACCACTTATTCCCTCACAAAAACAAAGAAATTCCGCTTTTGAGGTCTTCCATACCCATTTACCTCAGCATTTATGGAGAGCAGCACTCGACCAGTACAATGTCACTCAGTCCCCAGAATCTCCTGCTGCACTTCCTATTTTCCTTGCTGAGATATCAGCCAGAGCACCAGCTATTCATGGATATGATGGAAGTTTTTTGAGTATGGACTTGGTGTTTAACACTACTCAATGTAATCCTGTTCCAACATTTGGAGTATCTATGTGAGGGTGATAATGCACTTTGTAGACCTTTGGTATTTAAGAAGGCTTTAACAACATTTCTTAATGGAGGTGATTATTTCATCACCCCACATTCTTTTAACACTGAAGCTTTTAAAAGAGTAGTTGGGGGAATGTTGGTATGCTGCTGTTAAATGTCAGTATATTTTGATATGATTACAACACTTCAGAAGACTTGGGAGTAGCAATGCTGTGCCACTATTCAAATGGCTAGCTGAAAGTCTTTAGTCATGCATTCTCTTTCTGTAAGACCTAAAATATTGGAATTATAGAATACTTTCATTTGGAAGGGACCTTTAAAGGTCCCTTTAAAGGAGGATCCATCCCTCCTACCACTGGACAAGGACACCTTCTACTAAACCCAGTTGCTCAGGTCCCCATCCAACCAGGCCTTGAGCATTTGTAGGGATGAGCAGTCACAGCTTCTCTGAGCAATCTGTTCCAGTGCCTCATCACCTGCATTGTAAAAAACTTCTTCCTAACATCTGGTCTAAATCTACAATCTTTTAGTTTAAAACTGTTGCTCTTTGTCCTGCCACAACAGGCCCTACTAAAAACTCTGTCCCCATCTTGCTTGTAAAGCCTCCTTTAGGCTCTGAGTGGCTGCAGTAAGACCTTCCCAGAGCCTTCTCCATGCTGAAAACCCCAACCCTCCCAGCCTCTCTCCACAGGAGGCATCTTCCAGACCTCTGATAATTTTTGCAGCCCTGTTCTCAGCTCACTCCAGCAGGTCCAAGTCTTTCCTGTGCTGAGGAGCCCAGGTGGGGTCTCACAGGGGCAGAGCAGAGGGACACAATTCCCTCCCTGATCCTGCTCCAATGCTTCCTTTGGATGCAGCCCAGGATACAATCGGCATTCTGGTCTGACAGGTCATGTCTGGCTCTTCAACCCCCAATACTCCCAAATCCTTCTCCACTGAGCTGCTCTCAATCCCTTCATCCCCCAGTACCAGTAAACTCGTCATTTTCTCAGCTTCCAGTTTTTATAAAGTGTTTCTTATATATATATATATTTATTCCTTATATATGTTTCTTATGTAAAAAATATATGTGTAGAATAAAAGCAGATTTGTTTTATGTCTCTGATCTTTAGTACCACTATCATTTGAGTTAAGAGAATTTTCAAATGCTCAATCCTTCCAAAATCAGATGTACAAACTGCAGAAAACTTTATATATATATAAAGTTCTATAAAGATCTATATCTTATATATATATATATAAGATATAGATCTGTAGCCATCTTCCAGTTGCACAGGTAAATTATTTTAGCAGTAAAGTATACAGAAAAGAAATTGAAATAATCCTTATATTGGAATTTGAGAAATTAAATGCAGCTTGAAATTCTTGTCATGATTAAACTTTCATGCTTACATGTGCTTCCAGGTTGTATCTTTCTAAATCTTTAAATCAGTAGTATCAATTGCTTTCTCTTATGTTTTCCAAAGATAAATAAGGAGTATTTTCTTACAAATTTTTCTTCATTTTTTACATTTGTATCCTTTAGGTGGAATCTATGGCAACAGCACCACCAAAAGGCAGCTTTTTCTGTATCTTTAATTTTTAAATACCTTTGATGTTTTGCAAGGCAGGGCAGGGTATAATCATGTTAGATAGTGAATTTATGTATCAAAGTAATATTCTATATATAAACCACATTCTAAGTGAGTTTAATTTTTTTCATCACGTAACCATTTTTAGCCTGATTTCCAGAATCATTGAAAAGTGTCTTGTTACTGACTTTAACGAATTTGAGAAACCCTTGTCAATGTAAAGGCACATAGATCAATCATATTATTGAGCTGCAGTTAGAACAGATGTCCTTAACAACCACAAAACAAATATACTGAAATTGTGGATTTTTGTTCTGTGATAGTCTACCAAGAACTGAATATATGCTGTCAGGAGAAAATGTTGAAATGTAAGTGGTTTAGCTGCTGCTGTAAACTATGACAGCCAAAAAGGAATAAAATCACTTTGAATATTACACATTAGCTAGTATAGCCTCAGTTATAAATATGAAAAACTTCTACTTTAAAATGGGTTTACTTTGAAGGAGAATTGTAAACCCTTGTAAAATGTGTGTGGGGCACAGTTTCAATTCAAAAATATGTGTTTGTAGAGCTAAAAATTTTTAAATATTTTATTTGACCATGTCTTACCTGAATGTTTTCTTAAATCTTAAGGCCTATGAAAATCCATGCTAGATTTGCAACACTATGAAAGACACAGTTCTGTATATTCCAGAATGTAATGTGAAGTTTATACTCACACATATAAACATTATCCAAGAAAATCTGCAAAGCTTACAAAACATTTCTATTTAAATGCTTTGCTTTATTCTAGAGATCTTGTAAGACTTTCTTGCCCTGTCAGAGAATTGGCCCGTTCAGCTTCTTGGATAGTTGTTTCCACACTTCAGACACCTCAGACACAACATTTTGGAGAAAGATCTATAGGAGAATTCAGGATATCTTACTACATATGGTCCCTGTTTCTCATCAGAAATTCAAAGGAGAAGGAAGATTCTCCTAATTGCTCACTGATATGTCCTGGAAGCTTGTAGTGATATAATAGTGATATAATGTTGCATTAGCAAAATCCAAATTATGCCCACCACTAAAACCTGTCTTTCAAGTTAGGAGTACTCACAGAGAAGAAAGATTGCTTGTTTCACAAGCAACTTCCTAAATATAAATTCAGTCACATAAGTCTTGATCTGAAAAATATTTGAAATAGCACTTCCAGGTTCATATCTAATTTGTGGAAGGTCTTTTGGCCTCCTTTGTGAGTCTTCAGGAAAGAAAACCACTTAACACAGAAATGGTCTGGCAGAACTGAAGTCTGACAGACAAGAGGAGTGATATTTAAACCCAGAATTACGCCAACTGTGAGCTCAGTTTGACAACCCCTGGAGGGATCTGTTCACATCAAGTCAAATTGCAAAACTGAGGAAGAGTATTCTTTACTATGAAATGAGACTAAAAATTATTTAGACAGATATTCTGGTTCATAGACTGACTAATTCACTCTCTGTCTTGTCTTCATCTTCCACTAGCTATCATCTGGGAATTGCACTATCCACCACCAGGCAGTGAGTCATATTTGGCAGTAATTAGGATGTCATTCATCCTGAACATATATTTTACAAAATCTCTTTCCATTTTCTGAAACCATAAGGACATACTTATTTTTATATTAATTTTTGTTTTAAAAAATCATTAAATGCACTAAATTGAACAAGTATTGTAAATGTATGCTTACATTTTCACTTCTTTTGCATTTTCCTTCAATGATTTGTTTAGAACTGCTTTGAGGTGTGTGATAATGGCAGGGAGAGCCTCTTCTGGTAGAACCACACATATTCTGGGAGAAAATGTATTTGTGGATTTTAGAATTCTTGAATTTTTACATCAGTTTATGAATATTGATTTTTCTTGCAAATAACTCTTTTTAATGCCATAAATCAAATGTAGTTTGAAGCTTTTGAGGCATGTATTTACAATGGGCAGGTAAGATTTGACTGGGAAATTCTCATGACTTGTATGAATATTCATACAGTCCACTGTTAGCTATTTATTAACAGCTTAATCCAGGCTTCAAGGCTGCAGTGCCATGGAGAATCATATGGGCTTCAGTAATCTTCATTTGGGGCTGCTAAAATTACTGTTACTGCTTATAAATTACTGTTACTGCTTACAACTGTCTGCCAGCCCTCTTACCTCTCCCTTGGTGTTTTCTACTCTTAAAAATGGTTCATTCTGCACAGATCCTAACAAGATTTTCTTTCTCATGCTTTGTACAGGTGTTCAATCCAGACTCTTCTGTCATACCAGACTTTTCCACCCTCCATCTCTGAAGTCTCCTGACTGTCCCAACACTCTCACAGGCAGCAGAGAAATAACTGTGTGATCACCTCCTTAATTCATATGTATTTCCACCCAGACAAAAATCATCTTTAAAGTTGTACTTTTGTACAGTTAGGACCAAAATATCCATTTTTAATTTCACAGATAAGAAAAAAGACTGTAAAATTCTAATATCAGAAGCTGCAAATGTATATGCTCATACCAGATCTCTGACATACTTCTAAACAATCCATTCTTTTTGTTTTCCACAGCCTGTCAGTCAGCAGCATCACTATCAGAAAGAAATGAGCCCACTTTCCCATTCCAGCCCACGGTAAGATTCCATTTATAGCCCAGGCAGTAAGGATTCAGTTAGAGTGTTCTGAATATTAAATGTGACACTCTTTGATTTAATCTTCAATCTCTTTTCAATTGCAACCTCCTCTCAGAGGGCTTTATTGCTCATTTTAGTCATTGTCTACAGTATGTCTGAGCTGTCTGGGAACACAGAACTGAATTCTGCATGTTTTGGATGTACCACTGTGTATTTAAAGTATCTGACACAGGCCTTGCTCCTGCATCTGCTTTGATGTGTGATTCAGCAAATCGTCCTCATCTCACATACATACACTCTCATCTATTTCTTTCTCCCTCTCTGCTTTGAAGGCTTAGAGCCAGAATTCTGTATGTGACTGTAGGTGTCAGGGAATCAATTGGTTCCAAAAGATTTTAATGCTAATTATTAAGAAAGGGTTTTTTTTTCAATAGATAGCCCAGTTAGGAGAGGGGGGAACAACACTTTGGGAGAGAGCAAAGGGATCCTGTCTACAGCATATTTTGTGTGTCACGTTTTTAGCTTGATCTGTTTTGTTTGGAATCAGGAACAAAATCCTTGTGAATTCATTGTAAGGTGAGATGACAAGGGGAGAAGGTGGCTAAGGAAAATTAATCACATTGAGACTGTTGAGACAATCAAGATTAATTGTCCAGTTTCAGACCTGCTTTGTACCTGTAAAACTCGAACATCACTTTGTCAATTTTTTAACTGCCTGAACAAGAGGCGTTCTAATTTTTAAAAGCAGTCCTATTTCACTTTCACTTGGTGTCATTAATGTGGATTTTGCTTGTCCAAGTTTTAACTGGATGATGTATGTGTGTTGGGGGACAGGGATAGGAGGAGAGGACATTTCAGTTACAACTCCTTTATATTTTACCGACAGTCTGAAATGTTTTCTGAGAGCTCACTGTCAGTCAGTTGGGCAGGATAATGTGTTTCTCCTCACACAGATGTTTTCAGCCACTTGTCTCACTTGCTATCCATATTTTTATGGATTCAAGATCTTCTGATTAGATTTTATGAAGTAAACCATCTGAAACTTTCTGGGCAAGTTCACCCAGTTGCATCATTTATTGCAAGACACAGCCATATATTTCTAATATATTACTGGAGTTAAAAGATTAATCCTGGATTCCTTTCACATGTAAATCAAGGTACTTCTGTTTGTCTAGAAGACCTCTCTGCCTTGGGTGATGGTTGTCTAAGGAACCATCTCCTTATGAGTTGGATGGATGAATGGATGAAGTGGACAGAGATAATTGACTACAGTCCACAGAGTACAACAGGAGGTACCTTGAGACAGAACTTTGGACTTTTTATTCCAAAATTGATTTTATAGTTCTGATGACATTAAAATTACCTATATTTTAGTGCAAGGTACATACATTGTTTGCTTCTTTTTGCCCATATGTTGGTTAAGTCAGATTTTATTGAGTTCTTTTTATGCATGTGCTAAAGCAATTTGGTACTTGGTACATTTTATATACTAGAAAAACAAATAAATACCATTATCAGTAAAAAGAAAGTGTTTCATCATATCAAGTTAATATGATCAACAATGAAAACTTGTATTTCCATATAATAAAATTTAAAACAAAATAGTATAATTTATTACTTAGTTCTTATGCTATTTTAATCCAGTACACACAGTAGACTTAAATTTCCCTAGAAATCCTTTTTTGAGAAATGCAGGTGGTATTCATAAAATACCTGACTTGCAAGTGCCTCATAAATTCAGTAACCCTTATGAACTGCCAGAAAAGCATTATTGGGCTGTAAATACAGAGGATGACAAAATTATGAGGTCAGTTTGCATCATGATATAAAAACTGGAGAGGATGTGACTTGAATACCATTATTCACATCGTTACCTTTCATTTATAATGGAAAAACTGTAATGTTTTTCACAGAGCATGTGTATCTAAATAAGGAGGAAACAAAATTAATGGCAATTCTATGAATTAGTCCTTAAACTGTTTCTAAAGGCAATTTTAACAAATCCTGTATAAGCAACTAGAAAATGTCTAACACTTTGTAAGCCTACTAGCTTGGTAGGGAACACATGGAATATTTGAAATACAGCCCCTTTAGGTGTGTGGGTGTAAATGCTATGGTGTGAAGACGGTTACATGGTGCATTTACTGAATGAGCAAATAGGTTTTTTGTAAAGAGAGGAAAAGAACAGGTCTTGAGAGTAATTTTAAAAGTGTAGTAGTGATATCTTCTGGGAAATGAAGAGACCAGTGTGGAAGCTATTGTCCAGTAAATGTAGGTTCTGTCCATAATAAGATAAAAGGACAAGCCAGGAAAGAAAGCCTGTGAAGGTAATGGAAATTCAGTCAATAAAAAGACTCAGCTCAACTCATTGTCCATTGGTTCCACTGGGTAAAGGTCATAACTCTGCCAAGAATATTGCTCCTGCCACAGAAACCAGCCCAGCTGGGGCTGCTCTGCAGGGCAGAGACCCAGGTAATGAAAGGAGACAGCTGAGGCTGCAGAGCCAGGACAGTGAGGTGATGCGGCTGCTCCTGCCCTGGCCCTGCAATTCCCACAGCTGATGTGCTGCTGGCAGAGCTCAGGAATTGCTTTCTTCTCTGCACACAGGGAGCTCTAACTGTCTGTGAAAACTGAAAATTATGTTCATAAGTCCAGAAGATTCTTTTGCTTTCCATCACAGTTCAGCTGTCATGTGACATTTCACTTCCCCAGTGCAAGGACTACATTTATCTATATAACCAGCATCTCCTTAGTAAGATTTTCTCCTCCAAACTACTTGTGTGTCATAGAAGGTTTGGAAGTTTCACTGAAGGAAATCCTGGAAGATAGTAAGTGTTCTAGAATTTCAGCCATACCAAGCTCCTCTCTGAAAAAGATCACTTGAACCTAATTTATACATTTTATACAGATGCTCTCTTTTTTACATTTCTACAGATGCTCTCCAGAACATTTATTTCTGATAAAAGATGATCTTTCTGTCTTAGAGAAAGGTTTCAACCTATTAGAAAAACCCTGTCTTTATAAACATTGCCTCACTAGATCCTGTCTTGGCATCCTACTCAACTCTTCCCAAACTACAAATAAAATTGGTTCCTCTTGTTCAAACAGTTTTTCCACAGAAAGTGCTCTGAGGCAGGGCACAAATATTTCAACATTTAATTGAGTATCCTTTCACAAGAAGTATATTTTACTTAAATAATTTTGTGCCAAATGTGCATGGCTCAATTTTCGATTCGGTTCTATCCAGATGTTTCTTTTTCAGTTTCTTCTATCTAAATTTAGCTGATATGTTCTGCAGCCTCTGACAAATGATTAAGAGCCATTGACCTCCCTTCATGTGGGCTTGGTATGAGCTGACTAAAGCAGGTTGTCTTGTCAATGTAACCTACATTTGTTAAGTTAGACTGATTGGGAAGTCATCATTATTCTTCCCTCTACAATCAAAAAACCCCAAAAACCTAAACAATGCAATTGACCCAAAGAAAAGTAAATAACATTTTCATCCCTTTTATGGTAAAAGTTATGGATTTGAGATTTGTCACCACAAAATATTTCACTCATATGGAGAGTGGTGTGTTTGAGGAGAACAATAACTTAAAAAAAAAAAATTGTTGGTTTTACCTTAAGGAAAAAAAAAGAACCCAAATCTTCAGTTGCTACTTTATCCAACAATGCAATTTGCTTATTTTTGTAATGATATGCCTGCACAGCACTTCAGGTAATGAATCATGAGATGCATAAACATGCACCTTTAACTAAAACTGTCTTTTAATTATAGTCAAACTTGATGACTGGTAAAATTTAGGTATGTTAGTTCTAAATATAAATTATATGTAAATGTAATGAACACCTCTTTCTGTGCATTCTGAACACTCTACTGGTTTTAGAGAATAAATTATTTGTTTCTCTTTGTTTGGAATTTTCTTCTAGAGAAGTCTTTTTTCAGAACCTATGGTTACCATATATATTGCCATTACCATGGTACCTGACATTTGCATAATTTGCATAATACCAGTGATTCCAGCATAAAAAACTCATCAGCTGTAAACTTTCAAATACTGAAAGTATCTTCAGCTTTGAGACTACCATTCAAGTACTCTCATCCATCCCAGATGAAAACTAAACATTCCAATAGCTGGTGCATGTGTTATTATACCGTTGAGAGATTCTGTAAAATTAAACTCACCCATGAAATGGTGCAGTAAAAGAGGGATTGCAGCTATAACATTTATTTGCACTACACCAGAACCTCTCCCTCGTGCAGGGTGTGAAATTCAGGCACAAGAGGCCTCTGTATTTCCATGCAAAGGTTTGAATAGCAGAATAACTTAGTTAAGAAGCACATTTAAGGACTGATTTTTTCAAACAAAGAAGCATATTTATTCTTATGATTCATTATAAGATCATACACCACCATTACTTCTGCAGAACAGACAATATTATATTATGAAGTAGTATAAAATTACACAACAGTTGTCAAAATAAGTGAACAAGAACAATGTATCACAAAATGTACTTTGGTTTTTATTTTACTTGTTCAGTTACTTACCCACAAAATAGAGTAATTTGCAGTAGATCTCCCAGTCGTTAATCTGAATTAGCAAAGTTCTGCTGCATTTGTCAGGCAATAATGTGCATGAAAAAGAACATGACAAAAGAAGCAAATGGCACAGGAACCATCTAATTGAACAGGTTACATTTTTTAATCATGATGCTAAAAAGCTTAGCTGCAGAAAGGTTATGGAGAACCAAGCAGCTAGCATGTTAAAGCTTGTTAAAATAATCCAAAAATGGCTTTCCCTTGTATAGGACTCTCAAGAACATGGAAACGTGACAGCATATGCACTAAGGATTTAAATATAAAACATGGCAAATACTTTCAAATGTTTCATACAAATACTTTCAAATATGTTATCCATGTCAATGTAAGGTAGTCTAATTTTTCTTCTTCTTCTTCTTCTTCTTTTTAATTTTATTTTTTTAGCTTCAGGATTTAATGGAGAATAATTTTATTGGTTGCCCACTTTTACTGGGTATTCTTGGGCCATTCAAACGAAGGCCATGTTAATATATAAAGATGGAGAATAGGCAGTAACAGATTTTACCTCTCAGACATGTGAGGTGGAAAGGACCAGATCCCTGTTACAGTCTCTCCATGCTCAGCTGAGCTGTTGCTGTGGCCCTTTGCCCCTGTGGCTTTTCCCAGGGCATCTCTACTGCTTATGGATCACAGGTGGCTTTGGTCCAGCCACAAGTCAGCACCTAAGGTCTTACTTGGCCCACCTTCTGAAAACTCTGAGAGCCTTGGGAGCTGCACAGAACAGTCAGACGCTGTTGGCGGCTGGTTATGGAAAAAGGAATTCCTTTGATTAAAACAAGACTTCTTAGTCACTAGATTCAGGTGCTTCCTGAACTGGTTGAAGAGTAAAATATAATTTCTTTTAAAAATTTTATTTAATTGTTAAAAGTACAAAAAATAAGCACATCCTACCTAACAGACACTTCATTAAATGTGCAAATCCATTTCATTCATCAATCAATGAATATGTAATGTAGTTACTAGAATTTACTTGCTTAGATTAGATTAACAAAAAGGAATTTTGACACACCTTTGCAAATTCATTACTTCCAATTTATACAGCTGATCTTCTGATAAATGAATCACAAGTAGCAAGGAAGAAAGAGCTAGTACTTTACTTATATCAGGTGTTAAAACACTGGTTTTCTCTACTAGTGCCATTTATACTGCTAGTGAATATCAAGACTATGACCTAGTCAGCAAGCTAACATAGTGATCATCTAAAGGTTCAGTCTTTAAGTAAAATTAAATGTTCCTTCTATTTAACAGGAGTTATAATAGCAATTTCATGTATTTAACTACAAAACATAGACCAAATAGCAAAATATATTAATTACTAAGCTGTTAAACCTCCAAATTTAGGTCATTTATATATTTAGATGTAGATGACTGTGTATGGTTTTAATAACCTGCACAAAGTTATGATTTCAACTTTGATAATGAAAGACAAACTGGAAAACATTAACAGGTCAGATTTTCAGCCAATACCAGTCAGCATGATTATTGTGTAGATACCTGTAGTAGCACCTAACTTTATCAAATATCTCGTTTAGTAAGTAGAATTCACATCTCCTTTGTTATCCTTGAATCCAATCTAGCACCCCTAAGATAGTTCATTTAGAGATTTAAGACTTTAAGTGCAGATTCAAGTGTTCCCTGCACAGTTGCACTTGTACTTTTTATGATCTCATGGACAATTAAATTATTTAGCTTTTAAGAAGGTCCCTGCCTCCATTAGAAGTGCAGTGTTTGGCAAAAGGGACTTGCTGAAGTGGTTTGGAGGAAGGAAAAAGGCATTTTCTAAATATGCTTGTGATTTTCTCAATCTTAGTGCTAGGGAAAAAAAGCAAGTTCCAGTAAGGCATCCAGTAAATGAAGATATTATGTATCAGGGATGGAATGAATCTGTCACTTTGACGGATTGTGAGGCAGAGAACAGATTAACAGATTACTCATAGTCAGAATGCAGCTCACTGTGAAAAATGTGCAGGAAATGATAAGTGTTGCTTTGTGCTGATTTAATGATATCTTGAAACTACAGTAGCACTCCAGGAAAATAATACAATTTTAGCTCATGGCTTACTTTTTTTTTTTTTTTAAATCATCAATGTATTGCCAGATTTCCCTTAAATACTTTTGAAAATAGAACTTTCAATTCCTGCAAAGTCATAGCAAGATATTTATTTATTATATTTTTCAAGATTTTTTAAAAATATGCATTCAAAACTCCTTGATTTTTGTGTATAAGTATGCTCTGTATTCTTTTGGTAGCATAACTTCTGCTTCTGTGAACTCACTCAGTTTTTCATTTAAAAGAACACTGGTTTCCCCACCTAAAACTGAGTAGCACTGAACATTTATTGATGTTTAAATTAATACTGAATTTGCATTCGTTTATGGAACTTTTATGGAAAAACTTAAAAATTTTCAAGAACTTGAATTGTTTAAAACATTTGAGGTACAACAATGGACAACTTAAAGCTCAGATGATTTCATAATTATTACAGTCATATGTAGTGGCAGGACCTGAAATTAGCTTTGACATATTTTCAAATAATAATTGTATTTTGTACACACGTCAAACAAATCTCATCATTAATAGCCTACAAAAGTCCTTGCCTCACTACTGAAGCTATTATTGAAGAATTTATTTCTATGGAGGTACTCCTGTTAAAAAATAAATCCAAACCTCTCATTATGATTCAGGAGTTACATGTGACAAAGCAGAAACAAAACAGGTGTGTGTAGGTAATTTGCCTTAAGTTAATAAAGTTACATATGTGCCTGAAGGTGATGATATATGGAAATCGTTGAAAATTCACATCTTTTAATCTAGAGGAGCTTAACCAGCAGCTCATGCTCCAAAAATTGAGATCAGGGAATAGATGAGGGATCTTACAAAGCCAGGTGACTTTTTATTAATTTATCTAAGAACTGAGATAGTGTCTACTAAATTTTCTTAAATAGATACAACTAAAATTAAAAACAGGAGAAAATAAGGTCTCTATTGTGGTAATGCTAATTATTAGAAGCTGGAAAAGTACTGTGTTTAGCCTTCTGATCTGAGTCTTTGCACCTGCGAAAATACTGTGTCCTTGGACATCTCAAAATTTGATAACAAGGAGTCAGAGAGACGTGGGAAAGTGGAATGCAAGACTGGAAGAATGAAGAAGAGTTGATGTTTAGCTTAACGAATAGAATGCTTAGGTTACAGAATATGTATGAGCTTATTAACACTATTATAAAAGGGTGTAATCTAATCAATAAATTGGAGACCAATGATCATCACCCCTAAGATGTGCACGTTTCCCCTCCACCTCCTCAAATGGTGACATTCCTTAAATGGAGTATCCTTCCTTAAATGGTGTATTTCCCCTTAAATGGTGGGTTTTTTCTTTTAACACTTTATCTTAGCAGAACTGGAGCATCCTTAAGATGGGAGCTGGCACTCTGCATTCAGTGCATCATGGTAAGATATCACTGTGCCCTTTCAGCATTTGCAGCAGGATTTTCTTCACATGGTATTAAATACTGCTAATACAGCAGAAGTATGCACTGAGATTTAAGTTGATAGCTACACAAGATGTCAGGAATTGGTCCTTTTTTTTGTTAAAATGTTTTTCCAGTTGATTCATACATTGACATTTTCTGGCCCTCCACAGTTAGTCAAATCATCCACTGTAAAAACACAGTTCAGCAAATGTGCTCCTCTTACTTCACCCAGGCACAAGTCCATTCTCCTCTCAAGTTCATAAAAATTCACTGAGTAATGCAGTTAAATAAGATCTTTTGTGGTTTTAGTGATTGTACCCTTCAGGTGCTGAATAGACTTGTCAATCTCATGTGTTCATAATGATACAAAACTAATGCTGGTTTTTCATTCCCTGATTTGATATAATGGAGCCCTAGCCTTGCACTTTTGCAGTATACTGCAAGGCTGAACAAATATTCCTTTTAATTTTGGTTAGACAAAACCATACTAAAACTTTGAAGCATTTAATTTTTTTTAATAAAGTGGATTAAATGATCCTGTTGATTTAAGTAATACAAATGTGATCCAAAAGAAATGCAATGAAGTATGCTATCTCAAGACAGTGCAATATTAAAAATCTTTATATTAAAGTGATTTGACATTTTCTCAGTCTCCCAATCTGCAAAAGTATCTGTGAAAAAAATCAAAGTATCAAAGGTATTCATTAAGATTTCAGTGAAAAAGTGTTGTAGTTTAAATGCAGCTAGTAAGTCCAGGGTAAAGAAGTAGAAGAGACTTTTGCACAATGTCCATAAATGTTTAATTCAGCCGCGCGGCATCGGTGTTCTCTCCCCCATCCTGCCCTCCTCCCAAGGTCCAAATCCCTCCCCCCGGGGCCTCCCAGCAGTCCCCACACAGCACCCAGGTGAGGCCCAATCAGGGAAAAGGGCCTAAGGGCCCAGGAGCTTGGGCACAGGAACAGGGGAAGGAGCCAGTGGGGCATAGGAGGCCTTCTAGGGCCCCCACAACTCCCCGGTTTTTACATTATTAAGGAAGCTTTTCTGAAGGATTAACACAAAATGACAAAAACATAAGCAAAATGTAAACAATTCTGAGTGTCCAGTGTCCAAACAGATTTCTTAGAGCTGGCAGGAGGGATATGGCGTTTTAGCACAGTTTTTCAGGAAACTGAGTCCGGAGAAGGTTTCGGCTGTGAGGTGGTGGTGTGCCTGTTGGAAACTCCAAATAGAAATCATTACTTCAAAGAGAAAAAAAATGGGGTGGTTACTTTAGGGACATTTTCTTTCTTTCTCTCCTAGTCACGCTCCCTCTGGTATTATGGAGGAACTCTGGGGAAAGGGATTAGTGGAGGCAGACAATGGGAGATGGGAAAGGGTGGTAGGAGTTGGTGGGAACATAAAAAGGGGGTAATAGGACAATGGAAAGGAAAAGGGAAAAATGGGATGGGGCCAGGAAGGCCACAGGAATTGGGGAAGGGTATTAGAAGAAGTGGGACTTATCAGACTGGAAAGTTCTTTCATTATTGACATGGGCTTTTGAGTACAGGACAGCTTGCCCATGTTCTGTGCTCTTCTTGCTTCTAGGCTGTTGCTGGGGCTTGATGGTTGCTGGTTTCGGGTAGGACTTCTATATTTTGCAGGTTTGTAGTCTGGTGCATGTTTGCTACCTTGAACTGCAACTCCACCAGGTCCTGTCACGTCAGCTGCTTGGGGGCCTTTCCTTCCTTGTATTATATTAAATTCCACAATTTCTCCATCTCCTAGGCTGTGGAGATATTTCCTGGGGTTATTCTTTTTTATAGCAGTCTGATGAACAAACACATCTTCTTTGTTATCATTCTGGATTATGAAACCATATTTGTTTTTTACATTGAACCATTTTACTGTCCCCAAAACATTCATGGCAAGGACTTTTTTACCTTTGCCAGGGGGTTTGTGTTGGTGTTGCTGGATGCGCTGCGGGTGCGCTGCTGCGTGAAGTTTGTCCCGCTCCCGGCGCTGGGCGGCTTCGCTGGGCGGACCCTCCCGCAGGTCTTTCTCAGCTGGTGTCTGAAGCCGCCACCTGTGCGGGGCCCCCCGGAGCAGTGGCGGTGGGCGGGCGGCGGCGGCCTCTCCGCCAGGACCGCGGCTCTGAGCCACCCCGCGGCGGGGCCGTCCGCCCACTCCACGACAGCGGCGTCCCGGGTCCGTGCGGGGCTCCCAGAGCAGTGGCGGTGGGTGGGGGGCGGCGGTTCCTCCACCAAGACTGCGGCTCTGAGCCATCCCCCGGCGGGGCTGTCCGCCCGCTCCACGACAGCGGCGTCCCGGGCCCGCGCGGGGCTCCCGGAGCAGTAGCGGAGGGTGGGGGGCGGCAGCCTCTCCACCAGCTCTGCGGCTCCGAGCTATCCCCCGGCGGGGCTGTCCGCCCGCTCCACGACAGTGGCATCCCGGACCCGCCAGTCTCACTCGCCTGCCCTCAGCCCGAGGGAGCACTGGTTAGCGAGCATCGGCCAGCTCGCTCTGGCTCTGCTGGGCGGCGGCGGGGCGGCCGCGGGCTTTCTGCGGGGCGGAGAGCCGCAGCGCGGCTCGGAGCGGCAGCAGTCCCGTCGGAAGGGTTCTGACTCTTGCTACTCCCGCCACGTCTTGTGGTGCTACAGCAACCCAGGTGAATGCGTCCGTCGGAGGGGGCGTGGGGAGCAGGGGGCGGAAAAGGAGACCCCGCGGCCCCTGCCATGTGGTCTCCGCCATCTTGGGCAGCGGGAGTCCAGACGGGAGAACTCGGGGGAGCGGTTTTCGGCTGATGTCCCTCCCCAAGGCTCACAGCGCATTTTAACAGCATACCAAATAAAGAACACAGTTCTGTGTTAGCTCTTGACTTTTCATGGAGCACTTGTTAAAATTCATCGGTTAAGATTAAGTTCTGCGAAATATGAGGAAAATGCTTAAATAATAACTGTAAAGAGTACTTCAAGTCCTCATCTGACGACCAAAAATTTTCTTGAGGAAAAGACTCTTTAAGGTAGAGGTAAATTTCTTGTTGTGCGTGGGTGAGTGTTGTCTCCATCTTAGCTCAGTCTCTTCCCAACACTGAAAAGTACAAGGAGGAAGGAACTAAAATCTCAAACTCACCACAATGGGGTAGGAAAATTGTTGGGGTTCGTCCTGTTGGGGTGCCATCTGTTGTAGTTTAAATGCAGCTAGTAAGTCCAGGGTAAAGAAGTAGAAGAGACTTTTGCACAATGTCCATAGATGTTTAATTCAGCCGCGCGGCATCGGTGTTCTCTCCCCCATCCTGCCCTCCTCCCAAGGTCCAAATCCCTCCCCCCGGGGCCTCCCAGCAGTCCCCACACAGTACCCAGGTGAGGCCCAATCAGGGAAAAGGGCCTGAGGGCCCAGGAGCTTGGGCATAGGAACAGGGGAAGGAGCCAGTAGGGCATAGGAGGCCTTCTAGGGCCTCCACAAAAAAGTTCTGATTCTAAGGATTTCTGTTGATGGTAATAATTTTAATACATTGTCATTGATAAGTGCTGCTTAATAAAGCATCATTAATTTTCTCAACAGACTTTGCTGATGCAAGCCTTTTTTCTGCAAAATTTACCATACTGTCATGAAACTGAAAATGATGTTCATAAGTCCAAAAGATTCTTTTGCTTTCCATCACAGTTCAGCTGTCATGTGACATTTCACTATATGACTACTATTATCTGAAAGTATTTTAAAGAATTTTAAAGTAATTCTTTTTAAGAAAAAATGTAACAAGATTATATAACATTTGCTTCATATTTTAGTATACAGAATAGCTTTCAGAATAATGAAGGATTTTAGTGCAAGCTCTAAAGATACATGATGCTGTTGAGTGTGTGTGGAACCTTCCGAGCCTTCCTACAATGCAGCTCACAATGTCAAAAGGCAATATTTGTCATTCCACACTGTTATCAGGAAGCTCTGGATGGTTTATTGCACATTGATTGTATTGATTACAGCTGGAGGCATTGATAGCATAAATAGAGTGGGTTTAATTAGTCAAAATGTGTGATTAGCTTTTCTGTTTTAATGAGATAAAGTAGCTTCTTTAATAAAAAATAAATATTCTCTATTCACTCAGAATAAAACCACAATAACCGGGAACACAGAGCACAGTCTGTGCTTCTCAGAATATTGCCAGTTGCCTCCATGCTCGTCTTTGAGTTTTTGTCAAGGTCTAACACATTTTTCAGGATGCTTTTTAAAAATTCACTGAAGTAGTAAAAATTACAGAAGTAGTAAACCAGTAGTAAACCAGTTCTTAATATATATTGTGTGACAACAATAACAATAAAATGTTTTATCCTTGAAATACTAAGTCAGCAATGAAACCCTAATACTGTAATGTTTTGGTTACATGTCTTGGTGGGAGGGGGTTGAATAGCAAAACTATTTGTTTTCCTTGGACATTGAGAGAAAAAACATGAACTAAATCAAAACTGTCTTAATAGGAAATAATAAACTTTCCAACACATTTCTGTTGTGCCACTGATAAAAACTTCTTTGCCTCCTTCTAGAACCATCAAAATCATTAGATCTTACACTTGCACCTCCTAGAAAAAGTATTTATTAATCTACTGAGTCAGATAAATCAAAATAAATATGAATATGAAACTGAACACCTTAATAGAATATTTGACTCCATTAAATGAAGGACAAAATCAAAGATAAAATCACCTGGCTACTCAAAAAATAATCCCATCTCTGATTTCTCAGACTTAATATTTCATGCAGATCTTCCAGATATGAGACTTCAAACTAAAATTTATCAATTTCCTGAGTAAGAAAACCTATTAATATAGCACAAATACTGGTTTTAACAACATATTATTAAATATTAACAACATATTATTTAATTTTAACAACATATTATTACCTTGTCCCCTCATTGTTTTCTATATTATTTGCCTCTTTCTTTTCCATTGGAGGTAATTACCTTACAAGCTTTCTTTCCTTCTTGCTGACATCCTCTCTGTTTTAAAGGTCCTATTTTCTTTAGGAATTCCCTGATACATGTTTTATATGAAAAAACACAAATCTTTAAATATTTCTGGTTTATGCCTGACTGGTAGAACTGCATATGTACTCCAAAGCTTTTATATTTTGTAACTGTGTTGGTCTGACTACAATAATTCTCTTCAGAAGTGAACACTTTCTCTCTCCTTGCACTTTTGTTTCAGCAATTGTCCCAGCAGAAATATTCTCTTCTCTGTCTCTCAGACATCGCTGCCTTTTGCAAAAGCTGTAGTGACTGTGGAAGGAAAGGCAGTTGGGAAGCAGAGGTGTAGATTAGCACGCACAGTACTTCCTTACCTTCCCCAAATTTGATGCAGTTTCTCTGAGAGCTCACCTTTGCCTTGGCTGGCTTTATTTCAGTGCAATTATCAAGAATCAGGTTGGTGCTGCTGCTTTGTGCTGCCAGCCCCTGCCGTGAGGATGGGCAGTCTCGTGGGTTTGGGGCTGATTTTCAGGCAGATCAAACCAAACATGCAAGGGACAGCAATGGAAAATACATTGCACCATGCTACTGGGTGTCAACCTGCATTTAACTGTTATCCCTAAAACTTCTGAGGTTTTGGTGTGGACAAAGAGGCTTTGTGTGCATTCAGGGAATGCAGATAAGGTGACAGTGACAGACGTGGCTGTGGGCATTGCTTGTACCAACTCCCAGTGGCCTTGGCTGAACAGCAGAAGAGAGGGATTGGCTGTGAGGTTGGCCATATATGTGAAAATAATATGATGCTATAAGGAAATTTTAAAGTCTGTTTTTTACATTTTGACATGATGGAAAATTCAATATCTCTTCCTTTAAATCTGCCATGCTACTTGCTGGGTTTCTACACCAACAGTTCTGTTTCCTGAGGCGGAAAATTAGTTTTTTCCATTTTGACTGCAAACAGATAGGTGGTTGTCCTCAGATTCAACCCAGATTATGCACACATGCCAACAGGAGATGATGTAGAATCAATAACAAGTCCAGAAGTAGCAGAAAACCTAAAAACAAAACCCAAAGCAGTCAGCATATTTTAGCAATTGTACCAGATGACTGAGCCTTGCCAGATTTCTCTGACAGAAGCAACTCGTACATGAGGTCATGAAGGCTTTTCAGAAACTAGAAGTGTGTTACCTATTTCCTTGGTGTTGGACAATCAAGTTGAGAAAATTGCAGTCTGGAATGTAAAGAAATCTGCCAAGCTTTGGAAAAATTTATCCCTTTTGGACAAAGCCATGGATGTTGAAGTTACCTCTCCAGCTCTGGCTAATCTCCCCAGCCTGTAGCATAAGTTCACAAGCATAATGCTTTTGTGCCACCTGTTGGAACAGCCAGATATAAGATAAATCAATCCCAAACCAAGTTGAATTTACTCTTTAGAGCTGCACTGCTCCATCAGCATGAAGCAAACATATGGGAATTTATCCCCTTCCATACCTCTTGCCTTGCAGTGAAATAGTTTAGTCCAAAATTTTGGATCTGGTTCTGTCAAAATGAGGTGATTCATTGAGGTCCCTCAAACTCTCTGTTCAAGTGTTGACTTGCAGTTGTTCAGTCTAGTTAATGATGATATGGAAGCTTTAATGTGTTGCAGCTCTTTCCTGCTGGAGAGGAGAGATGGGAATTAAAGGAACCATCAGCTATGCACAGTGTGCAGAGATTAATTTCATACATGAAAATAATTACAAGACATGGTCACCTGAACAAAGAACATCTTTGTGACATGGATGTGTCCTTCCAGAGCTATCTTCCTCTGATAGATAGTATAACATGAGTGACTTTGTCACTGCACTGCAGTTTGCAACAAAAATGTGAAAACAATAACAATAAAAACAGCTGTTCTGTCTTCCTTTCTCTAAGCTGCAACGATCAAAGACAGTGTTTCATAAAGTGGGGTCTGTGAAAGGAACATTGACCTTTGCATGAAGGTATGATAGCATGAAAATAATTTTTAGAAGTTATGACACTAGTGTCCAGAACAGAAATAATTTGTCCATAAATAGAAGTATTCTCTCCTCCATGATGAAGATCCCATCAAAATCTTTTTCTTTACAGAAATAAAGTAGATACAGGACACCTGTGATAAGAGTCCTCTGTAATGTCTTGCCAGTAGGTAGAATCATGTTCAATAACAATTTTTTCTCTATTACATACAAGACTTTATAACAATAGGAAATGGATATAAATAATTATTTAGAATGTATTTGCCTCAGAATGTTTTTCCCCCATATCAAAAACAACATTCAGACTCAATCCAATGTTTCCTCTCCAGAAAACTCTTTGTGGTATCCATTTCCTGTCTGAGCTCAGCTCTAACTCACCACCCACCCAGACAGGGAATGTCACACCACATTCTGTGTCTGTCACCCAACTGCAGGGGCACCAAGCAGTGCCAAGTTAGTGGTAACCAAACCAAACACATCTTGTGATTGTCTTTGAGCATCTTTCTTTAGAGAGGGTAAGGATTTTTAATCAAAATTACTCCTACAGGCTGTTCAGCCTTTGGGTCCTGTGGGCTTTCAGAGGACAACTCTGTGTGATACTTGTACACCCTGTGCTGAGAGAGCCACACCAGCTCAAATCTGAAAAGCAAACCTGACTTAAACCACAGATTTTAATGTGAACAGAAGAGGTGAAAAGGCCTGAACAGAGAAAGCCTTAACATTTAATAATTATATTAACTGTAAAGTAAAATCCAGCTTGATTTCGTTTCAGAACACCTGACAACCTGTGGTTTCTTCTGGCTCTTTTTTTTAATAATCAAAAGAATTAGAAAAAAATAGGAACACAAACTGGGTTTTTATAGATGATATTTTGATTTGTATTTTTCAGGGACTTGTTAAATGTGTTTAGTCCCCCTGTCATTCCTGGAAGCCAACAACTAGAAGAGAGCACTAAATCTTCAGCAAAACAAAGACCTCCAGGTAGGAATTTATGAAGACAATGAAAAGAACCTGGGTAGAAAGACACTTCTAAATGTTCTTTCTATAGTGCTGCTACTGCCTTCTCATAGTTTTCTATCCTACTACTTTCTGGTTTCAAGTTTCCTTGTTTATGAATCTCAGCTCAAAGCAGCAGAGTTTTCCATGCAGTATTATTTGCCTTTGCTAGAAGAATAACACGCAGTTGCTGTCTCCTGGTGTTCTGGCTCCATACAGATTAACTCATAAAAAATGCATCCTATTTGTTAAAAATCAGGAATTTATGCTAATGGGGATGGCAAACCTACATAAGAACACAATGACTGAACATTCAGAGGCATGATTATACTTGCATAAGAGATACTTCTCTTATGAAGAAAAATTGCAGATTTAGCTTTAAATGAAATCTTAGAGTGATTTCCTGAGGACTGTTGTCACCAGAGTTACAGGCTTTTGCTTATTAATGGTGTTTGCTTAGAGAAGGGTAAAGACCTTAACTGAAACTGGAAAGTCAACAGCAGAATAAAGAAATACCTTGTTTTCCTCAAATGCCCTTTTTCTTATCATTTATGTTAGGAAACAGGGTAGAAGGATCATCATCATAGAATATCACAGAATGGTTTGGGCTGAAGGGGACCTTGGAGTCCAGTTCCAACCCCCCTGCCATGGACAGGGACACCTCCCATCAGCCAGGTCCAACCTGGCCTTGGACACTTCCAGGATAGACATTTCCATTTTTCTTCAGGTCTCAGGAATTCACTGGGAGCTCTCATAAATCTGACCTCTCTATTCTGGCTGTCCAAGGGGTAAAGACGCCTCAGGGATTTACTGTCTAAAATAAATTATGCCCCTCAAATTTGGACCATTTTCATAGACATAGACTTGTAATTGTTTGTGACAGCAAAATACAATTTTTCTGTCAGGAAGGGACCTTGGTTTGAAGAATCAAGTAATATGTTGTGTTAAGGGTCCTAAATAAGCCAAGCAGAATTGAACAGTCATCCTTGAGCTATAGGCACATTCGAAAAATATTCATGAAAGGTCCCAGAGAATGTTTTTCATTAGTATTATGAAATCCAAGGCTTGTTTCAGTAAACCTGTAATTTTTGTAATTTTTTAATTGTGTTACTATCTTTAAAAAGCTTTTAAAAATAAGTATATTTGGCAATTTGTATTTCTCCTGTTATCCACACTAGAATTTCAAAACTGTTTTGTGAATTGTTCCTAAACTCATTTTCCTTTAAGCTGAAATATTTTATATCATGTGCCTATGATTGCACATTTGGAGAAGAGAAATTGTCTATATACCATAGTTTTTGGGGGTTTTTTTGCCTTTTATTTTTGTACCTTCATTGAGTAAAATTCTGACACATGTATATGTAGGATGTTTGTAATCTTGATAACTTCATACAGAAATTTTCTATCTCCAGATACTCAAAAAACCCTGCTGTACTGAAGTGACCATTTCTCCAAGAAATAAGAGAGAACAACAAAGCCATTCCATGACCTTCCCTCCCCAAACAGGACAGTTTGGATTTTTTCTGAGCTACTGGACACCCCTCTCAATGAAAGCAGCAGAGAAGCTGCAGTGCTGTGTGATATAGGCCTGTCAGATTAGATCATTCCCATCAAACATCAGAATCTGGGTATTTTCCTAGGTAGCTTGGTTTAAAAAAAAATCCAATGGACCATGGTAACTAGATGGTTTGGAATACCATTTTTGAAAGAGGTGCTAAATAAATTGTGTCCAGTGATATATCTTGAGGACCTTGGGAAAAAAACTTTTTTCCTTATTCATTTCACTTGAGGTCAGTAATTTGTGTGGCAAAACAGCTGGTTCATTACTGACCGTTATATACCAGATGTGAACAACAAACTGAATGCTCAAATCCATTCCAGAAAATTCTGCCCTGCTTAGCCTCACCTTTTTTTTTTATTTTTTTAATATCACATTCAAAAATTATTAAATTCTCATGTTGGGAAGTGTCCCAAGATTATTTACTCTGTGCAGTTTTCCAGTGTTCCAAGTATCAAAAATAACAAAACCATATAAAGAGCCCTGAAAATCTGCAATGAGTCATAATGTATTCCAGACAGGAATTTTATCTAAAAGTATCCTTAAGTAAAAATATTATAGCATTAGTAAATTAATAAAGATTGGTCAATTTTTATATTTTAAAAAATCTTTAGGTTGAGGCTTAACTTTGGGGGGGGAAAGTGATTCCTTTCTAAGAAAGGATTTCACTCCGTAGTTCCTTTCTTAACATTTGCACCATCCATTAGTTAAATGGTGAGATGCAATGAGAAGCAGTCTTCTATTCAACAGGTTTCCCAATACAGTAAGAGGAAAAATTAGACTCATAAGTATGATAAATTTCCATAGATTTTTTCCATTATTGGGCACTGATGTTTCTGAGGTATATAGAGTTTTGTTTTTTGTTTATCTTGACATAGCAAGAAAATCTCTAAATAAAGTGACAGTGATAAAGCTACAAATGTTCTGGACCTTACTTTATGGTGTCTTGGCCTTAAGACCAAGGGGTAAGGTTATAAAAACTCTAGGAACCACACAGTCTTCTTTTCTGGGCCACAGCTGCTGGCAGTATTCATATGGTAACCCTGCAGTACATAATTACAGGATAGATTTGAGCACTGTAGTTCAAGGATCACCTTGGAGAAAATATCAGCAGTGTTCTTTCCACCACACCATCTGCTGACAGCTGATCCAGTGCATTGGACTTCCATCAGAGTCAGAATATGATCCATGTCTCTTAAAGTGAGATTTGCTACAAGGTGTTTTCTAATATTAAAAGCTAGAATAAAATAAAAATATATTTCTGTGAAAAGGGAAACTATTTATTTTAGTTCTCCGGACTGTGGTGACTATGTAAACACTGCTGACATAATCCCCATAACAACACAGTTATTTGTACATTCATTTCTGAGTTCAGAAAAAGCTGCCACATACCTGCCCTGTTCTTTGTTCTCTGGGTTTAGATATCTTGATCAAGTCTTTTTCCAGAAAAACAATGGTCCCGCTGATTTCAGCAGGACAGCATTTCATTTAACATAACGGGTATTTACAGGTACTAGCTACCTTCAGTCTTCTTTCAGCTCAACAAAAACCACTCACCCCTCTGTAATGTATTTTACAGACCTCAGTTTTCACTTAAAAACAAATTATTTTCTCACCTAAAATACCATTTATTTTTTTATGATTTAAGAACAAAAGCTTTGATTCTGCTTTCACCATTAGATCCAAATTAAACTGCAAAGAGGTTTTTTTCATGCAATTCTGAGCAGCTTCAACCCCAAATGTGTGGGTGGTGGCAAGATGAACAACGATGGGAATTTTCTTTGAAAGTGACCTGTTGACCAGTTAATCTGGCCACTAGCACTTCTTTCCTATATATAGTCAGGTTGCCCAGAATGTACCACTTGAAACAAGAAAGACACCTTCTAACACAACCACTACATACTACTGCAGTCTTTTAGAAGAGTATCACTTAATTTAAGTAGTACTTCTATTCAGGAGGAAGAACAGCAACGAGGTTTCCATATGTCTGCTCAGAACTGAATATTCCATCCTGCCATTGGAAATTTGTTGCAACACCTAGAAATGCCTTTTAATGCATTTCGGGGTCTTGTGAGCCACTAAAAGAAAGATGCCTGACTTTAAAAACAAGATAGGTCTGGAAAATTAAGTTCTCCTTTTGGTCACATGAAAATACATGCAGGGAATTATTGATATACAGATATAAATCCAGCTAGTCCAGGATGCAATATAATTTTGATTTGGTATGAATTCAAGGCACATGGGTAAAGAAATATACCTCTGATGGGGCTGAAGAATTTCTTATTCCTAACTCAAACCAGGGTGTATATTGAGTGGCCAGTTCCAAGGTAAAGAGGGAGACATTTAAGCTTAGGGGAGAAAAGAGAATAATTTTAAAGTGAAGCATAGGCACTGGAAAGCAAAATAATAACAGGAAGAATGCAGTGGAAATAACATGGGTTCAGGTGAAATTGAGAGGCTGTGTGAAGGAGTGAGGCATGAACACCATTTGCTTGTGTGCTGTGATCTGAAATTGAGAGAAAGACATTCAGTTCTTCCCCTTTTTCCTGCTCTGCATCACTTTTCCCAAGAGCTGTCCAAACAAAATATCCCAATTGACCTCATTTAGTTCCCCAGGCCTGATGAAGCACCCACAGCAGGGAGGGAAACAATTTGGCTTTGCCTTCTTATCTCTGGCTAGGATGAAGGACAGTTTCTTTCTGATGGTATTTGCTAGATGCTATTGAAGAAACAAAACTGAAATCTCCTCTGAAGGGATGAAGTGCACATTTCTGTATGCATCAAATGCACCAAGTTACTTTCTGGTCTCCAGAAAATGTTCTCTATTCATTGCTGTGTGATCCTGGCTGAAAATAGAGTTGTGAAACCATTGCTGTTTGCATAACAGGCCGTGGCTTGTCATGGAGCTTTGGGGTGTGCAAAGCACTCAATATTAGCAGGCTGAGGATGGGATGAACATGATGAAATTCAAGGTACAGATTGCATTCAGCTGTGAATTATCTCCTATCAAAAAGCTGTAGATCATATAACTTAAATTTAGCTTACATGAAAGACACACAGGTTCCGAAAAGAATCTATAATATATAAAGCATCTGTAAGAAATGCCTGTAGGGCTTTATCAGTGTATTTTAGACTAAAGATTCATTTATGTTACCTGAAAGTTTTCTTGCATTTTATATAACTTTAGACAAGTTAGATTTAAAATTTTTATTGTCTGGAAGAATCTTTTTTCCTCTCCGATACTGAAAGATCTTTTGCACAGATTTCCCTGTCCTGGATATTCAGGTGACATATTGGATACCAGACATCCAAATTCTTTCATTCTTACAAGCCTAAAGTATGCACTGACTGTCTTTGTTCAAGCTAAAAAATTATTAAGAAGGTTATTGAGGAAAATACCACTTAAGAATACTTTTATCCACTATTAGTAAAGGTACTTTTGGTGAATTGCTCCATTGAACTTTGAAAAGTCCAGTTGTTAAGCAAACTCCAGCTGACCTCATTCCACCTCAGTTAAGTACAAGTCTTCAGAAATATAATAAAAATGTGAATTGCTGTTATCTGGAAGGCAACAATTCAGAAGTCAGAAGATTATACATTTGAAAGAAAAAAATGTCACATCTGACAGAAAGAGATTTCCATGTTATTGTTTGAGGGAATAAGAGTGATTTATTCTTACTTTCTCCACTTCCCACAGGTGAAGATCACCCCAGTGCTGAAGATGAGGAAGTTTTGACTCTTTTGTATGATCCATTTCTGAACTGTTACTTTGACCTGAATTCTGGGAAATACTATGAATTGGCATAGTCAGAACATCAGAGGGTATTATTTTGTATTCATAGTATCTTCTAACTTCTTGCAAAATCTGACTGAGCCATATAATTTATTATATAACTTGAAACTTAAATTAAACAATAGTTTTGCAACCAAATTAATATATTTGGCAAACAGTGTCTTATTTTTATAGCTTTGTATTAAATTGTAATGCAGTGGAAGATCACATAGCATAAAAGTTCCTTGTGTCTAAGACAGTTCTTTGCTAGTCCAATTTATTTCCAATATTCACAGCTTCCATATGAAAACAAATGAAGCTGAATCAAGATTGGTGGTGTTTATGTGTAAATCATGGTTTTACTCAAATTTAAAAAAAAAATCCTTGTTTACTGTGTATTTTGTGAGGTGCTGAGGGTATCAGCTACCATGAGGAATGGGGAGGGGTTGGTCCAAAACTCCAAAAATGGAGCCTTGTTCCAGGTGAGGCAGGGAGGTGTGTTTGTGATTCCTGTGGGAAGCTGTGCTTGGAGGGCAGGTCCAATTTGTTTGTGTGAGGTTCTCCACTACACCTTGCTATAAGATAATGCAATGCATTTAACACAGCTCTATTGGGTTTCAGTGCAGTTTTCAATGAGGGCCCTAAGTTCCAACTTGGAGTTTTAAATTTCCTGCATCACTGGGGATTTTACTTTTATGGTATGTAAAATAAGCCTACACAAAGAATACAGATAAAGAGCACAAAGATCACAGAGAAAGAATACAGATGAAGAGAAGAACATATGTAGCATTTGAAAATGAAATCACTATATAAAATTAATCAAATAGCATGCATGTATTTTATTTGTTTTATTTATTCGTGGATTTATTACTGTGCATGGATCCTGTGTAGTGTTCTTTGATCTAAAATTCAGTTAACCTGACCCTGATGTTTCTGGCTGCTGCTCAGCTCCAAGCTGTGCCCAACATTCCCAGCCCCAGAGCAAGTGCAGTGCTGCTTGCCAAGAGCATCCCCCACCCAGCAGGCCACTTGTCTAAAGGGTAAATAAATCACTGAAACACCAGCTGCCAGGTGTAGGAGAAAAGGTGTTGCTTAGGAGTTGTCCATGACACAAGAAGTCCAAGGAGTTTTGTTTTAATGGAGTTGAGTCAGTGGAACAGCTCTGGAGCCCACAATCCAGTACATAACCCTTTCCTGGAGACAGCTGAAGGGAATGTGAAAGTCACATGGCAAAAGTGATCTATAAGCATTTCTGGTCATTCTTGTTCTAAGTTTCTACTTGATTATATCCAGTGTTATCCCACTGTAATTATTTTCAAGCTGACTACTCAGTGAATTTTTAAGAATAATGTATTTGAGTGTCATAAAGTGAGCTTAGTAAGCTCAGTGCAAGTGATTTAAAATTATATGCCTGTAAATTATATGTAATTGTAGATTCCAGTTAATGAATATCCTAGAATCAATTGAAAATGCAGTTGTTAATAGTGGCTTGGCATAAGATCAGATTGTGTATTTGGCTCTGTGGCAGGTACAAACATATCATCACAAATTGATTCAAGGAAGAGTAGCACTGAAATCCACAGGAAGACAGATACTGCACTGAGATAATTTACTTACCCTGCCTTAGCCAGAAAGATTTGTACTGTTCTTGCTAACGCCATAATCAGTTTAAAAGTTCAATGAAATCATAATTTTGACTTTCAAAAATCAGATGCTGGTTTGTACATACTTGTGCATATCTGGCCATTTTAGCACCATTTCGTGATCAGGACCACACTCCCTCTGTGTGTGGCAAGGGTACTTAAAATATGTTATTAATTTTCTTTCCTAGCCACATGTCTCACAGGAGAGGTTGGGTGTTCCAGGGCACCACTGTGAGACCAGACTGGGTCCCTGATGCAGCTGAGGCAGCCACTCCCTTGGGAGAACAGAGCCCAACCAAATACTGGCTGCAAACTGGTGTCAGGGGATTGTCTGCCAGGGCCTGGCTAGGTGAATGTGCTTGTCCTGGCAGTCTCTGACCTGTCACACACAGAAGGGCACCAGCAGGCATCCAAAGCTTGGGCAAAAGGGAGCCCTTGGAGACTCCACACTCTTATCCCTGCCTGTGATGAGCAAAGGAGGCAGGTGAGTACTGACAGTAGGTTCAGGGTGAGTCTGCTGTTCCCAGTTCATAGTGGAGCACAAATAGGATCTGTTTTCTTGTCATTAGCACAGTAGTATTTTACAAGAAAGCAGCTGTAACCTGCTTTTCAAGATCAGCAGTTTGGGATCCTTGCCCTTTGTGTTCTAGTTAGCAGCTTTATGTCTCCAGCACCCGGGGGGATTGATTGCCACGAGGCTGTGAACAACACCTCTGCCTTGAGCAGCACCAGAGGCTCACAAGGGCTCTGAGCTTTGCTCACAAGGTTTTTCTTAATCATCATCCTGTGAACCTCAAACTAAAGCACTGCTGACACACAGCAGGGGCTTTGTTGAGCCAATTTGTCAAAGCCAGCAGTTATGGCAAGTGATGAGGAACACAGAGATTTGCTCTTAGCAGTCATGTGCAATGGTTGAGGCCGTGAGAATCACAGTTTTCACTAGAGCATGCTTTCCAGCAGGTAAAAATACCTGTGGCTGGGCATAAAGTTTCATAAATGAAACTGCAGGGATTTATTTCTACAAACCTGGCATCAGTTATGAATTTTGGGAATGGAAATTTTGAAATGCAGTAAGTTTTAGTAAGGCTTCAATAATGTTCCTTGGACCTGCATTAAAAATAGAGGAAGTTAGCTTGGGGGAGCTGCTGGAGTCAGCAGATCACAAGTCAACCAATTGGTCTCTCAGGCCTTTCCATGTTCCTCAAACTGATATCTTTGCTTTGTTTCTGCTTGCTGAGAAACGGTCAACCAGCTTGCAGATAGTTCAGAAGTAAGAAGAAATCTTTAAAATACATTTTATTGCTTTAAAACACAGCCCAGACCAGTGTGTTTCTGGAATGTTGCTGGAATGGTTCTCCTCATCTCTCATTCTTTTTGTCTTAGGTCCATCCACCATGGTTTTCTCCAAAGTCTAAGCAGGTTTCAGCCTTCGGGTGTGTGTGAGAGCAGCAGCACTGAGGTGCAGATTACTGAGCCTGGTACCTTGTGCTGCCACGTGGGCTCCTCCCAGCAGCTCTAAGACTTCACAATCTTGTACCCAAGTGTTGTCTGTACCTGAGCCTCATTATGGCAAACAAAGAACACACTCCGTCCTAAGGAGCTTACAATGAGAAATCAATATTGATTTTTCTCCTCTGCTGCCTGGGTTACTAGGTGAGAAAATATGAAAAGTCCTGCTTTATTATTCACATATTCCTCTGCCATAAAGCATTCTGTTCAGAGACTCATCGTCTAAACACTGAGTCAAGTGGCAAGGATACACAGGCAGGAAAATCCTAGAAAATAATTTTGCATAATGCATTTCATATTCAATTTTTTTTCATAGGGTTTTTCTTTTTTTCAAAAGATAGTTTAATTTTTTTAAGCAATGGGCTACATGTAAAATGAAAAGACAATCCAGTCTTTCCTATGTGATATTGCTGATAATCACTGCTTTTCTCATGGTTACTATAGAAACTTGGCATCCTTATCTGCCACCTTTTTTGGCATCTTGAAAAAAACTATTTAAATTCACTTCCCTGATAAACTGAAAGCTTGGTTTCATGGTACCCACGGGAATACGTAAGTGTAACAACAATATTTGTCATTTCTTCTTATTTAGTGTTTAACTTGCTCATTAGCAGCTGCAGAGGCTTTTCTGCCCGTGAGGTTCAGGGATCCTGCTGCAGGCATTGTCAGCAGCACCAATGCAGAGTCCTGGATGAAACCCAGCAACAGCCATGAGCTCCCAAGGCAGCAGCCCAGGTGCAAAGACTTGAGCAGGACTTTGCTTCTATCATACCATTCTAAAGCAGCTCTGTTTCCAAGTTTGACAGTTTTCAAGCACACAAATAATCTGTAGGCATTAAACTGCACGGTAAGAGTGATTCTGCAAGTTCCTGTGGTAAATCAGGGCTGAATCAACAGCCTTGTGATGCTTTTAATCCCTTTCTGAGCATGTGCCATCCAGTCTGCATGGCAGATGAGAGTGGGCTTGGGCTGGGGATGCTGAGGGGCTGAGGCATTTCTGGAGGTGAGCACAAGGCCAGTGCAAACACCAGGTGTCCCAGCTGAGCACGGCTCCCCAGCAGTTTCACGTTTCTTTTGTTCTAGGGGCACCAGAATTATGCTTGTAACCAAGGTTGTTTTTCTAGTTCTGTCAAAATGTGGCCCAGATGGGTCCCTCTGCTTACACAGCCCCTGCACTGGTGTCCTTCAAGGTGTCTGCACAGAAATTCCCTCAGCACTGGAAGAGAAAGGAGATGTCAACCCCTGAGCAGCTGCTTTGGCTCCCAGCCCTCAGCACAAAGGTCCAGCGTGGGCTGCAGGGCCAGAACATTCTGCTAAAGCCAGAGCAGGGGGTGATCATCCCTGCAGCTGGGCCATCTTCAGCACATCCCAGGCTTTAATTTGTTATCGTGTTCTTTCACCAGGAGTTTTGAAGAACAGACAGCTTTGAAAGATTATAGAAACAGGTTACAAAACAGCAGAAGAAAAATGCTATCAAGAGTCATTAAATAAAATGCAATTTTACTTTTGTATTGTGACTGGAGTGCTCCTGGGGACTAACACTGTGTTCTCATCCCAATCCTCACAGGTATCCTCACCTGGACTCTGCCAGAGGAGAGGTTCAGGCTGTGCCAATGGTAAGTTCTCTGCACTGACCCATAGAGCCACAGTAAAACACTTTTCTTAAAGAAACCCAGCTAGGCTGCCAGTACAAACTGCTAGTGTACTTCAAAAGATGTTTACATTAGTCTGCTTAGGGGGTTTTTTGATGAAAAAGTTTATTATTGGATGATTGTGCATTTTATCTGCATGGGAGACCAAAAAACCTGAGGTCACAGAAATTACTGATGTTGTTTTAGAGCACTGCATATTTATTAGACCATCTGCTGCTGCAGCACTCAAGGCAGAAACCTCCATACAGGCAATCTATTCCCAGCTACTGTTTTACCACCTGATGTGCAAAATATCAAAGCTCTGGATGCATTTATTACAGCACTGAATAATTTTCTAATGAATACATAAAGCTCAGCAAACATCCCATGCAAGAGTTTCCTGTACCTTAGGCTGCTGTTTTCTCTCGAGGGCTTGAGAGGAGCCTCTGAGGAGGAATACCATTGTGTCAGTGCTCAGAAATGTGAGTGGGGTAAAATTGAGTAATTCAGCTGTGTGCAGGCACATCCTTGCAAGGGGCTGCCCATCACAGTGTGAGGATTGAGCAGAGGAAAACAGGGATGGAGAGGGGCCATGTGGGACAGTCTGGACACCCCTGAAGGGCTCCTGCCATCCTCAACAAACTGCTGTTCCTCTGCAGTGCCACACGCTTCCCCCGGGGCATCAAGGGTCCCAGGATGCCCTGCCCTGTGCTGCCTTCTCTGGGGTGATACCAAAGGGGTCAGGGCTAAACACTCGCTGTGAGACCCCCAGAGAGGAGCCCAGGGCATCATGTCCTGAGCAGCAAACAACAGATGTTACCACGAGTGATGTGTTCATAAAGAGACCCTTGTCCCCTGCACAGCTACAGCCAGGCTGGGGCTCTGCACTCAGCCCAGTGCAAAGCATGAAGAATCCTCCACCTGTGTCTGAAACAGCTTCATCCTGCCACGGGTGGGTGCCATGGCAGAGGAGCTGGGGGTGCTGAGGGCCTGGCAGCTCACGGTGCCAGGGATACCTTTGCAGGGCCCTTGCTGTGCTCTACACCTTATTTAACATAACCTATAAATCCTCACGTGCCAATAGAGGGAAGTGTCCGTCAGTCTGTCTGTCAGTCTGTAAGGCGCTCCAAGGACTTTCACTGATATCTCCTGTTATCTTTTACTGATATCTCCTGTGAACTTCCAGCTCAGAAGCAAACCAACCCCCAGCAGGTTCTGAGACACCCAGGACAAGAGCGCCAGCTCACATGGATCCATCACCCCATCTCCTGCTGCCACTTCCCCTCCAGAGCCACCTAAGAGCTACACACACACAGATAGAAAGTATTTAAGGTATTTAAGGTATTTACACCTTCCTCCAAGTGAAACAGGGGGTTTGATATCACTTTGTGCACTCATCCCATTGAAGGTCATCCTGGGAACACTTTGCCACTGTTGCAGGTTAATGATGCATTGTTTAAACGGGAATGAGCTGTCTGTAGTCAAATTTACAGCTGGGCTTTAGCTCTGAGTGCCAGGCAGAGCCCAGCTGCTGAACCAGGAGCTGCTGCCACTGCCCGTGGCAGGGAGCTGCACCCAGCCCCAATCCCTGGGCCCTTCTGGCCCATCCATGTGCACCCTGGGCCCAGAAAATCCTGGTGACTCCCATTTGTAGGGCTCTGCATCAAGAGCCCAGTGAAATAAGGATAAGGGTGCTAACTCATGAATTTGCTTTCCCTTCCTGGTCCTCTGACACCTCCAGCTCTGCAGCCCTCTCAGCAATAAACTCAGTGCCAGGAGATTAAAATGTACAACTACGTGACACCTTATAAACCACATAAATATGAACTGGCAAGGGCCTGTAACAATGAAGGATTTTGCACAAAATGTTCAGGCACTAATTCAGTCTCAAGGCTCTCTTTCCACTGCAGTGGGTATGCAGTGCCATTATGAAGCCTTGACTGAATTATAACCCTTTATTCTTCTAGGGCACCTTTTTTTCTATCTTCACAAGGCTTTGTTTTGATCCAATCATGAAAATAAAGAGCATTAGAAATACAAATTCGCTTGGTGATAGATTTGTTTTCCCTGGAAAAGCATGCTATATGCTAAGAAAACGCCTATTAACTTGTAGTTTATTTTAAAGTTAATGGATAATTATTATTCTGTGGAAATGTTTTTCCCAGGGAAGAGTTTAGTTTGCTGAATGGTCCCTTTCCATTTGCAGCACTGATGTTTCTTTTCCCCTGCATTAACACATTCCAGATGTTATCAGAACAAATGGCTGCACTTTTGGCTTTGAATTTTTCTTTCACATTTTTGACAATTGTTTTTGATATCTTGCATAAATCACTGTAACACATGATAAAGCAAAGCAGATTCAATGCCTGTGAATAGTTAAGACACTGTTTCTCCTTTATGCAATAGCCTGTAACTATATTTTAAAGCAGTTAAAATCTTTTATCAAGCACATTGGCACATTTGTGTAGCTGCATCACTGAGCACACTCTAACAGCTCTTAAGAGCTCTCTCACAGTGTCAGGTAAATCCTTCTTAACTCATGGTTCATTGGCCCCAGTGGCTCTGGATGAGCATCCGATGCCAATCCCCCCTGGGAAGGGGGACACCTGCTGCCACATCACCATGGACATTCCCCAGGTTCCTCTGGAAAACCAACCCAGATGTTGCAGCTCATCACTGCTTCCATGGGGAAGCCAGGTGGAGAGAGGACACCATTTGCTGTGGTTGGTGAGCGGGACAGCCCATGGCCAGGCAGACAGGGAGCGCTCTGATCCTGGTGGAAGGAGCTCCTGGAAAAGCTCCAGGCGCGTGTGGGATGAGGAGCAGGAACCCCTCATCCCACAAGGGTCAGTCCTGGGGGAACAGGAGGTGACACCTGGTGCTTGGGGACATTTGTGGCTGTAAGCAGCTCGATGGCACCCAAATCTGCACACCTCCTGTGCGCCCCAAACACCCAGGACACCCCCTGTGCAATCTGCAGTCAGTGTGGGTGGAAGGGGCTTTTTCTGCTCCTTTTATGAGCTGATTTATGACTTGTTTACTTGTATGTCTCACCCACACTGCTAATGTTGTAATTAAACCTTGTTAAACTGCTCAGGCCCCCCTCAGGCATGTGTTGTAACACATTTCCCCCCCCCCAAAAAACCATAATTATTGTGTAGAGGGAGGGAAAACCTGGGTGGTGAGGAAGGGTGTCAGGCCAGCTTGCTTGTAATAAATACCTATTTAGCAGGCAGAGGATGTTTAGTCCTAAATCAGATTGTGTATTAAAAGTGGAAATTGCTGAGATTGGTGTTTACCTGTGAAACCAAAATTACTTCATGGAGAAAATAATTATAGATGCAGGCTTTCTAAGAGAGCAGTTTTAAGCCTTTATTAAATAGTTAAAATCAAGATGCTGCTGTGAAGCTCAGCATCAGCACATTGTGTGAGGGTTGGCTGGGAGGGGGCTGTGATCTGTGTGTTGTACACACCCCACTGAGCTCTACCCCACAGTTTTCCAGTGAACTGCAATGTTTTTCTAGGAGATAACAACTCCCATGAAGTAATATTAAAGCCGGTGAAACAGGGCACAGGGGAGGTGTTTTAGTACCAGCAAAGGCTGATGAGTTCAGGGAATTATTAGGGAAAAAATGAACTTCATATTAATAACAGTCATTTATTAGCTGTAACAAGACAGCAAACACCCTAGTGAGGGAGCACAGAGGCACAGAGCTCACCACAGCTGTGGTGCCTGCTCCAAAGAAACCCCTGACTCTACAGCAGCTGCACTTCAGTGCTGGATTCACTCAGGGCCCTCTCTTGTGAAGCAGATCCAGTGGTCAGTGCCAGGAGGGTCTCTCTGGATGTGATCCCACAGCTGGGGCTGGGTGGGTGCAGCTGGCAGAGCTGCTGTGCCCTGGTCACCGCCTGGCTGCACGGGCAGCGCCAGGGAGGAGCTGGTGGCCAGTTAGGGGGCTGGGGCTGAGGCTAGGGTTAGGGTTAGGGTTAGGATTAGGGGATTAGGGTTAGGGGGTTAGGGTTAGGGCTGGGGCTAGGGTTAGGGGATTAGGGTTAGGGTTAGGGGGTTAGGGTTAGGGCTGGGGCTAGGGTTAGGGGATTAGGGTTAGGGTTAGGAGGTTAGGGTTAGGGCAGCTGACAGATGGCAGCAGAAAGCCCCAAATGCCTGCAAAGGCTTTTGTAGGGCCAGGGAGCTGCTTACTTGTCAGAACCCAGGACATCTCTCTGGGTGCCCTCGATGGCTTGAGCCCTGGCCCGGAGCTCAGAGACCTTGGTATGAAGCCACAGACACCTGAGCCTTTGTTTTTAACCCATGGAAAAAATTACCAACCTTATATGAGGATTTACAAGCCACAAGAGTTTAAGTAGAATGACAGTTTGTCGTAAGACAGAAAAATAGAATTTTAGGGATTATAAGAATGGGGGTTCAGAAGCCAAGATGGAGGGATTTGGGCATGTCTTGTCCTTCTTCTTTCTTCTTCCTACCCTCCATCTTCTGGGTGATGTTGACACTTTTGGATTGGTTTAGAGTAGGAGCTCACTTTCTAACATAGATGATAGGTAATGGAAAAGAATTGTAAATTATGTACACGTAGTTTTTAGTATAAAAAGATAACAGCACCTCAGTGTGCCACAGAGCCACTTGCTAGACAGACCTCAGCAGGTCAGAAAAAGAATGTTACAGGTAACAGAGAATAAACAACCTTGAAAACCACAGCCAAAGAATCCTGACTCCTTCTTCCATCTCGGGGCTGGGAAAAGAGACTTTCTAACCCCTCAGGGTCATCTCAAGCACAGAAACCCTGAGACTTGCTGTCACCTAAAGCTGCTGTGGACACAGAGCCAGGAGCAGGGTGGGCCTTTCCTGGAACTCTCCTCCAGCACCACGTTACGAGACGGCTCTTCCAGGAACGCTTCCCTCACGCTGGAGCTTTACAGCTGAGCCAGGCTGGAAACTCACCAACAACTGCTTGGATCTGGACTATTTTTAGTCAGTCCTGGCCAAAATGAAAGTCTTTCCTGAAATAGGTGTTCCTCCTGGATGAGTGGATTAGCTTGGGATGCAGAAGAGTCACTGGAAGGACAAAGAGCCCTGGGTTTGGTCTGAAGCTGGAGCTGCTGTGTCGTGTGTCCATCAGCATTGGGACAAACAGCAGCTCCCCCCAGCACACACCACTGGTGACCACCAGCTGGAGGGTCTGCAAAATCAGGTTATTTGGGAGGGAATTGCTGAGGCAGAACAGCTCACCACAGTGCAGGCAGCATGAGGGTTTGGGTTTCATAGGCTGAATATGAGTGTCTTTAGTCTGGATTAACAATTTCCCCTTCCAAGGATGGCAGAGCTGTGGTGAAGAACCCTGGGCAGCCCAAAGGCTTCACCCTGACTCTTCACCTCAGGAACTGCACCACTCTCCACGCAGCTCTTGGATGGATTCTCAGTGATGTGGGAGGTGGGAACAAAATGGGGGGAAATAGAAGGATTCTTCTTATGGAGATGCATGAAAAAATTTTCTTTATAATGTTTTTCAGGTAATTAGCCAGTTGTACAAAATGGCATGGGAATCATTCCTAAAAATGAACTGCTGCCCTACACAGAGGTTGATGGATATTAAAGCCATGCAGTTTTCAAGGAAGTACAGACAGGAGTGCAAGGAGTTTTCACCCAGCTTGGCTCAGCTACAGTGTGTGTGTGTGTGTGTGTGTGTGTGTGTGTGTGTGTGTGTGTGTTCATTAAAGGGAGTCATTAGTTCTGTTATCAGTTCTCTCGAGTCAAACACAGGATTCCAGCTATAAGAATTCTCACCAATGGTGAATTTTTGGATGCTCTAGAAATGCCATTCATTGATGTGAGAACAGCATCATGCACTGCCTCAGTCATGAGGGAATCTCTGTGATGTGTTACAGAAATACCCTTCATGTTTGGCCAGTCTGGCTTGAAATGCTCTGGAGGAATTTGCACTTTTTTACCATTTCAAATTTATTTTTAGCATTTCAAATTATGCACAAATTTTACCATTTCCTTTGGTAGCATCAACCATTTGCTCTGGGGCCAAACTGGCTGTGAACTGCATCGTGGCTGAACACCCTCTGGAGTACAGAAAAGGCAAACATAACCTATTGAAATACAGCAGTCAGAAGAAAGACTTTTCACCCTCTAAAGCCACAATGCTTGAGCTGTTGGTGCGCTGTCACCATAAGGGACACTGGCTCAGGGCTCCAGCCTGGGGTTTCACATTCTCAGGCATCTCCTTTGGCAAGTGAGGAAGGCAACTCCAGCCTCTCACTCATCAAATCCCTCAGCCTGCTTGTCTCAACCAAGAGTAAAGGCTAAATAAACACATCTAAACAACTGAAAAGCACGTCAACATCCAACTTCAAAATAAAATGCAGTGAAGTGTGAAATTATACCTTTTATTCCATAAATCTTCAGCAAGCAGTTCAGTTCTATAGCTTGTATCACGCTTTAATACTGGCAGAATTTAACACACCATGCAAAGCCCCATAAGGTAATTACATTTCATCTCAACAAAGCAACAAAATCCCAGCTCATTCAACCCCCTCCATCTGAGGAAGGATTATAGACAATTCAGCACATGTTGATTTTTCCTGGTGATAAATCCAAAGCAGGTCACCAATGAAATGTGTGTGGGTTCTCAAGGCAGCGGATTTACAGGGGAAAATAGAGATGTTATTTGGTGTCCTTCAAGGCAGTGTCACCCTGCTTTCTGAATCTTCCTGAGGTTTATCCTCCACCTAAAAGAAGCTTAAAATGTAAAACTTAACCTTGAGCAGACCACTTTGGCACTTGGCAATTGCCCCTGTGCAAGGTGTTTACATGCTTCACAGCAGATTCTGATCCAGCTTTTAAAGAGTTATTTAATTTTGCAATAAATGAGATTGTATGACTGATGATGGAGATGATATAGAAAGCCAGAAGAAGACACTCACAGCCCCACATCCTGTAACACCAACCTTCAGTCTCCAGAGGTTTGAGCATTCCAGACCCACAGGTCAGGCTGGAAATATTTGTCATCAGAGCATGTGCTGGTTGCCCTTCTGCCAAACCAAGGGTATCTCTGTATACAACAAACCACAATTAATTTAACTAATTTATCTATTAACTGCCCTGAAATAAACCCTCCAAACTTTAATTAGACCTGTGTGATTAAATGCAATTAAAACCCTTAAAGCAAGTCAACGAGGACTGCAGGCACTCTCATTCCCAAAGCTACAAACACACACACAGGAATGGATAACTGAGGATGAGGACAAAAGCATCTTTCCCCAAGCACAAAGTAACATGACTTTCTATAATCCCTTACTCAGCCTCTGCAACAAGACAAGACCTTGGAAAGGAGACAGGACACAGTGGCCTCCTGAGGGATGGGGTGAGAGGCTTAAAAGTCCTAAAAGGGGAGAGGAATGCAATTGCCTGCCATGATGGGTGTTGTTGCATCAGCCCAAATAATGGCGATGCCCCTCAGCAGCGCTGGCAGTGATGGGGTTCAGTGATGGCACAGACACAAGAAAAACTTGCAGGGACACTTTTTTTTTTCCTAATTCATTTCTTGTGCCTTGTTTCCTTGCATCTGAACCGAGCAGTCTGTGATAAATGCTGCACAGTGATGGGAAACAGTGGGGGAAAGCCATGACAGCTTCCCAGCACTTGGTGCTGTTGTATAAAATCAAGGCAGGCAATGCAGAAATAACTTGCACAAGCCTTTCCACATTTTTTCAGCTGATACACCTCATGAATGCAGCTCAGTTCCCAGCTCCTTCCAAAAACAACAAAGACTTGAAGTGGTGCATGCAATTGTGTTGCCATAGTTGAGTCTTGTGCATGGAGAGGTCAGAGGGAAACCATCACAATTTCCAAAACAGAGGGAATGGCACTGAGCAGTGGCAGCACAGAGGATTAAATTGGGCTAAGAATCACCTGAACACAGAGTGGTCTTGGTGGAAGACATAAAATTTGATGGGAAATTTTTATATCAAAAAGTTCACAACCTATCTAGGAGGTGATGAGCAGTGGAAGATCAAAATGAGGCAAAATACTGCAGGGCGAGCACTAAGCAGATTGCACAGGGCAAAGAATTTAGTGATTTTATCATCAATTATGATGAAATAGGAAGACAAAACTAGAAAGGGCAATGAGAAACCAGGAAATGTCATTGAGGTGGGGGACAGCAAGGAGGTGAGCAGCAAGCAAGGGAAAAAAAATCAGATCTCTAAATATAAAGCACATCCCAATCCCTTGTTCCAGCTGTGGTCATTTCTCTTGCCCTTTAGACTTTTTGAAAAGCTGATATCAAGCTGTAGCTTGAACAGCCCCAAATCCTCCCTGCCAATGGCAGCTGTATTCAGAATTATGCTCTGTAGTGAGCTGGAGTAGAAGGAGAGCTGCAATAGGCACCCTGTGGCTCCCCAGCCAGCACAGCTCAGAGTGTGCACGGCGCCAGGAAAAACCCAGCAGGTGCAGGAGAGCTCCCTGAGTTATTTCCTATTCTCTGTCTGGCAGTAAAGACACAGCTACACCGGGTGGTAACTCTTAGCAGATGGTGACTTTTTAAAGTTGATTGCTGTATAAATGATACTTTCTGAGTTTGTTCGTTTTAATTCAGATTCTCAGTAGTGTGTTCAAATGTCAGAGAGCATCATATTTCTATCTTTTATTTCCTTTGTGAGCAGAAATCTTCTTTAAGAAGTCTAGGAATTACAGCTTGGGAGAGAAGATAGACTCCCTCGATGAAAGTGATCTACTTTACAAATGTTAGAGAATACTATAAAAACAGGAGATGCAAAAAGCCTCACTGGCTTTGTTCTCAGTGGAGAGTTTGAATTTCTATTGCGCTTTTAAAGAGACATTTTGTCTGTACTGTAATGTTTTATTGGATCTGCGAGGTCCATTAGCAGCACAAAAGCAGGATTTCCTCTACTGGCAGCACAGGGAGGGTGGAGGGGGGGGTGGGAGACATCTAATTAATTTACTACTGCAGGTAAATAATTACAGGGCAAGTGAATGAGAACCTTATTTACCCCCAGATGCCCTGCAGCCCCAAGCTGGGGTGGCCAGACCCCCATATCCTGCTCTGCTGTGACCAACCAGCAGCTCTGGCTGGCCCCATGTGCTGGACTGTCATGTGCTCCTTTGAATATTTGCTTTTCAATGACACAGACACACCAGAAATGGCCACAAACAAACACCCCATGACCCAGCACTAAGGTCCATCACCTGATGGTGTCAGTACTCTGAAAAAAATGGAGGTGACAAATGGATGAATCACCCGTGTGATTTGCACTACTGCCACCCCCTGCCACCACAAGACAGCCCCTGCCCGTGTCCCCAGCTTGGGACAGATCAGGTGCCAAAGGCAAACTGGGGACATTCAAAGGGCTCTGGTACAGTCACTCATCTGCCCTCTGCACTGCACCTCCCCTCAGAGTCTGTGTCTCAGCCCATTTATTTATTGCACCTCATTGGCAAAAAAAAGGAAAGACATCCCCTGGCCAGAGGGAAATGTCCCAATTAAAGAGCAAACGATGCAGTAAAACAGCAGAGCATTCTTGAGAGCCCTGGTAAAAGCGGCCACCTCTTGTCCTCAATTTATGCTGCTCCCATCACCCTGGGCATTATATTTGTGCTGACAAGGATCAGTTTAACCCCTGCCTGCAATCTAATAAAAAGCTGGCATGGTGCAAGCATGCATAATCTTTCTTCAGTGTCCTAGAATGGATGCAATAAAAAACTGCTGCTGCTGCTCGATGGTCACAGCCACTGCCTGGAATAAATAACTCCCTGTCTGAAGCCAGCAGTGGGAAGGGCTTTGGACCAGAGGTTTTTCAGACCCTCATCCCTTTACAGAACTTTATAATCATGGGTTTGTTTAGGTCAGAAAAACCTCCTAAGATCATCAAGTCCAACTGTTCCGCCAGCATTGCCCAGTTCACCACTAAACCATGACCCATGAGCCACATCTACACATCTTGTAAATCCCTCCAGTGACTCACCCTCCTCCCTGGTCAGCCTGTTCCAACGCTTGACAACCCTTTTGGTGAAGAAATTGTTCCTAATACCCAATCTAGAACTCCCCCATTCAGCTGGAGCTCACTTCCTCTTGTCCTGTCGCTCATTACTTGGGAGGAGAGACCAACCCCACCTGGCAACAGCCTCCTTTCAGGGAGCTGTGGGGAGCAGAAATGACCTTCCTGAGTCTCCTTTCCTATGGGCTGAGCCCCGCAGGTCCAGCTTGGCACATCTGTGAGTGCACAGATGCCTGGTGGCAGTCACCCACCACCCCTCAGGATGTACCAGGGGCAAAGCAAAAGGAAAAGTCCCAAAGGCCTTGTGCCATGGACAAACAACAGATTCTTCCCCCTCCCATCATTAATTGAGCAAGCCAGCACAGCAGAGCTGGCATTACGCTCTGCTACCCTTGGTAATGAAATCACTGCCTGGGCGCAAGAAACAAATTCAGTGATATGATACTAATAGGGTTAGAAATTTCCCATGCAAATATTAATAATTTATATCTACATGCTTTTTTTTTTTTTTTTTTAATACTGCTTGCAGTCTGTAGCAAGGAAGTGCTGAGGTCTACCAGCCTCTTGTCTGGGAAAGGTGCAGGTGTTACCCTGGAGAAAGAGGCCCCCAACACGATTTCACCGGGGCTCAAATTAGCTTCTGGAAATCATGTCCTGGACTATTTCAAAAAGGAGACAATGCTTAAACAGGAGCACTGCTTGCATGGACCAACGAGCAACAGGAGATGGATGTTGAGCCTCGGTGTACCCCGGCCCCTTCCCACAGGAATCTTTGCAGCACCTGCAGCAAGGGCCAGGGCTGCTGATGGGTGCAATGAGCTGCCACAGAACACACCGAGCTTCCACCTGAACCTTGAGGTAGCTGGCAGAAAAAGGAGCAACCTTTGGGCTACAAAGTCAGAGGGATTTAGGGACTAAGGAGAGGACATTTTGTTTTAGAAGTAGGGAAGGATTTGTGTTGAATGTCCTTTTTTTCAGCAGTAAAAAAGTCTCTGAGAGGAAGGGCAGTGACTGGGAACCTGCAGGGTTGAAAGAGAAGCTAATTCCCTCAGACAGGCATAATTGCTTCAATTCAGAATGGTAAAAATGTGAAATTAGGAATAATCAATGGCTGTTTATGATCTGTGTCTATACTGTGAATTCAGCTAATACGGAGTAATTACACCGCGCTAATTCCTGGTATTTGTCATCGTTCTGTTGCAGAGGAGTCCTGCAGAACAATAAAAGCAGATTGGCTGTGCTGGGCCCACAGAGCAGGGGATAATTTCTGTTTAATACACCAGCGGCTGTGAGCGCCCTGGTTCCCTTTCCGGCGCTGGGCATTGGGATGCGCTGCACAACAGCACCCCCGGCAGCCGGCACACCGATTCTCCATCCCTGCCTGCTCCCCTGGAACGGCTGCCTCGCCCTCCTGTCCGGGACTGTCATATCAGCCCTCCTGTAAAACTTTGTCCTCACGCCGTTCCGCCCATCCGGCAGGAGGGAGCTGTGCCGGATGCTCGGTGACCCGCGGCACCTCGGGGATGTGTCATGGTTTGCCGGCATGATTCACCCTCTGGCCGGTGGAGCAGCGCTGATTACCGAGCTCTGCAGAAGGGCCAGAGGAGAGGCGAGCCCAGGGGCGGGATTGCCCAGGGCAGGGTGAATAATCCTGCCGCAGCACAGGTGGGAGCTGTGGCTGCAGGGACAGCCCTCCCTCCCTCGCTCTCGCATGTGGCATGCGGAGTGCGGGTGGTGTTTAACACAAACACAGGAGGTACAGATCGTTTCCTTCCCGAGGAGCTGCGCTTAACATCTGCAGTGGTTGGGCAGGAGCAATCTGAAACCATACACCCGCTGTGCTTATCAGCGGCCAAACCTTTCCTAAGAGAATTTGTCATCAGTTTGTCCCAGTGAGCTCACTCCTGAAAAGCAGCTTTTCCTGGGCACTGCAGAGCCCAGCGAGGGCTCTCTGGGGGAAACTTCCCACTGCTGAACTTCCACATCCTGGGAGGGACAATCCTGAAGCCACTTTCTTGGCACCAGTGTCCCAATGGTTCCCACCACTCACTGAGGGTCAATGAACACATGGAGGGAGGAGGAAGAGGAGGAGAGCAGCTCTTTACTCACCAGCTCACTCCTGCTGCTCGACCAGAGTGCTGATCACACTGCAGTGAGTTTGCACCACTGATTATTCATTCCCCAGTCTGGCAGCTTTTTGATACCACATATATTATTTTTTTTCTTAATTCCTCTTTTACTATATCATGCAGAACCCCCTGGGGGAGCCTGCAAATGAGGCTTGGTGCATTTTAATTGCACTGCACCTGTAAATTATTTGCTGAGTCAAAACTTAGCTGGTGCCCCACTCCCAGCACTTGACACATTCCCTAATGTTCGGTGGGATTTAAAAGCCCATTTTTGCTGTGTGCCACAGTGGATGGGCAAAACCTGGGCTACCACAGGATACAGAGATGGGACATGAGGGCTCCCCACACCAGAATGTGCCACAAGGAAAGCCCAAAGTTCCCCATCCTTTCCTGTGGTTTCAGGGAAACATTCTGAATGAAATGTTCAGTTCCAGAGAGCAGAAGCATTTCACACACAATTTCACTGTTGGAGGCTCATGGCCCTGCTGATGGTTTTTGCTCAGTTCTTCTGCAGGCGGCAGAAATGGCTCCATCTCCATGGAGGATTTGGCCTCAGGTCCCTTGAAACAGGAGGGAAGCTCAGCATGGACCAGGCCTCCCCAGGGTGTCACAGTCCCCGTGCCCTGGGGCTGCTCCTGCAGGGCAGCAAGCAGGGGACACAGCAGGGACAAGATCTGGGAGCTCCAGGTCTTGGGGCACTTTGTTATTGAGCTGAGCTGGTTATTGCCAGCAGCTAAACAAACTAATAGGAAGGATATTTCCCCTGAGAGGGAGAAGGTTTTTGATTTAGACTGTGCTGTTTAAGCTCAGACTCTCACCACAGCTAGAATTTCCTTCCGAGGGCAATAATTATCCCAAGGCAGAGCCCAGGCTTTTCTGTGTGTTTGCTTCTCTGCTCCCTGTCTGGAAGGGTTTGGTTTAGAGGCTGTGATCCCCCCCAGTGTTCAGCACCTCCTGCACCTCTTGCCCAGCACTGAGGACTAGAACTGGGGGGAAGCAAGAAAAGCTCAGGGCACAGCTTTATACAGAGATCACCTTCAGGTATTACACCAATTATCAGGAAGCAGCATTGCTCCCACAGGGGCTCTGCTCCAGCCCTGTGCAAGCTGCACTCCCAAAGGCAGCACTGTTGCTGCCAGCCCAACTCCTCCACTGGTTCTTGGATGAAAATTGCTTTAAAAGCTCCAAGAGAAGACGTTTGGTTCTTCTAAGTGGTAAGAATGAAAAAGAAAAAGGAAAGAAGGAATGGAAACACTTTTGTGCTTGGCTGCCAGGTAAATGAAGTGCAACTTTAGAAAAAATAGAGAGCCCCTAGTGCTAACTCCAGGAGTGATTTCTTCCTTCAGAACCATAATAATAGCAATGATAAATGATTAAAAAGAAAACAGCCTAAATCTATACCTTGAGTTGACTCAGGACTCCTTTTGAGTTCAGGACTGTTGCTGGATAAATAAATGCTTGTTTGGAAAAGGAGCCTCCAGCTTCCCGTAAATGACAGGCAGAGAAGCAGAACTCAGGGCCAGCCACACACACGCAGCACAGCTGGGGGAAATCCCCACAGATCAGGTTGTTCTGGTTTTACCACACTTTGGGGAGCACCGCTCCTGGCTTCATGCCCGCCGTTCCCATTGCAGCGCCCCAAAGTCAGGCTGTGCCCAGCCCGGGCGAGGTTTCCCAGGAAGGCAAGGGCCAGAGTGAAGAACAGCCGTGAGGGAAGGGCTCCGGCCGCAGCAGTCAGTGAGGGTTCTGTTCTCCCTGCGCTGCGGGCCGAGCCCAGCCCGCGCCAGGCAGGGAGATAAGGAGGTAGATAAGGAGATCAGGCTGGGCAGGCTGGGCAGGTGCCGAGCACATGGAGCCCCAGCTCGCCGGGATGTGGCAGCGCCCCCGGAGCCCCCCGGGACACTGAGCGGTACGTGGGCTGGGCCCATCCCCGGCCAGGGAAATGTGCTCCGGAGCATCGCTGAATAATGTGCTGCTGCAGGCTTCTCCTGGGACTGCTGGCAGGTTAGGGGGTTGCCTGGGGAGGGTTTTAGTTGTTCTTCCATCTCGTAGGAGAAGGAGAGGGAGGTGAAGGGGAAGCCCCGGGCATCCTTTCCAGTGGGGCGCAGCTGGGCTGGGGTCACAGGCTGAGCTGAGCAGCTGGGATGGGCTGGAATCAGCTCCGTGCTGTGCTGTGGGGGCCAGATCATCGTGGCCATGGATGAATTTGCAGGGTGTTCACTCTGCAAAGTGTGGGGCTCGTCCACGGTCAAGCTGCTGCTCAGGGCATTGTCTGTTTTCTCCTGCACTGCTGAAAGGGTTGGTGTAGGGATCAGGTCTTGCTGCCCACACAGCACCAGTTACTGAATTACCAGTTACAGAATTACTTCTTTTAAAAAACTGACGGCATCATCTGGAATTTTGAGAAGCCAGGCTAGATGGAAGGGTAGGAGGACGCAAGTACCGAGTGCTCTCTGGTAGAAAGCAACAAAACACCCCAGAAAACTGTGGGCTCGTGCCAGGGCCAGTTCTGCCATAAGATGCCCTCTCCGGCCATTTGGTGGATGCAAACGCTGGCCAAGCATTTTTATAAGCAAGGAAATTTATAAAGCTCTCTAGCAAACAGCACCCTCCTATCGATCAACTCAGCAAAGTTTAGTCAGACTGATTCCTTTTGAGACTGACAATGGCACTGCAGCATCCTCCATTCTCCTGTGGTGATAAGCCCTGAACGCAGGGTGGATGTGCTCCCACCCTGCCAGTCCCTCCTCTGCCCCCCTGCATTCAGCCGTGCAGGAAATCCCTGGATTTTGGGTGGGTGACTCAGTGCCTATGGGCATCTGGCAGTCACCCTTTTTGGGGTTGCATCCTCACTCTGCTCCAAAATGGTTTTGTTCACAGTCAGGGACCTGTTGGGAGGGAGGGGGACATGTGGGGCTCAAAAGCAGGAAAAAAAAAGAAAAAGAAAAAAAAAGGAAAATAAAAAGAAGGCAGAATTTTGTGGGGAAGAGAAGTTTTCCTGCAGCACGGAGGGAGAACAGGAGCAGTGACCGGGTGCATCCCGGAGGGCTCCCCGGGAGGGCAGGGATCTGTCTGTCTGTCTGTCTGTTCCCCAGCAGCAGTGACTCAGCTCCGCCAAGCGGCGCTTCAGGCCAGAGCAGGCTGGGGTGGAGCTTTTCCTTTTCAACACCGTGAGCCGCTGTAGCAATATTTGTCCAAGAACTTTCTTGTTCCTGAAATGTTTTTTTAAGCAAACAAGTTTGAGGCTTATTAGACAAATAACTCTGTTTAACACCTATCACAATTCCTTCTTTTCTCCCTCTCCTGCCAGCAGCTCTCTGGCAGATGCCAGAACACAGGTGCCTTTTATTCTGGCACAGCTCTAGAAAGAAAAAATTATCAATGCAAACAATTAAAAAATAATATAACAGAAGTCCCAGGACAGGGCCACTCTCTTCTAATGCAATCAGGCTCTAGGAATTTCAGCACCCAGGGACTCCACCCAATAAATTTTATCTAGGATTAAGGTGAAGATAAATAGCCCAAAGAAATATATGACTTCCCTAAAGCACTGGCATTTATTGGCTTATTTTTCCATTTCTCTTCCTCTGCGATGAAATCAATATGTGCAAAGAATAAAAACACAACTTTGGTGAAGGGGAGGGCTGTGCAATGGGCCCCAGTGAGGCCAATGTTCACTGTAGGACTGGGGACCCAACAGGGAAGGTTTTGCAAACCCACTCACTGTGTTCAAATCAGACCCCAGCTCTGAATCCTCACCAGGTCCAGGCTCTGCTCAGGGCACTTGTGAGGAAGACAATGAGCTCCCAAGGCAAACCAATACCAATTTTAAAGTCTTCACAACTTGCTAAGGGGACTGTGAGAACTGGCCCCATTTTCCAACCCCATCATCAGATCAGGCATAGGATGGGGAGCTAGAAATGGGAAGATGGTCCCTGTGTTTATAAACTTTATGCTGAAAGGAACAAAAAGGAAGAACCTCATGCTGCCCCTCCAGATCCAGCCACAGGCAACGTTTGTCCTCTAAAACCTTTAAGCTGTCCTTTTTCAGGTCTGTGAATCTTACACCATGGGCTTGCTCATGCCAGCTCTGACACAAGCCTTAAAATCCATTTCAGAGTGACTGTCCTGAGGGCTGGGGTGTGGGGAAGGGCTTGTGGCACCACAGGCCCCCCTGCCACCTGCCATGGGGACAGATTCCTGCTCACAGCCAGCCTTGCTCTCAGGGGAACAGCTGCAGGGAGAGGGGAGATGCTGCTGGGAAGCCAGAGTGCCCAGCTGATACACAAACACAAACACTTTGTCTGGGTACATGGGGGGACAAATATCCCTCCCAAGGCTTCCCCTAAAGTGCAGGTGGGCCAGTCTCCCACGGGAAGCTGGGAGCAGCTTTGGCAGACTGTGCTTGCTGCAGTGTCACAGCAGGTGTGGGGACAGCAGAGGGGTGTCACAGGGAGGAGTGCCAGGCTCCAGAAACCTCAGCTGAAACTGATGGGGCTGCCTAAAACCCCAGACAGTGATGCTGCAACCCACGCCTGGGTGTAGGGGAACCACAGGGAGCCTCTCCTCAGGGCACTGAGAGGGGGACACAGCTCCATCCAGCCCAGAGCTGCTCCACAGCCATGGTCAATAACACAGCCAGCCCTGGGAGGGGACCCACAGCAGGGCTGGGCAGGAGGAAAAGCTCTTCTCTCCTTCCTCATGACGCAGCAGCCTGAAATCAACGTTCAGCCCAGCCCTGCGACAGCCCGCTGCTCCTATTTACCCTTCAAACAGGAAAAGCAACTCTCAGCACAGCTCATTGACACATTTTCTGTCAAACATTACTCAAGGGCTGCTTTAGTTGCTCATGAACTCTCAGCACCCATCTGACAAGTGACAGTTCAGCACAGGGCTCCAGCAGGACAGAGGTTCAGCAGACTGCAGCCCCGAATTGCACAGGTAGGAGCGGTCCCAGCCCCGGGGAGCCCAGTGTGGGGTGGCAGCACCTGTCCCTTCAGTCAGGGTGGGACAGGGGACAGAGGGCAGCAGGTGGATTCTCCAGGGTAGGAAATAGTTCCAAATGACAACCCCTCCCTGTCTACGGGGTGAAGACATTCCAGGATTTGGCCAGATGGAAATATTCCTGGGTTTCAGTCAGGTGTCCACAAAGCTGCCTGCTCTCCTCAGCACAGTGGTGCTGCCCTTCCTCCCTTCTCCTTTGGATTTTAAGGAAGACAAGCTTGGTCCCAGAGACCAGATCACAGCTTGTCCTCAGACAGCATTTTGGAGTGCCCAATATTTGAAATCTACCTTGCATCATCCCGGAAGAAAACGCAGCACAGCTGTGATTGAAAGTGTCCTCATTGCTACCAGCAGAACAGAAAAGGCTGGTCCAGGGCATGAACGAGGAGCACAGGGGGCAGCAGACAGGGGGAGGGTTCAGAGGCTCTAGAAGGAAGCTCAGGCAGTGCAGCTGCTCCAGGATTTAATCAGGGTGGGACCTTCTGCGTGGTAAGAATTTGTATATCTTTGATGACGTCCTCACTATTGCAAATGTGACTGAACATAGCAACTACCTTCTCATCTAGAATCTGCCTGGCTTTGGTGGGTCACAGACACACTTTAAGGCATTGCCTTCTTTCCCCAGGGTGACTTGTGGCTGTCATTCCTTCCCAGCTGTGCTCTCTGCCCACCACCATGCGTGTAACAAGTAAGGAGGGACACATTTACTTTTCTCTGGTTTTTTATGGCTCTTTATGTCTCCTTCTCATTTACATGACGCCTTCCAAGCCCAGCAGCCCTGCCCTTCCCCTGCCAGGGACATGGGAAAGGGCCTTTGTACAAGCATCAGGTTTTTACAAGATTTGTGTCGATTTCAACCTGTTGTATTTTTCCCAGTGAAACCTTCTGTGACTGGGAAGAGATGGCTATTGAGACATTCCTGGTTCCATAAGAGCCATTCAGCTGCAATAAAAGTACATTTTTCTGCTCTCTTTCCATGCAGGACTGGAACGTTTTGCTCTGATGAGCGCTGCTTTAAAGCCAAATGCCAATCACAGTTGTATCAGCAGCTGCTCTGCTGTAGCTAGTGACTAATTGGGGGATAGCAGCCTTCCCAGCACTGGGAACATAAGAAATATTTGGATTTACACAGCTTTCTGAGTAATTATCAGATTTACTTTTAACATAGAGAGAAATATGAATAGTGCCTCCCCGCAGAGCAGAAATGCCTATCTGAGCATCACCACATCCTCTGGAGATGGTAATTAAGAGATCAGAATCTGTTTGGAGGGTGAGGGATTGTTAGCTGCCTTCCCACACCGTGCAGGCACTGGCTGTCACCCCGTGCCTGCTAACCTGGGGACACAAGGATCAAATCCAAATAAACCAGAGGGATGATCCTGCGCCTGCCCCTGCTGCCGCCGCTGCCCTCACCCTGCCGCTCTCGCACACCCAGGTGTGATCCGGGCCGTGCTGCTGCTCCTCACCCTGCTGGGCACCTGGTTCCTCATGCAGACCTACTTCCAGCACAGCTGGAGAGCCATCAGCCTGCGCAGCTGGCTCGGTGAGGCGCCAGGGGCTCCGGAGAGAGGGTGGGAGAGGCTCCATGTATGGTGTGTATGGTGTGTGCAGTGTGTGTGGTGTGTATGGTGTGTGTGTGTGTATGATGTGTGCTGTGTGTGCTGTGTGTGCTGTGGTGTGTGTGCTGTGTGTGCTGTGTGTGTGGCGTGTGCTGTGTATGGTGTGTGTGCTGTGTGGGGTGTGTGCTGTGTGTGATATGTGGTGTAGTGGTAAGCTGCACTGGGCTGGGTGGGCCCAGGGATGCCTGCAGCCATGGGAGGCAGTTTTAGAGAGCTGGTGCCTGAGCAGCTGCTCCTGGCCTGGGGAAGAGGCAGCAGCTCTCCAGGGTGTCTAATCCTCCTGCTTGATACCCACAGGTGCCTCGAAGAAGCCCAGCAGTGAGTATTGCTCTCGATTTCATCACACAACTCCAGGGTTCAGGGGGATGGTGGAAGCCTGGGATCTCCTTCAAGAGCCCCTTCCCTGAGGCAAAACTCCCCCTCTCCCAAACACAGGGGACTGTGCTACTGCACACAGCAGTGGGGTCTTTGGCAGGCCCCAGCCTTGGCCAAGAATCGGGAAACCATGGGCAGAAAAGGCCCAAGGGCCTTGCCTTGGACACCAGCTCTGAATGCTCCTGGCACACACCATGTGTCACACCTGGAGCAGCACCTGGCCTTGGCACCATAAACCCCAAACAAGAAGCTGGTCCCAGCCCCAGGACAAGCCTCCTTCATGGAATAAATTGGTCCAGGTGTTGCCCCCTTGGTGGGCCAATATATCCCAGCCCAGCCCCTCTCAGCCCCTCAGGACACAGCCAGTGTCTCCCCACGGGGACAAAGCCACGACCTTCAGCTCCACTCCTCCCTCACAGGTGAGAAGCTGCCCCGGCACAAGTGTGGGAACCAGAAGAGCTGCCCCCAGAATTATTTTGCCTTCAAGATCATCAGTGGTGCTGCAAATGTGGTGGGACCCTCGATCTGCTTTGAAGACTTGGTGTAAGCAGCACATGGCAGGGACAAGGCAGCCGTGGCTGGCCTGGCCTCCAAGAGGGCAAGTTTGGCCTCTGCCAAGCACATCAGTGGCCATCACAGTGTGTTTGTGGTTTAAAAAATTTTAAATAGATTTCTTTGCTACCACTTTTAGTTGCTTTGCCATCTACAGCCACTTTATCCCACCACAGTTTCACTGGTGTCAACATCTCCAGGGCATCCCTGCACTCACTGGTGCTCTCTGCTTTCCCTTCCAGCCTCATGAGCAGTGTGAAAAACAACATTGGCAGAGGCCTGAACATTGCACTGGTGAACGGTGAGTCAGAAGGCACTGACCCCCTTCTCCCCACTGCCAGGGTCCTTCCTTCCCCAGGAAAGCACTGGGCACTGAAAACCCCATCCCAGGCACTGAGGCTGAGCCAAAAGCACATCCACCTGGTGTTGCATGGGGAACAGAGCCACAGCCATGGTTGCAAGCACTGCCAGTGAGAAGGGAACCAACCCACCTGGATTATGCACAACCAACTCCACAAACTCCTCCAAGCAACACAGTGACCATCACAGCAGTCACAACACACTGAGGGAAGAGCAAAGCATTTTGCTCATGGCCAGGCAAGGCCCAGAGCTACCCCAGTGCAAACTCACTGTGCTCTGTTTTCAATTTTAACCTTTCAGGAACAACTGGGAAGCTCCTGAAAACTGATTCCTTCGACATGTACTCTGGAGGTAAGCACAGTCACCCTGCTTCTGGGTGGCTCCCAGCACTGCTGGATGCTTCAGCTGCTTCTCTGTCATGTATTTAATGATAAAGTCAAGTGGAGCAGTGGATCTGGCAGTCTTTGACCAGACTTGCCAGTCTGGGTGGTAAAAGCCCCGCTTTCCCTGAGGCCATCAAGCCTGGAGTCCTCACAATGCTTCCACATCCAAGACTGGCTTCTTGCTCCTTTTACAAGCATGTAATAGCCTGGAAAACATGATTTCACTCACCTGAATAAAGGCACTTGAGACTTGAGAAAGGCACTTTCTGAGATCAGAATACACTAATCCTGACACTTTGCAACCTGGAACTCAGTTTTTGCACACTGGTTGTGGCTGAGCAGCTGCTCATTCCCCTGCCTTTCACAGCAGGATAAATGAGGGAGCTCAGGGAAACAGGGCCCCCTCAATCATTCCTTGGGTTTGCAACCTACTCTTGGTAACTCTGGTTTTAAGGAGAATCACCAATATAATGAGATTTCCAGCCAAGTTTGTGAGTGAGATGCTCTGTGGGAGAGGCACGGGGAAGAAGGCAGCAGTCAGCTCATGTGCCACTAGATGGGGCCTTGGATTCAAGCATCCTACAGACGCGGGATGAGGAAGAATCCCCCAGCTCTGAGACCAGGCAGGTTCATTTCTTGGGTTGAGAGGTAAATTCACACAACTGGATTTCAGAGTCAGCAAGCAAAGTTTAGGAGGAATTTCCACCCTGCAGTTGTTCCAAAAGGAGGGCATCAGTCCTGTGCACTGCAGGAGAGCCCAGGAGGGAACACAGGATGGGGAATGCATCATTTGGGAGCCCACCATTCCCCCAAATCCTGGCTAGCACCTGCACAGTCAGGTTATTTCCCACCAGCCCAGAGGCAGCTCCCCCAGCTACCATGCAGAAGTACCTCCTAGATCCCTTTTTTCTCTCCCAGATGTTACCAAGCTGCAGACCTTCCTCCAAGGGATCAAGCATGGCACCCTTGTGCTCACAGCAAGCTACGACGATGCTGCCACAAAGTGAGTTTGCCCACAGAAGCAACACCAGGCTCCCCAAAAACACACAGCTGGGGGAGCTGGGCACGCTGCTGCCACCAACAGAGAGGGGGAAAGAGGGGACACCCAGCTGGCAGCACAGTGACACCTCCTTTCCCTCTTTCAGGATGAATGCCAAAGTGCGGGCGTATTTCAGGGAGCTGGGCAGCAGCCACGTGGACACGCTGGGGTTCCGGGACAACTGGGTCTTCCTGGGAGCAAAAGGGCTGATGAACAAGAGCCCCTTTGAAAAGGTACATGGCCCTCCCCTGCCAGGAGCTCTGCAGGCTCCATCCTCTTCATGGCACCCCCCGAGCTGCACCTCACCCACCTGTGTGCAGAGGACAAGGAGCTGTGGCATTATCCCCACGCCAAACCCAGCTGCAGCTTTTGCCACCTTGCAAACTTGCACTGCTCCAACCTCCTCATTCATCCCCTCTCTCTCTCTTTTTCCTGCAGCACATTAAAAATGATAAAGAGGCAAATAAATACGAGGGCTGGCCTGAGCTGTTGGAGATGGAGGGCTGTGCCCCCAGGAAGATGGACTAGCACCAAGCTCCAGCCTGCCATGGAGGGCAGCCTCACCAGTCACACAGGGACACCAGCCCCATCCTGAGGACTGCAGCCTCTCCACTGCCAGGTCACAGAGTCCAGCAGCTGCTGCCTGCTCACAGGAACTGGCTGTTTCACAGCAGGAGCTGTGCAGGGCTTGGAGAAAAGCTGTACAAGTGCCTGCAGAGCTGAGCAGACACATGGCCAGGCTGCAGCCAAGCCATCCTCATCTATGGGTCAGTTTTGGGTATTTTATTTTTCTATCTTTTAACTAAAGACTTTGTAGAAGTTTTTGTAAATTTCTTAAATGCGATTTCTAATTACAAAACACTACCTTCTGCTTTCCATTTTCAAGCATAATCAACACTTCACTTTCCCCGACAGGCAGAGTATGCCAGGTCCTGTGCCACCAGTCGAGCATCACCATCACCCATCCCACAGCCCTGCTCACAGGAGCTCCCCCTTCCCACAGGGCACAGGGTGAACTCATCCCTGGGGATGCTCAGATTTTGGTGGTTTCCCCTTAAGAGTTCTTGCCAATGTCCTACAGTCTCCTACAGCCACAATAAGGCCAGAAGTCCACAGGGATAACGTGCAGCAATGAAGGTTAATATGTGCAGACCAAAGTATCATTCCTGGGTGTTACCAACTGGTTTAAACCCAGAAGAGCAAAGAAAACTAAATCCCTGTGTATAAAACAGAAAGAACTTTGAAGGTTCAAAATATTCCCAAACATGAGATAAAAACAAACAAGATTAAATGTTGATGCCAAAAAATGGACATATTTTGATTCAATAGTAAGAGAGGCAAAGAGACAGAAAGTCGGGAAAAGTTAGAAAATGCCAGGATTACTTTTAAAAGCACAGGATAGGTCACCACCTCACTGTGCTGCCTTGGTTGCTGCTGAGACAGGGAGGGGGGAGCAGAGCAGGTTTTGTACTGCTTTTTTCTGCTATTTGAAGTGTCTTTTCTGCCCTCTCCAATCTCAGGAGCAGTGTGGCTGGGATGTGGCCACCCATCCTCGGGATGCAGGAGCCCTGCCCAACCTCTGCAGCCAAACCTTGGTCTGCTCGTGGTGCTCCCTCCCTGCCAGGGGGCACAGGAGCAGGACAGGGGTTTCACAACTCCCTCCTGGCCTCGGTTCAGGGCTGCAGGATCCTTGGGGGTTCTCCCCAGGCAGCCAGTGTCAGTTCCCAGAGGTCTCAGGATGTGGTGGAGGCAGGGGAAAGGCAAAGGTCAGGGATTCTGCACCAGCTGTGCCTTCCTTTTTACGAACCTCAAGGCAGCTACTCACAGTCCATCCCACCCGTAGTTTTCAGGTGTTCAGAAGTGATTATGATAAGCAGAAATAATGACAGAGCACTTTTTGAAGCCATTCTCTTATTATCAGGTTCTTACACTGGGTTAAATCCAGGCTAAATTCTCTGTGGCACATCCCCATCAAAGGTCAAGATAATGCCAGGGATGTGCCAGCCTTGCTACGGGTGGATGGATGGATGGATGGATGATGGATGTGCAGGTTTCTCGGGCAGCTGAAGTTGTGCAGCACAGCCAATAGGTGGGAGCCTTTCACCGGCAGAGCCGGAGCCGGCATCGCTCCGGAGCGCCGGGGTCAGGCACGCACCGGAGCTGCAGCCCAGCCTGGGGGCAGCCGACACCGCCTGGAGAGGAAAGATCCTGCCCGAAGGCGGGCAGGAAAGCCCCGCAGTGCTCCTAGAGCAGTCCCCACGCTCTGCCCAGCACCGAGCAGGTCCTGGGGAGCACCCGCTCCCCCCCTGCTCCTGCCCAGAGGCATCAGCCAAGCACGGTCTGTTCCCAACCCCTCCCTGAGCCCGGCGCTGCTGGGATCAGATCAGCTGCACTGGGCTTATCTGCCATCAGAGGCAGGGGTGAATTTGCATCATGTACAGACTTTAATTTCCGATGATTGTATCTGGTTTTTCCCCATTCTCTGAAGCAGACCAGCAGTTTTGCAAAACATGAGGATGGAGTGTTTCTCCTGGAGCATTTGAAGGATAACAGACTGTCCTGCACAGCCTTCTCTGCTTCCAACAGCCCCTGACAGCTCCTAGCAGGCAGTTCACAGGGTTATGGGAGCCCTCAGGTCACCCCAGGGGAGCAGAAGTGAGGAGCAAGGCAGGACAAAGCCAGGAAAGGCACAGCCTGTCCTGTGCTGGCCACCTGTAGAATGAAACCCTGGATCCAAAACACCATCCATCAACTGGTTTTCCCTAAACAAGGAAAAATCCCCACATAAACAGTGCAACACCTGTAAGAACTTCCAAAGGCAGAACTGAAATAAAACCCCAAAACAGCCACCACAGAGGAATCCCCAAAGAGGTGTAGTATTTTATCCCAGCTTATCCTCCCATGCTCTTAGCACACACCTGATGGCACCGAGGGAAACCTGTGCCATAAATTGATCCCTAAATCTGCTGCAACAACAGCAGTTAATCCCAAGAGCTGAATCATCCCTACCCGTGGCACAGCAAGAAATAACACAGACACAACAGCCCTGCCGAGCTGCCAGCATAAATATGCCAACTATTTTAAGCCCCTCAGAGGATCTAGATTCACTCATAAACCAAACAGAAAACAGCCCAAGAGCTCTAAAGGTGGCTCCACTGGGTAAACCAGAGCACAGCATCAACTACAGCCCCAAAAACAACCAGCCTCATTCAGCTGCAGGAAACTCTTCCTGCCCCTTCTCAATGCACATTAGAAATCTGGTTTAAAGCCAAAATCAAGGAAATTTATGTTTCAGCATGCTACAGGCAGTTAAAACTAGCTCTGAATCCATCACAGAGCAGTTACTAAGGTATATCACTATTTTCAAGAAATAGGGAGAGCTAAAAGTGCAATTCCTGAGCAGGGACCTTCAGTAGCAGCCAGTGTTTTGAAGAGCCATTCCTGCCAAAGTCCCTGCATCCTGATAAATAAATCAGAGTTTTTTAAATATCCAGACACTGAGAGGCAGGGAATAAATATGAATTCATGAGTCAAACTGAACTTGCTAATTTCTTTAAAAGTATCTGAAAAGGACGCTGGGTGCAGGAACAGCAATCTCCAAATGAACTTTGGCAGTGCCATGGCATTTTGAAAGCTGTATTACTGCAGGGACAGGCACCTACCTGGCTGCTCTGCACTGTGCCACATCCCCAGAGTCTTCACCAAACAGGAGCCTGAGCTACCCAGACTCCCAGGATGCAGCTTCACATGGGCTCACAGGAGGGACCGAGGCTGCAGCAGCAAACAGGCAGCCTGGGGTGTTTGTGGGAGCAAAGTTTGCAAAATCCAGTGCTGCTACAGGAGCCAAGAGCCAGGATGCAGCCAGGCAGCAGAAGGATAATCTTCCTTTATTTTTCGGGGTCCATTTGGACAAAGCACCACAGGAGTATCTAGGAAAGATGCCACAGGCAAGGACCCGCGGGTGCCGGGCCGCAGCTGGGCGAATCCGCATCCTGTGACATCTTGCCCTGTCAAGTGCAATTACCGTAATCTTCCACAGCCTCTCAAAATACGGATCCCGGCTTAGAAACCGGGCATCCACAGCATGAAAGCTGCCTTTGTGCCCGGGCAGAGCCTGGGTGCGAGCCAGCCGTTAGGTGCATGAAGAAAATGAGTTCTCCACGTGCTGGAAGAAGGGAGGAAAAGCGAGCTTTCCCACCCGAGCCCGCCACAGCCGGGCTGGATTTCACGGCGGTGTCCCCGCAGCAGCCGCGGCGGGCCCGGGAGCCGCAGGGCCGCCGGTGTCCCCGGCAGTGACGGGGCCGGGACCGCGGGGAGCCGGGCAGGAGCCGTCGCACCATGGGGGCCTCGCACGGCAAAAAGGTAAAAAGGCACCGGGGCGGTTCTGCTCGGGCTGCGGCGCTGGGATGGGATGGGATGGGATGGAAAAGGCACCCCCGGTTCACGTGGGGCTCCATTCGCCCCGTGCGTGCCGGTGGCAGCCCGGGATTAAGGGACGGACCCGCTCCCGCTCGTCAGGGCCGGATTAAGTAATTCCACTAATGGGCTCAGCCCCGGGGCCTGCCGGGGCTTTCGGGACAGCCAGGAGGGGATCAGAGCATTGCAAGCATGGCTTTAGGACAGACCAAGTTTGATTCTCTGTGGAGAAGTGTCAGATTTGTTCTGAATGCCTCCAGCAGGCTCTGGGATGTCTCCTGCAGATGCAGGGCAGAGCAAGCCCTGAGTGTTTCTTGGCCTGGGAAGAATTGGTGCCAGCTCCCTCCCAGGACAGGGAGGGGCTGGGCCGGGTCCCACAGCACCGATGTGCATCCCTGTCCTCCAAATCCCCCGGGGAGAGATGAAACAGCTCCAAATGGAAACAGTTTCATGGAGTCAGAGCCCTGCAGAGTGGCTAGAGATGGCTGTGCTGAGGATGTTGCACGCCGTTTTGCTTCCACGGCTGATGACATCGGTGCCTAGAGATGCATCATCCCTGCTCGGTTGCAATGCCCTGTCTGGAATAAGACTTCCATAGCTCATCTCCCAGCTCTAAGAGAAACATACTGGTGCACCACACTAGGTAATAACTTCCACTGGAATGGGGACAGCAGTGACCCTTTGCCCCAGCCGGGACCCTTCATGCTCAGCTGAGCATGACTGTGTATTTCAGAGGTATGGGCACAAAGTGCCTTTCAGAAATTTGCCAACTTACTGGAGTTTCTTCCAAAACCAAAGCTAGGCACCCTTGCAGGGCAAACATATGAAAAAGCAACCCACTGGCCAGTGTGACCCACACCCAGAAGGAAAATCAGAGCTGAAGTGGGACTAGTAAACATTTATCTATTTTTCTGGGCTTCTGACAAGTGCCAGGTGCAGGAGGTGCTGCTCCCAGCCAGCCCCTGGCTGCTCCAGCTCCCATCCCAGGTACCAAGGCCAGGCTGGCTCTGGCACAGACAGGAGCCCTGGCTGTTCCCGTGGCTCAGGACCACAACATACCCAGGAGGAGCCATGCTCTGCCCACAGCTAATCCCCAGCCCCTGCTCACGTGGCCCTGACCTTCAGGCCCCAGCACATTTGCAGAGGCATTACTGGAAGCAGGGAATAAGCTGGTTAGGTCAGGCTTGGCTCAGTGCCACCCAGCTAAGCCCCGCTGCATACAAAGCAGCCCCTGCCAGCCTCCTGACCACCAGACCAGACTGCTTTTGGACAGCTTTCCCCACTGTTCCCTCTCTCTGAAACACCAGGATCCCCCCACAGCCCGGCACTGAATGGCCTGGCTTTGAAACGCTGCCGGGAGCTCGGGCTCTGCAGCTTCCTGGCAGCTCCTAAAAGCTGAGGCAGTTTTACTTTCATGGGTACCAAAAGGTCAGAGATGTCTCTCCCATTTCAGCCTCCCAAATGTTGCCTGGCTTGACAAAAGCCTGTGCCACTGCCCAGCTGGCACCAAGCAGGGATGTCTGACTGGCAGCTCCTGCTCCTCTACCCTTAGGCTGATGCTGATGGGAGATGAAAACAAGACAGCTCTTTCTGCTGCCTTTCCAGGGTGGGTGTGAACAGTAGGATCCAGCTCTCCTGAAGAGCAGGATGCGTCCAGGTGCCAGGAAAGCTCCCCTTCCCCCAGCCCTTGCAGAACCAGGGCACAGGGACCTGAGGCACAGCTCAGGGCTCAGGGACCTGCCAGGGCTGAACCCATCTATCAGCAGCAGCCCAGAAGGACTCACAAGGAGCACAGAGCAGGGCTCAGCCCCCTGGCCAGCACAGCTTGCATTAACAGTCTCAGCTGCACCTCTTTTAGGCTTAGTCCAGAGCAGCACTCCAAGGGGATTACAGTAGTGGATTGTGGAGTGCAAGGCAATCCCCAGCTCCACAACAAAGGGAGTGGAAAGGCTGCCAGCATGAATCCAGGGACATTTTTACTTTAAAAGGCTGCATCTAGTCCCAAAAACCCTGTTCTCGTATCACCAGTGTTCTGTGGGCCCAAGCCAACAGCAGGGCTCCAGCAAGACACAGATTTTTGCTGGGGTGCCCTTCTCTTGAAGGGAAGGCAAGGACTGTGCCACAGGCTGGTTCGTGCGTGCTGCAGAGCTGGTGCTGATTGTCTGATGAGCTGGTGATGGTTCCCTGCTGATTCCTCTGCTCTGCAGGGCCTCAGCCCCACTGGTGTGGCTGACATCCCTCTAACCTCAGCAAACATCTTTCAGATAATCTGCTAGCACAGCCTCACCAGCAGCAGATCCCCAGGGTGCCAGGGCAGATGCTCCCAACCCTCTGGCAGTGGAGAAGGTTGTTCCCAGGCACCTGCACCTCTCCAGTTCTTTTCTCCATGTTTTCTCAAGGCAGAGTTTGCATAGTGGCTGTTTCCCCAGGGAAAGTTCTCTGTCCCCAAATTCCCAAGAGTGTCAGTTTACACTAATGTCAGATGAGCCTGGATTAGCTCTGCTGCTGAGCAGGGAGCTTTGCTCTGTGGCTGGTTTAGAACAACAAGAGGCAGCACGCCAGTGCCAGGGAGAGAGGCTCTGCTTGTTCAGGCAAACCACAGTACCTGGCTGCCCATGCTGAAAACAGGGCTTTGAGAACATCCTTTAAAACTCCTCCATCTGAGCAGGACAGGACAAGCACTTCTGGGAGCTGCTGGTGGGATTTCCCCACGAGCACAACTTGCTCCACTAGTGAGGGGCAGTCTGGCCAGAGAAGTGTTTTAGCCTGTGCCACAGAAGGACAAAGAGGTCTGAAACAGCCAGCACCTTGTGACGCCCCAAGAAGTCCCATGGTCCAGCAGCCCCTCTCAGCTGGGAGGAGATATTTCTCCAAGGCAGTGAGCTGGGTCACCTCTGCTCCATCACGCTGCACAGAGCAGCAGGCACAGTGGGATTTCCCTGGCTCTCCCTGACAAGTATTTCAGAAAGCTGGTAGCCAGTGTCCCTGCCAGCTTTTTGAAAGTGTCCCTGTGCCTGGGCAGCACAAGATCCCTCTGAGGGACCCTGCCTGCTGTGACAGTGCAGCCCTGGCCATCCCCCCCCTTAGCCAGGGCTCCAGGGCTGTTCCCCACCAGCAAGAGGGGCTGCAGGTGCCAAGGCCCCTGAGCAGAGCAAATCCCACTGACAGTCCCAGAATGCCAAAGGCTGGTTGGTGGCACTGGCCCCAGGAGCAATCCAAAAACCAGATGGCAACCAGGAACCACAATGTGTCAGTGTCCTTGAGCATTGTGCTTCCTGGGAAGAAGGGTTTGAATGTGCTGCCTGCAACAAGCCTTGCTTAGGGGGCAGGGATGAGAGCCACAGAGGCAGAGCAGTGAAGTCCCACAGTGCCTCAGGAGTGGGGACATTAGTGATAAAAAGCCCATTTCTGGGCAAAAATAGCACACACCCAGAAAATAATGGTTCTCCATAATGAGACAGCAAACATCTCTAAATCCTCTCACCTGTTTGACACAGCACAGTCCAGAGTGGGAGAGCTGGGCCAGGGCTAGTTCCAAAATATCCACAGAAGCCCTCTAAAGTGACTTTATCCTGCCTCTTGCCTTTATGTTCTTCAACCCTTTAAGGTCCCACATGGGGACTCTACTTAGAGACACTGCTCTGGGCTTTTGTACCTTTTAAAGTGAATAAAATGCTTTAGCATCCCAGCTCTCAGAGGCCAAACTCATTACTCATACAGTGGGGCTGCTCTAACTCCTGGAATGAGATCACAGCTTGATTTCTTACTTCTCCATCCCAAGCATGCAGACAGCACCAGTAAACCAGCTCCAACACCTAACATCACCCACTCCCTGCCTCCAAACACTCTGACACATTCCGGTCCTGAGGGAGCTCAAATGGGCTCAGTGAGACAGGGAGCTCACTTGGACACAGCTAGCCCAGGCTGAAACTCTGCCTTCATGCTTGACAAGCAGCACAAGGGTTTGATCCATGGGTAGGGTGCTGGGCAGGACACAGAGGAGTGTGCTGCCAGCCCCTCCAGGGCAAGGGCAGAGGTTATCCAGCACTGGCTAATGCTGCCTGCAGAACTGGGGTTGTAAGGGAGTCATGGAGAGGGCTCAGACTGAAGGGAGGTGCACAATGTGCTCATCTGGAGACCAAGAGCAGCAATGCATGGGAAATGCTGCAGCTGCTGGCTCTGGGATGGCTCAGCAGTCCTCAAATAAAAATGGATTAAAGTAATTAAAGGCTTCACTGGTTCACTCTACTCCTGGAGGGCTTAAGTGGCATCTGCTGCCTCCTCCTGAACCCTGCATTAACAGGGATGCTTCATGTCTTCCTTTGCTGCCTCCTCCATGTGCAGCCCGTGGTGGCATTTGCAGCCTGGCAGGTGGCATCTCATCCCAGACAGCAGCCAAACTTCCTCCCTTTTGGCCCCTTCCCCTGGGCTCTCCTCCACACAGGACCCAGCTGGCACTGCAGGGATCAGACCCCACTCTGCTTTGACCGTTTGCTACCAGCACTGCCTGGTGGGGCATTTCTGCCCTAGCTTTTCACAAATTCCATTTTTCCAAGGTAAGGACCAATTCAAGTGACCCTGGGCAGGTAAAGAGCCCAACAAGGAGGTGTCATAAGAGCACATTTCTGATGGCAGCCCCATCCTTGGCCCCTAACATATGGTCCCTAGCTGTGAAATGGAGTGATGATGCCACTGCAGTCTGGCAGCTCTAGGACAGCATGACACTGTGCCAGAAATAAACACTCTTCCTATTAATCATGTGGCATAAGCCTCACTTTTTGCAAAACAACATTCTTCAAGGCATTTTAGAGTGTCTTAATGGTCTCTCTGCAGCATGATAACAATTCACTCCAAAGCTGCTGGAGCTCTTTTGTGCCAGTGACTGATGCTCTTCCTGTGCAATCAGCAGCATCCCCAGAAACAGTGGAGCAGTCCTTCATGTCAGCAGTGGTATCACATCTCCAGCACAGGGCAAGAATAAGCTCCTGAGACACATCAAAAATGGTTTATCCATTGCAGCAACAACTTTTAACTGCTGCTGACAACACCGAGCTGGGCAATACAGGAATTTCCAGCAGTGAACAAGGCTACAATTTGGCTTTGCCCTGGTATGCAGAGATGGTGTGTGCTCTGCACTTTGCAAGGGACCAGATTAAAAAGCACTGAACTGAAGTGAGGATCTCCTTGGGGGCCAAAGCAGAACAGCTGGGCCATCGGTGTGTGCTCTGCCCTGCTTCATGCCAAGAGCCTCTTTGTGCACTTCTCGGTGGGATGTCAGGCTTCACAGTCAGCTCCAGTGCTGACAAATGAGCCTTGTGCAGGGGCTGCTGTGGGGCTGAGCCCTGCCACTGATTGCTCTCATTAATCTGCAGGAAATTTTCTGCTGAGCTCTGGTGCATCACATTCCACCTCCCCAGCCGTGTGCTGGGAGCAGCCAGGGAGCAGCATTAGCTCAGCCACGGTGGGAAGTTCCAGCAGGCTCCCTGCCCCAGGGCTGGCAGCTCCAGCGAGCCTCCATCCCCATGCTGCTGCCTCCCTGCTTTAGTTGGTTTTGGGTTTTTTTTTCCCTTTTTTATTGACAGTCAGTGAGATGGGACTCGATTTGCCAGCTTTCACACCACAGGAGGGCTGTGCTTGCCTTCTGGGGCCACAGGGATTTGGGAGGGGGAATGACATTGGTGAAAAAGACAGGCAGGGGTCAGCACAGCACTCATCTGTGTCAAATTGTGTGTTCTTTATGAATAAAATAACACCAAGCACTGTTTGAAGCATTTACAATTTTCTACTCCACTAGGCAGCAAAGTGGCCACCTGGCTGCTGCTCCCAGACACTGGCACAGGAGCTGAGGAGTGTCAGCCTGACCCCACAGGCAGACCAAGAGCCTGATCCCCTTCTCTAAGCCTAAATTTACAAATTCCTGTGGTCAAAATATCCTTGAGGCTGCTGGCTGCTCTCATGAGAATGGCCACATGCATCTGCCCTCAGCTCACTTCAACCCAAGAAAAACTGCAGACTTGTAGAGGTCAAAAGACCAGTAATGAAATCTTACACCAATAACTTGATATTTCTTAGAGTCCTTTGCAATATGATAGTGAAATCAGCTATGGTTGTGGCCAGGGACCAGGAGTAACACAAGCCCAGCTTGGTTTGAAAAGCCAGCTCCCTCTGGGCAGGTGTGCATGGAGGGCTGGACACGGGCACAGGACAGGGGTGGGGCAGGACTGAGGCACGGACTGGATGCTGTGGTGGCTCCCAGACCCCTTCCCATGACAAGGGCAGTGCTGTGGCAGCAGACATTATAGCTGCTGGCCCAGGAATGCTGGGATGTGCCTGGACACCGACTCCTGGGAGCCTGCCCCTCCCAATTGCAAAACCTGCCAATGCAGCAGCATCCCACAATGAGCTGGGAGCACAGGAATGTGCACAGTCAAGCTCCTTGCCAAGGAGTAACCCTCCCAAACCCAGCACTGCTCTGCCTATGCAAGAGACAGGAACCTGCAGTTTCTCACAACAATCCTGAGAGCAGCTTCATCTTGACCACCACCAGGAAAGCAGAACCAGTCTGCAAGCTCCAGAGGGAGCAGGGTGTCACACTGCCTCTCCTAGCCCTCAAGAAATTTTGGAAATTCATCCAAACTGCAGCGCTTCCTTTGGCCAATGCCTTCAGGGAATTAGCAGCAGTGTGAGGCATTTGGGCTGTGCTGCTGATTTTCTGTGTTTCTCCTTACCAAAAACACAGTGTCATCCCAGCAAACATGAGCCCCAGCTTGCTGAACCAAATCAGCCTCAGCACCTCACATGGCAGAACTTCGCAGCAAAAGAATTGACAGATGACAGATTTTTGTGCATTGAGATCACAGATGGGAAAAAGTCTTACTAATCCTCCAAAGTTCCTTCCAGTGGATGACTTCATTGATGTCTCTGGATCAGTCCCAGCTGCTGCAAATGAGCAGAGATAGACCAAGATTCAGCAATAACACAGAATATTTGGGCAGGATCAGCTCAGATGGCATCTCAGAGTCCAGGGGCATGTACGAGATGTTTTCATATAGAGCACCGAAAACAGCAAAAGGTATTTGGGGCTTATCAAAAGTAATGGTAGAGAACAGTTTAGTTAACCTCTAAGTCACATGTTTTGTGCTTCATCACACAGAGAAATGCTGGCCTCGATCTCCCAGCCATCAATGAACCTTGTTCCAGGTCATGACAACTCCTTTCAAAGTCTCTGGGTTTAGCAATAAGACTATTTTAATCAATGGATGTGGTCATTCATTGCACACCGATGTCAGGAGCTGTCACAGCACCTTAGGGACAAAGTACCTTTCCCTGAGTCCATCTACTCCTAAATAGGTTGAGCAACATCTAACCCTGCTAATGGTGTCTCTCTCCCAAGCCAGACCTGTGGGAAGTCACATCAGCCCAAGTGATATTTTGCCCACTTTTATACCTCTTTATCACCCTGATCAGATTGCAACAATTTCTCACATAATTCATTAGCCCAGACTTTGGCTGCAGTGCAATACAAATGCTCTGATACTGCTTCTTAATGGCACCTGTATTGATCTGAACCTGCCTGAAGCCATTCTCATCACTCTCTCCATGGCTTGCTCTCTGACCAGGCTGATGGCTCTTTTCCCTGCTTTGTCAGAGCACAGAGTCCAAAATTACTGTCAGCTGTGCTACAAGTAAACACCACAGCACCCACACGTGGGACAAATAACACTGATTAATGGTTTATTCAAATTGGCTGGCTTTAAGCTCCAGTACGAGCATTGCAGTCCCCTAGTGGGGAGCCAGGGAGGAGGACTGGGGTTAGAGCTGGTGGTTCAATGCAGCCTATGCCTGTGATACTGCCTCCAGACATTTGCTGCAGGAGCTCTTTGCTGTGCATCTGAGTCAAGGCCAGGAACAGTCCTGCCAGGACACAGAGATGTCCAGGATGTTTGGGAGTAACACAGAACAGTGCATGTAAAGCGTGGAACTACTTACTATTTATACCTTGTGTTGCTTTGTGTGATTTAACCCACTTAATCACCAGGCTAATTCCAGCTGAAACAGTGGCTGTCCTCACTGACATGGTCAGAGCAGGATGGGAATCCCAGGCAGGAGGAGCTGGCCTGCAGGTCCTGCTCCCATCAGCAATGTCTCCAGGACTGTCCTGCTCAGCTGCAGAGGGGCACAGTGTTACTGTCTGATAATAGATTTTATTACTGCTTCTTACTCTTGGCAAGATGCAGTCACACTGCACACAGAAGTGGTTTTTGCATGGAAATAGAAGGGTTTGGAAATAGCAGGCATTTTCTGCCCATTTACTGCAACACAAACTCCCCATCTGAGCCCTCACTGTGACAAATTGAAGCCTCTGACTGTAACATCTGTCCCTCAGCTGGCTGGGGACTGAGTGCCATACCCTGCTTTGTCATTAGGGAGCAGGCAAAAGTCTCCATCACCTGGGCAATCATTAACTGCCCTGGTGAGCTGGGGAGGTGCCAGGAGAAGCTGTCCTGCTCTGCAAATACACTAATGGCTCAAGTGGAGATTAGCAGGAGCGTGTTACCAACCAACCTGTGCCAAGAGGTGACAGGGTACCAGGGACCCAGCGTGGTCTGACCAGCCTACACATCCCCTGCCTTTGGCTTTGCCACCACCAAGGTCACCACCACAGTGCAACCAGCATGACTTCTGAGGTTGTACTGGGATTGCAGAGCTTGTGCTGGGAGCTGGTGCCACAGGGTGGGAGGGCAGGCTGGGCTGCACAGCCAGTCCCTAGCACCACCAGCAGCACCTCAGCCCAAATCAAGCATTAACTCAGCAGAGCAAATGTTTAACCAGCCTCCAGGGCCTCCCTGCAGCAGGAGGTGAAACGCTGTCTGCCTTTGAGTCCAGCCCTGGGTGACTTGAGCAGAGCAAAGTTTTGCCTACAGATTGGGAGCCTGACCTGACTGGCAGCGATGCTGCCATCCCAACCCCTGCTGAGAGTGGAGATTTAGTAAAGATCCAGGCAGAGCTTTTGCTCTGTCTCTCAGAGCTGCAGCCAGGCTCCTCAGCAGGCACACACTGTCATTGTCACTGTCACTGCACTCATATCAGTGGGCAGCACTGCACATCCAGGCAGGGCCAGGGTTGCTGTTGGGAACTGGCTTGACACATCTGGGGTTTTTTAGTACACAGATGATGCGTCCACACAAGAAAGCTCCTGGTGCCAGTCTCATTAGCAATTGGCTCAAGAGATGACAGCCAGCAGCCAACATCACTAACACAGTAACTCAGCAGCTAAAAGTCCATCTAATGAACAGCCCTAGTAACAAGAACCTGGCTGTGGGCTCCTCCAGAACTATTTTCCTGTTCCCAGGACTCATTAATAACCATACAGCCACCCACCAGTGACACTCCAGGTGCAGCATTATTTTCTCTTTACATGCACACTGAATAAGAAAACCATGTCATTCCCCCATCACAGAGAGCCCAAGTCCCAAGGGATGAGCCCTCTGGGCCACACATGTCAGAGAGCTGTTCCAGAGCTGTTCCAGAGCCATGCCAGAACTGCCTGGGTGTGCCAGCTGTTGACTCAGGGACAGCCTGGGCTCGCTCCTCTGGGGTGATGCCCCCAAAGATCCCCCGGCAAACCCCTGCAGCATTCCCAGCCACATGAGGCCATCCCATGTACGGGAGATGGGTGATGCTGGAATGAGCTCCCTGTGTCACCTTCTCCTAGGACATGGAGCCACTTCCTAAGACACACAGGGCAGCTGGTGAATGATGCAACTCATTGTCTGCAGGAGCCACTCCAGATAAATCTCACCCAGCAATCAACCACCCTCACAAAGTAACCTTCAGGGAGCTACAGGGGCAGCACAAAGGCTTTTTGTTAATCTCAAAGGCACAGGAGCACAGGGGGAGATTGCTTACTAATTTAGATAGCAAAGAGAACTGTTCTGCATGGAGCTACCAGAAAAAAAGAGCTTTGCCATGAAAAGTCTCTTAGCTCAGGACAGCACCTACAAACCCACTCAACCTCTGCAGGAGAGGAGCCCAGATGTCCAAGCTGGTCAGGCACCAGGGTGCATCAGAAATATATCCAGAAAATTTAGCTGGCCTTTTTCTGATTGTACTCAGTTAAAAGTAGATGTTGATGGATCACAGCCCTTTCCCACTCCCACATCCACCAGCCATAATCACACTTCCTTGGGAGCTCAAAACTGGTTTAGATCAATGCTCTTTTCCCCCTTTGACACATCTCCAGTGAACTCACAGACCTGAAACTTATTCAAAGATGACCCAAGGGGAAGAGCACAGATGTGTATCCATTTCCTTTTCCATTCAAATTGAGCCAAATGGTATTTTTGGGGTGTGCAATGAGCAGCCAGGCCATGGGACAATGTATGATGTGATGGGAGTCTGCTGGGCCACGAAAACCTTGTGGGGCACACATGGGCTGTGAGATCACAGCTTGAGCAGAAAAACTGTACAACCTCCCCACTTAAAGGCTTCTCCTTTGTCACAGCCTTGGTTGAGGTGCAAAAATTGTGTGGGGTGTTCCAAACCCTGCCTGTGAGTAATCCACAGCTGGACAGATCAGACTGACTGCACTCACAAGCACACAGACACACCACACACACTGGAGTAAGGACCATCCTGCCTCTCCTGCATCTGAGGCCCCATGTCAATTAAAATGAGCAGCTCCTGGTCAGGAGGTTAAAAATAATAATGATTTTTTTTAGTCTCTGGTAGCAAAGGACTGGCAACTTCTCCTGTTTCATTTCCTGTGATAGAGCAATACCTGCACAGTCTTTTCTCATTTCTCTCTTGTCTTTTCTTCCAGAAAGAATATTCCCTTCAGTCCAAGGGCCCAAGTGGAAGCAAGAAGCCAGGGAGTGGCAGTTCAGGTGAGTGCCAGCCCCCAGTGCTGACCCTCAAAGAGCTTTGGAGGCAAACTGGGAGGGGCTGGGGCTTCAGCTCGCCCCTGGTGCTGCTGAGCCCTTGGCTAGGATGGGGCAAAGTGCTGGGATGTGGAGAGGTGTAAACTGGAAAGGTGCCAGTAAGTGGAAGAGCACCCCTGTGTTGGTGAGAACCTGGCTTCTTTCTGCAGTCCTTCACAGGGCCAGGAGTGTCAGGCCAGGACATGGCCTGGACAATGCATCCCCAGGTGCCACAGAGCGTGAAGGTGACTGGGCACCCCAGTGGTGCCCCCCAGCCTTCCCCATCCCCTTCCTCTGTGTGGAAATGGTTTTGCTTCATCCCTGACCCTCCTGGGCCTGGGACACTGAGCACCTGCAGCCTGGCACTGGACAGCCTGGACAGAACTGGACCACAGAACCCACTGAAAAGGAGTTGCTGGAGTTGTTTAATCCCTTCTTCTCCCCCACCTTTGCAGCCTTTGGTTTCCCAGGCTGTGTCAATTCAGGGGCAGCCACAGTGGCACCTTCCAGACACAGCGATGATGGGGACAAGAAGCCCAGCTGAGGCAGGGGCTGCATCCAGCAGCAGCAGACCTGGGGCAGCGATGCTGTGGCATCACACGAGCTCTGATGCCACCAGGACCCCCATAGCCCCGTGTAGGGGCTGCTCGTCCGTCTCTCAGCCCTTACCCCGGGGCCGTGCAGCGCTCGGTGGATGGCAGGGTGTTGCAACATGCCTGGGAATAATCACGATAGCTGGAGCGGTTGCCCTGGTGCCGGCTTGGCTGTTGCAGTGGTTGCTAAAGAGAGTGGGCGTGCGGCTTCCTCTGGGGCGATCTGATTTCTCCAGGAGCGTGGTTAAGGCACGCTGAGGAGAAATCGTCCTCGGCGGAGCAGGGACACGAGCAGGGACACGACCTCTCCTCCAGCAGCAGCGGCCGTGGCGAGCAGCAGCTCGGTGCCCGGACACGCACGGAGCTCTTTGCTCCGGGGAGGATCAGCGCCTTCACCTGTGCTGGGAAAGCACCTTCGGACAGCAAAGAGCCAAGGAAGGGAAGAAGTTTTCAGGGCGGTACCGAGGAGCGAGCCAGGCCGGCGGCTGCTGCCAGCCGAGCTCGGGAGGTCCCGGTGGGTGGCAGGAGCGGCAGGGAGGGACCGGCTGCCACCTCCACGTCACCTCGTGTCCCTGCTGCCACCGCACGGCCCCGGCAGGAGCCGGGCGCTGCCTTGGAGCGGCCCAAAGGCACACGGGTGGCCGCCGGGGCAGCAGCAGCAGCCGCATGTCGTGGGGCACAGGGCAGCACCTGCCCCCCGGGCTCCCCCGGGCCGCGCTGCGCAAATCAGGTAAGGGCCGGGCCCCGGGATCCCCGCTCCTCCTGTGCTCCTGCGCTCCCTTCCGCGGGACGGGCTGCTTCACCCCTGGGATTGCGCTGCACTGCCTACACAGCTGACCTGGGACCCGGTTTTAATTTTATTTGAGATACCATGCTATTTTAATACTTCTGTAACTGGTTGAGAAGCTGCCCTTCTGTTTCTGCCTTTCCATATCTCACAAGAAGTTCTCTTAGAATACCCATCCTGCAATTCAAACCTTCTTGGAGAGGCACTGGGCTGGATAGGGGACTAACGCAATCCCTACAAATCAACACGGGAGGACATTTTCTGTGTTTAACAAAATACCTTTGAACTAACTTGAAGCATTCATTACTGATTGATGTGCATCTCTGTCATTGGCGGGCAAATGTGCGGAGCAAATATTTGGTGAGAAATTAAAACTAAGTTTATGATTGTCAGATGTAAGCATCTGCCACTGTCAAACAAAACTAAACCAGTGCTCCACACGCTGCTTGTAAAAGGCATGGGACGTCTTGGTGACTGCTAACAGACTAGGATCCCAGCCTTGCTATCTTTGCTTATCACAGTTCAAGGTAATTAAAGGAAATTATTAACCAGCACACCCAGTCCTGCCTGCCAGCAGAGAGGCACTTGCTGCTGCCTGACAATAACAAGCATTTCCAGCTGGTAACTTCTACATGCCAGAATGCTGGGCAAGCCTCACACCTGGTGGGATTTCTCTCTTCTAAATCCATGTGCATGGAGGCAAAGTTCAGCAGATGCCCATGGTGACATCCAGAGTCCTTTACCTTTGGGGTGATGGCCGGTGACAATGTGTGAGCAATCTGTGCTCCCTTAAGCAGGTGCAGAGCTGATGCAAATGGGGACCCAGCCCTGGGGGCTGCGGTGCTGGCAGGGGCTCAGCAAGGGCAAGCAGGACTGGGGACAAACTGGGGAGCCTGGCTACACCAGTGAGAGAACACTGGCTGTACTGGCGGGAGCAGTGGCTGTACAGGTGAGCAGCCCTATCCCCAGCACGTGCTCAGCAGAGACGCAGAGGTAGGAACAGCGGTGACACGTGGCAGCAGTGCTGGGAGCTGCAGAGATGTGTCCCCCAGCCCTGTTTCACATTTCCATTAGGGTTTTCTCTGCTTTTCTGACCTTGTGACCTCGTGGGGTTTATTTCTGACCGTCAAGGCTGAGTGGAGACAAGGGGACCCGGGGTGCGAGCGCCTGCTGCCCCGAGGCAGCCACTTGATAGCTGGGAACTGCTTCCCACAGCAGCCACATCGAGTTACACTCACCCTATTGCATTATAAATACCAGAATTAGCCTTGCTTAATTATTTAAAACTATAGATTAAAAGCAGACAAAGGCTCTTTGACTCCTTCCCAGAGCACACCTATCATTTATCAGAGGCACGGTCGCCTGGTGACAAGCTCAGGGGAGTGTGCCAGCTCCATCGGTATGAGGTGCTCTGGCACAACTGGAACCAGAGGAGAGAAAAATCACAGTGAGGGTGGGAGCTGCTGCCATCTCACCCAGGGAGGGTAATGTTTAACATCTGCCAATCTTTGGGCTCACATTATTACTATTATCATCATTATTATTATTATCACTATTAACATCATTATTAACATTATCATCCTCCATCTCCAGGGCAGTAAGCCACAGCAGTCATTAGGCTGATGTGAATTACAGGTATTTTGTTCCAGGTTGTTGTAACAGCAGCACATGGATCACTGGGGTGATAAAGGCACATTTTGTGGGCTCAGCTGTGGGGAGTCACCCACCACAGGGTGTCCAGGCACTGTGAGCCTCCCCATCAAGCTGCCCCCACATCCAGGTGCCTCCCTCTGCCCTGAACCCTCCGACCATGCAAAAGGGGCTTCCTCAAGCAAGTGCCCAACTTTGAGGTCAAACCTCCTGTCCCCCTGGCAGATGATCCTCTGCAATGCAGGTGCACACCTGAAAGCTGCTGTCATCAGACAAAGCTTTGGGGCTTTCAGAGACTGACATGGAATTCTTTCCCATTTTGCCAACCCCAGCTATTCTGTATTTCTAAAATTCAGCTAATTAATGCTAGAAAAATCATGCAAATTAACAAGTGCCATCAATTGAAGAATCCAAAACCAATGACAAACTTTCAGCTTCATTCTTTGCAGGACTTAACATATAGCATGACGTCTTCTGCTATTACGCTCTCACAAGAAAAGCTGTAGAGCCAAACTCCAGCTGCACTTCAGACACTTGGAAATGCGTTGATAGAAAGTTCATACTCTAAAATGAAAAAAAAAAAAAAAGTTCTGGTTAACAGAGAAGCATACAAGAGTTTAAAAGTAACAAAAGCTGGTTTAAAGATCCCACACACCTCCACCTGCACATGCAAACACTTGTGGGGAGTGAGGGCAGGCCCTGCTCCCCTGAGCCTTCCCAAGAGGGGTGAGGGACAGTACTCTCACCCTGAGGAAAAGAGGGTTCCCCAGGGACTGGATGCTGTTGGGGTCTGAGGCCCAGAAAAGGGATGGATTCCCCCCATAACTGCAGTTAAAATGTCAGAAACCTGCATTACCCCCCAGGTTCAGGTTACTTGTGTAAACAGCTTTAAACTCGCTCTGCTGGCCCACACTGCTGTGTTGGTTTTGCAGCTGCCTGGCCGGCAGGACGTGTATGACCAGCTGCTGCCAGCAGCCTTTCATTAATCTCTTGGTTCTTTAAAAAAGACTCATTCATGAATAAATCCTGGGCATCCAGAAAACCAGAGGTTTTTCCCTGTAACCACAGTTGTAAGTGATCATTTCTGCTCAGGAAGTGGTCTCTTGGATCAGTGCTTTTACAAACCCAGATCCAGGGCTCTGACTCTGGACATCCTGAGGTTTTTGCCCAGCCTTATCCCTTCTACCAAGTGACAGGGTCTCACAAGGTTACAGACAGCAATGTCCTCTGAGTACAGATCCCATTCCCAGAATAATGCCTTCTGAATGTTTTTACATGGGTGGCATTACACAAAGGCCCATTATCTGCCCAGAAATGGATGCCAATCCAATATTTTTAACAAAAGCAGTTTGGTCATCATCTGGCCCTATTGAGAAAACTCTTCTGAGATGCTCTAGTTCAGTTCTCAAATGACACAGACAGCAGAAATAAAACACTGTGAACTACATCTGCTTTCTAGATTTCAGCTGAAGTTGAACACTGACCTGTACTGCAGAAGCAGCACTGACAGCTTTGCAGTTGAAGGATGCAGGTGGCATGGGAAAGGGCTGAGGGATGGGCAGGGGAAAAACAAGATGTCACAGGGGGCTGGATGTCAGGAGACCTAGGCAAAACACAAGTCAGGCATTTCACATAGAAACCTGCAAAAAGCAGCTGCTGTCCTGTACAGGTGCAGGTTGACAGGTGCTGGGCAGGACCCCATATCTCCACTCTGCAGCTTTCTAAATCCAGCAGCTATGGATTATCTCCACTCCCAACCTGTTTCATTTTTCCCTTGTAAAGAACAGCTGTAGCCATGTAGGCAGCCTAAGCAGAGCTGCATCCCTCAGGTTACCTGCCCTTTCCAGGACTGTTAATCTCTTTAATATTCCTGGGGATTATTTCCATCCCACAGGAAGGTGGCACAGGCCAGCAGCAGTGCACAGCCCTGACACAGAGGGGCTCACACGGCAATCCACCACCAGGAGACAAGTTGCTTAATCCTAAATAATTGCTCTGTGAAGGGCATCTCCTCCTTGTGAAGGAAAACCAAAAAGCAGCAGCAGCCAAAGGAAGCATAGCCCAGCTCCAGCTGTGGCCAAACCCTCATGTCCAATGTCTGTCCTTGGGTATGAGCCAGTCCTCTCCCTCCTCCTCTTCCTCCTCTTCTCCAGGAGCAGGCTAAAACCTTCTCCTTGTTCTGGGGGGCTGCACTAAAGCCACTCAGAACCTCAAGCAGCACAACGTGTTTTACACTCCTAGTAGAGCATATTTAATATAAATTTGCAGCATTCATGCTTTCAAAAGTGTTTAGTGCTGCACCAAAGCTGCCTGATATCCTGTTTCCCAAAAAGACTGCGGCTGAGCATAATCAGAAGAGAAAAAAATTTGTCCCAGGATTGCAGAGTGATGATTTATTGCACCTCTCCCAGGAAGTGGGAGATTTATAAGTGCTTCCAGGTGGTCTGAGCAGGAATTGGGCTTTGCTTTAGGTCAGAACAGAACAAGATATTTAAATGTCACTTTTCTCCTCCAGTCAGTCCCACACCCTGGGGCAGGAGGGTGTCTGCTCTCTGGGCCACCTCAAAGATGCTGAAAATTCCCCATGTGGACTCCTGAAAAACTAATAGAGACTGGAGGCACATTTCACACTATGGTTGAGAGAGGAGATAACTCCATGTGTGATGTCCAAGTACCTGCCAGGGGCCTTGGCATCCTCATCCTGGCAGTCTTGCTTTTTACTAACAGAAAAGCAGCTGGAAACACACATTCCCTAGAAAGCTTTGAGCTTCTAGAAATGAGGAAAGGGAAAATACCTAAAAGCAAGCAAAAGCCTGAGTTGTTGAAGCAAACAGACTTACTTTTTAAAAGCAACACTCCAAAGCAGACCTATTTAAAAGGTCACATTGTCTTCCTCAGTGAAGCACGGGGTATTAACATCCATGTGTGGTTTTTTGTTTGTATCTTGCAAAGAACAAAATAAAAATGCCCAACATTTTTTGCTGATTTATGATGGTGGCCAGGGAGGTGCCAGGGCAGAGCCTTGTTCATTGATCTGCAGCTGAATCATGCAAAAACAGACATCCTGCTGTAAATCCACTGCAGAGACCTGGCTTGATTTACACCTCCAGCACCATAAATAATGACAAAAAGCAGCCTGATAGCACTCTGTCTCTGTTATATAGACATGCATTACCTCAGGTCTCAGAGATGATAGATCTACTCATGACAAACATTTTGCACTGGCTCCTATTTGCCAACCTGCAGGAGAAAGGATGCCCCATCCTTACCCTCAGCATAACCCCAAGCTGTGCTCCAGACACGCCAGTATTTTTATATTCTCATTTTTCTTTTTCTGCTCAGTGTAAATGAAGACATTCATTGAATTGTTCAGTCTGAGGGCTTCTGAAGGTTTAAAGTGCTATTCTTGTAGAGAGGTTCAAGGCGTCTTCCAGTCCCAGTCAGAGCTTTGACTTTGTCCCCAGGGCAGCAGTACAGACACCCACGGGAAGCCAAACCCTCAAGGTGGGTTTCTGCACACCCCTAGGTACATCTAGTGCCATGAAAACCGAGCACAGAGGTACCTGCTGTGTCCAGGTACATCTAGTGCCATGAAAACCGGGCACAGAGGTACCTGCTGTGTCTAGGTACATCTAGTGCCATGAAAACCAAGCACAGAGGTACCTGCTGTGTCCTGGCCCCCACAGTTTATTCAGGCAAATTGCACTCCTCATGAGGACTTTCACATGCTGGTTTAACAGAACCAGCCCAGAAAAAGCTTCCAGTCCATTTCAGTTCCTCCCACTCCTTCCTTCCCAGTTTTTCTCTTAATTTGTACTAGTTTAAGGGGAAAGTTCCCTATCTGCCTTCAGGAAATAGGTTGATAAAGTGCTGATTCAGTCATACAATGTTAGATTGCTGCAGTCTGGAAATAACCACATTGGCCCATCCAAAAGCTCCAGGCTCACCATGGTGCTCCCTCAAAATACTGCATAAGACAGAAGGAGGGCCCTTCCCTGATCATCCTGGGTCTCTGGGGAAACACCACAAGCCCAGACTGAAGGACTGGATGACACCATTCCATGTGTGTGCATTGCTGGGTGCTGGACCTGTGTGGATGTGGGGAAAGCAAATCTGCCCAAGGAAATCTCCCAGGATCTGGGGTCTTGGGGTTGGGAGGAAGGGACTTCCAGTGCTGAGTTGCAAAAGGAAAACCATACATCATGGAGGGGGAAAACAGTATTTAATAAATAGCAGTGCTGCACCAGTGCCCCAAGAGCTTAGCAACAGGACCCAAGAGCTAATTGGTCCAGAGGAAAATACCAAAGTCACTTGAGTTTCAGGCATTTACACACTCAGGTGGGTCCTTCGGCCTTGGTTGGCTGCATAATCCTTCCACGCTCGCTGCTCACGGCAGTGTCCCGTAGCAGAGCACATCAAGTGGATTTGAGATAGACAAAAACAAAAGGGACATGTCCCAGCCCTTCTCCTGACATGCATCAGGATTTGGTACCAACACTCAAGCAACTGTGGGCATCTGTGTCACTGGAGGCAGTTCTGGACTACACAGGAACAGCAGGAAAGGGCAGTGGAATGACAAGGTGACATTGAGCCTACTCTATTAGCACAGCTTCCAGAAACTGTGTTTCCATTAAAAACACCTGGCATTTTATTGAAGTTACTCCATGGAGAGACCTTTTTGTTTGAAAAATGAAGACATAGCTTTGCCATTTGAAATAGGAGGTTAACCACTTCGTTCATGCCAAAACACACCTTTGTTTTTGTACCTACTTTCCTTCCTTGTCTTTTCTCTGCCTCTTCTGTGGAGAAAGGGAAAAAAAAAAAAAAAAAGAGAGCGAGAAATACAAGAAAAAAAATGAAGGCACTTTACCCCAGTGAAAATCTGATATGTTTTCTCATTGTTCCAAACCTGGCTTTCATCTAACAAAAATTAGCCATGAAATTGCACTTCCTTAACCCTTGGCTGTTCTTCAGTCCCTGCATCTCTCTGAAAGGCAATGCTGAGCTCCCAGTTTCAGCCTGGGGAGTCCAGCCCTGCAAGGGTTTGAGTCAGGCTGGCACTTGCCACCAAACATCAAACCACACCACCTTCCCTTCTGCCAGCAGTGACGTGTGATCCTAGAGGAAATAATGTGATACAAAAAATCACTGGTTGCAGCTTCCAAGCACCCTTTAAATATGTACCGAACTATTCACCCCAATTACACTCCTGTAATGGGCTCTGATTTGTTTGCCTTTGTTCCCAAAGCAGTAGGGCACTGGCCACATTAACATTCAATGAGAAGTTGTTTGATATTGAATCTTTTCTTCAGCACTATTATTCCTTACACAATTTTGTTTGATTGCAATCCACTTCACATTTTTAAGTGCTTACTGACTGTGAAAGAATGACCTAGCCTGCTTTCTCTTGGCTTTTTTTATTGATTTCTCTTTTAAAAAGGTTTTGTTCCTTTTATACATGAGATTGAAATAAAAGAAAGAGGCAACATTACTGAACAACTGTTTTTCTTCCAGCTCCATCAACCCATATAACTTCACAGTAGGCCTCAGAAAATACTGTAATAATGAGACACTTAAAGACATGAAGCTGCCTACACCCTTTTCCTGGGACTTTTTTTGGTTCTTTCTGGTAAACTTCCAAATTGTTCAAGTGAATAGTCAGGAATAAATTGCTCTTTCTGAGCACCTGATTAGACCATACACTGTGTAATGGAGGCAGACCTACTGTGCTCCTCATTTAAAGACACAGCCCACCACATGCAGTTTGTCTTATAACTTGTGCTTTGCACTCACTCTGTATAGGAGTTTTTTGTAAAGAGAAAATGTAAAGGAATTGGAAAACACCAGCAGTGAGCATGCCCTGTGATTTGCCTGAAATCCAAGCTGCCATTCCTTCCAAAACAGTGGGCTCTTGTTCTTACATCCAGAACATACAAATTATTGCAGCATGATCACAGACAGCATGGGCGAAGGATGCTTTTCTTGGCACTGGACTCAATCCTGATGAATAGGTCAGCAGGATATCAGTAAAATCTTTCCTTGAAAAGAGATTTCAGATACAGCAGGACTTCCTCAGGCCAGTGTTTCAGAAGCCCCTTCAATCCCACAGCATCCCCTTGTGCTGTGGAACCAACAGCCTCATCCAAAACACCCAAAGCAGCAGCTCAACACAGTCTACACCCATGGCTGCTTCCAGTTTTAGTTAGATCTATCTTGCATTAATTAATCCTTGGCACTAAATTCTGCAGCCACTGAAGTGAGTGGCTGGCAAATAATTTAAGTGATCTAATTAATATGAGTCTCATCAACAACTCAAAGGGAGTATTTTTTAAAACCTCTAAAAATCCCATACTAGCACATGAAGGCACATGCACTCTGACACTAACATGGTGTCAAGCAGCCAGGACAAGCAGCAGCTCCTCTCCTGTGTCTTTTCTGGGGTTCTCACACCAAGCAGGGTGAGACTTCTCATGCAAACACCTCATTTTTTCTTCCAGCATCGATGTACACAGAAATACAGCGGGAGCGACCAGATGGTGGGAATATCCTGACTCACCCAGACTACATAGATGGGAACCCAGACCTCATCAAACCTAAAAAGCTCCTAAATCCTGTAAAAGCCTCGAAGAGCCATCAAGAGCTGCACAGGGAGCTGCTGATGAACCACAAAAGGTAAGGGAATGTTGGAGCCTGACACTGGAGCAGCCCAAGAGGTGCTGAGCTGTCGGAGCTCAGAAGCTGAGGCTCAGGTGCCAGTGACAGACTGCAAGCTGGAACAGCAGGATAAATCCCCTCACTTGCAAACACAGTATCCTGTCCTCTTTGGCTGCATCCTTTCCTCTTTTCTCTGATGTGACCATTTATTTTACAAAAATAGAACAAAAAGCCCCCACTCTGCCGTCCTGAAGCATTGGCTGGCGCTCTTTAGAATCACAAGCACTGGAAGATGCAGGGCATCCCTACAGCCCCTTTTTGGTGTCCTTTGGAGGTTTTCTGGTTTTTCTATCTCCATCACTGATCTGCCAAGTCCCCAGCAATGCACAACATTCCTGTGCACTTGAAGGTCAATCCAAAGGCAGGAGGAGGTGCAGGCTGGATGCAGCCATTGAAAGCTGAGGTAGCAGCAGGGGGAGATCATCTGCACAAGGCTACTCAGCAACTCCCTAAATATCAAATGGAGAAAGACAGGCTAGAATTCATATTCCTGACTTCCTACCCCATCACCCCAATTTAACTTTTTGGGGGTACAGATACAACATCAGGAAAACCATACTAATGATCAAGAACCTACAACTACATCATTCCATTGTGACAACTGTCTGAACATCAGTGCAATAAAATCATATTTGGCTCAGAGGCTTTTAAGCACAGCAAAAAAATTGCTGGCTTTTTATTGACATTTTCTGAACACCCTGAAATACCTTGACACAATAGCTCTTTGGCTGCCTAATTAAAAGGAGCACAGCCTCTGTTCTGAAGGACTGCAGTCATCACAAGAACCAGACACGGATATTAATTCAGTGAACAATCAAGCCTGCCAGCAGGGTGCATTAATCAATACTGGCCCTGGCTGGGCTTGGGTTTGATTTGATTTTCCCAGAATCAGAAGAATTACAGGGACCTTTCTCTGGCATCAAGGCAGATGTCACTATACCAGCCAGATATTTTTTAAAGTCTCTGGCTTGAGAGTGACCATCTCCTCCCTAGTGATACTGCCCAGTTTAAAGGGTCACCTACCAGCACTGTCTGACCCCACAGAACATTATTCCAGTCTAACCATGATGGAACAAAGGAACAAGGAACCCCTGCAATGGAAGCAGCAGAGGGGAATGGCAGTGAGGAGGTGCAGACCCTGCAGCACCAGATCACAGTGGCAAACACAAAGTACATCATCTCTTTGTGTTCCAGTTCTGTGCCTGCCACCATGTCACAGCCACCTGTGCCACCAGGTACTGGCAGGAGGCAGCTCCAGCACAGGCATCCTGTATCACCTACTCACATGGCCCCTCTCAAGCATCAGTTTAAACCTGGTTTGGCTCTGACTTCCCAAGTATTTTTCAGCAAATACGTGAAACAAACCTTACTGCAAAAAGTAATCCACTGTTACTGGTTTCTTGTCACTCTCAAATCTACCAGTTTTGCTTCCTGCTAAATATTACCATTGAGGGAGAGAGGGGAGAAGGGGAGAGAGAAGGAATTATGGCCTGCTCCTGTTTCTGCTTTGGTTTGTTTTCTCCCTCAAGCAGCCGGGAGAAGCAACTGAAATCAGCGGCTTGTGTAACAAAATCCTTATCTTACTCAACACCTCTGGGCACTAACACAGGCTGATTAAATCAAATAATAGTAACAAATCTACAGGCAACATTGCAAGCTGTGTCTCCAGCAAGCCAAAGCAGGTTTTCCTTCTCTCAAGCCTTGGGAAAAGCAATTTTGCAGCATCCAAATTGTTCCTGCTTCAAAAACCATGATGAAAGCTCTGGGGCCAAGGCTATGGCTGCCTTTACTGATGTTGCTGTGAACTTTGTGCTGTCATTAAGCAAAAAAAAACCAAAAAAACAAAAAAAAAAAACAAACAAAAAAAAAGAAATTACAATAGGAAGCATCATTAAAAGTGATACTGGAAGGATGCAAGCACTGGGTCCCAGCCATGCTGTGACAGTGCAGAGGTTTGCTGCACCTGGAGAGAGAGGGTGGCTCCTCTCTCCTGCCTGCCAGTTCAGCTTCTCATGATGTGAGGTACCACCTCAGAACCTGCTATCCTGCCAAGAAATCCGCAGCCCACAGGGTTTGATGCCTCTACTTTCAAACAGCCTTGGCCAAAACCAACCAGACTTTGGTCAACAGAGTGCTGAGGAGGAGCTTTACATGAACAGCACTCCCCAGCTCAGGGCACCCTGGGCAAGCCCTCAGCACAGGCATGGGGAGGTGCCCTCCTCTCCCAACACAGACCTGCTCCCACAGGAAAACCAAACAACACCCATAACTACTACATGGCAATATCCAAAGTGTGAGGTTTCTGAAATTCGTTCAGGGAATGCCTTCCATCTCTTTGCCACACGTTTATGCCCTGCCTGCACGGCCCTGCTGTGTCTCCTTTCCTGTGATCCCACTCCTCACAGAACAGGGGTTCACCTGAGATGCTTCAGGTGGCCAAAGGGGAGTCAGACACCTGTGCCATCAGCAAATCCTCCGGCTCCCAGGAGGAAAGGACACTAGGACACTTCATTTTGGCCTCTTGATCCAAAACTATCCATGTCAGCAGGGGGATCGCCGGCCCTCAGCTCCGAAGTAAAGCTTCAGATGAAGCAAAGCTTCAGACGGGATGCGCGGGGAGAAAGGAGCCGCCAGGACAATTACTGCAGCCCAATGACTACCCCTGCTGGTGGGAAAAAAATCGTCATTATTGCACATGTTCTCAGCGCCGCTGAATCTACACCTGGCACGCTAAAACCAGTAACAGCAGGAGCCTACGGACGGCCCCTTTTCCACACCTGCCACAGAAAGCTGTGGTACCCCCGTGCAATGGGAGATGGACTTCCAGCACCAAACGGGCCATACACGAACAGCAACGTGCCCACCCCAAGCAGGCAGCCCGAGGCACCATCAAACACCCACAAGCCTTGTGGATGGATTTGTGGGTCAGGGCTGGTTCATGGATCTCCCATGGATCTCATGGAACACAGGTCTCCCATGTTTCCACTTAGGACCAAAACAAGTTTTGGGGTGCCAGGCTGGTAGTGGTTACTCCCCAGGTGTAGATGCTCTGGCTGTCATTTATCTGCTTTTTATCCCCAGAGGTTTGGGTGTGGACAGCAAGCCAGAGCTGCAGCGAGTGCTCGAGCACCGCCGGCGAGACCTGCTCATCAAACAGAAGAAGGAAGAGGAAGAGGCAAAGAAATTGCAGTCTCCTTTTGAAAAGGAGCTATTAAAGAGGCACCAGAGGCTGGATCAGGTAGAACTGAGCTTTCAGCCATCCTTGGCTTAAATTAACCACCTGACATAAGGTACAGGGGAGATGGGTGGGCTGAGGCTCAACCCAAGGTATAGCACTGCTACCCCTCCATAAAATGTACATCTTCCACTGCTGCCCCACACAGCTGCAGCACTCCCATCCTCACACTGGGATCTACCACTTCACCCAGAACCCCATTACACACCACTCACCCTGGGTCTCCTCTGGGTCCCACACAGTCCATGGGGATTTTTTTCCAGTTCAAAGCACCCTAAACTGCATGGGGCAATAATAAACTGCTTTGGGCAGTAATAATTGGACCCAGCAATAATGAAGTCTTGTATTTTAATGTAGCTGATGCCCTTTTGTCCTTTCATGTGCACAAAGAAATCTTTCTTACAGCTGGAGAAGGAGCAGGAGAAGCAGGAAGACCATGCACCAGAATTCATTAAAGTCAAGGAAAACCTGAGAAGAACATCAACGGTGACAGGGGACAAGAAAGCAGCATAGCTTCTGCCAAAACCCAACGGGATCCTGCCAAGGCCAACACCCCCACTGAAATCTCTGTACATGGTGGACATTCCCAGCCACAACATTGGGGCTACTTGCAGTTATTAACACTTGCTCCAGTAGAAGGCACAGAAAAGGTTTTCCCAGACCAGAGGGAATCACTGTGGGAAAAGTGCAGTATTCACCAAAGTACTCACACAAGTGGATGCAGAGAGAATGGTGTTATTTTCCCCCCAGACTGTGGGTGCACGCTAACCACCAGCTAACTCTTGGTTAACTCTAGAGACACAGTGAATATTTCAAACAGGGAAGTCCATGTAGGAACAGCCTGGGGGACTCCTGCTTCTCTGTGGAGGCAGGTTTGCCAGGCACAAGGGGACAAGAGAGCAGCTGCAGCTCTGGAGAGCCTCCTAGAAACGTGGTAACTAAAAGGGACAATCTGTGTATTACTGAGAACAGCCCAAGTGACCATAATGGCTTTCCCAAGGGTCACTGGCTTTGAACCAGTGTGCCAGTCGAGCTGTGTGTCTCAGCAGCACACCTGTACTATCAGAAATACCAACCTCTGTGTGCCCTTACTAGTGCAGCACAGGCAGGTGCAGCTGTACTTCACAAGCACATTTAAACAGCATTTCAGCCATTTCAAAGTGGCTTTTTAGGCAGTTCCATGATCAGGCAGAAAATACACTGGGCTGTTCCATCGACTCCCCAGGTGGAAGGCAAATGCTCTGTGCAGAAAGCAAAGGCTGGGTGTTCCCTGCATGGGTGTCCATGGAAGTGTGCAGTGACCAGGCAGCAGACAGACAGACAAACAGCTTCTTGCCCCTGCACTTCTGAGCTTCATCCTCTCTCCCAGCATGTGGGCATGTTCTACCAGAAATGCCCTGTGATGGAGAGGGGGGGATGTGGTCATGTCCCATGGGTGCCAGGCTGTCCTGTTAACCACCCCACATGCAGCTGGTACCTGTGGGCACCAGGAGGCATCTAGGTCCTGATGCAAAACTACTTGTCAGTGCTTCTCATCCCCTTTTCCAGAGGTCAGAGCTGCCTCATTGCAGTTGCCACTTTACAAAGCTTCTTCTTGCTGCTGGTATAGCCAAGCTGAGGTGGATGGTGCATCTGCACCATGTTTGGACAGAGCCTGTCACACTTACAGGGCATCTGTGCCCTGGGATATCCACATATAGAGCTAGAAGTGTGTTTTCAGGAATATCTCAGCTCCTTTCTTCTCACACCAATCCTGATACAAAGCCTGAACAGCAGAACTCACCAACTGCCTTTGGACACTGGCTCCTGAATGGCCTCAGCAGACCTCGTCAGCTGGGCAGGTAATACCTGATTAATCAACATTTATTATCCACATCTTCAGTGGATCTGTATGTAACTTAAGGGAAACTGGGCATTTATACATATTTATAAAAAGTTACTAACCCATTCTCTAGTCTCCTGGTGCAGTGGGATGTTTCATTTCAGAGGGCTGTTGCTTGACCTGGCAGATTGAGTAAAACTTCTGAGCTACATCACGTGTCAAGAGCAGTGATACAGGTATGGAGCTTCTGTGACAGACTGGCCTATAAAAGCCCTTAACTCAGCTTCAATCCTTGAGCATCCCATCTCCTGGCACTGTCTCTGCTGTAGTTTTTAAGGCCCTTGCTTATATGCTTATTCTAAACATGATTTTATTTCAGAAATCCAGTGCATATTGTCACTATGGGTCAAAAAAAATTTGAAAGGATCCATTATAAGCCTTTCCAACTGTGAAGCTTTTTATACAGGTTATGATTAAAACCATAAGAAAGAAACAGCATCCACTATTTTTTTCGCAGGGAAAAAAAGCCAAATTTCTCCAGGGATAAAAAAACTGTTGCTAAGGATGCTTGTATATAGCTGTAAACAGTGCTGCATGATACTCCATAGGTAACATCAGTGTAAGTAACTAGCCAGAATTACTGTGCTGAGGTTTTGTGAGGAGTTATAGCACAGATTAAGTAACCTTGATCAAAGAGCTCCAAAAAATTCATCAAATTAATTTGTAATTTTGCCACGGATGGAAATGCACTCCAGGAGAGTCAATCTGTCGCTCCATATGCACCAGTGAAATCCATGGTATCAGCTCACCCTGGCTGGGACAGGGGCATTTATGCAAGTCCTTGGGTGGGAGCCATCCATTAAGGTCAGCAGTGAAGAGGCAGAAAGGATTTTGCTGCTCTTCTTAAATATTCAAATATTACCTGGAGGGGAAAAATAAATCAAGGTGTCCACCAAGCACAGAGAGGGGCTGCACACAACACAGTCCATTGTGGCTGAGGGTGTCTGGGTCATTTCCAGCAGAGGTCCCAAAGGGTGAGGGAGGGCTGGGTCACACTGTCCTAACTCAGGATGGGCTAGCAGAGTCACAAGAAATCCTTCCAGCAGTGGGGAGACAGCAGAATGCCCCGACCCAGCTGCCCACCAAGAACCCACGGGCTGTGAGCTGGGACACACCAGCAGGGACAGCCAGCACAGGCAGTGCCCTGGGGCACACAGCAGGGCAGGGAGAGCTTCAGCCCTGACCAGAGCTCCAGGCACGTGGGAAATGATCCTTTCACTGCTGAAGTACTGACTTAAACATCACAGCATTTTCCAGCACAGCTCTGCTCACCCCTCTGAACTGATAACCCCCAGCTGGGCTCAGACACAGAGCCTGTACAGCTTTCACCAATGCTCTTGAGCTTCATGGAACAACAGTGAGGAGATGGCACCGTAAAAAAATCAGTGTAGGTATCACCAGGAAGATTTTGGGCTATCTTTGTGTCTCTATTTCTTTTGCATTAATTTTTTCTCTATGCCTCTAAAGCACATTCCTGAATAAAACTGGTGTATCCTGAATAAAACTGGTGTATCCAGAAGGTACAGATTATCAGAGTATTGATGGAAGACATGTTTTTGCACTGTGTATGTTGCTTATGTGGTATATAGTCTGTATTCTGTGTTGGTGTTTATAAATTTATATAAAACTATATGTCATACCCTTTGCTGAATTAACTCACTGTTTAATGTGGACACTTCTGAAGAAATAAACTAAATGATGATTGTATATTTTGCTCTTTTCCACAAGGAGCTGAAAAAGCTCCAAGGATACAAACAGACAACAGCCAAATAAACTAAATGAACATAAAAACAGTGAAGTCTGACACCAATTCCTTTGTTAATGTTGTGTTAAGTCGCTCATCAATGAGCTCTTTGCATCATCTACACCCAACACTGCATCCACTGCTCATCCCCAGACATCATCTCAATTTGATGAAAGTATAAGGGCACACAAATTGTGAATCAGGCTTTGTGCACTGAAATTCCAATCTGATTTCTAACTGACTGTGGATGCCCACCTGCCTGGCAGGGCAAAGTCCACACAAAGCCAAGGAAACACATCCTTGGATTTAATTTTAAAACACATTTTTGAACTGACAAGTAATCCTCACACTAGTGAGCCTATTTAATTATTTTTAAACATTTTTAAAATTGCTTTAGCAGCAACCAAAGACCACAGGTTTAGGAGATAAGAAAAAGAGATGATGCTTCACATGTGCAGGTCACACACACCATGGCTCCTGAAAGCCAGGACTAAAACTGAATGCAGTGAAGCAAATGAAAAGGACTTCTCTGTCTCATTAGCAACATCCTTATCAGCACAGATGCCAATATCCCACTCAGAACAAGGCAGAGGTGGTGCTTGGATGCATTTCTCTGACACCAGGTACCTGCTGGGGTTGCCACACTGGGAGGTGTTCCCTGGGGCACTGGTGTGGCCAGTCAGCTCCTCACTGGGGGTGAGATCTCCTCCTCTAAACCTGTTCTTCAGGTCAGGTTTACAAAACATCTTCCCACCTCTTTGATGCTGACAACAACAGCTCCCTTGCTACCCCACCATGGCAGGTTGTGTACTTCATTTCCTGGCATAAACCTTTCAAAGCAACAAATCTTCTGAACGCCTTCGGTTAGACATGAGACCAGGGCACTCATGCAGAACTTTGTAAAATGCTTTATCAACCTTTCCCAGCCCCAGCAGTGAGGTTTCAATAGGCTGTGCCCCAAAACTTCTGACACACACCTCCTTCCATGCATGGATGCCAATGGTAGTTGTTCATTGTGACAGTTTCTCTTCTGTGGAAGAGAGTAAGAACCAATCACTTCTGCTCTTTAAAGATAAAAACCTTTTAGCTATGCTCAAACTGCTCCATTGCCTGGGATTTCTCTTACTGCCAGAGTTTTCAATACCAGCTTTACTCTTTATCCAGGTCATGCTGAGATCTCTTCTCCTATGCACTCACTCCTGAAGTGCTCCTAGATAATTTGCTGCACTGAAATTTCCTGTCAAGGAACATTTACATTTTACTGCCTGATTTACTCCTCATGACTGCCTCAGAAATGGGAAGTTCTGGTTTCCTTCCTCAAGCCAGTGGTACCCTCAGACTGGCCCTGGCTGAACACCCCTTCCCAGGAATTCACCTCTCCCTATCCTAGGTATTTCTCCATACTTAGATCATTTCCCAAAATTATCTAAAACTGCCACAGACTGAAACTTCATCAACTTTGTGTTGATGAAAGCATTATATGAAATCTTGAATTCATCATGATACTGGTGAGATCCAGCCCAATGAAAATGGGCAAAAATGCAAAATTATCAGCAACATAATAATGAGAGAGTGTTCCAACACACCATGACCAGGTGCCCTTGTGGGTTTTGTTGGTTCTCATCACAGCCCATGAGATCTCTGGGCATCCACAGGCACTTGGAGCCTGGGTGTGCAGCTCTCCAGCTCAGACCTCACTAACACAGACTGGCAATGACCTACTCAGGCAGCACCTGAGCCTGTCCAAATATAAACCTGCATGAACATCAGGTTGCAAAGAGATTCAGGGACAGGCTTTTTCCAATCTGTCATCCTTCACCCTCCCTTCAGGAGAGCCAGATCCACCCGCTGAATTACAAACAGCAGTCAAGAAGCACAAGGCCAGGCACTTCAGACTCCAGCAGAAGGAAATGTAAGAACAAATGGAAAAATCCCACAGAGCACTTCAGAAGGATGTACTGCCTCCCAACCACGCATGACCCCAAGTCACTGTGGGATGTGACACTGTGCAGTACAGACCAGAAGCTGGCACATCCCTAGGACACCCTGTCGCTCTGGGAGTGTGATAGAGCCACATGGCATCTTTAATCCACCAGTGATCCCGAGCACACCATGCACTGCCCGTGAGCCACTGCATTGCAGCTGGCTGCTCTCATTGACTGCTGCTCCTCGTGGCTGCTGGGCTTGGTACAACAAACTCAGCTCCAGGCTTAAAATTATCGTAACCCAAAACTACATCCGATGTCCCAACATTTGCTTAACTTCCCATGCTAAAGCAAGCGTTCCGTAATGTGAACCCCAGGCGTTGCACTTCATTCCCTGACAAAGCAGTTTCCAGCGTGGATCTCAGCGGCAGCACAGAGCCATCGATGGGCCGTGCCCAGGGGGGATCCTCTGCTGGATTCCTCTCCTCAGGCTCATCCTGCTGTAGCCAGGATCGGCGGGGTGTGAGGGATATGACCTCCCATATCCTCCCACCAGCCCCGGCAGGGACAGGCTCAGGACGGCCGGAGGTGAGGGAGCCCATCCCCGTGCCAGGCTCCCTCGGGCCCCCGGCATTCAGTACAGCCGGAGGTGAGGGAGCCCATCCCGTGCCAGGCGCCCTCGGGCCCCCGGCATTCAGTACAGCAGGAGGTGAGGGAGCCCATCCCCTCTCAGGCTCCCTCGGGCCCCCGGCATTCAGTGCAGCCGGAGGTGAGGGAGCACATCCCCTCTCAGGCTCCCTAAGGCCCCCGGCATTCAGTACAGCCGGAGGTGAGGGAGCACATCCCCTGTCAGGCTCCCTAAGGCCCCCGGCATTCAGTGCAGCCGGAGGTGAGGGAGCACATCCCCTGTCAGGCTCCCTCGGGCCCCCGGCATTCAGTACAGACAGAGGTGAGGGAGCACATCCCCTCTCAGGCTCCCTCGGGCCCCCCTCGGGCACAGCCCCGCACCCCGGCCCTGCACCCCGAGCTGCGGGAAGGGCTGAGGGCAGTGCCTTGACACAGTTGGGGAAAGGCTGAGCACATCAAACCCCCAGGCAAGGAGCAGCGCCAGCCTCAAGCGTGCTGCTCTCCACCCGGAGCACGCTACGAAAACAATAAACCAAAATTTAAAACACGGAGAAGGGCAGGGTGTCCGTTCGGGGACGGAGCTGGAAGAGCAATCTCCAAGGCGCCAGCTGCCCTTAGCGGATCAGAAGCAGCCCCGTTTGGAAGCGCGGAGCCCTCCGAGCGCTGGGATTTTCCGGCCTGCAGAGGTCAGCGCTCCCCGGAACACCCGCGGCCCGCGGCGCCGGCTCCGGGGACAAGGTCCCCGCACAGGACTCGGGAGCCGCGGCCCAGGCAGGAGGCAGCAGCCGGACGGCTCCACGGAGGACGCCTGAGACGAGGTACGTGGGGGACTGCGTTTGCACGGAGAGAAAGGAATCGCATTTTCCTCCCGGAGGCGCACGGAAGAGGAAGCTGAGGCCGAGGCCGCCCCGGTGCCCAGCCCCGCGCTCCGGTGACGGCTCAAGGGCAGCGCCCGGTTACCCCGGCCGTGGGTGCCCGCCGCGCTGCCCCGGGGCTTTTCTCTCTGCACCAAGACACCTTGGACTAAAGACCTGAGTATCAGAAAAAGCAGGAATTAATAACACATTTGCAGTGTTTTCCAGAGTTTGTATTTCTTAAAGTAATCTGATGCTTGGAAAGGCAGCGGCCTCTTCAAAGGAAAAATCTGATTTGTTTTCTACTCACTACGGTTTTGTTTTTCCTAGTGTCCTGCGACCAGTCTCACTAGCATGGTTAGGGGCTGAGCCCCAAGGACAGAGGCAGTACAGGCACGGCCACCAGTACCTGTGAGTCCTGGGCCAGAAACTCCCATAAACATTAACACATAGCAGTGGGATATTGCAGCATTGACTTTTCATAGAATACTGGGGACAGACTGGGAAAAGAAAAATATTTATGTTTTAAAATATGTCCTAAAACCTGCAATTTGAGTTCCTGGAAGTGCCATAAATCTCCACTGTCTATTGCAATGAGGAGTGCCTAAATATTCACGCAACCCTTGTGCAGGTACATCTTGGCCAGCCTACCAAAACCATCCTCGCTGTGCCAACGCCTCCATCAGGCATCCAGTGACAGGTGCCAGTGCCAGAGGAGCCCTGTCCCTTTGCAGAGCAGCGCAGGCTCCGGGATGGCTCTGCTGGAGACCAGCAAGCACTGTCAGGGCTCAGTGCTCGGCAGCGTGAACCCCGACCTGGGCAGCGAGCGGCAGACAGCCTCCTTCAGTGTGGAGAGGCTCACGGCCCTGCTGGACGGCGGCGCAGAGCAGACGCGGATACGGAGGGCAGTGGGTGAGTGACCCTTAGACAAGGCCCTGCTGGGGGCTGGCACAGGCCATGCCTGTGTCCTGCTGCTCTGCTGCTCCTTTGCAGCACAGTGGGGTTTGTGCTCCCGGGCATTTGCCTATCCCCCATCTCTTTAAAAAGTGGGAGTGTGGAGCTGGAGTCTTCTCTTCATGTAAATCAATACACTCCTCCGCAGCCACTCCTGCTGTCTGAAAGCTTTTCCTCCTCCCTGCTCCCATCCCCTGTCTCTGGCAAGACTGGTTAAACTGGAATACAAGAACTGAGGGTCGAGCACCCGTGTGTGAGGGCAATGCGTGCAGGGGCTGGTGCTGCTGTGCAGAAATGCACATCACGTGTGAACCACAGCCAGCTTTCCTCCTTGGCATGTTGGGCTTATCCAGGTGGGGAATTTCGTGCGTGGGTTGGCTCAGCCAGGCTGAGCTGCTCTCACTCATGATGGGTGTGCCAAAAAATGACTATTGCTCAGAAGAAAAAGAGGAAAAAACTCTCACTGTTGTCTCTGTAACTGCATCCATATTATACACTTACCAGAGGAAAACAGCACAGCCACTGGGACTGTCCTCTTCACAGTGCCACTGGAGTTCAGTATAACCTTCCACGTGAATAGACTCGAGGTTTTAAGGCAAAATGGACAAGGGGAGTGTTCAAACTGACACAGAAATAGTGACTATGAGTAGTTGTGTAACAGTGCAATGGGCTGGTAACATCCCAAGCAGGACACCCAGCAGGCTCCAGCCATAATCTACCCTTTGGCTAATGCAACTCACCACAGCCTGGGCAAAATGCAGCTCACCACAGCCCATACTGCCCTCACAGCAGTTGGAGGCAGAGGGATCCTTGGCATCTTCTGCCAGAAGTCACCTCTCCCACCCTGACCGGGGAGGGTGCCTTAACCCTGCAGGGTCACCATTTTCACTGAACCACCATTTCCCTCTCTCAGGCCCACTCAGTTCCCCTTGTGCTTCCCCAAACCTGCTGCTTTTCAGAGTTAGATGTGACAGCCATGGCAGCCAGAACTGGCAAAACAAAACCTGCCTGCAAGCACCCTGAAAATAACAGCATCAGTATCCATGAGTCCAGTCCTACCTGCTCTTCCCAAAAATGGCTCGAGGCACTGCTTGCACTTCCCCAGCCCCAGGAGAACCAACTGTTCTGTGTTGCTTTGCAGTGGAAGCCATCGAATCTGACCCTGTATTTAGCAGAGAAAATCAGTATTTCCAGACCCAGAATGAGAGGTACGAGGCAGCAGTCAGAAAGGCTGTTCATCTCCAGAAAAAGATGCATGAGATGGGATGGACTGAGAATGGACCTGAATATAAGTACATTTACAGGTGATTTTTTTTTCCTATGTACAACTAATGTTTTGTTAAAGAATCAGCTTTAGCAAAGGCTAGGAAAGGCCAACATCTGACAGATTAGGTTTGGATAAAAATGGGCTGCAGCTTTTTACTTCAGTATCACACTTGGGAAAAGAGAAAATGGTGGTAAACAACTGAGAACTTCTCAGAGAGCAGCACATGGGTACAGTGTGATAGATCACAGCAGTTCACAACCACAACATGAGATTTCCACTTCAACAACCTCATTACTTGTGCTGCAACTCTCATACCACCTCTTAGACATTTTTAAATGTATAACCAGAATTGGAAGTGGTGCTGTTTCAGTTCCATTACTGACTTCTAAATAAATTAAATAATACACTTTGTGTATCTAGAAAACACATATTTTATTAAAGAGAGAAAAAAAAGGAAAAAGCTCGCCTTAGATTGTAGGTAAATGAGAATAAAGTATTTTCACAGTCCTTTCCTTTAAAAGTTTTCTCAACACTTCGTGTGGGGTGGAGCTCCACATTTCCATTGCTTGCCCCTCCTTTCCCCCTTTGCTCAGTCAGTTCCTGGCGTGCTGTTGCCCAGGGCACGCTGTCTGCTTGGTGGGGTCACATTCCCAGTAGGAAGGTGCAAGTTCAGAAGTGTCACTCTGAAGGGCAATGCCTGTCCCTTACACAGCACTGCTGACACCCAGAGCCAATTTTTGGCATTTCATAGACTCATAGCACAGTTAGGGTTGGAAAGGACATTTAAAGGTCATCTAGTCCAACTAGCCTTCTGTAATGAGCAATAACATCTTGAGCTAGATCAGGTTGCTCGGAGCCCTGTTCAGCCTGACCTGGAATGTTTACAGGGAGGGGGCATCCACCAGCTCTCTGGGCACCCTGTGCCACTGTTTCACCATCCTCATTGAAAATGAGCTCTTCATTATGTCTAATCTAAATCTACCTTCTTTTAGTTCAAAACCATCACCCCTTGCCCTGTGGTAGCAGGCCCTGTTAAAAAGTTGACCCCCATCGTATGAAAGATGATAATTTTTTATGCTGAGCTCTTTACCACTTACAGTGAGTGGAACTAATGAAGGGGGAAATGTGCCATCAAGACCTCTTGGACCTGATCATTATATTCACATTAAAAAGCAGCTCTCCACTGCTCCCTCAGAACAAAAACAATCCCACCCAGGTGTGCTTTTATCAGGCCCCCTGATGCCACAGGCTGCAGCAGGACCAGCCCTGTGCTGTCCCATTTGCTGCATGAGGAGCAGAGCTGTCTGGCAGGGCAGCTCTTGCCTTATGGAACTCCAGGTGAGCACCAAGCTCTTATGACAGAACCCTGGCTCCCAGTGCCAGGCACAGTGAATCACTCACACAATTTAAAATCCAGCTTTTCAAATCACAGCCAAAGGAACATTATTTCTGGCCAGGCTGCCAAGGATTCATTAAGTCATTTTCTGTTAATCAAAGCAATTTTCCTTTAACTTCTTTGTTCATATTTCCCCCCAACACTGTTTCAGCATGATTAATTCTCTCTCAGGGCCAGTATAAAAGAAAAGTCAGAGTCATTTGCTAACAACAGAAGGTATCTATGTGAAAGGAGATGCTCTCTAGAGCATTGCAGTAAAGCAATGTGCTAACAGCCACTCAGCTGCTGAGAACAGCACAGGCACTCACTTGCACATGTACCTGTATCTGTGAGGTGATTCAGCCTTGTTCTGAGGAATCCCAGGAAGAGGGATATAGTTATATTCCTCATGTTTTCTTATTATTTCTCACACACAAAAAAAAAGCTTAAATAAATTTTTCATTTGCACCATGGAAATCACTGTACCCAAGTTCCCATACATAGTTTCTGGAATAGTGCTTTTTAGGATGTATGCAGATGGTGATGGAAGGACCAGGGGTTACTTGGATGTATTTTCATTTTTTCTACAAGAAAATAACATCTGAATTCGGGACAAATCTCCGTGAACCCCAGTATTATTCACTGACAGCAAAAGGCAGCAAACAAACAGCAAAAAACACAGCAACAAACCAAACATACCATGGTATTTCTCCAGAATGGGAATGGGAAGGTTCAGGAGATCCAGGTCCCAGATACCCACATGTGTAATTCAGTGTAATATGCTTCACAGTGAATTGCTAGGGTTTAGGGTTTTTCAAGTAGGATGCTGTTTTGTTCTTTCTTTAGTTCAGCTTCAAAATCTGACTTAAATAATCAAGAAAAAAAATGCTCTGAAGTAAAATAAAAATACAAAATGCTCACAGAGTGTCAGTAGCTTTGGAGCTGGGTTGTGCTTTTAGCTCAGCATCTGCTACTCAGAACAGATAATTCCTCCAAGACCAAGTGAAATGAGCAAGCAACACATGTGCAAACTCTGTTATGAAAGAAGAGACAAAAGCAGCTTGGAAGGGCACTTTCCCTGCAAGGCTGTGCTGATGCTGGGTGCTGGGCAAGGTATGACAAGGCAGAAATCAAAAGGCAGCAGGTGGTACTGCCTGGTGACCGCTGCAGTGCCACTGCCTCATTCATCACATGCCTGGAACTTCATCCCCTGAAAAACTGCCCTTGTGCCTTCTCTGCAGGGCACTGTCAGGGGATGTCGCGTTCCTCCTTCACCGCGTCTTCATGAGAAGCATTTCAGTGCTGGGCTCGGACAGACAGATTGCCAAGTGGATTCCTCTCGCCACCCAGCACAAGCTTATTGGGAGCTATGCCCAGACTGAACTGGGACACGGTAAGGCTGTAGGGAAAACAGCTTTTCTCTGTGACACAAGCCTGCAGCCCAGATTCCCATGGGAATTTGATTCCAAACTGTCCATCCTTTACTGGGACGGGGGTGGTTGGGTTCTTGTTCATGGTTCTCATCAGAAGGGTAACCACAAAACGCTGATAATACCCACAGCCAGCTACCAGGGATCCTCTGCTCTCTCCACCCACGTGATATACCAGGAAATAGATAAATAGAGAGATACTTTTTAAATTTCTTTTTTTTTAAAGGCACTTATCTTCAGGGTTTGGAAACAACAGCAGTCTTTGATACTGCTACTCAGGAGTTTATACTGAACACACCAAAGATCTCTGCCATGAAGTGGTGGCCTGGAGACAGTAAGTACCACACATAATATCTTGGGTTTTGCCTCCTTCAGTTACTCCATCTACCCTGGTTAAGTTCTGTGTTTGAGGGTCCAGGTGCTAGCAGAAGGCTTCAATAAAAGATACTCACATGGACAAGCAAGTAAGAGAGTTGTCCAAGTTCAAAGGCCACAAAGGAGCCACCATCATCTACAAAAACCCCGAGGGTTGCAGGCTGAATAACTTCACTCAGGAAAGCTCTTGGCTCTGCAGGAATAAATATTCTCTTCTTTTTAAATAATACTCAGACAACCCAAAACTGCAGGGAGATCATCAGCATAAAGAATTCAAGTCATCAGACAGTTTCAGCATAAAGGATTCAAGTGTGAAATTCTCTGCTCCCTTCAGGAAGGTATTTCACAGAAAATAACTGGAGTCACTGTAACAGCCACAGCACTTCCCACTCTCACCACTACATTAGCTCAAACTGTTTATTTTTTCTCATATTGTTACAAAACTATTAATCCAAGCCTCATGGGCAGCAACAGAGGCAGAATGATGGTGCAATTTCTGAGAGCTAAGAGCAGGCTGATTTAGGTTGTGCTGACCCATACCTAAGACCCAACACATAATTAGTACTGACCTCTCTTAACTGTGTTTGTGCTGTACCTTGTCTTAAGGGAAGGGGGCTGTTTTTCTTCTCACAGTGGGAAGATCAGCAACCCACACAGTGGTCTTTGCTCAGCTGTACATCCATGGGAAGTGCTATGGCATCCATCCCTTCATCCTGCAGATACGCAGCCTTCAGGACCATTCCCTCTGCCCAGGTAAATAACCCCAGACACTGCAGCACTTGTGCAGGTGCTCTGCCTATTTTGCCCTTAAATGTTTTCTAAAACACTTGGCCCAGGGCAAGTTGTAATTGCCAAAACCAAGCCAAGAGAGATAGCCAAGATGCAGTTATCATTAACCCCAGCCTTTTGATCTGAAGGTAAATTTAACATATCTTCAGCCATATCCAGACCAAGCCCTTGGCATAACCAGAAGCCTGGGCTGCTCTGAGCATCTCTGCATTAACAGCTCAGTTCTGACCCCAGCCAGCACAGATCCATCTGTCAATGGATCATGGAAACAAACTACTACAAGGTATTCACCCCCCCAGGCAAGATCACCCATGCTGGGGAAGAAGCAGAGCTGACCATGCCCTTCTTTGGAGGTCCTCATCCTGACACAAAATGGGGAGGAAAAAGTTCAAATGGAAGTAAGCAGGCTGTGTTTTCTCCTGCTGCAGGCGTAACTGCAGGAGACATCGGTCCCAAAATGAATTTTGAGCACACTGACAATGGCTACCTCCTGCTGAAGAACGTGCGCGTCCCCAGGGAGAACATGCTGAGCAAGTTTTGTGAGGTACGTGTGGACTCACATCACAAACTTGCTGTCAGACTCTCATTCCACAGCCAGAGAGACAACAGGGACCTGTCTAAATTTGGGACAAAAATCTTCCTTTGAGTGTCAGCAAGTCTCTGAGGTTTTACCAAGGGCAGAAGGTACCTGAATCCTAAATGAAAGTCAGCATCAAGAATTCCACATTCAGAAGCTGGGGATCATAGGGCAGGCAGAACATACCTCTGCCCCAAACAGTAAGAGTTTGTCTCTCCAAATGGATGTCTTTCATCCATCATCCATACAAACATTGCTTGCATTCAGTGAAGGATTTTTATATCCATTTTATTCCATGCATAGCGATTACACATCCACAGTAGTACTGACTAAGGCAGCACCTGACAGCCTCTCTCTACCTAGGTTCGACCAGATGGCACCTATGTAAGACAAGGGTCCCAGCAGATCAATTACTTCACAATGACAAGCGTGCGCATTTCCCTCATTTCAGACGAGATTCTGATTCCCTTCAAGAAGGCGTGCACCATCGCCATCCGCTACTCCGTGGTTCGCCGGCAGTCCAAGCTAAAGCCTGGGTAATGCCACGCATCCCGCTGGGAAGGGGACTGTACCCTGTGTTCCCCCACGCCAGTTTGTATTTCTTCTCCTCATTTTATCTTTCAGCCCATCACTGGCTGATTTCCTGGCCCAGACAGGGCATGATAAACATGCTTCCCCTTTGTTTACATTAACGAGCTTCAGTCAAAGTACAAGAGAATGTTTACAGTTCTTTCCAAGATAAGTGTCATACTTTGAATAGGTCAGTGGCTCACACAGGCAACTTACTCTTTTATAACTGGCCTTCCCCTGTAATCCCATGAGCAGAATCCAGACAAAATGGACAAGTTGCTGAATTCTTATTCCATAGTGCCCTACTAATGAATGCGACATTAAAATACCTTCCAACATCCAGAAATCTAATATCCAAAGTTTAAGCACTGAATTGTATTCAGTGTTGAATCCCCATTATTTTTAAAGAAATATGTTAATTTGAATGGATTACAAAGATTTCCATTTAAATATCCTTTCAAAAGCAGAAAGATCCTAGTGAAAACAGTTCGGTTCAAACACAAACCAGAGGAGCACAGCAGCTGAACTGTTGTAATAACCAACTCCATTGATTGAAGGCCTAAATGTACCAACCATAGAAGTGATAAAGAACATCCAAAAACAGCTCAGAAAACTTTAAATGATTCAGACTCAAATATTTTCAGGGAAACATTTCTACACACAGAGCCACTGTGAAAAAGATTCCATTTAAAAAGCCAAAGTTTATCAGGGTGCAATGCCGCTGCCTTTTCTGGAACACCTAACAACTTGCTGTCCTTGAAAGCCTCATTCTCATCCTCTCCTGCAGTCCCTACTCCCCTCTGTACTAACTGACCACATCAAGCCTTTTCTACACTGTTAGGCTTTTTTGGGGTTGTTTCTCCAACAGCTCAGCAAGCTGCACAGATTTGCTGCCACACTGTCAGCTCAGTCTTGTGCACACGCTGCTTCTTGGTAATGAAAAATGCCATTTTCATTCTGCAGTTGGCAAGGTAACAGTAGCTATGCCCATGTCCACACTCTCCCTGCTTCATCAGCTGTCTTCCAACAGGGAACAAGAAGCAAAAATCCTTGACTACCAGACTCAGCAAGAGAAACTGCTGCCCCAGCTGGCAGCAGCCTATGCCTTTCATTTCACCAATGACTACCTGCAGGAGCTATTCGACAGGGGGTACAGAGAGATCCAGAGGAAGAACTTTGACATGCTGCCAGAGGTGAGCTGTAGCAGGATTAACTCATACAGAACTTCTGTTCCCTAAATGTTAAAGTATTTTAGCAAATTGGACAAGCATTCCTCTCACCACTAGAGAACTGGAGAAAGAGGAAGCACTAATTGCTCAAATGACGTGTCCTAGATCTGCAACCAGTCAGCAGCAGCATTCACTGTACCACCCCAAACTTTTTGTTTTGGGAACCATTGCAGAGTGAAAAGTCCTTGAAAAGCATGTCCAAAGCCTCGTTCCAAGTAGCTGGTGGCACAAAGTGTTATTACACAACTTCAGCTCCAATGCGCATGCACGTACATCTGAGCCAAAACCAAAATGTGACTTTTTAAACAGAACAGAATATTTTGCAATTAGGTGTTTGAAATGAAAACACACTCTGAACAAAGGTGGCCAAAGCCAGAACTGGCTGAGAGAAACCCAAAAATGCATAAACTGACTAGAGTGTGCCCAGCAGGATCATGTGCAGCATCCCAGAGAGACACAAAAGGTCAGGCTCAGGGAACTGGGTGCTACCAGCATTCAAAGAGGAACCTGATAGGGATTGCATGCCCAGATATTGCACAAAATTAAAAAAAGGAACTAATTCTGAGGATCCCATTGGTAATATCCTGGGTTTTTTCTCTTTTTTTAACAGCTCCATGCATTATCTTCAGGTTTTAAAGCCATGATCACTCAGCACTGCACTGCAGGAGTGGAGGTCTGTCTCCGGGCCTGTGGGGGCCATGGCTATTCCCTGCTGAGTGGACTGCCTTCCTTGTATACCAAAATACTTGCCTCTTGTATTTATGAAGGGGAAAACACCATTTTGCTCCTGCAAACTGCCAGGTAACAATTCAAATGTGTTCATCTAAAAGCCTGCCCCCTCATTTATTCAGCCTTTACCACTTCTTCTCCAAAACCAGCAAAACCAGCTACTCCTTTCTCACAGCACCATCTAAAAATACAGCTCAGGATATAAACTATTCATGCCTTCAGTCTAACAAGCATGGAAGTGTGTGGGAACTGGATTATCTCTTCTATTTTTGGTTTGGGGACGTATGCAGGTGCTGTTCTGCATAACCTCATTTTCCTCTTTGCCTGGTAGCACAGCAAAGGTATTGCTGTGAAAGTTTTGTGGGTAATTTTTTAAGCAACCAATGTGACAATGGTGCCATGTAATGCAGTATTGGTAAAGTGGGGTCAATTCAGAGGAAGCAAAGTTGTTGGATACTGAAAGTGGCTGAATTATGCTCCAAGAACATCACTTTTCTCCAAACATGCAGACTCATGACTATCAAGAGAAGATGAAATACAGGGTAAAGAAACTACAGCTGCTTGAACTTTTAATAATGCTTGTTTCTACTAGAAGGAGAAAATCAGGACACTTCCAAAGGTCAGAGCACCACATAGCTCCATGATGCCATGCAGACATTTCTGCACTCATTAGTGCTTTTTGCAAGATCAACAGCAAAGTCAAGAGAAATGCTGTACCCTTTTAATTCCAGACCTGGTCAGTCTAGCTCATAGCAGAGGTACCAAAAAAAACTAAGGGAGGGGGGAATGCTCCTTGTGAACTCTCTGCAAGGGTCTCGTGTGTTAACATAATGTGACTGTGTGTTGGGGATCACAGAGGGTAAGACCAAATCACCATTAAAGCTCCAGAGCATTGAGACTCAGGTTGCAAAGTTGATAATGTATTGAATCACTACACTGCTGAGACTGCCAATAGCCACAGCAAGTTTCTGCTGAAAAAAATATCATTATGGATTGCTGTAGTATTTAGTAAGGCAGACAGCCCCCCCCTGAGACCCACCACAGATCAGGTTAGTGTGGAAAACATACAAAACAAAAGGTCATTACTTGTTCAAGTCCAATGTGGGCCACTGCTGGGATGGGTCGCACCTTGCTGCTCCTCACCTGAGCCCACTTTACTTTTTGCATGTCTGTTTGCTGCAAGATCAGCACCATACCCTGCTCTGATTGTTACCCTCTTCCCAGGTTCCTGATTAAGTGCTTCATGGCAGCCAGTGCTGGCCAGCCTGTGCCACCATCTGTCACTTATCTGGCTGCAGTGAAACATGGGAAGTGTCCAGCCAAGAACAAGTTGGATTTTCTCAGTCCAGATATTTACATTGAGGCCTATCAACACGTGGCACTCAGGTCAGTACAGAGGATGGGAGACAGAATTTCTCTCTTTGACATCAGAAATGTGTTAAGAGCTCAGCTTCTTCCTTGCTTTAAAAGGTGGTAAAATAAAATAAGTTAAACTAGGATTGGTGCTGAAAAAGAAAAGGAAGGCTGCACAGGGTTAGCAGCCATGTCAGATGTTCAGTATGAAGCTTTCACATTCAGAAGTTTTTAAGCCATGTGCTAGTGAACAACTACATTTCACAGAGTTGGTGGCACTATTAAAGTAAATCCCAGACCACATCACTGAGTTGCCATGCAGTAAAATCTTTATTGGACCCTGAGAAATTCTATTAGAATCTTAAAATTTCCCATACCTGAGAAAGTGATGTTTGTTTTCAAGAACAGACAGCAAGAACAGCAAGAACAGAGCCTCTCATTCTGTCTGTAGCTTTTCAACTACACACATTCAGCAACTCAACATAAATAAAAATTATATCATGAGTGGTCTCAGAATTATGTACACAGTTATGGGCTCTATAGGTGCCACTTCTGAAAATCAGGGAAAAAGACAACCCTGCTGTCATTGAAACCAGTGTAAAAACAGCCACTCTTCAAAAAGCTTCCTCAATGGGAACAGGATTTGAATCCCTGTGTAGAAAAGGAGAAACATAATGTGACAGCAGTCCAGTATTACTGTTTGTTTTGCAAACTCTCCTTACACACACACAACCCAAGAAAGGCTCAGCCAAACCCCTGTTAAACTACCCTGGAAGCTGAGAAGGCAGAAATCCCTCAGGACCAGGGTGGTCTGGGTTCTTCTCACAATTTATATTTAGACTTTGCATAATCTAAGTTCACCCATACTGAGTGTAGATAACTCCAGATGTCAGAAATGCCAGTTTGCACTTCAGTCACACCCAACTCCTGAGTGCAAATTCACACATGTGGGATGCACATACAAAATGCTTTGTGCTTTTTCAATTTTCCAGGCTCACAAGCAGCACAGCAGCAAAACTACAGGACTTGATCCAGTCTGGAGTCAAAAAGCACGATGCATGGAACCAGTGCACAGTGCAGCTGGTGCAGGCTGCAAAGGTTAGCAAAATTTATCTGCTAATCTGATGTTTGTCTTTATGAAACAATATGCAACAGAAATGGCATGATTAGCTTAAAGCCTCAGGGCTGTTTATTGTTTCCTGTTGGCATCTAAGAGACACCACAAACACTGTCACTGTGGTCTGCATGGTGGAAAAGTTGTATTAAGAAGCAATTCCTTATCTGGAAAATTTGCTGTCTGTATAGGCCAGGTGGAAAAAGACTAGGAGAAATGAAAGGGAGAAAAAATACATTCACTGTTATGCTGCCACTACTGGCAGAATCAGACCTCCCATATCCTGCAACAAAACCCCAGCATCTCCGGCCAACACTCATCTTTTTATAAGAATCCAGCGTTTCTGGTGTCCAGAGGAGTCTTCCTAAAGCCACACCACTGAAAGCTGGTGGAGTCACAGCAAAGGATGAAACATGCCTGGTACTTCTTCCATCTGCTGGAAAGATAACTGCAGGGAAAAGAGTTAAAACCAGTGATAAGTGCAATGTTAACTACTGCTGAAAGATAAATCAAATTTATAAGAGATGCTTTCAGCTGAAGTAGCATTGGGACAGCAGCCTTTGTTCCCTAAAACAAGGGTGAATTAATACAGAATTAAGCAGAAGAGAGGAGAAAAGCCCAAAATATTAATGAAAACTAAATCTGTTGATAGTGCTGTATCTCCAAAACCAAAATTCTTTTAATATGCAATTAAGTGCAATTCCACTACAGTTATGGTGAAGGCCTTCCCTTCCCCAACTTACTTTAACATCATTAACTGTTTCTGAAGAGCCTAACATAAGCAGAGGGCTGGCTGTGGTATCATCAGTGCTGCTGGTAGACTCTTCAGAAAATGGGATCTGGGCCCCCAAAGACTCTTAAGTACTTCAGGGACAGGAAAAGTCTCCAAACCTCTTAAATTTTCCCCATAACTTTAAAATTTTGATGTACTGCTGCTTTCTTGGGGCAATTCTGTATTTACTTCTTATTCCATACCTTCCCTGGAGATTCACCCACACATCTGGCATGGCAGCTCTCTGAACTGACACCTGGCAGCTCTTAGCTGAGTGGCTCAGACACTGGGCAGACTCCACACAAGTTAATTGCTTGAGTTAATTGCTTGAGTGCCCACTCAGGGCCACTCAGCTTCTCAGACAGGTTCTGCACTCCACACTGGCCCCCAGCTCTGCTGCTTCACCATGGCAGCAGGAAAAGCAGCAGTACAGGTGTGACATGCTTACACCTGCAGCTGGAAGGGAACTGAGCAGTGGGGGAGTGAACCCACACAGATCCCAGCACCAGCAACCACCCCCAGCAGTGTCAGTGTAGCCAGAGTCAGCCTAATTAATGCATCTCTGCACCTCTGCTAATATTCTGTTCTGGGTCAGACATTCTACTGGTGTGTGACCCCAAAATTACCAGTTTACTTAAAACCACAAAAGTGGGAGGTAAATTTAGTTGTTCTTATGTGACAATGGTGTTTCCAGAGCTGAAGCCTTGTAGACATTGATCCCAAAGTACCATGAGCCGAGGCCTTCAACAGAAGTTTTCTCCTGTTGATGTACAACCAACATTCACTTACAACACAAGCACATTTCAATGTGTTTCCTTCACATAAACTCTTTGGGATAATGATCAGAACTATTTAGAATAAATATCAGCATGATTTCTAAAGCAGTTTTATGGAGTTTACAAATACCATGGCGTTGACTGTTTACACATTCTGTCTTCTGCTGTTGCTGTAAGCCATGAATGTGAAAGGCCTGGTCACCCAGCAAACAAAGGATACAGACTGGAGAAGTGCCAGGGAAATGAAAAGGTTTTATATTCTTTGCAAGAACATTTGAGTCATTTGGCCTACTAAAGTGTTTGAGGTGCATTCACTGTTGATTGCATTTGTTTTCCAGGCTCACTGCCACTACATTGCAGTGAAAAACTTTGCAGAAACTGTGGAAAAACTTGAGACCAAGGCTGGCATCCAGAAGATTATGAAACATCTCTGTGACCTCTTTGCACTACATGGGATCTTCTCAAACACAGGGGCCTTCCTGCATGATGGATACACATCTGCAGCTCAAATGGACATGGTCACAGCAGCCTACCTGGACCTCCTGGCTGTCATTCGGTGAGCTGCTTTGGCAGGACACACACAGCTCTGCAGTTTATCCCTGTGCTAGATATAAAAGGGTGCTGCTGTACCTATGGCAACATCTCCACAGTCAATTCACCTCATTCAGTGTTTATTTCCAGTACCTGGCAGTACTAGAAATTGATTGAAACATCTACTCAGAGCTTGTTTTCGTGGCAAAACAGAGCCCAGTGTCCAGCTCCTTTGCAATCTCTAAAGTTCTGTAACATGAAGGCTTAAATTATAAATGAAGAAGTCATGAACACTTTCTACCATCTGCAGTAGAGTGAAAGCAGGAAAATATGTAGTCAGAGCACACTGGCAGGAGGCAGCCACAGCAACCCATCACACATTGCAAAATCTGCTCAAGCCACAGCTAATACATCCTCCTCTGTTGCCATGGCTGAGCTGCAACTGGTACCCAAACAATCCTGCCTACAGCTACTTCAGATGCATCTGCTCTACACCATTTATTAGCAACTCTGTGGATTCTGAGTTAAGGTTTTCACTTACCGCAACACTCACAGAGGGTTTTTGACAAAGGGTTCAGCTGTTTGTTTAGAACATAGTAACTTATGGTGCAGAGGAGTTGCTACTGTATCTAAAATTCTACCTAAGCCACTTGGAGAGAAACAAGAACACACTATAAGCAAGGGCTGAACAGGGCTGAACCAAACAGCAAGGGTTTTCAGAACCGGTAACAGAATCTGAATTAAGTGATAAGTTTAACATAACATTTTCAGAAGCCTAACATTGTCTTTGGAATTCATTGCAATTTCTGTGTTAGTCCATGCCTTGTTAACAGGGTTCAGGAATGGAGTATTTACATATTTACAGTTAGTAGAAAGGATATAACCTCTTCCTCGTCTGTAGCAAAAACCCAGCCTTTCCCAAACCCTCAGACAGCTCTTCCCCAAAAGGAACTGGAAGATAGAAATGCTGACATTTGAGCAAACCACTTTGCATCCTAATACCTCAAGTGTGAGGTACAACCAGCACAACTTCCTACACCCAGGATGATGGAAGGATGAGGAAAAAGAAACCATCTCCTGCTTAGGAGATGCTGCCTGTGCTCTGGCCCTCCATACTGGCCCCTGGACGGGTCAGGGTTGTTTTGCTCTTACAGATACGAATAGAAGAGCACAGCACCTCCTGATGAGATAACAGAAATACTGAAAGGCAGATGAAGGTTGAAGATCAGCAAAGCAACTTCACATCAATCTAGTAGGAACCTTATTCCATTTTATAAGACACACAGCACAAGAAAAATGAAAGAAAGACAAAAACCAAAAGAACAAACTGACGGAGACTACTGAGAAAAAAATCTGACACGAGTCCTGAATTAGGGATGGAGCCCGAGTGATGGAGCCAGGGTGAAGACCCTGCAAACACCCACTCAGCAGCGCAGACAACTCAGGGCAGTAGTAGAACATCACAGAATCACAAAATTATTAGGGTTGAAAGGGACCTCTGGAGATCATCTAGTCCAATCTCCCTGCCAAGGCAGGGTCACCTAGAGATGTCTCTGAGGAATCAGAACAAGCAGGATTTCCCCACCCAGTAAAGACAAGAGGAAAACTAGCCCAAGCTTTCCAAAAGAAACCTGGAATCTGCCAAGTGTCTCTTTGGTTTATTTTCCCATCTTGCAAAGCAGTACCCTGTCAGTAACAGGAATGTCACTCCTGTGCTCTGTAGGAAGGATGCTGTGCCACTGGTGGATGCTTTTGACTTCACAGACCAGAGCCTGAACTCTGCTCTGGGCAGCTACGATGGGCAGGTTTACCAGCGCCTCTACGAGTGGGCTCAGAAGTCACCCACCAACCAGGTAGGGATGAACTACAGCTGGGCAACCTCCACAGCAGCCAGGGCAGAAACTGCTTCTCTTCTAACAAAAGCAATACAAAATATAAGAGACAAGAGCTTTTAATTCCTCTTTGTATCACATTGTACAGAATAAGCTAAAAGAAAAGTCTGTTTACATATTATGGAACAGCACTAAATGCAGGGTATTTACTATACACTAATGCTTCTACTAGTGCAAAACTTGGGGTTTTAAATATGTTTAACCAGAAAGGGTATAAGTGTTAAACAAGGCAATTCGATCCTTCATGGTCTTTAGCACTTTGCTTTCTCAATTCATCCATACTGTGGAGTAATGTAAAAATTTCTTGTGATGTAAATATGTATTGCTCTGTTTGAAAACTCATTTGGCCTTGAGTGAGATTTTTACTGTGGTAATGGGTATCCCTTTGAAATTCCACAGTTGAACAAGAAATTTGCCTTCAGCAAACATTCAAGTCCAAGCATATTTTCTGAGGTTAAATAGTATGCTGTCCCCTTTGGGAGGAGTGTGGTGTGCTGGTTATGAAGGACAGCACATATGATAGGGAAAAAGATCTTGCACATAGTTGACGCAGCTGCTGGTTTTTTGGTTGTTTTTTAAGTAGTGCAGCTTTATGTATTTCAAAGATTGTTCCTAAGGAAGAAAACAAAAAACAGCCTTTCCCTTCTTAATTGCCATTAATTCCCTTCCACATTCTCTTTCTGAACAGATGAGCCCAGCCTACGAGAGGTATTTGAAGCCACTTCTGCACAACACGCTATCGAAATTATGAAGAACATGTTCAAAGTGAAGGGGACACATTTCCTCCTGTTCTTTGTGCAACAGTACATTTATGAAGCATCAGTAATGACTAATCAGAATTAATAATCAGTTGCTTACTTGCAGTTACAACAAGTATGAATGATTCTAAGCCAGTCATTTGCAATTAGACAGATGCCAACAGCGCTGAGTGGTACCTGCTGCTGTGAGACAATCTAGTCAGGAACGGTCCAGGGTTCACTGTTTTCTATCCTGAAGTGTGTTGACAGCATCAAAACTCTCATTTGACTTTCTTATTCTCTTTCTAAATCCACTATATGATGATTGAGGGAAAAAAAAACCACCACCACACTGTGAACCCTCTCTCAAGTGTGTTGTATCTACATAGTGCCTTCAGAAAACCCAAACCAACCAACTTTACTGAAAAATCCGTGGTGAAATCATGATCATTTGTTTTTAGGAACAAGTTGTTCTCTTCGATCAGAAACTATATTAGAAAGTGCATCTGTTTTGACAATTAAAATAGCTCTTGATTTGCTCAGCACTGGAATATTCCTGCCTAATGAAGATGCAGACAAAGCTGATGCCAGCTCCAGTCTGCAGAATTTACCTTCCCATTAATAGAGCTTCTCATTTCTATAAATCTTGAGCTCCAATAAGTGTATTATTTGGAATACTGCTTCTCTAATTATTATACTTCATAATTATGGAAAGGGCAAGCTGATCCAGGCCATTCATTAATTTGCTCATAAATTAAGTGTTGCAAAGAACATCTTGTGATTATAATTCAATGCCAGTTAACACAAATATTTCTTACCACGTGTTGCAAGAAAGAAACAACTTTTCCTGAGCTTCATCAGTTCTGCTTCTCTTCCCTCCTTCTTAGCAAGAATAAAGCTCTCACTGCTGCCTCTTATTACATAAGTCAAAAACCTGCAACGTATGAACAGGAAGAGACAAAATATCACAGAGAAATACCCCCAAGACAGCCTTCAGAACCAGATTTGGGATGGAAAGCTCCCACATACTTGGGACAAGAACTTCCTGGGAGAACAGGATCCACTCCATGAAACAGATACCAACTCCCTTACTCCCAGCTGCAGCCAAGTTAGATCATACCCAGAAATTCTATTAATAACTATGACAAAGGGACCAGGATAAGTAGAAATCTCTGTATGAAATTGAGTAAAGCCACAGCATTTGAGTGCCTTGACTTGAACATCACTAGAAAAAACATTTTGCAGTTGGAATTATATATATAAAGTCACTACATAAAGTGCTAACAAACCAGGCAACTCTGTTAGCAGCTACAAGTATTTAGGCTCTGTGATCCCTCCATCCCTACCCCTTTATTCAGTACAAATATTTGCCATCCTTCTATCAATCTAAAGCAGTTTTCAGAACACAAGCTTTGTCTATAATGAAGACATTTGAATCAACTGATTAACATAAAAAGGAACAAATTCCATCATTAATGGAAGAAACCAGGGTCCTACTAGAACACACCAACTACTCCACAGCACAAAAAACAGGACTTGGGTGGGAGGTTTTTTGTTTGGTTAGGTTTGGGTTTTTTAAGCATGAGAATTCTAAAAGACAAAAAGAAAATACAAAACAGTATTCTGTATTTCACATTTTTATTAGCTTCTTCTGGCAGGCATTACACTTGGGAATAATATTGCACCAGGCATTAAAAATATGAATTCTACCACAGGGACATTTTGCATTTAGAATCCAATATAAATATTTGTAATCATATTTCCATGGCTACAGATAATATTTGGTTGCTTGATTTATATGCATAGAAAGAAACAGTTGTCATAACTGTAAGAAACTGTACTTATCAAGTACTTTTAAAGGGTGGGATTTGTTTTCCTAGAATATTACAATACTGTTTATTGATTTAGAAACTAAATTAGTCTACACAATAGCAGCTTCTCCCCAACTGCATTTTAAAATCTTTTGTTTCTTGCTCCCAGTGTCATAGCATTAGATGGATTAGAAACCATTTAAACAAGAGGTAATTTTAGCACTTTGAGTCGAGTCAGAGAATTGTGTTAATGACACAAAATACCCTATTGTACTGATTCTTCGGACTCCCTCTTTCAAACAAAAAGGTGTCTTGACTGAACAGGCACATGCACGGTTTTTTTTCTGAACTGGACAAAAGAACAGAGCTGCTAGAGAATGAAACTCCTCCAGTCCTCACTGATAAACAATAAATAGTCGTATAAAAAAAGCCCATATTGTTGCTTTAGTCAAAATCCAGACTCTCTTGGGTTCACTGTCCAATGAAGTTGCTAATCACTGAAGTGGCTCCTGTGGAGTCAGAATCAGTCATCTGTTTTCCGTGCCAGTCTGCAGAAAGTCCAGTTGTGCTCCACTGTGTTTTCATTGGCACGCTCGCTCATGTGGTGGACGCGGGTGTTCCTGATGGTGAAGCCTTGCTTGGTGATGTACTCCATGAGATGCACTCGCAGCGACACTTCCTGGTGGTAATCGCACGGCCCAAAGGTGAAGGACACCTGGCAGTCCCTGGTGTCCATCATGTGCTTGTTCCACTTGGTGAAGTGGTTTGAAATGCCTTCCAGCAGTGCATGGACCTTGGTCGTGATGGTGAGCTGCGTGATGATCACAGCCACCGGGTTGGAGTACTTGGAAAGCTTGCGGGTGCTGGACAGCTCCACCACCTCCTCAAAGGTATCCACAGGATACAGCGGCTTGGGGTCATTGAGACACTGAATCAAGGGCTCAATCTGATAGAAGTCTGCTTCCTTCCGGAGCAGGTCAAACTCCTTGAAGTCCAGTGGCAAAGTGAGCTCTGAGGTCCTTAAAAAGTTAAGAACATAACGGAAAAGTGGTCCATCTCTGTCAATAAAGTAATTGCCCTGAGAGTCCCTGGCAGTGGGGAAGTCTCCCCTGAACATGGCCCCGAGCATTGAGTCAGGATATCTCGTTAGAGTTGTGAGGGAGGTCGTATACATGTGTCCACCCACATTTAGCGTGACTGGATCAGTCATCTAGAAAGAGAGAAATTGCAGAGTTTATCAAGCCCCAAAAAGAAGATTCGATCACCTTGCTGACACACATGGTAAATACTGCTGGAAAACTGGGGGAATCACACTTCTCCTGTTCAATGCCTCTAAGGGCTGCTCAAACCTGAACAAATCCATGCCACCTAGCAACAAGGCACAACTGGCAACTAGACAGGATGATACTTAGCATGCAGAATGCACATTTCCAGAATGCTTTAGAAATCTTAACAACTGAGCCACTGTCGCAGGATCAAGTTTAGCATTCAGGCAGCAAGTTTTTTCCTATTCTACAGATGGGGAAATGAGAACAGAGAAATTTCCTGAAGAACAAGTTAGTCAGAATGAGGCCCAGCAATGTTCCTTACTTTCACAATCTGTCTCTCATTCTAGAACAAAACCAAAACCAAAAAAAAAGGAAAGAAAAAAAATCAGCCAAACAAACGTTAAGCCTCTTTTTATCCCTCAAAAGAGGAAGACAATGCAGGTTTAAACATAGGACCAAGAGCTCACAATCAAAATAATCCAGGCTTTGGCTCAGAGGCTTCATTAAAACAGGCAAGGAGAAAAAACTTTCCGTTTTTAACTCTAAAAAGAAATATTTATTAACAAATTAGCGTGCTGCATAAAAGTGGAGAGCAGAGCACAAACCAGTCTGCATCAGATTCCAGATAGCACATGGGGAAGCAAGAGAGAAAGGAACATAAATCCCATCTGGCCATCAACTCTAACAACCAGGACTGCAGCCAGCCAGAGAAAAGAGACATATGCATGGCAGCAGAATGAGAAGGGGAGGAAAATAAGATGTGCTTGTCTAGTTTGAGACAAGGTTTACAAGGAAAAATACTTTTCTCAATAAATAAAATGATAAAAGTCCTTTAAATAATAAGCAAAAAGCATAAACTATTTTCGGCTTTTGTGTTAGGAAAATGGTAACAGTGAGCTCGAGGCATCAGTTCAGTCCTGGCTGATTGTCCCCAGCAAATGTGAACCTGGGCACTCCCCACAACGTGCACAGGAGGTGTTCAGCACTCCAGGGAAGGTGTGTACGCTGTTGTAAAGCTGTTTTAACAGGCATAGTTTCCCTTCTCTCATGACTGAAGCTCTGGATCTACAGAAGACAGATCTGGAAGGACTCTGGCTGCAGGAGCTTGGAAGCCCAGTTGTAGTGCACAGTGCACACCTGCACTCACCATATATCCCCAGTCTCCATTATCCATCTGTTCACGTGCTTGAGCTGTGGTATTCCAAGTTTAACAGAAGGCTGCTGAAAGGATACACAATTCCTCTCCTCTTATCTCCCTGCAGGAAAAAGCACACACAAACACAGAACAAAACATGGCAGACCATCAGTACCTACAAGAACACCAAGGGGAATGCTTTCCAATCAAAGGCAGGCTCTCTGCCAGGAAAGCATTCAGCTACAAAGTCATATTAGCAGGAGAATCTGCAAACCCTCTTTTCCCTCCTTCTCCCATCACATTACCCACAGGACTGCCTCTGGAGCATACGTAACCACTCCACCAGTTGCCTCCACCAGTTTTGTTGAATAACAAGCAATGTGCCTCTGAGGGCAATACATGTTCACAAGCAACCTTTCACCTGGGAAACTGTGAGTACTTTAAAAGACAGATGTCACTTTCCCAATTAAAAAAGTTTATTTAGCCACCTCTGAGGTCACATACATGATCTGTTAATATTAGTCAACATTCCCATGCTCCAGTTTCAAACTGCTCAGAAAAATAAATCAAGCATGAAAGTCAATGAACACTAAGAATAAAAAAACCCTCACTGCAGAATTAATAATTCAGTAGTGGAGAACTGCAACTGATAGCAAGAACATTAATCTACAGACAAAGAGTATGAAAGGACTTCGCAGACACCTACTCTCAAAAGCAATCTCTGTAGGGACAAGCCAGAGGACATCTAACATGCTGTCAACACACTCCAACAAAAGCAATTTGAGAAGAGATTCATGCTGTGACTTCCCAGAAGATGCTGAACTGTTGACTTGCATAACAAGGAGACTGTCCACAGGAGCACAAGGCAAATCCAGAGCCAGGCTGTGCAGCTCAAGAAGGGGAAAGTGAATGACCTCAGAGTCCAGTGTTGATTTGCCAAAGGTGGCCTGTCAACCTTGTCAAGCGATGGAAGGACAGGGAAGCCAGTCATCAGTAAGCCTTTATCCCTGCCCAGAGCCTGCCTCTCTGCTAGAATTGCTGAAAATTTAGGTCAGCCTGTTTTAAGTAGGGTAGAGCTTCTCAGCTTTGTTTATTTTTACATCTTAAAAGACCACACAGTTCCCAAGACTTCTGGTCCCATCCTCTCTACTAACAAACTTCAACATACAGCCACCCAGCTAAAGGCAGCACAAAGATTTAGCCAAGCCAGAGCCCCACACTGCAAAACTACTCAATGTTCACAGTTAATTCCCAACCAAAAAAGATAACTTGCCCTTCTCATTGCTAGGAAATGAGGTGGGTTTTATTCACCACAGAACAAGGCAGCACATCCCACCTCTCTGTGCTCTGCTGCCCTGACCAAATCCACAGCCTGGGCAAAACACTGTCCAGCAGGTCAGGTCCTTGGGACCCAGCAGCACAAGCACAGCCTCAGCTGCATCTCAGGTGGATTAAAGAGTAAAAAAAACCAAAATCAGTATATGAAAATAGTGAGGTCAGACAACAGAAGACTAAGGAATACTAAGATACAGAACAAGTCATACCAGGATCCTATTTTTACAAATTAGAGACAAGAGTATGCCTCAAGAGAGTACATTAAAGCACATCCCCCAGCAGCAGATAAACCTGGAACACCAGCTCTTTTGCCAACCTCTGTAATTATTTTTTTTAACTGCTCACAAATCAAGAAGTGAATTCTTTCAGGGTTTTGCTGTTTGGTTTTTTGTTTCATTTTGTTTTGTTTTAGTTTTTTGTGGGGTTTTTTGTTTGTTTGCTTGGGGGTTTTTTGCTTGGTTTGGTTTTGGGGTTGTTTTTTTTTTTTAATTGTCACTCAAGTGACAATTGAGCAAAACTTTGAGCAATAGACCAGACCTTTTAAATTCTAGCACTTGAAGGTGTTATTCTGTCAAGTACAAGACAAGAATAACATGCAGATACATTAAAACCATATGAGACTGGTACAGGTTTCTGATACTCACTTGAAAGTGAAATGATGCAGCCAGCCAGAAACCTCGCCAGTAATCATGACAGAAGAGATCTGCAGTCTTAATAAAATTAACTCAAATTACACATCCAGAATATTTCAAAGGCAAAGATGTCCATCAGTGATATTTTAACTAGCAAATATGATGTTATTTTGGTCAGCATTTAAGTCCAGTACAGATGAACCAAGACTTCATCAGGGAAAGAAAGAGATGACACTGCAAGCCGGTGCAAAGGCATGATTTAATCTTTGATCCCAGCACTGCTATGTAACACCAGAGTGAAAAATTTACAAGAGCAATTATCTGGAACAAACCTAGCCCTCAACATAGAAGGGGCATGGAGAAATCTCTGTGACCTTTGTGTAAGGACCCAGAACCACAAGGCACATACAGACCTCCCTGGCAAACCAGTGCTGGAGCAAGATGTGCCACACTAAAGGAGATACCAGGAGGCCATCCTGAAATGCCTGAGTGTGATCCCAACTCTTTACTACTTCCCTCGTCAGCCTGGGAGCTCTGAATTTCCAGACAACTTCACAGATGAAAGCAGCTTAATTTTGGGTACAACCTGAGCTAAGGACTCACCAACCACACCACAGCAAGGCTGAGGATGGACATCCTTAATGGCACATGCCCTTGCAGTGATGCTTTAAATCCTCCTGAATGGGACACAGTGAACACCAGGGGGTGGGCAGACACTCCATCCATCCCCCAGCACAGGGAGCCTCAAGCCAGCTCTGTCCTTGTGCCACACACCGATGGACTGCACGCAGGGACAAGCTTGCCAACACAGCTACTCCTGTCCAGACAGCAAATCACAGATGACACACAGCCATATCCCAAGGCAGCCTACATTTGATAACCACAAAAGAATATTTAAAGTGAAATTCAGTCAGACAAATTGCTGACACAGTTCAGCCAAACGGGATGTCCCTCTCTGGTGGGAGCAGAAGTGCACAGACGGTGTCAAACCACAGTCCTGCTGTGGTGACACTGCTCTGCCTGCAGGGAGGGGACACGCAGCAGTGACACGGTCACTGGGGCTCCTGCCACGGCCCAGCACAGCCAGAACTGGAATGGCACGGTGAGAAGCAAGAAAAGCACTCAGGTCATCACTTCATACTCGACACACCAAACTGGATACCTGCATTTATAAAATGCTCGCTCTTATTTCATATGTTATGACTCAGAGGATTACAGGGCTGTTTATCAGCAACACTGCTGCAACAGGTAGTGCCACTAACTCCAGCAGGGCTTCTCCCAGAACACAGCTGCAAACCAGTTTGCAAGCTGAAATTCAAAGAAAGCATTTAAGAGTCAGATGAACGTCTGCACCTGTGAAAACACACACAGACACACACACAGACAGAAACACACACACACAGGCCAGGCCAGGGATGCCAGCAGCCCTGCCAGGCATTCACACTGCTGGCACTACAGGCTACCACCACTCCTGGAGAGGCCCCTGCAATGGTGCAACATGCAGTTACTCCAAGGAGGAGCAGAAATACACCAAGCTGTTGTAAGTCAAGAGGCACAGACCACCTGATTTGCTCTGAATGTTCCTCACCTAGTTTTTCAAATAAGAATTAAGGGATTTACTTGTGGCAATAGTCTTTCATGGGCAGTTTGGTATCAATATTACAGCACAGGCTGTTTAACCTCAAGAGTTACTTTTGATTCCTATGTCAATAGAGAGATGGAAGGAATTCTAGCAGTGGCAACTTAAAAATTAAAAAGAGCAAGGTAAGACTCCGACAAACACTTGGCATTTCAGCTACTCACCCCCTGTGTGAGCTCCCTGCCTCTCACACTTAGATCTCACAAGATGAGAAGGAACTCCATCCACCAGTACAGTTATGCTGTACAGGGACAACCTCTCTCTTTCCCAGCCAGTCAGAAAATTTGAAAGGCAAGTTCTTACTGTAAATTATTGGTGACTCACCTGAACTGACAAACACTGAGCAGCATCAGTGCTGACTGCTCTCCACCAAACTCCAGGGAGCTGATGGTCTGCAGAGCACCCCCTGAGTTCCAGCTCTGTGCCACCCTAACCAGGAGAGTGAGGAGGAGGAGGAACGGTCTCAAAACCTTTCACCAAATCTTCTTGCAACTCAGCAGATCGGCTTCACTAAAGAAAGCACCTACTGCCTTCTACACATGTCAAGTTTATCATGACTAATGCAGTTTATTAGAAGTTAACTTAGCTCTTGCTTTTCTTGGGTTGTTTTTTACTAATACTCAGTCTTTACCTCAGGCAGGATGGAAAAACGCTCACGCTAGCCACTCAAAATGTTCACTCCTTTATGTTTAATTGCTTCACTATAAATTCCAAGCTCCTAAAGTTTCCATCCCTTCCCCAAGGAGCTCTGTGACATCCTGTTTTAAGCCCTGATTCCAAACCTTTATTTCAACTGCTTCTTGCTGGAAGAGCCCACATCCCAGTACGACTTTGGCCCTCCTATAAGAGACCCAAAGGAGGACTCTCATATCCAGCCTGGTCCTGCCGAAGCAACCCAGGACACTCAAGCTTCCAGGACCTGTGATAATAATTAGGGTTTATTCATGTACTTTGCTTCAGTGACATTAACCAGTGTTTTTCCATTGAGGAAACATGTCTCTGAACAGTTTTGGTGGCGAGCAGGTGTCAGAAACACCCAGCCTCCCTGCACACAAATGGGGCTTAGCACACATACGGACCAAGGAATGACAGCAACGCGGGACAGAAATCCCCCCGGAAAGCCCAGAGTGGGGTCCAGGGCTTCAGCAGGAGCCGGGAGGAGCCCGTTTCCATCCCAGAAGAGCCAACGAGATGGTGGTAAAAGAACTCTCCCCCGGATCACCGTGATTCAGCAAAGATGCTGGCAATTAACCCCTTCTGCCTCTCTCCCCGCAAGTGACCCGCGAGCCCACGGCCTGACCCCCACCCCAGAGCAGGGTCCCAGCTCTCCTCCTCTCCCGCCGGGGAAGCAGGACCCGCTCCCCTCCCGGTCCGGAGCGGAGCCCCCGGCTCCCGGAGCCTCCCTGCCGGGGCTCACCGCCGGCACCGCGGCTCCCACCGGGCATCCCCCGCGCCCGACGGGAACGGGACCCGTAACACCGGTCCCATCCCCGCCTGAACTCGGGGCCTCCGCCCCCATTGCCCGGCCGGGCACGGCCCCGGGAGCCCGGCGCGGCACCGGCACCTGCCCCGCTCCCGCTCCCGCTCCCGCCGTGACGCGCTGCCCTCCGCGGCCGCGGCCCCCGCCCCGCACCGCCCCCCGAGCCGGGGCAGCCCCGGGCCGGGCCCCGCGCCCCCCGCGCGCCCCGGCACTCACGGGCACAGCTCTCGGCGCTGAGGCGGAGCCCGGCGGCAGCAGCGGCGGGGACCGTGCCCGTGCCCGTGCCCGAGCCCGGAGCGGAGCCGCCGGCGCGGGCGGGGACGGCGCGGGGGAGTGTCCCGGCGGGCCCCGCCCCGGCGGTCGGTGACGGGGCGGGGCGGACGGGCGCGGTCGGGACGCGCGTTCCCGCCGCCCGGGGGCCGCCCGGCGGTTCCGGCCCGTCCCGGCGGGCGCGTCCCCGCGGGGCTGCGCGGGCCCGGCCGGGGCCGCGGGCGGGGCGTTCGGGCGCGCGCCACGCGCGGCCCCGCGGGGGTCCCCGCACGGGTCCCCGCACGGCCCCGGTGCCGGAAGTGGCGCAAGAAGGCCGCGCGCTCCCCGCCGCCGCCCGCGCGCCGCGGAACCTCTCGCGAGAGCCGCGGGGAGGCGGGGCCGGGCGGCCCAGGGCGAGAGGACACGGGCAAGATGGCGGCGGCTGCGGCGACCCTGCGGCACCTGGCGCTGGGCGCCCGCCTCGCCCCGCACGGCAGCGGCGCCCGGGCCCCGCTCCAGCGGCTCCAGCAGCGCAGGGGCCTCCGCTTGTCCGCGCCCGCCGCCATACAGGTAGCGGGGAGGGCTGCCCCCTCAGGGAAGGGTTCGGCCCGGGGCGGGCGGTGAGGTGACTGCGCCGCCGGGCTGAGGTGACTCCGGCATGTGCGGAGCGGGTCCCCGCTCAGCCCGCCCGCCGCTGTCTCGCAGGTGACGGTGCGGGACGCGCTGAACCAGGCGCTGGATGAGGAGCTGGAGCGGGACGAGCGCGTTTTCCTGCTGGGCGAGGAGGTGGCACAGTACGATGGCGCCTACAAGGTATGTGGGAGACATCGGCGGCCCGGGATGGGGCTTCAGGCGGGCCCTGACTTCTTTCTCCTACCCTACAGATCTCCAGGGGTCTCTGGAAGAAGTACGGGGACAAAAGGGTGATCGACACCCCGATATCCGAGGTGAGGCCGCCCTCTCTCCCACGCTGGCGATCCCTCCATCAGCTGCTCCCTGGTCCTTATCCCTTGGTTTCCTTCTCTTTCAGATGGGCTTTGCAGGAATCGCTGTCGGTGCTGCTATGGTTTGTACATTTGCATTCCTCTACTTCTGGTTTTGAAAATTGAACCGTTTTTATGTCAAAAAACCATATTTCACGTTTTCACATTTCAATACATTTAATAGGCAGGGTTGAGACCAGTGTGCGAATTCATGACGTTCAACTTCTCGATGCAAGCGATCGATCAGGTGATCAACTCTGCGGCCAAGAGCTGTTACATGTCTGCCGGCTCCATCTCCGTGCCCATCGTGTTCCGCGGCCCCAACGGCGCCTCGGCGGGCGTGGCCGCCCAGCACTCGCAGTGCTTCGCTGCCTGGTACGGCCACTGCCCCGGCCTCAAAGTCGTCAGCCCCTGGAGCTCCGAGGACGCCAAAGGGCTGCTGAAAGCATCCATCCGGGATGACAATCCAGGTGGGCACGAGCAGCTCATAGCAATGCCCGGCACTCGATCCTAAGGAGTAGCTGGTTCTCCATACAAAACAAAGATTGGTTAAACCCTGAAGCACTCAAGGTTGGCTTACTGCAGTTTTAGGGTATGTAAAAAGACACTGAGGGATTCATGAAGGAGTCTCTCTGAGGAGAAGCTGTGGCAGCCCAGAGCTGGGTTAAGAGGTGGTGGCTGTGTCTGCTTTGAAGAGCACTCTGAGCATGCAGAAAGGCTTCTGTACAAGAGCTCAAATAAAGATCCTGAACCTTTCCACTATGTGATGGGAAACAAAACCTGATTTTTCCTTACTAGCTGCCTCATAACAGTCTCCTGCCATGCTAACAGCAGACTGATTTTGTGCTGCTGCCAGGTGCACAGTTTTAGTGCTAGTTTGGTATCAGCCAGGAAACCTGGGAGCATTTACAAATCTATCATAAAGGGGTTAAAAAGGGTGAAGGTGAGTTAGGAGAATTATTATATTACATTCCTGCACTTATAGTGCCTATGTAACTCAGTTTTACAGATCATGAAATTCAAATTACAAATTCAGAATGTCCTTATTCAAGAGCAGGGCAACCTTTGACTTTATTTTTTCACAAACACTAAAAATATGAGACCTTTCTAAAACTAGTGATTGTACTGTTATGTACCAGAAGTAAAATGGCTCACCTCATTTCAGAGTAGTTGTAGAAGTTTTTTAAATAATACATTATTGAAGTAAAAACTTAGATTTACTTTTTTTTTTAATTTCTTCTGCAAACTGTCCTCACTCCCTTGTTGCCTTGGTGGGTTTGCTGTCTTGAGCTTTAGGACTGTTAATGGTCAGTGCAGGCCTGTGCCTGCAGCTGTACACACTAATCCAGGTATGTTTCCTTCTAGTTGTGATGCTGGAAAGTGAATTACTCTATGGTGTTCCCTTTGAAATGTCTGAACAGGCACAGTCAAAGGAATTTGTTATTCCCATTGGGAAAGCTAAAATAGAAAAGCAAGGTAAGCTGAGAATGCATTTGTTTCCTTATTAATTGACATGCTTGGAACCTTTTCTTAACCTCTCATCTATTCAGGGCACAGAAAAGTATTTCAAATGTTAAGTATTCAAATGTTCTTTTATCCACTAATGTGGTTTCATGTTCTGTTGTCCTTACAAGGAAATGTTACCTGATTGTCCATATCTCAGCTTAAACTATACCCTTCTAAAGGATTCCATAAAGGATTTGTTCTGTAGTACTGATTGGGTAGGTGATGGCTGAAACAGTTTTTTCCTCACATAAATATGTGATTTTCGTCAAAAATGCAAAAAAGATCACTGTAGTGTTTTTGCCCACTTGTTCATAATTTACCTCTGAATTATATGAATATTTGAATAGGATAATCTGAAAACTATATTAAATACCTCTTCAGTTCCCTGAATTCAAGGGCAAAATTTGTGTCTTAACATGGTCCTTCATCTCTTCATACTATGTCTGGGCTCAGTATTTCAAATAAATCTAAGAACCTAAAATTTACAAGTGAATCCTAATGCTACCCTGAGTATAGAAAAAAGCTTTAAATCTCAAGAAGTTTTTTCTAACTCTTGTTTCTGTTCTAGGAACTCATGTTACATTAGTGGCACACTCAAGACCTGTTGGCCATTGTTTGGAAGCAGCTGCTGTACTTTCTAAAGAAGGTGTAGAGTGTGAGGTGAGTGGGGTTTGGGTTACTTTTCTCTTTCCCTGAAGTGGGGGGAAGAAAGTAGCATCTACTTGTTCAAGTTCTGCAAAACTTCAGTGTATTACCTACAACAGTCTTAATACTTGCAAGTGCCCTAAGAGCATGTGCCTTTCACGTTTCTGAGTTAGAAATTAATTATTAAGTCTTGTCTTTGGAGTCAGAACAGCTGGGAGTGCTGAGGGGCCCTGTACCCAGACAGTGGTGGCTGACAGGCTCAGGGCACAGCTCACAGGCTCAGGGCACAGGCTCAGGGCACAGCTCACAGGCTCAGGGCACAGCTCACGGGCTCAGGGCACAGCTCACAGGCTCAGGGCACAGGCTCAGAGCACAGGCTCAGGGCACAGCTCACAGGCTCAGGGCACAGCTCACAGGCTCAGGGCACAGGCTCAGGGCACAGCTCACGGGCTCAGGGCACAGGCTCAGGGCACAGCTCACAGGCTCAGAGCACAGCTCACAGGCTCAGAGCACAGCCAGGCTCACTCTCCCTTTCCCCAGGTCATAAACCTGCGAACCATTCGACCGATGGACATAGAGACGGTGGAAGCCAGCGTGGTCAAGACAAACCATCTGGTCACTGTAGAAGGAGGTTGGCCTCAGTTTGGAGTAGGAGCTGAAATCTGTGCCAGGATCATGGAAGGTACTGAGTTTCACAGCACACTGATCTTGTTCCCTACTCTAAATCCTGATTATTCTTGATGAAACCAGGCAAAGCACAGCTAGAGGTTACATCAGAGGAGTGGAGCTGTCTTACTCTAGAGATTTTCACGGGGTGGGTGACCAAACCCCAGAGTGCATGAACACAAACAAGCCAGAACACTGCTTTCTGGAATATTAGAGCTACAGGAACAAAATTGTTTAAATAGAGTAAGATTCAGAAATTGAATCAAGATAAAAGCATAGTACTTGGCAACCTGACACTGTCTTCTCTTTCAGGGCCTGCCTTTAACTACCTGGATGCTCCAGCTGTGCGTGTCACCGGTGCTGATGTCCCCATGCCTTATGCGAAAATCTTAGAGGATAACAGCATACCTCAAGTGAAGGATATAGTATTTGCAGTGAAAAAAGCTTTGAATATATAAGTTGTAAATAGATGTTTTAAAATCCTGCTCTACAAGGCATTCTTGGTGTTGGGCATGTTGTATGCATAATTTCTGTTGTATAAGCTCCATGATCTTTTGTACAGTGGGGAAAGTATAGTGACCTCCCGAAATATTTATATGGGGTTACCCCCCCCAAGCCACACTTTCTGTCTGCAACCATGTGGTAATGCTTGTTTGTTCAACAGTACAGCTGGGTCAGTGCTGCTGTTTGTGGAGAAACCCTGTTGTAAACTCAGCATTAGGGAAAAATCCCCTGGTTTTGCTTGGCTTGTAAGTACCAGAGGAGCTGTGTTGAACCTGCTGCAGCAGTGATTGAGTGCAGAGCTGCAGAGAGCAAGAGCAGGCCTTGAATGCTGTGCAGCTGCAGGAGCCTGTGGTTGCAAGGCTCATTAGAGAGCAATGATCATGCTGATCACTGAAGCCCAGCCCTCAGTGCAGCAGTTCACTGCAGCTCTGAGCAGAGCTGTGGCAGCCCAGGGCTGGGGTAAGAGACAGTGGCTGTGTCTGCTTTGAAGAGCACTCTGCACATGCAGAAAAGCTTCTGTACAAGAGCTCAAATAAAGATCCTGAACCTTTCCACTATGTGATGGGAAACAATACCTAATTTTTCTTTACTACCTGCCACATGACAGTGATTAAAAAAAAATGCCCAGATGCTTTGCTTTTACTATTCAAGTTTTTTGTGTTTTGTTTTTTTTTTTAACTCCCCCCCTGGGCTGCCAAAAGCACACTCTTACTATAGCTCTTGCAGTGCAAAATGAGTTTATTCAGCTGCACTAAGCCTAAGCAGCAGGTGTGTGGAGTGTGTATGAAGAGCTGGGTCACATTCAGAGCAGCCTTTTGGAGATGCCAGGGAGCTCTGCCAGGCTTCCCTCAGCAGCTCCTGGTACCGAGGGAAAGCTGCCTTGAGGAGCCTGTGCAGCAGGGACTGCTCTGCCCCTGGGGTAAATGTGGGGAGAGGATCTTCTGTAAGCAGGCAGAAGAGTTTGGGTCCCGTTTCTGCAGAGCCAGGAATACTCCCCAGGGTATTTCCTTTAGCAGAGATGCTGCTCAATTCTTGGGAGGTCTGGCTTGGAGGTTGAATCCCACCGGAACATACCCACCACATGCTGCTGAAGGAATTCCATTAACATTTTAATAAAAATGAATATCACAGGTTACATGAAACTTTGTACAGACATTCTCTGCATAGTAACAAACACTGATGTACTTGAATTTAAAAAAATGGATTATCTATAATCCTTTAAAGTGCAATTTGTTTAAGGTTTTAAATCAAAAAGGATCTTGCAATAAAGTTTAAATGATAGAATTAACTTGAAGTAACTTTTCATTTAATTAAATCAACAATAACATCCCAGTGCCCTATAACTTCAATTGCTTCCTCATTTAAAAACACTTTCTCCTAGAGTTGCAGGTAGATGTCCATTTAAACAAGCTTCATGAGACAGCTTTTTAACTCCACCAGCAAAACATGGTGGGAATAAGATTTAATTCTCCAGTTCCCTCACCTGTGCAGTATGTTTCAAGGGTTGGATTATGTAAAACAAATTGTTGACTCCATGCAGCAAGAATTAAGATGAGATTCAAGTGCATGAAAAGAGCTGAAAAACTGAGCAGACTAAAACTACATTCCTGTGATTTGAAAAATGGGGTGGAATGGAGCTAAGAAAAATGCATTAATTTACCATCATCATGGTCATTCCTATTTTTAAAATTTTTTGTTCAGCTATACAGGAGTTGCTTACCCCTGAAGCTGTAGCTGGAGAACCCAGTTCCTGCAGCCAGGTAAAGAGCAGAGTACTCATCCCAGCAGGGCAGTGCTGAAACCAGGGAGAGGGGAGCTGCAGCTGCTGTGCGCTGGTGGGGCAGCACAGGAGGGGGAGAGGGAATTGAATCCTGGAGTGACCGGTGGCCTCAGCTGATCCTGGGAGCGCTGTAGTCGCACGTCTGTGTTTTCTTGAGAGTTCCTTTCTGGAAGTTTTGGATGGAGCTGAGCAGGGCTCCTCGGCTGGCGCTGACCTCGGGCCGGGCCGGGGGCAGCTCTGAGCTCCCCTCGGAGCCCGGGGGCGGCGCTGCTGGCGGCGGGGGCGGCGGGGGCGGGGCTGGGGGGATGGACGATGCTCCTGAGGAGGTGGGGAGAGAAGATGGAGTTCGGTTATGCCAGGCATGTCCTGCCCCAGAGGCTGCGTGGCTGGACTTGGTCAGTCCTGCACTAGTCCTGTCATCCCTTGAATGCCAGTGAGTGTGAAGAACAGAACAGATGGAAAATGCCAAAGTGATCAAATCCCTCTATCTGCAGGTGAGATATCATGACATCTGAGATACCTCTGAAATGAAGCCTGAAGGACCTCAGGACTCAGATGCAAAACATGACTCGTGTGATCTTGCACCAAGGAAAACAGGGATCACTGAACGGGACTTCCCAGGTTCAGCTTCTCTATTTGTCCCTAGTGAGACAGTTTGTTCTCTGGGACATGAACAATAACACAGACTGGAAGGAAATTTTACTTCCTGTTCTTACTTACATAACTCACTTTACAATCCTATGAATGAAGAACCATATCACTGTAGTATCTGTGATGACCATTTTGCTTGGCCAGATTATACCTCATTTTTAAAGTACTAACTGCAGATAGAGTTTTCTGGAAGTGTTGTACACTTCCAAAGTTCTGTTTGACTTTCTCCAAATATGTTGTAACACATGGTTGTTATGACAAACTGAATGAATCACAACACTTTCACACACCTCCAGCCTGCCTCTCCTGTTCCCACCTTTGTACTCTGTCCCTGCCACATCCACTTTCTGCTTCTCATCCAACCTCAGCCTGCATGTTCTGACTCCCTGGGAAGCCAGAGCCCACAGTGGAACGTGCAGCTGCTCCAGCAGTGAGGGCCTGCATGGAGCTGCTCCCTGGCAGTTCAGACCCAGGCAAGTGGATTCCCTCATGCACCCCAGGCACTCTCCCAAGCACCCTGATCTTGTGCAGCTCTGCTGCTGCATCACTGCTACACCGGTCAAATAACAATGGGCCATCTTATCTCATGTTTTGGAAAGAGTAGGGACATAATGATTAATATCCTGGTACTGCTCAGCAGTGAATTTGAACTCCATCATCTAGATCATGAGTTATGCCATAGGAAGACTGAAGAGACAAATGGCACCTATTAACACTTGCTTCCAGTAGCTCTGACCTACAAAGAGGAATATACTGGGAAGTGGCAAGAACTGTGATACTGGGCAAGGAAAACAACATTAAGGCAACCAAGAGACTGTTGCTCCTGAAGTGAACAAATATCAAGCAGAAGTGAGCAAATATCAAGTAATTATGTAACATAACGCCCGTAATACTCAGACTCAAAAGGGATTTGATGAAGGATTAAGCTCAACTACAGAATAAAAGCAGACAAAAGTTCTCTGTGCTCCATTTGTCTGTCAATTCCTCATCAACAATTGTTTTTAGGCTAACAAGTAACAGTAAAAACAGAACTGCTGTTATTAAAACAAGCAGTTATACTAGATGAAAAACATAATTCAAAACGCCTTCATTTTCTGTCTGTACCAGTCTTTGAGGAAAGACTTTTCCCATATGAGAGCAAGCTCAAGATGCAGAGTATTCACATAAAGCATCCAATTCTGGCAGTGCACATCAATATGTGCTGTGACTGTAGCACTTCCAGCTCTTCAGGAGAAATTCTCATTGGCACAAAAGCCTTCTGTGAAAACAAAGCATTGAAGTACACATTGAGCTCATCTTCACTCTCTTCCCTTCCAGAGGAAATACTCAAGTCCTAATAGAAACACCAGAGATCAGCTGAAACTATTTAACCTGCCTGTTGCATGTGAATCAACTGCTTTCTGAGGTAACCAAAGCTTCACACAATGGCAGCACAAACTGAAATAAATTGCATACTGGGGCCTTCTAACTTACACAAATCTGCTTTTACACTTGCCAAAGATGTACATCAATTTACTGCTATAAATACTGACAAAACATTCCCAGCATTAGAATCCTGTATCTCTTGTGGATGGATGCCAGGAAAGAAGCACTTGTCCAAAGGAAGACCAAGAGCAGTCCCAGTAGCATTTAGTGGTTTAAGTGGTCAGAGCAGGGCCCTGCAGGACTGGTGCACCAACCTACCTCCAAACAGATCATGCAAACTGCTGTGAAAGCACCAAGAGCAGCTCATCACAAAAGAAATGCATCAAAGAGATGCAAGAACTGCAGAGAACAAAGACAAGATTTTTGTCTGGAATTGCAAGGTGAGGCTGAAAGAGACTATGCAAGTAGTTGTACAAGATGCAATAGGGAATGACCGTGAAAGCAGTGGCCAGAAAATACACATACAGTGGTAACATGTGTGAAAGAAGGCACATGTTTGACAAACAGAGGGCAAAAAGACACAAAATGCATGGATCACTAAGTATTAATAGACCAAGATTCCATATGTTATCTTCAAATTTCGGTCTGGTTATTTTACAAGAGTAGAAAAGACAGGGACATAGGGGCAGAGATCACCTTTCTTCCTGGAAAATTGTTAAATTCCTCAGGACTCACTATTATTGAAATTGAGCTGTAGTTGAACTCTTGGGAAACTGCTAACAGAGAATTACAGCTTACACTGGAGCTCTGCTGTGAGACATAAATACACTCAGGGTTCAGAATGGCATCTGACTAGCTATGAGCATTACATATTGAACCTGTTAATTAAGAAATCTTCAAAAATCTTCAAATCCATTCACTTCAGTTCAGTAATCAACACCAAGCTGTCCTTCCCTTCTTGACACGAGGGGTGCAAAAGAAATCTGAGTTCACACACATGCATTCATACACATTTACATCTAGAGATGACATTGTTCTGTCTTACAGTGAAACATTTTCCTGTATACACTCGAAAAAACATTTGAAACAAGTGCTTAGCTATCACCAGGCCCTTCCACTACATACGTTGAAGGACGTTGCCTGCAAACACACATTTTATTCATTCATGCAGTTGTAAGAATAAAACACTCAAACAAGAACTTACCAAGGGTTTTTACAGGGACATTTTTGTTAAAAGAGTGTGTTAAAAGGAATAGGAAGTAAATCAGATGCTGTAAACTTGATGCCTGAATTGAAACAAAAACTTAATTATGAATTTAAAGTGACAGCAATTGTGCAAACAGCATTAAAAACTTGGCTGAGAATGGGATGTGAACAAAGAAAATCATTTTAGTGATAGTTTTTAAAGATGCTGTATTTCATTAAAATAATCTGTAAGAACATTCAGATTTTTTTTCTTCTATTCCCTCCCAATACTAAGCAACTTCAAGATTTGCATCCAACTTTCCCATTCAGAAACAGAGCATCTTTAAAGAGATAAATCAGCATTAGCTTACTTTTCCGAAAATTCACGTTCAAAATGATGCATGCTCTATTGAAGACAGCAGAGAAAGAGAGAGGACACAAGTTAATCATCCAGTTCTCGTGTCAAAGTAAGAAAAACAGACACTGTTAGCTGAAAAGTTAGTACAAAAGTCAATACATTCTTACTCACTGACAAATATGAGGACAGCAGATTGACTATTTCATATTACATTTACAATACTTCACTCAGTTCTGAAAAATGAACAACAATTTTCCATGCTCTAAGCATTATTATACTTGATAACAAATACAACATCCATGCTTTCAGTTGCACATGCCATAATTCAAGCTCTACATGATTAAAGTGCATTTAGAGAGATTTAGAAAGAAATCTGCAGGAAGATTAGCCACAGGAGATGAAATCCATTCAGTTCAAGAAACACTTCCTGCCATATTAACACCTGCATTCACACTTTTGGTCAGAGACACCCAGGAAAAGCACTTCCTAAAGCATTCCACCTGTTTTACAGGAAGGTGAGGGGCAGGAAAGATGCACCATAAGGGTGCCAATGAAACACATGTCATACTGAAGGATTCAGAACAACTGGCACAGAAAAAGATTGTTAAGTACAATTCTCTCACTACTCCTACAGGGAAGTCCAGAGAAGCAAAAGTGACACCCTCCAAATTCGTCTCTGTTGAAAGAGATCTTGCTGTATCCTACAGGCTAATTTGATTTAGAAAATACTCAGTGAAATTTTAAATAACCCATACCACAGTGTTCTGCAGCCCTTCTGATCCTAGCCACTGCTCACAACTACAAAGAAAATGAACAGATTTTCACAGCAGGAGCAAAGAATTGTGGGGGGGAAAAAAGAACCACACCAGGAGAATGTCAGAGACACAGGATGTTACATTAGAGTCCCTTGCATGATCTAACAATGTATTTCAAATGTTATTTAGCCAAGAACCTGCAACACCACCAGCCCAGAACATTCTCACCAGTGAGAAAGAACAGCCCATGAGAGCCAACATCTCCAGAGGCACCTTTCCCCTCATGCTCTCAGTCCTGCAGCTGCAGCTGCCATCACACAGCAGAAGCCAACCATGGTTTTATTCCTCACTCTGTTTTCCATCGACTCTCCCAAGCTCTCTGCTGCAAGCCAAACCTCACAAGGCCTTCGTTCAGAGACAAAGAACCTCTCAACACATGAGAAACCCCCTGCAGGACGTTCCTTCCCCAGGGCATGCCAGCCTGGAGCCCTTCCCCTTTGGTCAGTGTCTCTCTCCTTCTCACAGCACACTATGCACGACTGGTTACAAGCCAGGATGGGAGCAAAGCTTCTCTTGAGGGCACTTTTCCTCACCAGCCTTAGTTTTGTCATGGTATTGTATCAGCAGGATGCTTTGAGAGGCTCCAATTCTAACACAGCCATACCAAACCAGACAGACAGACAGACTGAAAGCCTCAATGCCTTTTTGAGAATCATCTCACCACACTGACACCTATGAGCAGTTTTGGTACAGAGGTAAACATCCTTAGTAAGTACAAGGAAATCAGAAGAGAGAAATGCAAGCTACAGATGGATCACTTGTCACAGAGTCCTACCACGGGACCAGTGTGTCTTTCCTCAAGGCAGTAAAAGCAGACTTGCTTAGAACAGCTAAAACTACAACACTGCTGGTGAAAAAAAAAATCTAGTTTTCTCTGAGAATTAATATCTGAAATTTCTTCTACAAATTCTACTCACAAAAGCATTCCTGAAAACATGACACTTGGCTTTACACCTCATAAACAGCACCAAGCCATCAGCTCACGAAAGCAAGTGTCAGTGTGAGGACAGGCAGGGCCACCAGCACCTTGTCAGACAGGGCTGATCCCCACAAGTCACCAGGAGCACACTGACACAAGATGACCAACAAACACACTGTGACAATATGCTTTGAGCTGAGACAAGTTTTGAGCACAAACCTGAGCTATTTTGATCCATATTTGCACAGAAACCTGCATCCCATGCTTAAAACTTGAGAAAGCTTTCAACCAAGTTCCAAGAAGTCCAAGACAGAAGATGACTAAACAGTAGTTTAATAGGGGAAAAAATGCTTTCTAAACATCTGTCCATTTTGGAGCCACGTTTCAGCTACTTCCTTATGGAAGTCCTGGCAGAACTGGCAGCAAATTCTCCAGATCACAGTCAGTGCTCCCAGAGAACAGCAGTGTTACTGTGCAACACAGTAGCAGTCATTATCATGCTTAGGCTAACTGGGAGAAGTTAGTTCCTACAATACAAACCTCTCATGTCCTCAACTTGAAGGAGAAATTACTCATTTGAATTTCAGCATGACTGATTTGAATTACATCACACAGACTGCAGTGTCCTTTGAAAGACTATCCACACAAAGACAAATGTGATTGCATTGCTTTGGTTAATGAGTTGTGCTGTGGAGAAAGTTCCTGGGACTAGAAATCCTATGGCAAGAGTCACCATAAAAAATGGCAATGCCATGGGCTGCTTCCCCTCTGCAAATGTATTCTGTTAACATCTTTTGTTATTTATATTGGCCAGTGCTCCTCTTCCAGTCCTTCAGACTGAAGCATATCTACTACTGCTCAATATTCAGATTTGCAATTAAACTTTCAGAGCATTTCTATTGCCCACTCAAGCAGATTCCCACTTCCCACCCCTGTCTTAAACATTAGCAAAACTCTCTGCACAGCCACCCAGCAAACTGAAAAACAGAGCTGGCCAAAAATAATAAAAGTACTATTTTTAACCCAAATCAGTCTTGTTTCTAGATTTGTTTCTACAAACTCTACTGAGTTATCAATGGAGTGTAGCAGAACTGAGGAGATTTATGAAGCTTAAGTCACCGAATTTGTCACACCTAAAATTCCTGAAAATAAATCACAGCAGTACAGGAATAAAAAGAACAAAGAAACAAGGGATGAACAAGCAGTATTTCAGAGTCAGCAGACCATTAACACCAGAACAAATGCATACTGCAACACGAGGCCCAGAAAATGCCTGGAAAGTTGCAATGTGGGTAAGCCTGGAGTAACACAGATCTCGAAGCAATCATATCATGTGTATCTCAGAAAGGTTATAGTTACAAAAAGGTTCTCTGTGACCTTCAAAAGAGAACATAAACCCACACTCAGGCTGCCACAAGGTAACTGACATCTCCAGGTTCCATCCTTGAAAACCATCATCTGATCATCCTTGGGAATAACACCACCATTGAGGAGCAGAGGGGAGTGAAAAACAACACAAAAAAGATAAAAACTGTAATGATTCTTGAACATACCTGCTGTGGAGGGCGGAGTGGGGGATGATGGAGATGTTAAAGGGGAACTGGCCCCAGAGCCTGCTGAATAAAACAACAGTCAAGTAACTACAGCTGTGGCATGGCAGTTCAACACAGAAAAAACATATTGCTGGGAGCAGGCCAACTTTATTGATTGAAAATCCAATCCTGCTTCCACATCTTGGGAAATACACCCACTCATAGCAACAGTGGCTTTACAGTGCAGAGTATGAGAGAAGCCCCAATAGCACAGGAAATGCACCCAGTATTTCTCAGTGGGAAACATTTCTGCTGCTTAGGCTGTTGGAGTACAGCATACAAATTCTGTTCACCTTAAGAGCTGTGCCAATGCATGGGTGGCACCACATCTCTCCTAAGAGAGGATTTTCAGTCAGTGCTGTACTCCACAACAAGCTGCTTTTGGGCACATTTTAGCCAAGCAAATCAACTCTGGTAATCTGTTTGTTCCATAGTACCAACCACACCTTTTAACTAAATGAAAATTTGTCAAAGGCTCTGTTGTTTTAAAATTTGGCACTGAAGCAGCAGTTTAACACATCATTTTCTCATTCATCTTAACGTCTTACTATGTAACACAGATCACCAGAGAGTCTCCCTGAAGACTGCATTATCTGATGGCCCAAGTAATGGATGTTGTTGTTGTTATTCAACTCAAATATCAAACAGAATGAAGAGACTGATCATTTTTTGAGGGATGGGGCACAGAAGAGAGGAGACATTACTTTAAATTCAACAGCTGAAATATAACATCAACAATATTTTTAAGACCTCCATTTACTTATTATTAAATACCCAAAACAGTGGTACCAGACTTTGGTAGTTAAATACATAAAGTTTTGGTATTCCCAAATCTTTTCAGACAGAAGATGACAATAATAACAGAAAACCTGACACATCTGTGTAGAAGCAAATTCCCCTCCCTGTAGTTACCTGAGTTATTTGAGTTGCTGTATTTGGCTGAGTGTTCTTCCCCACTTTCATTGGCAGAGCGTTTTGACTTCTTTAGAAGGGAGCAGAGGAAATGGAAGATAGGAATGAATAATCACTTTCTATGAAAGGTAAGGATTGAACTGACACACAGATTTGTAATAGCCACCCACTGTATCACACAATGCTTTTCAATGCTCAGCATCCCCCTCCCCAAACCCAGCACACACTGATGCAGTGACAAGAGCAGCAAGGCTGCTCTGTGCTCAAATATCTCTAGCCAGGCCCCAGGGAACTCCAGTGCCCTCTGACCACAAGAGAAAGGAAGGAAACTGACACACACACCCCTCCCCAGGAAAGAAGAGGAACACAGACAGTGCTGCAGGCTCCAACCCCTCCCCAGGAGTGGGACAGAGCAGAGCAGCTCATCTGGGTCTGAGCTGTTAACCAAGACTGGTTTGTTCAGCAACCTCAAACAGGCTGCACCAATATGCAAGTCAGCTCCGACTGTGACTTAAACTTTTTAGTAAATCTATTCCTTAGTTTAAGAAGTTAAAACAATCAGGAAGCAGTGCAGAAAAACACATGAAGGAGTAGAGTCATGTACATATGGCTAAACCTGTGCATAGTAAACATTACAAAGAGAAACACATCTTTTTCTGTGGGAGAAACCTATTTAATGATTGCTTACTTTCCGTGCCAAGATCTTCCTTTTCTTTTTTTCTTCTTCAGAGCCATGATGAGACTGAGCTCTTGTCAGCCTTCTGTGCTGGTGAATCTGCGAAATTATGGAAAAATAGAAAAAAAAGACCATAGTAAAATCTCAAATGTTTGAAAACAATGTTTGAGGTACAAGAAAACACATTGTAGTCACTTTGCATGTTTGGATTTCCTTTTTCATTTCTAGTTTTTCCTTTACTGTTTCTGGTAGAGGATGGAGACTTATACTGAAGTTAAAATGATCCTCTAACTTGGGAGTCATTACCTGTGAAACTGCAACTCTTAAAATAGTGAAATGCCATACAGTCAACAAACCCTCATGTTGCATTTTTGGGAAAGCAAATCTGCAGGTGAAAGCCTTTATTACTCAAAATCACTTTTGAGTGAAACTCACTTTCTGCATGTAAAAGTGATAAGGGAAAATAAAATGTCTGTATGAAATAAAGAAATGTAGACATTACCAATTTCTGTTCCTCTGTTAATCGCTTTTCTATGCATTCCTTGGAGATTTTCAATGCCTCTTTTAGCTTAGTAGGAATCTAGTACAGAATGGGGAACAAAATCACAGCATAAAATGTGATAAAGGAAAGCACAACTTCACTGATCAAAACTCACCATTCATCTGATGACATTTCTCATCTAAAGCCCTAGATGTGACACTACTCCTTTAGGGATGCAGAAAAGAAGACTCTAGATGAATGTTTTTCTACTCCAAATCTAGCTACAGATCAGCAGGGACAAAGAAACACCAAACCCTGGAAGTCATACTCTAAAAGCAAGGATAGATAACTACTTTGAGACTCCAGTCATATCCCCAAATTTCTCTGAGTCTGACAACACAAGACACAGGGCACAAATCCTCCAGGGGCAGCTCCTGGGGCAGCTCCCCAGTGGGACCAGCAGTGGCCCCTGAAGTGCCCCAGTGCCGGAGCTGGCAGCAAGGGGTGCTGATGGTCTCAGGTGGCAGAACTGGCTCCCAGAGGTGCTGGCAATGGCTGTGACATGGCATTTCCTCTCACTGCAAGGCACCTGCAGGGCCCAGAGCCTCTGCTCAGACAGAGCATCACCCACAGCCCCACAAATGGGCTCCAGCTCAGCAGCTGCCCCTGGACAGCCTGGGTCACATCCAAGCGGTGGCAGAACGTTCTCAGGGACAGGGTGGCAAAGGAATCCAAACACTGATGGCAATAGCCACAGAGGCAAATCAAGCCAGCCCTCCTCAACCCCCTCTGTCAATTAATATGTAGCTACCCACATCCTGGCACTTTCACAAACATCAGCAAATCAGTGTTGAACTCTACCTTAAACTGTGGTTTCTCAGAGTTTGTTAGCAGGACATCACTGAATAATCTGTGAGTGGGTAAAAGAAATAAAAAAGAGGAATATTATAAAGACAGGCAAAACCAGAACAAGAATACTATTGGTACTGTCCACTTAAACCCCTCTTTCTCCTTTTGGTTCTCTGTCCTCAACCCTTGGCCACAGATTTCTAGGTACAGCTTATGATTTTCTAAGCACTGCTGTAAGATTAGCAGCACCCAACCCTCAGAATGCAGCCACTACTTATGACTGAGAAAACTGGTTTGTGTGAGCTGTTCTGAAAGTGGATAGAACAAGTACAGTTATCAAAGGCAGAGAAAGGTTCCCCCCAAAAGGGAATACCTTTTCCTTAAAAGCATATGGATTTTTTTACTAAAAAAAAATTCCAGGGACTTTATTTTACATTTCACCAAAACAAAATCATAGCTCTTGTTAAAAAAACTTCTCTTAGCACAACTCTTGTCTTAGAATTAACAAGGAACATGTGAAAGATAAGTGAACTTAACATTTTAAAATATCTGCATTCTTGCCTGTCCTCTACAAAAGGCAATTAAAGCAAATATTGCAATATATTTGCTCTCCCCTCTATGGTATCAGCAGAAACACAATAAATGATTAATCCTTTTCCATCCAAAACAGAGACACTAGAGGGCAATGGTAGTCTGAAAATAAACTGGTTAGCCCATTTCAAGATACTTTGTCCTGGAGAACATACTAGAAAATTGTCACAGAGAGACCTCAATCCTGGCTCGAAAATAAACATTTCTGAGTTGCTGTTCACTATGGAAAATTATCACAAGCTTATAGTAGAGAAAATGAATTCACATCTAGAATCAAGTTAATTCAGGAGAATGAAAAATTCAGAAATAAAGCAAATTTCAAAATACTTCAAAAATCCATGGAAGTTCATCCTTATTTACAGGACTTTCTGACCCTTTCAGATTACATGTTCTTGTGGTTATAATAAATATATATTTCAATTATAATAATTGCTTTAAATTACATTAATTGCATTGCATATCTATGTAGAAGACCTTTGTAAAGGGTATTGGTATGAAGGGAATGTAGTATAACATCTTCCATATCAAATGCAGCTGGGCATAGATTGTTTATTCAACATCTTTAAACACCTGTATATTTCTGTACTCACAGAGCTTTCCTATAGTATTTCTACCCTGCTTGCATTGTTCTCTCTACCTCACACCTTAAAAAGCAGAGGAGAGGAGGAGAAGAAGGAATTGAAGGCTGCAGCGACTCTTCCCAACCAAGAAATCTGAACCTCAGAGCAGGCTCCAAGTGCACTGCAATCTGTGCTGTGAGAGCAGACCCAGATTTAGGTATGGACAATCTGCCTCTGAGGAGGCCCCAGCTACAGCATCTCACGTGGAGAAATAACAAAAGAACCTCCCACCAGAACTGTGGTTCCATGCTCAGCGTGCTGGTGACATGTCCCAGCATGGGGACAGCAATTTCCCTGGAATGCTGTGCCCTAACTGCAGGCAGGGTGGCACTGCAGACAGGTGTGGCCCCCACTCAGTGGCACAAGGACAGTGCTCCCTTTCTGCATCCTGGCCTTGCCCCCCTGCACTGCATGCTTGAAGGGCAGCCTGTAAGGAAATTTACTCTGTCTATGCTTCAGAGAATCCCTAAGCCAGCCCTGCAAGAAACCAGAGGGAACTTCCATTCTACACTTCAGACCCAGAGCAGCTCCAAATGTCACTGCTGAGCAAAGCAAGAGATGTATTTCACCAGTGCTAAGTGAACTGATAGCAAAACATTCTGCAGTAGGCCTGAAGGCAACATGCAAAAAGACTCCTTATTCTAAATCATTTAAATCAATCTGTAGATTATCTCAATCATGCTTGCATTACTTTAATGGCTGGATTAATTCAAACCATGCTAAATAAAGTGCATATGTAACAGCTCCAACACACCGAGAGACAAAGAAACATTAAACACACATATTAACAAGGGATGGGTCCTATAAAGCCTATCAAGCTTCACTTGGGATACATCCCTCAGAGCAAGAAGCAAACATTTCTAAAGAGAAACAAGAGCAGAAAGTTTCTTCCTCCTGAAATAATTAAAAACATTGCTATGAGTATAAAACAAGTCAAACAGGACTTACGGCATCTGTAAGAGCCGTGAGACAGTTGGCATCCCATTCTTCAGAGCTTCACAAGTCAGAATGGACTCCAACACTGACACTACCAAAGAAAGAACAAGAATGAACACATTTTTGCACAGCAGGATAGCAAATGATTTAGAATGGACATTTGGCACTGCTGTGTGATGCTCCCCTAAGTATTGCATCAAGCAAGCAGCGATGAAGCTCCATGGCATGTGGTTTTTATTATAGCATTACTATTACACATAGAAGCTTTTCAAGAATGTTAGACACGAGGCAAGGGAATCCAGGCATCTCATTACTTGCTAAACACTGCTTTGTCACTCAGCTAAAAAAGTTTTACTCATGCACTACACATATTTGATGAAGAACACATTTTCTATTTGACCAAATTGCTAATTCTTTCTGGGCACAGGGTGCAAAGATCTCAGGCTGCTATTTCACAGCCCTTCAGCTTAGGTAAAGTCTAAGAGTGCACCCAGGCAGCTGTGACTGAGATGTTCTGCACTGCATACTAACCAACAAACACTGATGGAGCAGGGGGGAAGCTCTCCACTGGAATGGTGTCTGGGGGTCTTCCATAGGTCATTTCATACAGTAAGTGTCCAAAGCAATGAACATCAACACCCTCTAAAGTCTGTGGGGGAACAAAAAAATAAAAGCACAACTTGTTAGTTTTTCACAACTGGTTAACCCAGTGATCTTGCATGTGAAGACAGAAAAGAGGAACCATTAAAGCATTTCCTAACCACAACCACTTCTCTGCATAACTGTAGCTCAGATGAAATCTTCATGCTACAAGCTACAGCAGCCTCTGTTGTCTTTCTGTACAAGATGGTACAAAGGGGAGAGCAGTGTAATCATGTTCTGTAAAAATGTGTGAAGTAGTAAACTCTTCACAAAGCACTTTAGAGATCTACACACCCAAGAAGTCCCAACCAAGCACACTTTCCTAGCTAAGTCAAACAGCAAAGAATGAGATTCATCAAACAACCAGCTGTCACTTTACAGGGAAGTAGATAAAAAAATGGGAAAAAATGCATACCAAACAAACCTAGGAGAGTCTCTTTTGCTCTTCCTTAGGTCTGTGCAAGCTGTACATACATGCTGAGCTCCCAGACATCTTATTTCCAAGATTTCTGAATCATGTTTAAACAGAAGAGGCTTCTCTTACTGTAAGAGGCTTTGATGGCACTAACAGATTTGGACTAACCATGAACCTGTGATCATTTCCTTGACAACACAGTAGAACTTGTTCAGCAAGGTCAGCAAGCAGCTCTCTCGTGATGCTGCACAGAATTTATTACAATGAGAGCCTAAAGGCAGGGAATGATGTTGCTGCAACAGGGCAAATTTGTTTTCATATTTTTGCAGTAAGATAAATATTTTGCTTTGCAAGCCTGCAGTCAAACAGACACCCCTCAAACAAATAAAAATAACCTTTGAATAGCTAGAATTTGCAAGCATCTGACCAATTTTCACAGTCCCTACCAAAGATAAGGCTGATTACTACTTCCAGCTAAGCACAAGCAAATAGCTGTGGTCACTGTACAGACATAGAAGTGAAACTGTAGTAGACAATATGCAAATTCCTATGAAATACAGACCAGGGTGGAAAGAGATCTTAAAACAGTTGCACTTTACCTCTATCTGTGCTGGCACTGTTGTCATAAAAGCACTCACCTGCACTCCCCCTCTACCTGCTTACCTTTGGCCTCAGCCTCACTCCAGTGTGCTGCAACAGAGCTGCTGTGCAGCCAGACAGTGACTTGGGGGAAGCAGAAAAGCAATTTGACGGAGCAAAGCTCAGATTTAAAAAAAGGGTTTGAGAGAGGTTTTTTCATTCTAGGTAGTTCTCCACAAAGGTTGAGATTTGCAAAGATTTGCATAAGAGTGAGATGAATTCCTTGTCTGAACCTTACATTAATTTTCCGAAACTGGGAAAAGTACGATCGATAAAAGGATGGGAGTCCCAACAAGGAATTTTCTAGATCCAGTAACTTGCAGGTATCCCCATCCAGCATCACATTGGCAGAGTGAAGATGGCCATAAGGAAATCCTTTCTCATGGAGGAATTTTAATACCTGAAAAAAATGGAATAGAGAAGCACTATCACAAGATGCTCTGATGATCTCAAGATTGTAAGACCATCAACTTTAATGCTCCAATACTAAAGCAGACACATAATAAATAATGCCCCCATTTGGAATGCTCACTCAACTTGATCTTCTATCTACATCCTCTTTGGCTGACTATTCATTCCCATTTCACTGGTAGCACTTTTCACAATACAAATATTTGATGCTGATCCTCAAAGCAGACTTATGGACACCGCCCAAAGAGATCTGGAAACTAAAATTTAAAATTCTACTGAATATGATAGTTTGAGTAAAAAAAAATTTTAAAACACACTAACAACCACGAATTTATGGTACATGTTCTGCAGGCTATGAGTTACTTCTTTCCCTTTTTACACAAGGAACAGACTATATTATCACCTCTCTCCCATTTAAGCTCCATGCATATCAACTGCATTTTTGGGGGGGGTCATAAATGGTCTCACACAAATATATCTAAATTCAACTCAGCAGCAGATCTCAATTTACATTTAGCTTTGAAGTCTACTGCTGATATAAAGCTCATGTACTCAGAAATTTGTCCATTTTCTGTAGTTAGACCAGTTGGCCTCTAAAATAATAAATTAAAAAAGCTGGTAAATAAAGAAAAAAAATTACCTCTAATATTTGCCTTCCATATGTTTTTATTTGCTGAAGTTCAAGACCTTGAATTTTTTTAGGATTGCAATACTTCTTCAGGAATGGGTCTTTTGGCTTTGCCTTTAAAAGAAACACACAAATCAAGTCTCATGCCCAGAAAAGTCATTATTTGTCTTAGCTTGCTTAGCAATTGATGGCAAACACTTTTATAAAAAAAATGCAGGGTCATTCCAGCATAAGTTGTGCCATCTGACTTGGGAGTAGGGGGAAGATGTTACCTTATAAATAAGGTCCTTTAGTGTCCCTTTTTCACTGAATGGTCTAATAACCAGCGCTGAAGATTCGTTGGCAGTGGCAAAAGTGATTTTGTAAATATAGGGATGCTACCAAAAGAAGAAACTGAAGGTAAATTTTAGATGATGGATTTTTTAAAATCATTTGTGTTCAATTCACAAGTAAGAAAAGATCAGTCTGAATTGTATATTTAAAGTAGTAAATTGGATTCTGTCAGTGGCATGGAATAACTCAAGCTTTCAGTCTTAACCTGGAGTAAATGTAAAGAAAACTTCACAAAGACATTATTCAATTAACATATAAATTAAAAACAAAAAAACTATTTCAGCCAGTCTTTCACATGCTTAACATCCTTAAAGGGAGACTCCAGAGACTCCTTTTGTAGTCAAATGCCAGTTTTTCAGGCAGAGCTGTCTACTGGATTTATAATGTGGCATTTGACAGGAGCTTAAATTGTACATCCTCCATTGCAGCTCTACTAAGATGCTCCTGCCTTGAGTCCAAAGAACTGAAAAAATAATGATACTTGTTCCACTGCCTCATCCACTGCTGCCTGAGAATATCCCAGCTCACAGGTTAGCAGTTACACCTAAACAGCACTATCCTAACAGCCTGAAGGTGTTGAGGAGATTAAATAAAAGCTCATGAACTCACAGTACTGCACAAGAAGAAAAAAATTAAATCAACCACAACACTGAATCTCCTGTAATAATCCTGCAGGATTATTACTTGTGCTGAGAACATGTTACCTCATAGTATATGGGAAATGTAATTAAAAGGTTTGCAAAACTTTAATGAAAGCAACTCTAAAATTACAAACTATGCCAACTAGGCTACATGTGCTTTTCCAAGATCAGTTCTTGACACACACTTTCATGCTAGCACAATTTAAAAATCTTCAGTACTCACAGAACAGGAAGAAAGAAGTTTCACAGCATACTGTAAGTCTCTGTCAGACAAGTATTTATCAGGGCCAAGATCAGCCTGGAAGTAAATGGAAAAAGAATGGCACCATAACACATGCTGCATTCCATACAGAAAATGTGATCAATGTTCTGCCCTGGCAAATTAGGACACACGTTTGAAGGCATATTTTGAAGAGCAAGCAAGAAAAGTACATACAAAATGAAACCTGAGGAGGCTGAATAGGGCCATACAAACATTCTGACCATAAATGTCTTACTGCCTCTTTCCTCCCACAGACCTGACATGCATTACTACCACTGAATGAACTTTGCCAACCCTAAACTGGGGGACTGTGTACATTAGGAACTGATAAGTCACCTCCTTCCTCTGCAGCAAGAAAAACTTCCCTCCTCCCACTAAAGCCTCCAGGCTTTAGTGACCTCCATGCTCCAGTGAAGTGTCACAAACAGCTGTGCCCAAACAACCAATAGGGCAACACATTTCAGCACAGGAGCAAGAGCAACTCTCATTAAGGGAGCAATTCATGCCACCCTCACCTATTAGTCTGTCAGTACAACTAAAGATCTGAGTAGGAAAACCCATGACTTTAAAAAATTCATCTCATTATTTTTAGTGAGCATTTATATTATGGCCAACAGCCACATCATTACAAGTAAAGAATCCTGAGGTACAGGTTTGGGAACAAGTGACCAAACACAGAAACTTCCAAACTGGATTTGCTACTAGAGGAAAGAAATACAAGAAATTCCACACCACACATCTACCTAAGGGCTTCCTCAAAGCCCGAGCTCTTCAATCTCTTTCCCCATCACTCACACATGGTAGTCAAAATCAAACTTTGAGTGAAATTGAGAAAGACTTAAATATTAAATTAAAGCACAAGTACCCAGCTTAACACTAGCCGTTCCTTTGGTTGATTCTTAATTTTCATTAGGAAATATTTCTTACGTATTCGCCAACCTACAAAAAAAGTAAAGAAAAAAGTCAGCAGGAGCTTTAATTAAACACTGCTAAATTACACAGCTTACAGGCAGGACAAGGTCTGTAAGCAAAGACAGTACTGGAACCTCTCATAGCTGGGGAAACAATCAGAGAAGTTTTCATGCACACGTGCTTTTCTTACCTATATCTTTTAATGGTTCAACTACTTCCCACTTTGGCTCTGATCGGAAGAACATTGAAACATGCTGTAAGGCAATTTCTGGAAAGAAAAAAAGGAGACAAAGAGGGAGAAAAAGAAGAAAAAATTTAAATGCTTTTAAGGCACTGTATAATGTAATTATCCACATATGATGTAAGGTCCAATGCCAGAAGGAAGCCTTCAGGAATTCAGACTAAAAGTCAGCAAAATCAATTTGAAAGGAAATCAGATTAAAACACAGACGGCATTTGCAATTTTAACCCGGTAACTCAAATCCAGAGAGAAAACAGAGAAAGCACTGCTTGGAAAACTTAGCTTCCCAATCTCCATTCTATCTCTACTGGATCTACATTTCCAAGTCTAAATCACAGCTCAGATTTCCCACACTAGGTGTACACAACATTAGAACATCAAATGTTCCTGCTGCATCTGCAAAAGTGTTTTTATCTCTCTGACATCCATCTATGTTGCTATTACTAAGTGTAGCTTATGTAAACTCATTAGTTCTGTTTCACTATAGGTTATTGTGCCCTTTTCTGTGCAGGCAGAGGTATTTGGCCAGCTATCATGGGTCTTCATACATTTTGGGGGCCAAGAGGGAGGACACTCATCTGGGTAGTGAATTCTCCCACAGCTGGGAACACAACTGGTTTATTCATGAAGTGACTTGAGGGGAAATCTCAATGAGAAGGGGGGGAGAGAAAGAGAATCATGCCAAGGGAATCATGGCATAGAAACACAGCAAAAAGGTAAAAAGATATGATGATCTCTCTGCATTGTATCTTCTTTCCTTAGAAATATGCTAGAAAAAATGTGTCATAAATATCATCATCTCTCTGCTCCAGTATTTAAGAAATGACAAATTGATGGTGTCTCTAAAGACCATAGGCAATGATGTGTGTCACCAGCTTCCCAGCAACTTGCAGGAAAAACAATCTTGATGAAAGTGCTCAAAATTAACACAGAAATCACAATGTCTCCTTGAGAATTTAAACTGCTTGCTCAGCATTAGCCAGACAAACTGCATCCTTAAAGAGTCACTAATAATTTACAACTCCTGCACAGCTTATCATATTGGGAAATGTTCTTTGCACTTTGAAGCTGAAGACACAAGAATGTTACATAAAGAGAGAGAAAATAGACAAGTGAAAAGGAAGCAGTGAGTTCCTGCTTCAGTAGGCTCTGCTTCTAAGAAAACAAGCTTTGCATTTTGCAAAGAGTTGGTTTGCCTATGAACTAAATTTGTGGAGTGGGTTTCATCACTAAAGAGGAAGTTTTTCAGTCTGTAAGACAAATATTTATTGATATCCAATGTCTGAAGCTGAAGTAAGACAAATTCAAAGAAGAAACAGTTAGTAATGAAGAAACTGATCACTGGGATATCATTTTAAGGAATGCAATGACTTTCCAGTATCTGTGGGAAGAGGGTATCTGGCTTAGTCTAGCCTTGAAAAAGTACTCAAACAATTAGTTCTGAATTAGCTCAGACCCCAAAGCAAGGGCAGGAGCTAGACAAGATAACCACAATTCTTGAAAGATTCAGTGTTCAGAAAATGGGCAGTTTTAACAAAACACGAAGCTAACAAACTTATCTCCACCTTACACTCTGACAGAAAAATTATTTCCCAAAAACATCTCTTTTCATTTATTATGAATTATGAAAAATAGATGTCACTCTCACCAACCTCTGTGAAATAACTCAAATATTATATTTGACAATCCCAGCAGGATCCATGCACAGAGCTGGAGAAGCCTTATCATAAATAATCACATGCACAGTAGGATAATTTTGAAGATTGTTCCCCCCAGGCTTCAGTGTAAATCCTGGCCAGCATTCACAGAAGATACAGAGCACACACTGAAGTCAAAGTGAAGCAGTTTTTTATTTCCTACTTACCAGTGTAATTTACAGAATAGCTGTTTGGGTCCAAGAATTTCTTTACCAGTTCACAGTTGGACAGTATGTGATGGGTGGTAATTACATCCAGGTAGGCCTGGAGGCCCTTCTGTCTTTCAGCAATGAATTCACGCTCCATATTTCCAATCAACTTTTTTGGAGGAAGAGGTAGACTTAGAGTTGAGATCTTAAAAAGAGAGGAAAAATTACTAACCTTGCTTGCAAAATACCTCAAGGATATAAAACTAGCAATCCAGAAAGCAAAAGTTTCTCAGCAGCAAGCTAATTACTGGATAACTCTCTTTGTACTGTGTATGTACAAGCTTTTCTATTTTTCCTAAGCACTGTTATCAGAGTCAGATGACAGCTCACTTCCCACTGTGAAGAGATTAGTAAGTGGAACAACACTGAAAATACAAGGAGACAAATTTTTGCTAGTGAGTCATACATTTAAGATCACTACCTGAAACTTTCAGATACTAAATAGCTACAATTTTCAGCCAGGTTCTTTCCATTATGTACTTCTGCCACAGCACAAAAACAATTCACACCTGATCATTTTTTCTGGGAAAGATTTATGCTTTCCTATTTCATCAAATGCAGATTAGTAACTTTCATCTGCCTCTATGTATCTGTAGGTAATATTATTATTTTAAATATTAGTATTTTGAATATGTAATTTCAAATACAGTGTAGATTTCCATTTTATTTTCTGAATTTCTTCCTGTACATTTTTTAAACATCTATACAGCTTTCAACCCAGAAATAGCTGCAATCTACCAGGGGATGTACATTAATTGTATTATACTGACACAAGAGATCCAAAACTTAAGGGAACAAAATCAGAGAAATCCTTCAAAATAGGACAATGAAAAAAATTCAAAGCCTTGTGTAACTCAGATCAAAGAGATGATCTTTAGTATTTAGATTCAATTACGTCATGTGAATTGCCAGAATACATTTCTTGTGTTGTTAACACATCGTTGTCCTGCAGATCAAAGCACCTGCCTTGGGTAAGCTGAACCTCCCTGGGAGTTATCTTTAAGAATTGTGTGTTGCAGGAATCAATTACACCAGATGCAATAACCTCATTTCTAAAGCAAACAGTTCACCAGGGAGAAGACTGGGACTTCGGGTGTTTGAACAACTTTCATTTTAACTAGTGGAAAAAGTAACAGATCAGTTCAACAAACTGGGGCAGAAGGAGCATTCCCCTTCCTTTCTACCTTCTTCATTTGAACACAGGAGTTGTCCTCTGCTAACTTTAGCACTTCTCCTACTTCTCGTTTTCTGACTTCAAATTATGGACTGGAAAAGAACTATAACTATGTCTGAATTACAGAAACTATCAATAAAAACCAGGAAAAAACTAAAAGCAACCATGTATCACTTACAGCCAGTAATTCACCAAATTAGTTTTAGCACCAAAGGCAAACAGAACTCTCTTTTGGCAGACCACTCATTTCAATTAGAAACTGAGTTTCTAAACAAGAACTGAGTCCTTTTCTGGAATTATTCACTTAAAAATCATGTCAAATCATCACCTTTACCTAGACCAGACAGCTAGCTACCATCAGAGAGAAACTGATTCTAATACACGCTTTCCAACCACTAGAATTTGTTTTAAAACTTATAAATCAGACTTCTACTACTTTTCAACAGAAAGTAACATTCAGGCCCAGGTTTTGGCAGCTATCTGCCAAAACACACAGCACAGCACAGCAAGAACACTCCACACAGAAGAGCACCTCACTGAGGGCCTGACCTTGCAAAGACCTCACATGCTTTCAGACACCAATTCTCAGTGGCCCCAGCTCACCACTGGAGCCAGGATGGGAAGAACCTGGGAATTAACATTCTTATCTTCAAACCACAGCCTGCTCAGGAATGTCTGTTCAAAAGCTGCAATAAAATGCTTCACAAAGGCCAGATATCTTGCTGTGAATTCCAGTACTTCCAGTACCAGCACTTCACTTGACAAAACAGAAGAATGATCTCCACTGATCTCTGTCAAATAAGTCAAGAGGAAGAAATGCAGAAGTGACTGGAAGAAGCTTTTCAATCTGGTACAACTGAGAGTTCAGGGAACCTGTCTTGAAATTTTCTGATACAAATCAGAGTTACATATATATACCTCATTTTTTTCCAAGGCATTTGACAGGACAGCATTCCCTAGCCTAGACAATTTTTAAATTTTCAATTCTTACTATAGGTAGTACTAGATTAAGAACAGAAAATTTGCATTCCAACTCAACTGCAGCTGTGCTCAAACACATCCACACAAACACACAGATAGGTCAAGTATGCCACAAGAACTTGGGCTTTACACCCAAAAGAAGTTACATCAGTTCTTCCAGCAGATCTTTAGCTTTGAAGGAAAAAGATTAGGGTTTGGTATCTTCCTATTTGGTTGGAGTTCTGTTTGTTTACTCTAATTTCAATATACACGAGATGAGAGCTGAAAGAGTTTTAAAACATGTCACGGGACCTGCATATTGTGATGGAATATTGTTGTTTATGGAGTTTTGGATGGAAACATCTGAGAAATGTTGTGTTGTCTTAATGGATGAGAAAAATTCAGCTCCAGCATCACCAAGAGTAATTTATAAAAAACTCTGAAACAGTGGGAGAAAAGATCCACTGGAGGAGACCAACTGCTAAAGCACATGGCCTGCTAATTTAGCCACCCTCTCATATCCTCCCATTAAAGTTAGAGGTGCATTTTGATTATTCTTTTTAATGTTTTCCAGTCATCCAAGCAGCTGACATTTTTGTCCTGGATTGTAGTTTCTCTTGTTTCAAATTTCCCTTTTGTCCCACTCTGCAAAGTTGCTCTCAGATCATTTCCTGGACCTTCCACTTTTATCATTCACCTCTATTTCAGATAAAAAGGCTTTTCCTTTCTAAACTCTATCACACATAACCTATTTACCTTCACTTAATAGATTTTCCACACAGGCCTAACTTTGTAGAACCTGTCATTTCTAGATTTTAAGTCTTAAATGTCCATTGCCTTCCCTACTAATGCTGCCTCATTTGAAAGGTAAATGAGAAGGCAACAAATCCTTTTCATGCCTTAACACATTCTGTTCCCCCATGGTTAAGAGCAGCTTGTTATAGGTGGCTGCAAAGTGAACTCTTCCTTCTTTTAAAACTTTTACAATTTTTTTTTCTCTGTGATTTCTATCAAAACTATGATTAGACCACAATGACCCCAAGGTACTCTGATGACCAGTACCATCTTAGCTCCTTGTGTTCCCATGGGTGTTTGTCTAATTTTAGATCTTGGATGTCTCTGGTGCAGGAGACACCTCTGTATTGCATTTATCCAGCACATCACAGAGAAGGTTTCTAGGTCATGATAATAGTTCCTACGTGCTACTGCACATTTAACAGAATAATTCCACAAGGCAATAACAAGAATAATTCCACAAGGCAACCAGGCTGCATCTGTTGAATTATGACTGATTTGCCCTGATCCACTTGCAGCAGAGGAAGCAGTCACAGTGAGCTCTCAGAGCACACAAATCAACACCCTTGCAGGGTTTTGCTCACTGAGGTTCATCAAGCAGATAGTTGATTTGATTTGGGGACGAGGGGGGAAATGGAAGCAGTATTAAGCTCTTGAATTCACGAAACACTTAACAAGGGAAAAATTTTAAATTCACAAAAATCTATCCTCAAATTCTGTCGTTCGCTTTTTATCCTGTTTGCCCAATAAGGAAATCTCAAGTAAGGAGTTTGTCTCCTGTAGATGTTAGTCACTGCTGCTTCCCCCCTGTTCCCAAACACACTCACCCTTCTGCTTTTTCCCACACAAACTAAAAAGAAAGAACTGTCCTAAAAAGCAGAAGAAAACACACAGTAAGTCCAGTGTCTGACCAAGGAACACTCCTCAGTGACACAGAAAACCATCACATGAGAAGCAGCATCTGGTAGTGCTTTTAGAGGAATATAAATAATGAGACACATAGCACTTCAATGCTGAATTTATAAGGTTGGTATGTGCCTTGGCTTTCCCCAAATCAAAGGAGGAACAAATAAAAACACATAAAACCGGAACAAGTCACAGGACTGAAGGGAAAGATTCAGTATCTGCCAATTTCCTCCATTTCTATATAAATTGATCCTGTTGATGTTAAAAGTCAAATTCTACAAGAGAAAACTTAAGGGTGAATAAGTACACATTCATGTTACATTTGAAGTCACAGTTTCTCTTTACAGCTAGGCAAATTCTTTTATTTTTTCACCACAATATATAAAAATATCACAGTTCTGAATATATTCTTCTAATGACATTTTTTATTCATATATGAAGAGTGAAAATTACCTGCAGGCTATTATTCAACAAGTCAAAGTCACTATATCGCCTCACAATCTGTAAGATAAAATACAAAGTTCAGGAAATAAATTACTTTTTCCATTAGAATTTTACTCCTCAAATTCCCATCAGAGAAAATTAATTCCCATTTACAATCATCTTCTTTTGCAATTTTTGTACAAATGCCTAACTGCTGGATTTCTGTCACACTGCCAGAGAGCAAAAAAGTCTTTAATCACAACTTGATCAGACAGAAAATGCATTTCTAAAAATTATCTTAAAACAGTACTTGTGAGAAAAGTTGTCTGCAAACAAGGCATTTTTGCCATATTAGATGGAAAAACTTTTCACATTCGTCTTCATCACTACTTCTTGCTTTCATTGGTCTCATATAAGCAGAGCTGTGATTTTAGCACTGAGAAAGGCAAACTGGAATTTCAGATTTTAAAACTATGGTTGTACCAACACACAGTAGAAACACATGACAGGCATTTTTTCTGGAATATTCAGAATAGCAGCAGACAACATGCCTTCTGTAGCTGGCAGCAATACTGTTTTTCTCTTAGTTTTGACCAAAAGAATTCAAGCACTTCATGTTCTCAATTTCAAATCAACATTTCTCTTTCCAGCTCAAATTTTAGAAGCTAGGAATAGGCAATTTTCAAACTTTTCCTTAAAAAAGAATCCTGGTTACATGAACTACAACTTAAGAAATTACCTGCCAACTGTTTTCTGTTGAAACTCCTCTCTGGACACGGATTATGTATTCCTAATAAAAAGAAAAAATCATTAGAAATGAAAACTAATGAGCTGAAGAAAGTTATTAGGCACTTCAAATAAGACAACTAACATTCAAATGCAGAAAGTTCAGATCCAGCACCTTGGGGAAGGTCAGAGCTGGGTTTGCTCAGACCATCCCTAACAGTTGCTCTGCTTTGCTTTCCCAGCACAGGAGACAAGGAGAGCTCCAGGAGCTTGCACACCTGTGGAGCACACGAGTGGTTTAATTTAACTTAGTTACAGAAAAAGACAGCAAATTGAAGATGTCACAAGCCAAGACACATAACTGTTAAATTAGAACTAAAGTGTCTATTTTAATTAACCTGACATGATCCCTCCATATTCTTTCCTCTTACCCATTTGAAATCATAATTACAGTATCTTCCTGCAAAACAAGAAGCCCAAATCCTCAAAACTAGTAACATAAATCCACAGAGCTGATAACATTTAACCAGTGTAATTATCTTTGGAAACTGTCTGACAGAAATCAATTAATGGGACACCTGGAAACCCATATTCACCACTAACATGGTTTTTCTTGTTTTGTGACCATTGCTGCATTTTGGGAAGAGGCTACTTCACATACAGACAAAAAATTGCAGCAACTGCTTATTCATCAAGTCTCAAAGGAACATTGGCTGTTCCTCTAAAAAACCACACCAGTGATGATTCACCATGTGCAGTCATTCATCTTTTCTAGGATTTTGGAAGAAGTTGAGTTATTGCTCAATCCCTTGTAGCACTTGCTCTTTATCCAGTGATTGTCATTTTCTATTGAGCACCAAGAAAATGCTTCAAGAGAGGCAGAACACAAATTCATTAAACAACCATCAAAGCATCTTATTGCACACAACCACACTGGTCAACACAGCTCTTCTGGAGACCCTTGTGATAAACAACTTGGGACACAGAGCTCATTCTCACAGTAAGATTATATTTCAGGAAAAAACACATTTGGGCCACAACAATTTTCCCCCACATTTACTTGAACATTTTCCCATCCCATCCATATCTGCTTTTGTGGCCTAATGCACTTATGAAGTTCCTTTTTTATGTCACAGGGTTTGCAACTGGAAAGAAGAGCAAACACTCTCCAGGAGTGGCCATTAGTTCTGTCTGTAAGGAAGAGTCAAGTCCCCACCACAGGCTCTCCATCAGCACTGACCATAATGAATTATTGTCCAACTCAGCACTACCCTGCCAATAAAACTAAGGAAAAACCCTAAATGGTCTTCTGAGTTGGTTGAGGGCCTTTTTCCCCAAAGCTGGTAATGAGACTGAAAGTCAAAGAACAGCAATAGTAGAAAAGCCAGGATAAGAAATGCAATCCCATTCCCAGTATCTGCCATGGCTACACACAATCAGCAGAGCACAGGATGCTGAGTTCCAGTGAGAAGCTGATACTTCCTATTGCCTCCGTGTGGCAACAAGCTTGTCCTGGGATTATAATTAGCACCACTGATAAATGCTTCCCATAGGACCAGAGAAGAGCTTTCAGCTCTTCAAGTCTAAATGCACAAAAGCCTTTATTACCCTGCCAAATTCTGGTTTAGTTAGGAAAAAAAAACCTGAATTACAACAATCTTCTTCTGAGACAACGTGATAGTGGGACTGAGACTGTGCCCATAGGAAGTAAATGAAAGCATAAGGAAAACAGAGGCACACTCAGGATCATTTCTGTTTAGCAGCATCATCAAATGTAGGAAAAACAGGGTGGAAAAAAGAAAAAGCTAGTAATTACTAGAGTTCACTCCTGCAAACAATTTTAGGCATCAGCAACCAGGCTCAGGGAGGGTTATGTTAGCTACACTCATGTAGAAATTCCCATGGCATCTTTCACTCCTACATGAATAGCTCAGAATTTTTCCTATGACTCAGTTTACCAAATAACTTCAAAGGAACCCTAACAGCTGCTGGTTGGGAAAGAAAGGTCTCAGCTTGCAGCAGAGAGATGACCTGCTGCTCTGCCTGGCCCATGGGTAGCAAGGTCACTGTCAGCAGGAGCCTCCAACAGCACAGGCCACAAAACCACTCCTAAAACACAAACCACACCTCCACAAAACCACTCCTAAAACACGTTCCCTGGCTCCCTCCACACAGGTAAGGTTTGTACATCCACTGCTCTTCCAGTCAGTACTGCCAAACCACTTCATGACACAACCTTGATATTCCTGCAGCTCAAAATACATCTTAAAAGATGCCAAGCAAAGCAGTTTTACCTATGGGATCATTTCCTGGCTGCTCCAATTAGTCAAAAAAAGCTGAAATGGGTGCTGGGAGGAGGATGTCAGGAGCAGGGAAAGACATGTGATCCCAATTGCACACTGTCATTTCCTAAAATCTTCTTCCTAGTACTACAGAGTTCTGGATAGAGTTTCTGAAAGGGAATATTTTCCAAATAACCACATGGATCAGTGACAACCACACTGCGTTTCTCCAATCCTTTGCTGGTAACAGTTTCACACTCACTGCGTGGGATTAATGTTATCCTGAACTTACCCATTTTCAGGCAGAGACAAGATTTAGGTGGTTTGGTTTTTTGGGTTTTTTCCTCTCCAAAATTCATCAAGATTAGTCCCTGGTGCTCCAGCACTTATTAAAACATTATCATCAGCAACTCAGAGCTGCTCAGCAAAATTTTGTTAACATTCCTGGGTGAAAATTGCAAAGCAAAGCACTCCAAATGTTTAACAATTGCTCTTTATCACCATTCCTAGTTTTTGAAACCGGATGCAAACAGGAAAGAAGGCTTTTGCAGAGACAAAATGGGAAAAAAAAAAGTGGTGAGTTAAGAGATTCTTATAATAAAATGTAGAGTCTCAACAATATTGGGAAATACATTCTGTTTCCCCAAGCAAATAGTCTCTAAGTTTCCAGCCCAGGATAGTCAGTCTCTTTTTCCACAGATTTCTGCTTTACATCTGTTTAATCCAACAGGCTTGAAAAGCCAACCATTATAAAGATCCAGGTCACCTTCAGGTCACATCAACTAAAAGTTTGAAAGGGCTTTATTTTATAAGCATTAAAGAGAGGAAAGCCTAATTAAGCATGAATACAATCCCTGCTTAAGTAGGCTGGATTGGAACAATTTCTAGTAAGAAGCTCTTTTAAATGTTTATTTAGAAAATCTCCCATGTGAAAAGTAGCAACAACATCAGGAGAGCTGCTCAGCCTCAGAGGCCTCTCTGTTACAGGGCACAGCACTTATTTGCTATTGCTCAACTGCCTTAAAGCCCATCTGAGGTAGGAGCAGCAGCAGTGGTTGGTGTTTCCCCTCTTTCTAAACAATGCAGGTGTGTGTGTCTGTGCTGCACCATTCATACTCTGTATCCTCCTGTAGTAATGAGTCAGCCATTCAAGAAGTGAAAGCTATGAACTAGGACAACTGCAGGGAAAAAATAGGACACACATCTACAAGTAATGAAACTTAGTGAACACGAAAAGCTTTGGAGAGAGATGAGAAATCACAGATTTTCAGTGCTCTGCATCACTGTGACCTTCACCAGAAAGGCAAATTACTCACTATTTATCAGTAAATACTCAGTAGCCAACAAAAATATTCTAATTAGGGTTTACTAAAGTAGAATATGGAAACTAATATTTTGACTACAATCTTCACAGGACCTACCAATGCAATACTAATTTAGTAAGATCACCAGTGGAAACCATAAGTTTGGAATATTTAAAATTAAGTGTGATGAAAGAGCCATCTTTTGTGAGCTCAGGCTGGAGAAGAGGTGGGAGGTAATCGAGTTTACTGACTAAATCCAGGGGAGGAATTGCATTTCTGAAACCTCAAACAAGTGAACTATGACAGTTCCCAGTGTAATGCCATATCTATAAGAAACTTCATGTTTGTTTTTGTCCAAAGTGAATGCAGCCTTGAAAAGACTGAATTCCTTGTGAAGCAGATGTACAAAATCTTTTACAAGCTTTTAAACTAAACCCTACAGTCCTAGAAATATGTGGCTCCATTTTTCTATTTGGAACAATAAAGGAAAAATACAAATGCTTTTTCAATGTTTTTCTAATTTAACAGCCATGAGTGTCAACATTCATCATTGCTTAAAGAAAACTAAAACCCCTGAAAGATTGTTAGGAGAGGGATTTATTTCAGCTGTTCATTTCCAAATGCCTTTAAGACAACAATGTACTGTATCAAAGCTGGCTGTTTCACTACTTCAATTTCAAAATATGAAACACATGAAAAAGGAAAATTACTTCAGAAAAGAACTGAGAAATGTTCAGAAGAACATGTACAACTCACCAGTAGTTTTAGTGCTGAACAGACTTGCAGGTACAGTTCTTAATAAGGAAAATGTCAGATTTTCATGGAAGAAAATAGCATCCTATTTTAAGGCTTAGAAAGAAACCACTATTAAATGGTGAACACACAGATGAAATATTGCAATATGAGGCAAGTTTAACAGCCAAAATTTATTAAAGCTTTAGTGCTGAAATTGCCTCTGTTGTCAGAACACAACATTTGGCATCAAGATGAGACACTTGCAAATGGCTTAGTATATTGGATGTAATCCTGCTCCTATTAAAGTCAAAGAATGCAACAAAACTTCATTTTCTACAGAAGGGTTGGTACACAGACCTACAAAGGGACTGACTCATGGCTGTGGAAAGGTGCCCAACACACCCCTGGAGTGACACAGTTACTCTCCCTGATGCAGTGCTAGTGGCTGAAGAATAAAAGGAGACAAAATGAAACTGACTGGCTTGCTCTTGTAATTCAAATCCATTAGGTGAGATGCCACCGGAATGCACCTGCAATATGGTTTTTTTTTGGCTTTCAAAATGAAAAGGACTCCATAAACATCACACTATAGAATTAATTGTATTTAAGCGCACATTCCAACAAAGCTCAGACTGCTTGTAACACACTTAACCAGGGAAACAACTTTTGCAAACACAGAAAGGCATCGTTTCCCTCTTCCAATTATGACTGGAAATAAATACACAGAAAGAAAACCTCAGTGAACAATTTCTTTGCTGCAATGCAAAAACACATAGATTATGTTCCAGCTCAGATGAACTAAGTCCAGTAAGAACTCCCGAGCTCCTCTGACTTGAACGAAGTTTGCTGAGCCTGTGAGTCTATCAGGTAATCTGGCAGTTGGCTCCCTAACAATCTAAAAACCCATTTATGGGGGGGTTGACATACCCTTACTAAGCAAAAAGTGCAAATCCTCAAAAGTCCATTCTCAATAGTAGCTTGACCCCTTCTAAGGCTTCTGGAGAATTCAGGTAAGAACAGTAGTCTCAGGTTTTGTTTTCAGTTTTGTTTTAGTTTCACCTTCAGCCTCAGGAAACAGAAACTCAGCCTCTGCCAAGTACAGCCCTTGATTCAATGCTATGAAGTTTACACTTACCCAGTCTGTTGTACTAAATTTAAATTAACAGAAACTACTTAGAACAATACACAAGCAAAGTATTCATTAGACATAAGCTTTGGTCTTCTGTGTGATATTTCACTATGTCTACAGAGCTTTTCCTGAAATTCTTCACCTTTTCCTTAGCTATTTTTTCAGAAGACTGGCTATTTTCAGCACCAACAGAAGGTTTACATAATTAGTAGTTCAGTTGCCATGTTAAAGTTGCACCTAAACTCAGCCTAAGCCATCTTCATATGAGTGCTTTTAGAAGCTATGATCTACAGGAAAAAAAAATACAAACCCAAGTTTAAAACAACTCTTTCAACACTAAACAACATTTTAAAATCTTAATATATAATGCTCACAAAAGAATAAAAAAAATCATGGCTGCCTTTGCTTTAGAACAGGCCTAGTTCTCCAAACATTAGTTTGGGATAAAGGATTTAATAAATCTACATCTTCTGAAGATACCACTTTGAGGTGGAATGAAGAAAAAAACTGAGAAGCATTCATTTAATGACAATCTACTTTCTTCTAACTATAATTTAACAAAGAAAAATACAGTTTTCAGGCCCCACAAAAACACTTCAACCCTTATTTCTTAGAAGGGCTTCATTTACACACCTCTTCAGAGACAAAGATTTACTTCTGTGGCTTATTTTGAATCAGGAAAGTTCAAATCAGGGACAGCATCACCCACCAATAAACAAGCTATTCACACACCAGGGACATAAGATGAAGTATCTGAAATGACAGAACAGTCCACTTACATCAAATAAGAAACCAAGTCTCTGTTAATGGCTTCCTGTATTTTGTTATCCCAAACTGGCTCTGTGTAAACCATCTGTGCTACACACACTTCAAGCCATCTTTCAGCTATCAACAGGCCTTCTGCAGTAAAACAAACAATTACTAATAGATATATCTTAGAGACAGATTTTAACTCAAAAGGCATGGTGCTCCAGCATTCTGTTATTAAGAAAAGATCAGAAGAAAACAGCAGAGAATTTTCCTGCACAACTGTTAGTAACAGAACGCAGAGATGAAAGACAGGGCTATCGCACTCCCTCAGACAAGATGACACAAGGAGAGTCTGGATTGCAAAAGTTCTTCCAAGAGATCATTCTAAAAGAATCTTGTGACTTTTCCTTTTCCAACCAGAATCATGCAAGCCAAAGGAAAGAACACAAAACACTGTTGTCATTTGCACTAAGAAAAAAGCATAATAAGGAAACAAGCTACTAACGAAACATAATCTGGTCTGCTGGGGAGTATTAGGAATTACACAACTTCTCACAGGACTTGGCACACCCATCATTCAGCTATTGAATCAGGTAAAAAGCATCACACTTGCCAGGAAATAAACCTCTTTAGTATTACGTATAAGAGGAGGAGTTGCACTAATTGATAGCCACAGCCTGTTGGATTCACAAGGCCTCCTAGACAATTTCTCATAGGTAACTTCTGTTCAGAGAAAGACTGGAACGTCAATAAATGTGAGTTCCTCAGACAAAAAATAAACCACTTCTTAGTGTGAATTATTTATATGAAGAATATATAGTAAGACAGTCTGTAAATTAGTGTATACCCCATGGTGAACCGGCAGTTATTGTCATTCAGGTTAAGGGTATGCAAGAGATGCAAGGAACCAGGAAGCAACCACAATGCAGGAATCAGAGCTGTGTAAGGGACATAAGGAAACCCTCTCTCCATTTAAAGCAAGCTTCCAGCTGGAGGACCAGCCGCTGAGGTACCTCTGGCCTCCTCTCCAGCATCCTCGCTCTCAGCTCATTCCAGCCAGTTCTCTGATTCACACTACTGCTTGGTCATACTATAAGGAAACCCGGGTTTCAAAGTCGAAAATAACTGCAAACAGGACATTATAGAATTTTGATTATTGCTGCATGCTCAAAGACAGTTCTTATGGAAGCACTGTGCACGTGTCCGAGGCATCCCAAAAGAATTAATCCGTGACACCCAAGTCAGGGCAGGGTTTGTTCTGCTGAGTGCCACCGCTCCCCGAGCTAGGAACCGGGGCTGGCGCTGCGGGGTCTCTGCGGTTCGCAGCCTCCGCTCGGCCCACGGCAGGACCCGGAGGCGAGTGCAGCCCGTTCACGTGTAACTCCATCACCGCCACCGGAACGCGGCAGGCAGAGCCCATCTCTGCTCCGCAGGCTGCAGCACCCCGAGGGCAGCAGGAATCACAGCAACCCACAGACAGGCCCGCTCGGGGCGGCCGCGGGGCAGCCGAAGCCCGCAGCGGCCGCAGAGCCCCCGCAGAGCCCCCCGGTCCATGCCGGGGGTGCTGCCGGCTGTCCCCGGGAGCCCCGAGGGCAGAGACGGGGCGAAGGAGCCGAAGGAGCAGCGGCACCGCCGCTCCCCACCGCGGGGCTCCGGGGCGCTGGGACCCGCGCGGAGGGGTCGCGGCCCCGCCGCCTCCCGCACCGCTCCCGCTCGCCCCCAGCGCACCCCGCAGTGCCCCGCCGCAGCCGCCACCCCGGCCCCGCTGCCGCGGGCTCGGCTCAGGCCCCCGCCCAGCCCCGCTCCCGCCGTGCCCCGGCCGGCCCCGAGCACCCCCCGGCGCCCCCCGTTACCGGCTCCCTCCATTCCCTCCCCCGCCCCGGCCGCTCCCGCCTGCCCCCGCGGCCCGGCCTGCCCCGCTCACCGTGTGCGAGTGCAGGCTCTGGCTCGCCTCGATCTGCGCTGTCAGCGGCACCGTGTCGTCCAGCAGCACCTTGCCGGCCGGCGGCTTCTCCATGAAGGCCATAGCGGAGCTGGGAGCGGAGAACCGGCGCCGCCAACCCGCTTCCCGGGGCAGCTCCCGGCGCGGCCGCCGCTGTCAACACGGCAGCGCCGCCGCCGCCGCGGGGCCTTAGCGCCGCCGCCCGCCGCTGCCACCGCCCGCCGCAAGGGGGCGCCGCGGCCGCCGCTCCGCGCGGGTCCCGCCCCGGGAGCGCGGGACAGGGAGAGATGGGGACACGGGCGGGACACGGAGAGATGGGGGACAGGGAGGGATTGGGGGACAGGGAGGGATGGGGGACACGGGCGGGACACGGAGAGATGGGGGACACGGTGGGATGGGGGACAGGGAGGGATTGGGGGACACGGGCGGGACACGGAGAGATGGGGGACACGGTGGGATGGGGAAGAGGACGGGATGGGAGACACGAGGAGGTTCGTCTCCGCGG